>CM076573.1:711678816-712330836 GCA_034641835.2 Pinus albicaulis | reverse complement strand
TACATGTGGGGAAAGGATGAACCACGTCCCACCGACATGTCAATAGATGCCTATATGTATCTCTCACTGGGGTACCCACAGGAGAAGGTGAACAACTCATCCTGCTCATATGCCATAGGAGAAGGTGAACCACTCATCTTATGCACATGTCAACCACCATGGAGTATCACAGGGTAAGGTGAACCACTCACGTTGTACGCAGCACGCCACTAGGGGAAGGTGAACCACTCACCCTATTGTCGCTTATAGCTCAATAAGTACCCTGTTATCGCTTGCCGCCTACACCTACCTACAATTAGTGGGAAAAGCCTTCAACCCCACAGGTGTGGTTGGTGGCAAGGAACTCAGAGAAGGGGCTGTCACCTATTCCCAACTCTCTCCGTTTAAGCTATCTCCTAGGTTAGCTAAAGGGGGTGGTCCCTAAAGGAAAACTAAGTTAAAGATGTGAGATTTCTAGGAGAACTGATTAGAAGGAATTACTTATCAAAGATGACTCGATTTCCAATATGTAAACAAGCATATAAGTATATGAGCAATATTCAATGACGTATTCAAAATATAGACCAGTGCTTTAAAGTAGATAACAAATGCTTGCTCAAAAATGAAATTCAAGATATAATGACAATAATCCCACAACGGAAGTGTTAGACCAAGATCACAATATGCAATTAAATTTGCAACACCAAATAAGGGTATTTGCCAATGAAACGAGATATATCAATCATCCATAAGCATAATGATCATTAAAATGACTACCCCAAGCCCCCAGGAACTCCCAGAGCTCAATTCTTCAGCCAAGAATCCCTTCATATAGGGAATAGTGAAAAGTTGCTTACTGAAATCAAAACTGGATCAATGGGAGCCTCATAGCTCCATTCAACAGCGTATAGATGTATATATATATATAGTGTTGAGAATTTGGAGGACTATAGGTTAATACAAATTCTCTTCTTGATAATTACTTGTGACCTTACTTGAGATACTTATGTCTTCTTCTTCTTTTAGTTTAGTTAATCTTTCATCAAGTCAATTATCAAAATGCACAAGACACAAAAGTTAGGCTCCTAGTGCCAGGGCAAAACCTCTCCCTCTTAGACAAGAAAACTGCAAAGAATTCTTCTTATAGATCTTCAAATGACAAGTACCATGACCCAGACTTAGACTCTTGACTTAGATATGCTTCCAAGACCTTGGTTGTAATATCCCCAACAAAATAATGACAATACAAGCATACAACTATATAGAAAAATGCCGGAAATAGAATATAAAGCAAGTACACATAAAATGCCGGGAATGCTAAGCCATTTTATTAATCCGAGAATATAAATGGGTACAATGGATAATCAGAATAAGAGCACCTATCCTTGCACCAGGCAAGTGAAGAACCCTCTCAGAAACAGGAAATGGCTACTACAGAAACTGCTTCCTAGCTGCTGGAAGAAACTGCCGTAAACTGCTGCTCTTGGAAAGAACTGGAACTAGAGGCTGATCCCCTCGCCGGAATGAGCTAAAAATCTACAGATCACCTGTACTCGCTGCTCCGGACAAAACCCAGAAATCATAGACAAAATGGACCACCTCCGGAAATCACCCCAAGAAACTACCCTCTGAAAACGCTTGTCGCCAGGCCCGGCGCGAGAAAGCTGAGGAACACAGCTGAGGAAAGGAAAGATGAATCCTCCTGCCAGAAACTTACTCAGGAGCTTTAAGCAATCTCCTCGAAATTTGGAGAAGCCTTTGAAACCACTTGCCAAATCACACCACACAACAACGGCCTCCCAACAAAGCTACGCGTCCTCACCTATCAGCTGCGTCCTCACTCTGAGCTAGCGCGGTCACTTCAGTGGCCAACTCTACGCAACGTCCACCAGAAAATCCTTGCAATCCGCCTCCTGACCCAGAAGAGAAATACCTTGCTTGAGCAGGCACTCGAAGTCCCCAGGAGCCAAGGGTGAGATCTCCGGCCGGAGACACTCAGTTCGCACTAAACAGTGCTACAGACCGACTAAACAACCGGCGTGCTGAAGTAGACAGAAGTCTAGCTCTCAATATCAATAACATATCAATAATGCCAAATGGAGTGAAACCCCCACCTTTTATAGTGCTAGCTCCCTCAAAACCCTAACTGCATCCTTGAGTTCCTCCTTGACCTGCGCAGTTACCTTAGGAGTTTACGTGAGGCCTCTCTCATGTGTGTGGACCCCCAAGGCTTTCCCCTTTAAGTTACAACGTTGCCTCTACTAGGGAAACACTTTATTTTATTTAAGTGAGTTAGACCCCTTTTCTCACTTTTATTTATTAATTAACTATAGTCGGAAAAACTATACAAAAATCAAATATTCCAATTAGCGGTGCTAATTAGGAATATTACAGTCTCCCCCGGCAAAACGTTGCTTGTCCTCAAGCAACTGAAGTGATGGATGCTGTAAAGTCTGCTCGCTCTCCCAAGTGGCATCCTCATCCGACAAAAATTGCTTGTTCTCAAGCAATGCTTGAACAAGCCTACTCTCTAGCTGATGCTCCCCACCGATACTGTAAAATATGCCTGGGTCCCACTGAAACCTCTCTGTCTCCTGCATCACTCTGATACGAAAGGATATCTCAATACCAGGATCCCAAAGTGACCTCTCACAGTACCAGCCAACCAATAATCCTCCCGGATCCCATCGCCACCGTGGCCAATAATCGCCCAAGTCCCACGGCTCGGACTGTGCACTGCCTCTGGCTATGACTAATGCTCTAAGAGGTGAAGACCACCAATAAGCATCCATGCTCTCGGGCTCCTGTTGTGATGTACCTGTAACTGCATATGCTGCCTCTCCAACTGCATACCAACTCATCACCTCTCTCCAATCCACGTCCTGACTCAATCCCATGCTGATCCTGCTCTCCTGACATTGGGAAGGAGTCTTGAAGTAATGAGAATCGGTGCCCTCCTGCCAACTGGGATCTGTAACATCTACTATGTCTAAGGGCCCCTGCTCCGCTGTGCTCCCTACGAAGAGTACCGTACCATCAAGAGGGTACCAACTCATGATCTCCCGCCAGTCCATCCTGGAGGAAGCATCTGATGTGGCAACAACAACTGCATGTGGAACATGCCTGGAAGGTTGCCGCCAACCCGTAATCATCTCCCACTGCCAAACCATCACATCTACCTCCAACATCTCCAGAGGAAATGGATCTGTAGTTGCTGTCACGGTACTCGATGTCAATGCAACTGACTGCTCCTCCTCAATGACTGACCCTGCGGTTAGCTGCATATCCACCACAGACTCGATGTGAGTGCCCATCTGGCTCTCTCTCAAAGGAATATCATGCCTGATGTGAGTAGTGTCCTCCTCTGTCGACTCGGGCTCCATCACCTGCTGCTCTAGCTAAAGTGTCACAAGTGACTCTTCACCCAGAATATCTCTCACAGAGTCCCAAGACTGCTCACCCTGGACACTAGTATATAGCTCCGGTCTACTGTCACCATCCATGCATGACTGCCCTCGCTCCCCAGAAGCGACCTCAACTGATCCTATGGACTCATGTAAAAAGGAGTCCTCACCCTGGCATACAGAAGGAATGCCCTCCTGTTCTACCTCCGCCATCTCATCCCCCAACCTGCGGCTGTCAACTAGCGCACCAACCCAGTGTCACTGCTGAGAAGTCTCTCGCCTAGTGTACTGAGTGTCATCCAAATATCTCGGGTGAACCTCGCATACCCTGCTGCTCACGCCCAAAGTGCCAAAGATCGAAAACATAATCAACTGTACCTGTGAGTGATGTCAAAGCGGATCAGGTGTGTGAGTCCCCACAGATACTGCCAAGTATCGCTCCTCTGTCTCTCCATCGATCCTGGGTGAACTACTCCCAAAGGTAAGCCTGATGTCCCTACCCATGAGTCTCTCTAGAAGGAATGCTCTAAGTCCCTGCTGTGTAGCACCGTATGCCCTCGCATACCACTGATCATCCATACACTCCTCGACATGCCACTGCACACTGAGGCATACCTCGGTATGCTGCTGGATACCATGTGCTACTGCTGTAGCACCCTGTACCGTCTCGTGCCCTGACTGTGTCCAGGCATCGGTCACTCTCCGCATGCTCTCAATGTGATGTAGGATACCCCTACTCCACAATGCAGTCCCACACACTATGGTACACCACCATGCTACTCCATGTCCACCGGCAATCCACCGCTCAATGCTAGAGGCTCCCACACATCCCTGGATGTGATGACCTAGAGCTGTGCCCCTACATGTCGAACCACCACCAATCGGTAATGTCGTCTCCACCGTCGTATCACTATACCTGCCGACGAAAGGATCATCACTCCAAATCCTCCTCAAGGGGTCCGAGAAGTGAATCTCCCTGTGTGTCAGTAGTGTTACCACCACTGCTCGGCTCCGCTGCGTCCTCTGTGCCCCACACAAAGGTGAAGAATCTTTGGCCCCATACAAGGCACCATCCGGTGGCCTGCCAATGCCACCTCCTCCGACAAGCTCCTGCCACGGTATGTTGACCACCCCGTGATCCTGTGTACGAGTGCCATACCAAGACAACCTAGGGTGTCTGCTCATAAACTGGTTGGCCACTGAAGCTGACCGAAACTCCCCCAGAAGATGCGCAGGCTCTACTGCTAGGCCAACTATACCCTCCAAGACACAGGCAACCAACGTGCCTAGGAAATGATAGGTGATCCCACCTGGATCCCAATGCCAATCTGGGGTTCCTGTAATCCCCATGCATAGAAACTCCTGCTGAGCTACACTCGGATCCATCACCATCTCCATAGCCCGCTCCACCGAGTGCCAACTCAAAATCTCTCTCCATCCAACCTCAACATGTGGATGTTGTACCCTGTGCAACTCTGATCGTCTCATACCGCTATCCAAGTCAACATATGAGATCTGACTAGGTGGCTCTGCCTCTCTCTCTCCAACGGAAAGAGATGACCCAACAACACTGCTAGTCCCATCCATGCATGCCTGAAGGGGAATGATTTGACGCTCCAACGTGCCCTCTGATTGTACCATCAGGGAATCCAGTCGTTCCCCGATGCGGACCAACTTGGCCGCCGACTTGGCACAAGTCACTCTCATACCCTCCAGCTCCTGGTCCTGCAACAAAATGGTCTCCCGTACTGACGTGGCCTTCTCTCTCAAAACTCGAAGGTCTGCTCGAAGCCGATGATACCGCTGTCTGTGACCATCATCCAATACCTTTGTACCTGCTAGTGCCTCATCAAAGGTGGATATATCTCCTATCGTCTCACCCATCTGTCGTGTGCTGCTACCACCTGAAGACTTGGACACGACTCCGGTCATCACCTCAATGGATGGCTCTACTGAGGTAGGCTCTACCTTCTCCACTACCACATCAACCGGCATGGCCAAGGAGGTCTCCAATGAGGGTGAATCCTGTGTCACACTAGGTGTAACCTCAGACTCCTTGCAATCCGGTGTTCCCTCATCCTCCAAGTGCGAGGTAACCATTTTAATGGTTTCCCTCTCCGATACTCGGTCAAGCTGGAAAGAGTTATCCAACTTGTCCACCCAAGCTTTTTCTGAGCGCCTGGATGACCCGTCAAATGTCGGTAGATGGAATCTGTCCACTGTGCGCTGTAAGCCCCCATCATGTGAGCGCATGTTCCCTCTGTGAAAGTTGTGAGGTCTACTAGCTGTGCGGTGGTCATCACGGTGGTGCCTGTGCCCTCGATGATGATCACGGGATCTAATGCCATACTGGACCTGGAGATAGTCTCTGAAGGTGATAGAATCCATGAATGCCGGTCCGAAAGCCTGATACTCTGCAAAAATGCCAGCCATCCGAGCCGGATCTATCTCTCGCTGTGCTGCTGGCCCTGCGTCCTCTGCCAGGAAGGTAGGCATGGTAGGTCGCGTGGGTGCTGGAATATCCCTCTATGCACCTCCCTGTACTCCTGCCCCTGTGTCCTCTGGCAAGAATGTGGGCATAGTGGATCGCGTGGGTGCCTGAGTCGTCACAATGGGGATAGCATCATGCACTGGTACGTGGTGAGACATACCCGATCCCTCACCGACCTGGAAAACCCTAGGGGGTTCTCTCTATCCTACCTCTACGGCCGTGAGCCTCTGTGATATCTCCTGTACGTGACGGAGGAGTGCATCCAGTTTCCTCTCATAATCATCACTTGCCATCAGCTCTTTCTGCTATGTGTCTATAGCCTCCTCAGAAACTGCACGGCTGCTGCAAAACCATACTGCTGCTTAACTTCGACCTCCGATTTACCCACTAAAAACTACTCAGAAAATTCCAGGAATTTGGGAAGGTGATCCTTGCCCAAAACCTAGAAAAACCCAGAAAACGTTTCTTCTAATTCCAAACTTCAAAATTTGACCCTTTATATTTTGGCCCTTTTTCCAATTGCGTTTTTGGTACTGCAACTGCTATTGCTCTCCAAAATTCCAGCAAACCTCTGTATGATCTCTTTCCCAATGTCATAGACCACAAGCTGAGCCAGAATTATGCTCTGATACCACTGTAATATCCCCAACGGGAAATAGGCAGCAATACAAGCATACAACTATATAGAAAAATGCCGGAAACAGAATATAAAGCAAGTACACATAAAATGCCAGGAATGCTAAGCCATTTTATTAATCCGAGAATATAAATGGGTACAATGGATAATCAGAATAAGAGCACCTATCCTTGCACCAGGCAAGTGAAGAACCCTCTCAGAAACAGGAAATGGCTACTACAGAAACTGCTTCCCAGCTGCTGGAAGAAACTGTCGTAAACTGCTGCTCCTGGAAAGAACTGGAACTAGAGGCTGATCCCCTCGCCGGAATGAGCTAAAAATCTACAGATCACCTGTACTCGCTGCTCCAGACAAAACCCAGAAATCATAGACAAAATGGACCACCTCCGAAAATCACCCCCAGAAACCACCCTCCTAGAAAAACGTTGTCCCTTCAGGACCAGCGCAGAAGCTCAAGGAACATGCTGAGAAAAGGGGCTGAATCCTCCTGCAAAACCTCCGGATGAAATAGCAATCTCCTCAAGGCTGAAAAACGCTGAATCCACTGCCAAATCACCACACAACAACGCTGCTCAACAAAGACTGCGTCCTCCCTGCAAAAACTGCGTCCTCTCTCCTGGACTGCGCAGTCACTTCAAGTGGCCAACTCCTCTGCAACGTCCACCCAAAGATCCACTGCAAATCACCTACAGAAACTGAAGGAAATACCTTGCTCGAGCAGGCACTCGAAGTCCCCCGGAGCCAAGGGTGAGATCTCCGACCGGAGACACTCAGTTCGCACTAAACAGTGCTGCAGACCGACTAAACAACCGGCGTGCTGAATTAGACAGAAGTCTAGCTCTCAATATCAATAACATATCAATAATGCCAAATGGAGTGAAACCCCCACCTTTTATAGTGCTAGCTCCCTCAAAACCCTAACTGCGTCCTTGAGTTCCTCCTTGACTTGCGCAGTTACCTTAGGAGTCTATGTGAGGCCTCTCTCATGTGTGTGTGGACCCCCAAGGCTTCCCCTTTAAGTTACAACGTTGCCTCTACTAGGGAAACACTTTATTTTATTTAAGTGAGTTAGACCTCTTTTCTCACTTTTATTTATTAATTAACTATAGTCGGCAAAACTATACAAAAATCAAATATTCCAATTAGCGGTGCTAATTAGGAATATTACATTGGTTGAGGCCTCTCTCATGTGTGGGTGGACCCCCAAGGCTTTCCCCTTTAAGTTACAACGTTCATCTACTAGGAAGCACTTTATTTTATTAAAGTGAGTTGACCCCCTTTTTCTCACTTTATTTATTAATTTAACTATAGTCGGCAAAACTATACAAAAGTCAAATATTCCAATGAGCGGTGCTAATTAGGAATATTACAGTCTCCCCCAGCAAAACGTTGCTTGTCCTCAAGCAACTGAAGTGATGGATGCTGCAATGTCTCCTCGCTCTCCCAAGTGGCATCCTCATCCGGCAAAAATTGCTTGTCCTCAAGCAACGCTTGAACAAGCCTACTCTCTAGCTGATGCTCCCTACTGATACTGCAAAATGTGCCTGGGTCCCACTGAAACCTCTCTGACCTCTGCATCACCCTAATACGAAGGGATATCTCAATGCCAGGATCCCAAAGTGACCTCTCACAGTACCAGTCAACCAATAACCCCCCCGGATCCCATCGCCACCATGGCCAATAATCGCCCAAGTCCCACGGCTCGGACTGTGCACTGCCTCTGGCTATGACTAATGCTCTAAGAGGTGAAGACCACCAACAAGCATCAATGCTCTCGGGCTCCTGCTGCGCTGTACTTGTAGCTGCATATGCTACCCCTCCAACTGCATACCAACTCATCACCTCTCTCCAATCCAAGTTGTGACTCAATCCCATGCTGATCCTGCTCTCCTGAAATCGGGATGGAGTGCTGAAGAAACGATGTCCTATGCCGCCCTGCCAGCTGGAATCTATAACCTCTGTTATGTCCAAGGGCCCCTGCTCGACTGTGCTCCCTACGAATAATACCGTACCATCTAGAGGGTACCAACTCATGATCTCCCGCCAGTCCATCCTAGAAGAAGAATCTGATGTAGCAACAACAACGGTATATGGAACATGCCTGGGATGTTGCCGCCAGCCTGTAATCAACTCCCACTGCTCTACCTTGTCTGTTAATGGAAGCTGTCTGTAGAAGGAAGCCCCTCTCTCTATAATGGGCAAAAGTGGGCAAGGTATGCTGCAAGCTCCATCGATGTACTCCTGGAGAGTGCTACCCACTAAAAACGCTGCAGCTCTGCTGACTGCGAGTACATCTATCGGCGCCTCATCCCAGTGTCGACCCAAAGATGGATGCTCCAACATATCCAACAGCTCCTGCTGTCTACTAGCCCCCTGCATAACAATCCCATCAACCTCCAACACATCCAAAGGATATGGATCTGCAACAGCTGTCACCGTACTCGATGTCAATGCAGCTGACTGCTCCTCCTCAATAGCTGACCCCGCGGTTAGCTGCATATCCACCACAGGCTCGATGTGAGTGCCCATATGGCTCTCTCTCAAAGGAATATCATACCTGATGTGAGTAGTGTCCTCCTCTAACGACTCAGGCTCCATCACCTGCTGCTCTAGCTGAATTGTCACAAGTGACTCTTCACCCAGAGTATCTCTCGCAGAGTCCCATGACTGCTCACCCTGGACACTAGAATATAGCTTCGTTCTACTGTCACCATCCATGCATGACTGCCCTCGCTCCACAGAAGCGACCTCAACTAATCCTATGGACTCATGTGAAAAAGAGTCCTCACCCTGGCATACAGAAGGAATGCCCTCCTGTTCTATCTCCGCCATCTCATCTGCATCGAACATGCCATCCACCCTCTCGACAAAGTGTCGATACAGTGTCTGGAGCCCAGACACATACTGGGATACTACCTCTGCTGCACCCCGTATCCTCTGCTCATGCATGATCTCGACATGCCCTGAGGGAAAAATGATGCATGTCTCCCTCATGACCTGCTCCCCAAGCGTAGGCTCAGTGATGAGTGATGCACCACCTCTGCAAAGGATCATCTCATCCCCCAACCTGTGGCTGTCAACTAGCACACCAACCCAGTGCCACTGCTGAGAAGTCTCTCGCCTAGTGTACTGAGTGTCATCCAAATATCTTGGGTGAACCTCGCGTACCCTGCTGCTCACGCCCAAGGTGCCAAAGGTCAAAAGCATAATCGACTGTACCTGTGAGTGATGTCGAAGCGAGTCGGGTGTGTGAGTCCCCACAGATACTGCCAAGTATCGCTCCTCTGTCTCTCCATCGATCCTGGGTGAAATACCCCCAAAGGTAAGCCCAGTGTCCCTGTCCATGAGTCTCTCTGGAAGCAATGCTCTAAGACCCTGCCGTGTAGCACCGTATGCCCTCGCATACCACTGATCATCCATACACTCCTCAACATGCCACTGCACACTGAGGCATACCTCGATATGCTGCTGGATACCATGTGCTACTGCTGTAGCACCCTGTACCGTCTCGTGCCCTGACTGTGTCCAGGCATCGGTCACTCTCCGCATGCTCTCAATGTGATGTAGGATACTCCTACTCCACAATGCAGTCCCACACACTATGGTACACCACCATGCTACTCCATGTCCACCGGCCATCCACCGCTCAATGCTAGAGGCTCCCACACATCCCTGGATGTGATGTCCTAGAGTTGTGCCTCTACATGTCCGACTACCACCAATCGGTAACATCGTCTCCACCGTCGCATCACTATACCTGCCGACGAAAGGATCATCACTCCAAATACTCCTCAAGGGGTCCGAGAAGTGAATCTCCTTGTGTGTCAGTAGTGTTACCACCACTGCTCGGCTCCGCTGTGTCCTCTGTGCCCCACACAAGGTGAAGAATCCTTGGCCCCATACAAGGTGCCATCTGGTGGCCTGCCAATGCGACCTCCTCCGACAAGCCCCTGCCAAGGTGTGCTGACCACCCCGTGATCTCATGTATGAATGTCATGCCAAGACAACCTAGGGAGTCTGCCCATAAACTGGTTGGCCACTGGAGCTGACCGAAACTGCACATGCTCTACTACTAGGCCAACTGTACTCTCCAAGACATAGTCAGCCGACCTGCCTGGGAAACGGTAGGTGATCCCTCCTGGATCCCAATGCCAATCTGGGGTTCCTGTATTCCCCATGCATAGAAAATCCCGCTGAGCTACACTCGGATCCATCACTATCTCCATAGCCCGCTCCACCAAGTACCAACTCAAAATCTCTCTCCATCCAACCTCAACATGTGGATGTTGTACCCTGTGCAACTCTGATCGTCTCATACCGCTATCAAAGTCAACATATGAGATCTGACTAGGTGGCTCTGCCTCTCTCTCTCCAACGGAAAGAGATGACCCAACAACATTGCTAGTCCCATCCATGCATGCCTGAAGGGGAATGATCTGACGCTCCAACATGCCCTCTGGTTGTACCATCAGGGAATCCAGCTGTTCCCCAATGCGGACCAACTTGACCGCCGACTTGGCACAAGTCGCTCTCATACCCTCCAGCTCCTGGTCCTGCAATAAAATGGCCTCCCGTACTGACGTGGCCTTCTCTCTCAAAACTCGAAGGTCCGTCCGAAGCCGATGATACTGCTGTCTGCGACCATCATCCAATACCTCTGTACCTGCTAGTGCCTCATCGAAGGTGGATATATCTCCTAACGCCTCACCCATCTGTCGTGTGCTGCTACCACCTGAAGACTCGGACACGACTCCGGTCATCACCTCAATGGATGGCTCTACTGGGGTAGGCTCTACCTTCTCCACTACCACATCAATCGACATGGCCAAGGAGGTCTCCAATGAGAGTGAATCCTGTGTCACACTAGGTGTAACCTCGGACTCCCTGCAATCCTGTGTTCCCTCATCCTCCAAGTGCGAGGTAACCATTTTAATGGTTTCCCTCTCCGATACTCGGTCAAGCTGGAAAGAGGTATCCAACTTGTCCACCCAAGCTTTTTCTGAGCGCCTGGATGACCCGTCGAATGTCGGTAGATGGAATCTGTCCACTGTGCGCTGTAAGCCCCCATCATGTGAGCGCCTATTCCCTCTGTGAAAGTTGTGAGGTCTACTATCACGCTGGAGCTGGACAAAGTCTCTGAACGAGAGAGCCTCCATGAACTCCTGCCCGTATGCCTGGTACTCTGCAAAATAGTCACCCATGTGGCCCGGCTCCGGCTCTCGCTGTGCTCCTGCCCCTATGTCTTCATCCAGAAAAGTGGGCATGGTAGGACGTGTGGGTGTATGTGATGCCATATGTTGAGTGGCATCATGCTCCGGCAAATGGTGGGATGTGCCTGATCCCTCACCAATCTGAAAACCCCTTGGGGTTTCCCACTGCCTCTCCAGTGCAGTGAGTCTCTGTGATACATCCTGCATGTGTTGGATCGCCTCTCTAAATCTCCTCTCATCATCATCAAATGCCATCATCTCTTTCTGCTATGTGTCTACAGGCTCCTCAGAAACTGCACGGCTGCTGCAAAACCATACTGCTGCTTAACTTCGACCTCCGATTTACCCACTGAAAACTACTCAGAAAATTCCAGGAATTTGGGAAGGTGATCCTTGCCCAAAACCCAGAAAAACCGAGAAAACGTTTCTTCTAATTCCAAACTTCAAAATTTGACCCTTTATATTTTGGCCCTTTTTCCAATTGCGTTTTTGGTACTGCAACTGCTATTGCTCTCCAAAATTCCAGCAAACCTCTGTATGATCTCTTTCCCGATGTCATAGACCATAGGCTGAGCCAGAATTATGCTCTGATACCACTGTAATATCCCCAACGGGAAATAGACAGCAATAAAAGCATACAACTATATAGAAAAATGCCAGAAAACGTTTCTCCTAATTCCAACCTTCAAAATTTGACCCTTCATATTTTGGCCCTTTTTCCCATTTCGTTTTTGGTACTGCAACTGCTATTGCTCTCCAAAATTCCAGCAAACCTCTGTATGATCTCTTTCCCGAAGTCATAGACCACAGGCTGAGCCAGAATTATGCTCTGATACCACTGTAATATCCCGAATGGGAAATAGACAGCAATACAAGCATACGACAATATAGAAAATGCCGGAAATAGAACATAAAGCAAATACACATAGAAATGCCGGAAATGCTAAGCCATTTTATTAATCTGAGAATATAATGAGATACAATGGATAATCAGAATAAATGCACCTATCCTTGCTCAAGGCAAGTGAAGAACCCTCTCAGAAAAACAGGAAATGGCTGCTACAAGAAACTGCATCCCAGCTGCTGGAAGAAACTGCCATAAACTGCTGCTGCGTGAATGAACTGAAGCTAGGGGCTGATCCCCTTGCCGGAATGAGCTGAAAATCGGCAGACCACCTGAACTCACCACCCCGGACAAAACCCAGAAACCATATACAAAACGGACCACCTCCGAAAATCACCCCCAGAAACCCTCCTCCTAGAAAAACGTTGTCCCTCCAAGAACTGCGCAGACACCTACTGAAATAGACTGAAATGGGGTCACAACTCCTCAGGAAACTCACCAAATGATAAACGCTGAACCTCCACACCGGAATAGGCCTGAATCTCCTGCAGAAATCTCTACCACTGAACAACTCCAACTCAAACTGCGTCCTCCCTCCAAGGACTGCGTAGTCACCCAATGAAGCTCAACTCCTCAGCAAAACTCCCAACAAACACCTGCAAATCTCTTGCTAAAGACTGAAGAAAAACCTTGCCCGAGCAGGCACTCGAAGTCCCCCGGGGCCAAGGGTGAGATCTCCGACCGGAGACACTCAGTCGCACTAAACAGTGCTGCAGACCGACTAAACAGCCAGCGTGCTCAAGTAGACAGAAGTCTAGCTCAATATCATCAACAATATCAATAATGCCCAAATGAGATAGCTCTCCCTCCTTTTATAACGCTGACCCTCCTCAAAACCCTACGTGGTCCTTCTCTCTCCCACGTGCTCCTCATGGGCCTGCGCAGAAGCTTCTAGAGGTACGTGAGCCTCCTCTCATACGTGGTGTGGACCCCCAAGGTCCCCCCTTAAGTTATAACGTTGCATCTACTAGGGAAACACTTTATTTTATTTAAGTGAGTTAGCCCCCCTTTTCTCACTTTTATTTATTAATTAACTATAGGCGGCAAAACTATACAAAAATCAAATATTCCAATTAGCGGTGCTAATTAGGAATATTACAAACTTAAAAACGATTCCTAGAAAATAAAAAACTAGATTAGAAGACCTACCTCTTTCTTGCAATCCTCCTCAAGCTCTCTTGCAGCTTGCTCCTTGCTCTGCACTTCCGCTCTCCAAACTCTCAAGCTCCCTTGCTCTCCAAATCGATCTCCAACTCTCAAGCTCTTGCTCTCACTCTCAAACTAAAACAATAAAAAACAAATGAGGAGGGTGGGCTTTTATTTACCCAACCCCCCCTCCCTCCCTCCCAAAAAAAACGAAATTTGACGTCCAAATTTTTTTTATGCGCCGGGGAGCGTTCGCTCCCGAGCGCTCCTTGAAATGCTCCCGAAAAAACAGGGAGCATTTTTTCAGGCTCAGAAGCACGATCCGAAAAACACTCCTCTCAGAAGCGTTTTCGAAAGCGCGCTCCCAAAGAGCTCCCGAACAGAACGCGTTTTGGGAGCGGGATCGTGGGGAGGAGAAGTTTCCCCGCAACCTTGATCTGAATACTACAAGGTATGCATGGCATGTTGTCATTCAGCAGTGACATTGATGGCTAGGTTAGCCCTATGATATGTTGAGAATGTCTCCACCTCATATAGATCATGCATGCATATGAAAGTGATTTGGAAATATGGTTCATATGATGAAAAGGTACTCCTTGAAGACTACTTACTGTTGATCTTGGACATAATGGTATACTTGATGTATGGCTAACATCCATCTCTTGGATACTTTGAAGAAGGCTAGCACCTTGACTCTAGTAGATGATACTATTGATGATGGACTTCACATAGAAAGTTAGCTCATCAATTCCTTTACATGATATTATTGATAATGCTTGTGATCAGCATGATGAAAACTCATGGAAAGAGAGATTGACACTCTTTGGGTAAAGATTTATTGAATGACCTAACTTGATCCTATTGATCATGATAAGCATGGTATTGGTAACCATGATGATAGAGATATAACTATAAGATTGATATTCTAGATCTCCTACTACCTATGGTCATGGCATATGGTGAAACTGAATGCCCTAACTTGATGTATTGTTATTGTGTCACATTTGTCTGTTGCCCTGATCTTTCAAGTCTAACCCTTGATGAATGATTGATGACCATGATAGATATGTGTTTATGATCTAACAGATCTTCTGTTATGACACTGTTGAGATTTTAGGGTAGCATCGGGTGTGCTCTAGCTCTGAAAATTTGTGTAGGGGCTGGAACACACCAGATCTCCAAGACCCAGAAAGAGTTTGGAGAAGTTTCATCCTGTGTAATAGTTATTCAAATAATTAAATTTTTTAATGGGGACCCTAAGTCTAACTTAAGGAATTGAAAAATTAAAGTGAATTAAATTACACATGTGATGAAATGTTCTAAGTGACGTGGACCAAGCTTTCTTTTAATCTCAGTCGTTAATAAGAGATTAGATCATGATCGTTGGTTTGCCAACGAGAAAAGTATAAAGGAAGGACTTGGGGTCAGTTGGAGAACACACACACAATGCAGAGCACTAAAGCTAAGTTGAATTTCTGGAGCGGGTTTTGTTGAAGAATTCGAAGTGAGTTTGCAGAGCAGTGAGGGGCAGAGATCGAAAAGGGATGATCTGATCCAAGGCCGAGAATACAGCAGCAGAGAGGCAACTTATACCAGGCAGTGCAGAGGCCAGCCAGAGGGACGCAGTCCAGCCAAGACCATGCAGAAGACTGCGCAAAGGCTGCGTAAGCCCAATCAGGGTGACGCAGGCCCAGCCAGTGCAGCGCAGGGGCAGCAGAACCCATCCAGGGTGACACAGGCCCAGCAAGCGCAGTGCAGCACCAGTCAAGGTGACGCAGTGGATACGCTGGCTAGTAGGGGCAGCCGTAGAGGTTGTAGAGGCAGCGCTGAAGGTTCTAGTGGGCCAGAAAGGGCTCGAATTCGTACTTCCCCGAAGAGGGTTGAATCAACCATATTTTTTGTCACCAAGTGAAAGGTACAACTGCCATGTAATTTCTCTGTAGGGCAGACCGTTTCTGGTGCCATAGCACTGTATTTAGATTCTATATAATAATAAAACCCTCTAGAGCTGTTGCATCGGTTTTCCCGCATTGGGTTTTTCTAGGTACATTTGTCCGAAAAATCTGTGTAATTTTGTCACATGTGCGTGTTGTTCAATAAATGATTTGTAGATGTGTAGGCTGCAATTTGTATTTGCTTTAATGTTTTTCTGAATACTTCAGATTAATAACTTGTTAATTAATCAAACAAGTAGGTGAAGTAGATCAAGACACTATAGTAGGGTTTTTGTTTTGAAACTTTCACATGGTATCAGAGCATTACAAATCAAGTTGATCCACCAGCAGAGCGACTGAAGAAAATTGTTGCAAAAAGGGCAGTTGAAGCAGCAGAGATCCAAAAGAAGGCAGCATAGAACTAGGAGGGACGCAACCCAGCCAGGTTGACGCAGAGGCTGACACAAAGTCGTCTGAGTGACACAGAGGCAGCGCAAAGCCTTCCAGAGTGACGCAAGGGCAGCCTACGTTGCGCAGAGGTTGCATTGAGCCAGTCTACTCACACAAAGGCTGACGCTGCACCAGGAGGGTGACACAATCCGTGTGGAGAATTGTTGTGCAGTTTGCCAAAGTATGGAAGTGCAGCTTCGGATCTTCAGTAGTTGCTGCTGTGGCACAGGTTCTGTCGGTGCAGAACAGTGCCTAGCAAAGGTGACAAAAGCGAGAGGGGAACAGTCGCTCAACAGATTCTCTAGCCAAGGAATCTGAGTGTGATCAAGGGAGTGATCATAAAGGAATGATTCGTCAGAATTGGTGAAGGATTTCCGGGAGGGAAATCATTGGTCAGAGGGAGTACATTCTCTAGAGGGTTCTTTCGCCAAGAAGCCCGGATCCAGTTCTTTGCTGAGTATAGCAGCAGCGGAAGGGAGACGAGTTTGTGGTTCGACAGGTTGAGCAGAGATGGTTTCTCATGGGCTGAGAGATCAAGATAGGTTGGACGGCGTGTCCAACTTTGTTATCTGGAGGGTCGAAATCTCGATTGTCCGGGATGAGTATGGCATCAACAATTATGCATAAAACGTCTTAGTTGAGCCTACCAATGCAGATCCCCTGAAGAAGTATAACGAGAGTCAGGCGCAGACTAAGCACCTAATCATAGATGGAGTGAAGGATCACGTGGTCCCTCATATTGCCGGGAAGAACACAATAATTCAGATGTGGTGTAATATCCCCAAATGGGATATTTTACTAAATTTGCATAAATTTACTTAATTCCCAAAATATGCCATAAAATCAACATGCATTTAACAGAAGATTGCCATGTAAAATTAAACACATAAACACTGCAATCCAATACCACATAGAACAGGAAGAATCTCAACTTTTATTATAAATAATAACGGGGTTTACATATAAATCTGACCCAGAAAGAGCTGAGATGGAAAACTGGCCAACAATACAAGCTGTTGCACTGCTACACGGCGATGGCCTCCAAAATGAGTTGCTGCACTCTCCCTCCGGCAACGGCTACCACTGAATCCACTGAAGCACCTATTGAAGATCTGAATGATCCTCACACCAATCCCTGAAGCTCTGTGAAACTTCTGAGTGAAGTCTCCTCAAGAGAGTTGGGTTTTCGTCCAACACTCACAAATCACCCGAGGGTTTCTGTCCTAGGGCTACGACTGAAGTAGAGAACCACATCTCACACCTCTCATACAAGAAAATGATATGATCCAAAGATATCCCTCAATGGCCTCCTCCCTTTCTTTTATAGATCTCTTGGAGCCTTCTAGAGCATTATTTTACTATTATTTTATTCATGGACCACTTTTCCCTCTTATTAAAATATTCCTTTTTAATGCAGAAAAGAGTAAATCGGCTACCACGTTTCCTCCGGTCACTAAAACTCATGTCCAACTGTCCCATAATGGAGGTATCCTCATCCCAGTTCCAATGAGCTATTACACTAAGGTGTTCTGTCATGTATTCCTCCCGAAATGCCACCGTGAGCGTAATTAGCTAAGTTAAGCCCATAAATAACTCAAATTTCCGAAAGTTGCCGAAATGCACTGGAACGAAAGCCAAACTGCTTGAATGATGGAATATATCAAGCGAATGCCACCCGACCACATAGAAACTCCTCAAAACTCCTCCAAAAATCCCTTGGGCCCGCTGATGACACCAACCTGTACCTGTGAAAGGTCTGCTCCTAACTCTGGAAGTCCCTCCTAGCCCTGTCATAGGTGACACCAAAAAAAGGAATAACGCCCCAAGATTGCTTGCCTTCAAGCAATCGAAATATGTGGGCCACTCTGTTGGCCCGCCGCAACTGAGACCCAATGCCCGGATCCCATACAAACCTCTGGGTGCTGCTATGCACCTATGTCAAACCACTCGGAATAGACCCCTCAATGTCGGGATCCCAAACTGATCTCTCATTGTACCTGTCAACAAACAATCCTCCCGGATCCCCACGCCACGATGGCCAATCATCGCCCCAAGTCCCACGGCTCGGACTGCGCACTACCTCTGGCTATAACTGATGCTCTAAGAGGTGAAGACCACGTCCCCTGCTGCATTGTATCTATGACAGTGTAAACTGCCCCATCAACTGTGTACCAACTCATCACCTCTCTCCTATCCAATCCATGACCAAATCCAATGCTGATCCTGCTCTCCTGAAATCGGGATGGAGTGCTAAAGAAACGACGACCTTTGCCCCACTGCCAGTTGGAATCCGTAACATCTGCTATGTCTAGGGGCCCGTGCTCTATTGTGCTCCCTACGAAGAAAATCGTACCATTAAGAGGGTACCAGCTCATGATCTCCCGCCAATCGATCCTGGAAGAAGAATCCAATGTAGCAACAACTGCATATGGAACACGCCTGGAGTGTTGTCGCCAGCCCGTAATCAACTCACACTGCTCTGCCCTTTCTACCAACGAAAGTTGCCTGTAGAAGAAAGCCCCTCTCTCTATAATGGGCCAAAGTGGGCAAGATATGTTGCAAGCCCCATCGATGTACTCCTGGAGAGTGCTACTCACTGAAAGTACTGCTGCTGCGTTGACTGCATGTGTATCTGTCTGTACCTCATCAATGTGTCGGTCCAACGATGGATGCTCCACCATCTCCAACAGCTCATCCCTCTCCTAATCGAGAATGTAATGCTCCTGTTGTCTACTAGCCCCCTGCAGAACTATCCCATCAACCTCCAACATCTCCAGAGGATATGGATCTGCAACTGCTGTCACTGTACTCGGTGTCTATGCATCTCATTGCTCCTCCTCAATGGCTGACCCCAAGGTTAGCCGCATATCCATCATAGACTCAATGTGAGTCTCCATCTGGCTCTCCCCCAAAGGACTATCATGTATGATGTGCATAGTATCCTCCTCTGTTGACTCAGGCTCCATCATATGCTGCTCTGGCTGAATCATCATAAGTGACTCATCACCCAGAGTATCTCCCGTAGAGTCCCCTGACTGCTCACCCTGCACTGCTCACCCTGCACATTGTAAAGCAACTCCGGCCTACTATCATCAAATCCGCATGACTGCTCTCGCTCCCCAGAATCATCGTCATCTGATCCCATGGACTCATCTGGAGAAGAGTCCTCACCATGGCATATAGAATGAATGCCCTTCTGTTCTGCCTCCGCCGCATCATCTGCATCACTCAAGCATGAATGATTAGGCCTCCAAGGCTCTTTGCAAATGAAGCAAAGTCCCTTCCTCCTCAACTCATTTCTGCTGCCTGATCCACCAAACTGGAGCATCTCCTCCCTGGTCAACTGTCTTCTGAAAATCTCAATGTTCTTCTCAACAAGCCCTTGGGCTAGCTCATAAGCAGCAGGTGAGGCCAACTGCTCTCTCCTCCAAATGCTCAGCAACCTAGTCTGCAACTCCCGGTAAATGGCCTCACGGACTCCCGTACATGACGATAGGATGGACTGCGTGTGTGCTATGACTGTGTCAGAATGATGTCTCCTAATGCTGAAGAAGCATTGGAACATCTGCAGAATCAAGCCTTCACACTCAAAGTCAAACATGATCTCATGAGTCCGGGTCATGGCCATGACTTCTAAAACCTTAAGCTTCCTCCCAAATGTAGAGCCTGCACAGTTGTCCAAATCCCGAAAGGTTCCTACTATTAGTCTGAAAATTCTTTTCATAATGTCATCATTGTAGGGAGGGAAGGGTGTTGTTATCCTCAAAATATCACTGAAACAAGAGGCAGCTATAAGCTTGACTCTCTCACTTGGATGTTCCAAGAATCTAGCTTGTACCAATGCAAGCATAGATGGCTCCAAAGCCCAATTTAGACTCCAATCAGATTGCTCTACCTTTGAAAGGCAGGAATCCAGTTTCTCCAACATGGGAAAGTCGTTTTCTGATCTTCTGCTCTTTAAGTCCATCCCAAGTGCATAAAGCCAATATCCCACTTCTCTCTCCTTTTGTAAATTCCTCGGGTGCCTTTGTTGGAGCAAATTATGTACCTCCTTGGAGAAGGGTCTATTGTTTGTTTCAAGGAACTAACTTCTGCATTGTTTAATATTTTTGGTCTTTGGTGTAGATCACAACCCACTGAGGCACTGCTATTTTGATTTAGGAGTTGTTTTAAAAACTCCATTGTTTCAACGACATATATGGAAGTAACAGTGGTTTAGCTGGACTTGCACAAGGCAAGCTACAAGCACCAGGGGATGATTGCAAGGAAATCCAACCGCTCCAAATGCAAGCTCCTCCAGAAACTGCACTGCTGCTGCAAGACTACACAGTTGCCTGACTTCGGCCTCTAATTTACCCACTGAAAACTGCTCAGAAAATTCTAGGAATTTGGGAAGGTGATCCTTGCCCAAAACCCAGAAAAACCTAGAAAGGGTTTCTTCTAATTCCAACCTTCAAAATCTGACCCTTTGTAATTTGGCCCTCTTCCAATTTCGTTTTCTGGCACTGCAGCTGCTACTGTCAATCATTGCTCTCCAAAATCCCAGCCAACCTCCTCATATGGCTCTCCTATCAATTTCCCAACACCCCAGCTCTAAAACCCCACCAATGCAGCTCCCACAAATGAGCCTCCTTCAATGACTGCATAGGCCCTTCTAACCAAAATAGCTGCAACTAAAAATTGCAAACCCGCAAGCTGATCCAAGATTGAAGCTCTGATACCACTGTAATATCCCCAAATGGGATATTTTACTAAATTTGCATAAATTTACTTAATTCCCAAAATATGTCATAAAATCAACATGCATTTAACAGAAGATTGCCATGTAAAATTAAACACATAAACACTGCAATCCAATACCACATAGAACAAGAAGAATTTCAGCTTTTATTATAAATAATAACGGGGTTTACATATAAATCTGACCCAGAAAGAGCTGAGATGGAAAGTTGGCCAACAATACAAGCTGCTGCACTGCTACATGGCGATGGCCTCCAAAATGAGTTGCTGCACTCTCCCTCCGGCAACAGCTACCACTGAAGCACCTGTTAAAGATCTGAATGAACCTCACACCAATCCCTGAAGCTCTGTGAAACTTCTGAGTGAAGTCTTCTTAAGAGAGTTGGGTTTTCGTCCAACACTCACAAATCACCCGAGGGTTTCCGTCCTGGGGCTATGGCTGAAGTAGAGAACCACGTCTCACACCTCTCATACAAGAAAATGATATGATCCAAAGATATCCCTCAATGGCCTCCTCCCTTTCTTTTATAGATCTCTTGGAGCCTTCTAGAGCATTATTTTATTATTATTTTATTCATGGACCACTTTTCCCTCTTATTAAAATATTCCTTTTTAATGTAGAAAAGAGTAAATCGGCTACCACGTCTCCTCCGGTCACTGAAACTCATGTCCAACTGTCCCATCATGGAGGTATCCTCGTCCCAGCTCCAATGAGCTATATTACACTAAGGTGTTTTGTCATGTATTCCTCCCGGAATGCCACCGTGAGCGTAATTAGCTGAGTTAAGCCCATAAATAACTCAAATTTCCAAAAGTTGTCGGAATGCACCAGAATGAAAGCCAAACTGCTCGGATGATGGAATATATCAAGCGAATGCCACCCGACCACATAGAAACTCCTCAAAACTCCTCCAAAAATCCCCTGGGCCCGTTGATGACACCAACCTGTACCTATGACCGGTCTCTGGAAGTCCATCCTAGCCCTGTCATACGTGACACCAAAAAAAGGAATATTACATGTGGACAACACTGATACGATGTATCGAGGAAGCTCTGTCTAGAGGAAAATGCTTCTGGATAATCAGATGCGATTGTTCTAGATGCAAGAGGGTGAGGAAATCGATCCCTTCCTCTTTAGACTTCAAACTATCCGGGACCAGCTGATTGCCATGGGGACAACTCCGGATGAAGGGCTCTTGGTGAAGACTACCCTGAATGTAGTCACCGATGAATGGGAAACATTTGTCCAAAGCATCTTGGGCAGAGCAACATTACTATCCTGGGCGGACATGTGGGCAATCCTCCACAGGAGGAAATCAGGAGAATAACCAAGAAGCAAAGCAACAGTGGTGGAGTCAAAGTAAAGAAAGAGGAGGAGGAGGATGCAGCCCTTGCATCTAAGGGACAGAGGCAGCAAGGGAAGAAGAAGAAGGACCTATCAAAGGTCCGGTGCTTTAAATGCGGCGAACTTGGACACTTCGCCAGCTCTTGTCCTAAGAGGAAGGCCAAGGAATCTTCTGATTGCAAGGCAGCAACAGCGAAAGGGGACGATAGCAGTGACGATGACATAACCATGAGTGCTCATGAACCAAGGAGGTGGGGTGATATTGATCTGTAAAACAGCTACAAATGGCGATGGGATCCCTGAGGTGTTTCACTTTCTCAAGTGTTGGTTTGTATTTTCTACATTACTCATCTATATGTCAAATTTAGCAATTGTGTTAAATTAATTCCTAACCTTCACTTTAATATAGGGTTTCTAAGCATTGGTCTACTAACTTCTTGGTGAAGCAATCTAGGTATTGGGTTACCCCCCATGGCATTATACGAGTTGGCCTAACGTGAGAGGAAATTGTGCCGAAGCGAAAGTGGGTATATCTCCTATGTGCCTACTGCTAGGCACATTGATTGGACCTTGACGAGACTGAATCAGAGTGGTAACATATCCATCATGAAAATAATTCAATATCAAAACCCTATCACAAGATTGAACAGTGAATACATTACAACTAGAACTAATGCTAATGTCTATCAACGTAAACCAATTACTTCACACTATGCACCTTCCTCTAGACATCATGTGAAAATTTCTGAGCACAAAAACCCTATTGCTAAATATTGATTTACTTCTCCTACTTGTTTTATTATACACAAGTTATTTAACTAAAAATATTCAGAAAAACATCGAAGTAAACACAACTAGCAGCCTACACAAATACAAATCATTTACTGAACATCACGCACATATGACAAAGGACACACATGATTTTTCGGACAAATGTACCTGGAAAAACCCAATGCAAGAAAACCGATGCAGCAGATCTGAGGGTTTATTATTATTAAGCAGCAGTATTCTGAGTACATCTAGGGTGCCATAATCCGGCTCACCCAACAGAGAAAACCTCGGCTAAAAAGAAAAATGTGAGTTTTACCTCACTCTGCAAGTCCAGGCTGATCTGGATGAGTCACTGGTGAAACCCCAGTTAGCTTTGTGCAGTCTCTACACTACCACTGTGTAAGGCTGCGTGGCCCTGGCTGAGGGATTGTGTCACCCTTACTCTGCGCTGGCCAGCTTCTCCTGGAATCTGGCTTCAACCCTGTCGGCTTAGAAACCCCAGTCTCCAGTGAATTTTGGACTTTCCCTTGGAGGCTCTGCGTGGGCCTGCGTCGCCCTTGCGTGAGCCCTGCGTGGGCCTGCGTCACCCTCACTAGGGTCTGTGTGACACCCTCTGATGGTTGCACTCCCTCCACTGTGTCTCTATTGTCCCTGCTCTGTGTTGTACTCTTGGTCCTCCAACTAATCACTGCATCCGCCCCTCATTACTCTGAATCACTCAGATCTGATCTTTCTCCGAGCACTGCTCCGTCAGAAGAATTCGAACTCTTAGATTTTGTGTGTGTTCTCCAACTGACCCTAAGCCCTTCCTTTAAACTTTTTGCGTTGACAAATCAACGGTCGTGATCTAATCTCTAATCAACGGCTAAGATTAAAAGAAGCTTGATCCAAGTCACTTAGAATGTTCTCATCACATGTGTAAATTAATTCACTTTAATTTTTCAATTTCACTAAGTTAGACTTAAGGTCCCCATTAAAAAAATTAATTATTTGAATAACTTTTACACGAGATGGAATTTCTCCAAACGTTTTCTAGGTCTTGGAGATCTCATGTGTTCGAGCTCCTCCACAAAGTTTCGGAGCTAGAGCACATCTGATTCTACCCCAAAATCTCAACACTCCCTCTTAGCGAGGAGTGTGCTCTAAGCAATAATTCCCCACTAAAGCATCACCTTGATCTCTGGCATCGATCTCCTGCGCTGCTAATGCTTGGCCTATTGCCCTCCATCCACTGCGTTGCTGCTTTCTATATTGTTTCCCATGTCACTGCCACTGATACTACTAACTGCACTACAACTCAGTTGCTGAGAAGTAAGCAACTAAAGGACCATTATCCAGTCACTGACAGACAAGTCAGTCGAGTTGCATCTCATCACTGAAGCACCCTCTAGTGCTGCTCTGTGTTGTCTCTCTGAAGCACTGTGTTGTTTTTTGCTCTGCACTGCATAAGCACTGCCTCTGCGCTACTGAAATCCCATCAGCCTCTACATTGTTGCTTCCACGTTGTTGCTGCATCTCATTTGTGCTGCTCTAGACTTCAGCATCTCAGCTCTGCCTCTGCTTCTCCATGATCTTCTGCACCCACTACTCCAGTCATCCTGCTACTGTCTTTAGGCTCCCGTATATCATATGTGATCCAAGAGTTTGGGCACCTCAAGGATCCCCCTCACCATCTGTAGCTGCTCTACAGATCTAAATCGCCCCACCTCTTCTCTCAAGGCACATGAGCACTCATGGCCACATCATCTTTGCTGCCACTATCCCCTTTCGCTGTTGCTGCCTTGGAATCTGAAGCGTCCTTGTCCTTCCTTTTAGGACAAGTGTTGGCGAAGTGTCCAAGTTCGCCACATCTAAAGCACCGGACCTTGGATAGGTCCTTCTTCTTCATCCCTTGTTGTCGTTGTCCCTTTGATGCTAGGTCTGCATCTCCCTCCTCCTTCTTCACCTTGACACCTTCGTTGTTGAATTCCCTCTTGGTCACCCTCCGGATCTCCTCCTGTCGAAGGATCGCCCACACGTCACCCCAATTTGGGAGTTGTGCTCTACCCAAGATGCTTTGGACAAAGGTCTCCCACTCATCGGTGACTGCATTCAAGGCAGTCCTTACCATGAGCCCATCATCTAGAGTTGCCCCCATGGCAATCAGTTGATCCCAGATAGTCTGCAATCTGAAGAGGAAGGGATCGATCTCCTCTCCCTTATGCATCTGGAACATCCTCATCTGGTTCTCTAGAAGCATCTTCCATTGGACGGAGCTACCCTGATATAGCGTGGTCAAAGTTGTCCAAACCTCATTTGTCGTATTCTTCTCGGCAATGTGCGGGACCACGTGATCCTTCACTCCATCCATGATCAAGCACTTTGCCCACGCCTAATTTTTGTTGAACTTCTTCAGGGCATCCGCACCAGTCGGCACAACTACTGCTAAATATTGATTTACTTCTCCTACTTGTTTTATTATACACAAGTTATTTAACTAAAAATATTCAAAAAAACATTGAAGTAAACACAACTAGCAGCCTACACAAATACAGATCATTTACTGAACATCACGCACATATGACAAAGGACACACATGATTTTTCGGACAAATGTCCCCGAAAAAACCCAATGTGGGAAAACCAGTGCAGTAGATCTGGGGGTTTATCATTATTAAGCAACAGTATTCTGAGTACATCTAGGGTGACATAATCCGGCTCCCCAACAGAGAAAACCTCGGCTACAGAGAAAAATGTGAGTTTTACCTCACTCTGCAAGTTCTGGCTAATCCGGATGAGTCACTAGTGAAACCCCAGCTAGCTCTATATAGTCTCTACACTACCACTACGTAAGGCTGCGTGGCCCTGGCTGAGGGACTGTGTCACCCTTGCTCTGCGCTGATCAGCTTCTCCTGGAATCTAGTTTCAGCCCTGCGGGCTTAGAAACATCAATCTCCAATGAATTTCATACTTTCCCTTAGAGGCTCTGCGCTGCCCCTGCGTGGGTCTATGTCACCCTCTCTAGGGTCTGCGTCACACCCTCTGATGGTTGCGCTGTCTCCACTGCGTTTCTGCTACTCTTTCTTTGCGTTGTACTCTTGATCCTCCGACCAATCACTGCATCTGCCCCTCACTGCTTCTCTGAATCACTCAGATCTGATCTTCGTCCGAGCATTGCTCGGTCAGAAGAATTCGATCTCTTAGATTCTGTGTGTGTTCTCCAACTGACCCCAAGCCCTTCCTTTATACTTTTCTCATTGACAAATCACTGGTCGTGATCTAATCTCTAATCAACGGATAAGATTAAAAGAAGCTTGATCCACGTCACTTAGAATGTTCTCATCACATGTGTAAATTAATTCACTTTAATTTTTCAATTTCCCTAAGTTATACTTAGGGTCCCCATTAAAAATTTTAATTATTTGAATAACTTTTACACCAGATGGAATTTCTCCAAATGCTTTTTGGGTCTTGGAGATCCCATGTGTTCCAGCCCCTCCACAAAGTTACGGAGCTAGAGCACATCCGATGCTACCCCAAAATGTCAACACATCACACACCTAACCATTGAGTAGTTAGTAGAAACATAAGGGTAATGCCAAAGAATGTGCGTGTTTCCATAAAATGCCCTTGGATCAGGCCAATAATATCTGGATCATCTACAAGTATCTATTAAATGTGAGAAGATGAGAAAAATCATACTCATACATCATAATGAGTAACATAACCCACTTCGTTTGGTGTAAAATGCCCTATATTTACATATTTCGATCATCTTCATAGTTAAACAAGCATTTTCTTTAGAAAAAAAAAAAAAAAAAACTTAAAATAGAGTTGATGGAAAAGCTTCCTTTGGAAGAGTCATTTCCAAGTTAGCACAAAGAAAGTGAAGATCCATGAAGTGTGCAGAGTTAATCAAATCTCCACTATGCTCAAGTAACAATTTATGATACTCAAAATATGAAAAAACAGAAAATATGAAGATTATGGAAGTCTATAATATAATCTAAATCATAATATGGTATAAACAGTTGAAATTTTTATCTAGGGCGTAACTTAGAATAATTTCCATGTTTTTCACAATATCGAAACATTATTAGCATTGTCTAAGTTCTTTATACAATTATAAGAAAAGTATTCATAAGCATGAAAGAGCAGTAGAAAATCACAGTAGAGATATCAAGAAACCATGAGACACAAGACACAGAAATTAGGCACACAGCCAAGGCAAAACCCACAAGGGGAAAATCCAGAAAAAGTTCTTCCGTGTGACAGAGAGAGTTTCCAGATTCATCAATACATCATAAATAACAATAGCAGAATAATAGCCAAACCAGTAACCAAAATCATGATCAAGTGCCATGTCTTCCTGAAATTTTAGCCCTCCCTAGAATTTCAACCTTCTAAAATTTCAGCCCGCCTGTAATTTTTCTGGATCAGAGATGCATGAGACAAAATTGATATGTCCAAATGAGGAGAAATGATCTCCTTTATATAGCCTTCAAGTGGGGGTCGAATGGGTGCCTCTAAGGAACCCAGCCAACCTAAAACATCATGAGGCCGACTTGAAAATAAATTTGGAGGCAAATTTAAAAATTCAAATTTCCCATTTCTTTTCCAATATACAATGGCTACCATATTTTTCAACTTAAACAGACTTATCATTTTCACTACCCTAAAGAATGACTCAAAATTCTTCACAAAAGTCTTAGCATTTGATGCACCAAAGCTATCTTAGTCATTAACCATTAGAAAGATGCTCATGAGAGGATTAGCATGGGTTGCACTAGAGTTATCCTGCTCAATAACCATCAGATAGTCTTTGCACTTTACAAACATCTTTATCTCACCAGAAAACAGTGTCAACAAACACATGCATGTCATACCTCTAAAAGTGGCACGAAATTGGTGAATGAAACATGCAATGGGCCCCCATAAATAAACTGCAGTATCTCCATAAATGTCACCAAGTTCCATTCAACAATGAGATAGTCCAGTGAGGACTCTCTGCAAAGATAGTAAACAAAATAAATACCATTTAAAATCCTAGCATAACTGGCTTACAAATTCTAGGTAAACAATAAGGTAAAACAAAATTCAGTAATCAACTACAAAATTTAAGATCAAACTTTGAAATCCAACATAGCAAATTCAAAACAGTATGCCCATCCCATAGTACTCCAGAGCAAAGTTCAAAATCTCATACAACAACCCAATTGTAAGCATGCCGCTATAACGTTCATGTGATTGTCAAACAATTAGTGGATCTTGAAAAGCTGCAAATCAGACATATGAAAATGTGATAATAACCAGGCTTTTCCCAATCATACATGTTAGGAGCAAACAGTTATGGCCAAGCATAGCAACCGTTCCTAGTCCTTCATCTTGGACACCCATCCTGCATGTTGATTCTACGGAGCACCTAGAAGCTAGAGCTTATTTTTTTGCTTTTGTTTTATCATCAAGTGGCATGCATCAGTGTCTTGTCTTTTTTAGCGATGTACTACTTCTATGGTCCATTCAGCCAAGTTTTAAAAACTTTGATCTCATTTTTTAGTCATAAAGTAACATTACCAGCCCATATGTCATTTTTTATTACCAAGTAATTGGCACAATGAGCTCTGTGGATAACAAGGATTATTATGTTTATATCTAGTATTCACAGTTTTTTGGGACAGAGGGACATATTTCCAGGATGGCTAGAGAGAACCCCAAATATTAAGGAACAATGGGTTACAAGACATAGGTGATCCCCCCTCCAGCCAACACCTGCCATCCAAGAATATAGAATAGAGGTAGAAAATATCATTAAAAAAAAAAAATATATATATATATATTATCATTGAATCATGATTAAAGACAAGTAACACAATCCCGTATTGAATAATTGATTGGGAGGCTATAGTATCTACAAAAGGGTTCATATCATCATTTATGATAGGCGATAAATTTTAGCCCAGGGGGGCAGCTCAATCAGCGATTGCCGTGTCATGAAGTATTATGTAAACCATGAGATTCAAGGTTCAAAAGCCCAGTGAGTCAAGCCAACAAATAAAAAAGATAGGTGAAAAAATTTCAAATCAAAAATATGTGGGTTATAAAATAAATACATATGAAAGGGTTCTCTTGGGTATTTATATAGACTAATTACAAGTGTTTATATCTATATGTGTAAAGGAAAAGAAATGAAAAAGAATGATTCATTATTTACATTTCCATTTTGTTGCCCCTTTAGAATAACTACCTTAGAGAGACACTCATTGGATGTGATGTTGCTGCATTGACGAGATCCATCTTCAATTTTCTCACTTTTCACCTATAGTATAATTTGTCACTTTCAAGGGCATTTTGACGAGCAGGGCAACCTGGTTGCATTCTGATTTTGGGTCATCTTCACATTTCCCAAGGCAGTGCATGTATCCTGAGGCATTGATCACACTTCTCAAGGCACTGTTGAAGCTATGTTGCATACATGGACACCCACGCATGCCATGTGTAAGAAACTAGAGTGCTGTCATCATTGGTCACTTTATGGGCTGATTATGACATCTTTTGAGGGGAGATTTGTAATTACATCACTTTGACAGCAGCAGACATATTTTGATGACATGGAGAGGATGATTGGGATAGTTGGGATGATGTCTTACTCCCTTGACATGGGTCAGTGATGTGGGCTTGCTTTGAAACTTTGATTTGAAGAACAAATGAGCTGGCAATGATGATTAATTTTATCTTAGTTTTCCATCACTTTATTTATTTGGGGTTTATTGACCAAAATTTTGACTTAAATGGTCAATTGCAGATTCATGGAAGTCCCTTGACCCAAGGTATGACCATGGACTTTAATTTGGGACATTTTTTGAGGGTATTGGACCATTATATCACTTGATTTATGGGGTTATTTTAAAAGTGAAGAATATTAAAAGAGGACATTGCACAAATCAAAGGTTCAAGCTAGCCGTTGCTCAAATTAAGGAGGTGGACTTCCTCAAAGGACCATTGGAAAATATTATCCCACTAATCAGGGAGATCGACTTCTTCAAAGTGGACATGTTTGACTTCATGAAGGGAACGTTAATTATTTTCTCCAAGGAATAAAAATATTTATTGACTTCTTCTACCCTCGTTGGATGGATCGATTCACCTTTTATGAGATTTATTATTTCTCATTGTACATGTGGCATTGACCACCTTTATTTTATTAATTCTTAGTTTTAGAAGAAGATTAGAATTTAGAATTTCCTTGTCAAATCTCAAAAATTCCACAAATAATATTATTTTATTGAAAAGGAAGCTTGTCACCTCCTCTATATAAAGGAAGGGTTTTCTAATTGTAATTCGTGGTTAGATAGTGGGAGGATTCCCGTCTGTGGGGCTTAATGATGTTTCGAACAAAGTCCGTACTCTACAATAATCTTCAAAACACTTGGTACACAAAGAGATCATCCATTGAGGATAAAATATATTGAATATTATATAAAGAATTGACATGAGATGTGATGATCAAAAATGAGGGTGAGGGTCTGCTTATATACCTAGGAAACTACCCCTTCACAAATGGTCATGTCCTTAGACACATGCTCTTCAATACTAATTACTAGTTAATTAATCATTATTTATGGCTATTACTATTTATAGTATTTGTATAGTTTTTACATATATTTTATTCATAACATTGCCTTCCTCTTCAGAAAGCTTCGTCCTCAAAGCTTATTGTTGACAAGGCGTATCATGTAATCTTTGTCTTTGAAATCTATTCCCATCTTTTGGAATTCTTCGATCTATCATCTTCATTGATACAAGATGATAAGAACCTCTGGGATAAACAAAATAGTTGAACTGAGAAGGGATCTGACCATCCTAAATCAGTCTTCTGTGGAATCTTGCGGTTGTTGGAAACTTGTGATAAATTGTTATAACAAGACTGGATGGTGCAAACTTCAATATTCTTTGGAACATAAACTTGTTGTTTATGTTCTGAGTGATACAAATTCGTAGATTGATTGAGATATTCGTTCTTGTGATTCGGATGTAGATAAAGAGTTCTTTTGGTTTCTCTTTCTCGTATCATGTGTCGCAATATTATGATTTACTTCAAGTTTTGATGTTGTTGAGTTGGTTACAAAATTTTCACTTGGAAATTTCATCATCTGAACTGCAACATCTGAGTGCGTTTTTTCTTCAACTGGCTTGTCTTTTTCTTGAGTTGTGATATTCAATGGATCGGTATTCAATCCTTTCCCTTCAACTTGAATTTCTACATTTGAAGATTTCGATGCTTCCTTGTCAATAAGGTGTTGTACCTTGTTTTCCAACGACTTCTTGTCCTTCTTAAGCTTCTTAATTTGAGTTAGTAATTTTTCACTATGGTCTTTAAGCAGAGAAACTTCTTCCTTTTTGTCAATGGTGATTTTATCAACTTCCCTTTGTTGAGTTTTTTGAGTGTTGGGGTAGCATCGGATGTGCTCTAGCTCCCTAAATTTGTGGAGGGACTAGAGTACATGAGATCTCCAAGACCCAGAAAGTGATTTGGGAAATTCCATCCAGTTTGGCAAATAATTAATTAATTAATATTTTTAATTAAGGACCCTAAGTCTAACTTAGAAAAATTAAAATATTAAAGGTAATTAATTTAAACATGTGATGGAAATGACTTAAGTCACACAGATAAAGCTTTCTTTTAATCTTAGCTATCAATTCAAGATTAGATCATGGTCATTGGTTTCCCAACAAGAAAGTATAAAGGAAAGGCTTGGGGTCAGTTGGAGAATACACACACGGAGGCAAAGCACTGAGACTAAGCTGAAATTCTAGGGCGGATTTGCTAAGAATTTTCAGAAGTGTTTCAGCTACAGCGAGGGGTAGTATTGGCTAAGGGGATGATCTGATCCTAGTGCCAAGAATCAGCAAGAGGCAAAGAGCAACAACCAGAGGTAGCAACAACAGCTGCGCAGCGCAGGGAGCAGCTTCAGCTACGCAGGCCCTTCTAGGGTAACGCTGGGCAGCAAGGGACCCTCCAAGGTTACGCAAAGACCCTTCTAAGGCAACGTAGGGTCTGCGTCACCCATTCTGGGGTTACTCAGTCCTCTCCAGGCCAGCACAGAGGCACACAGAGACCCTTCTAAGGCAGCGTAGGGTCTACGTCACCCATTCTAGGGTTACGCAGCCCTCTCCAGGCCAGCGCAGATGCTAACAAGGCTGACGCAGGGGCTTCAAGGGCAGTGCTGGGATTTCTAGGGCCAAAAATTGGTTGAGTCTTGTAAATCTTGTTTGAGGGTGTGGATCAGTCAGTCTTCTGGTCTCAGTTAGCTATCGATTCAAGATTAGATCATGGTCATTGGTTTCCCAACAAGTAAGTATAAAGGAAAGGCTTGGGGTCAGTTGGAGAATACACACACAGAGGCAGAGCACTGAGACTAAGCTGAAATTCTAGGGCAGGTTTGCTAAGAATTTTCAGAAGTGTTTCAGCTACAGTGAGGGGTAGTATTGGCTAAGGGGATGATCTGATCCTAGTGCCAAGAATCAGTAAGAGGCAAAGAGCAACAACCAGAGGTAGCAACAACAGCTACGCAGCGCAGAGAGCAGCTTCAGCTACGCATGCCCTTCTAGGGCAACGCAGGGCAGTAGGGGACCCTCCAAGGTTACGCAGAGACCCTTCTAGGGCAGCGTAGAGTATGTGTCACCCATTCTGGGGTTACTCAGTCCTCTCCAGGCCAGCACAGAGGCACACAACGACCCTTCTAAGGCAGCGTAGGGTCTGCGTCACCCATTCTAGGGTTACGCAGCCCTCTCCAGGCCAGCGCAAAGGCTGACAGGGCTGACGAAGGGGCTTCAGGGGCAGCGCTGGGGTTTCTAGGGCCAAAGATTGGTTGAGTCTTGTAAATCTCGTTTGAGGGTGTGGATCAGTCAGTTTTCTGGTCTCATAACAGCATGTTAGCTGCAAATATATCTTTTTCTCTGTCAGGTTAACCAGTAAGGTGCCCAGATTTGTTGTATTCAGAAACTACTTAATAATATAAACCCTCTAGCAGCCAGAAGACCGGTTTTCCCGCATTGGGATTTTCCAGGGAGAGTTGTCCAGAAAATCTTGTGTGTCACTTTGTCTATGTGTGCATGTATTTCTGTTTTAGACTTGAATCGGTGAAAGTCTGTTATGTGTTTACTTCAATGTTAATCTGAATATTTCAACATTAATAACTTGTTGAAGTAGGAGAAGTATAACCAGATCTAACAGCAGAATTTCTGCATAAAGTAACATTCAGAAATTTTCACATGGTATCAGAGAGATTGCAGATCTAGCAGGATCACCAGCAGAAGACTGAAGAATCTTGCTGCAGAAAGCAACAGAGGGAGCAGAGCCATGCAGAAACCAGAGTGACGCAATCCTACGCAGTCTCCACGCAGGCCCACGTACTTACTGCGCAGAGGCAACGCAGAGACAGCGCTGGGACTATCTTCTCACACAGAGGCAAGATAGGGTGATGCAGATCTGAAGCCGTGTTGATTTAGAAGTGTTGCAGAACTTCAGAAGTTGTTGGTGGGGTTAAATTTCTGAAGATTCGGAATTTAGCCTAAGCACTAGGTGACAAAGAGCAAGAGGAGATCAGCGTCTCAAAGGGTTTCTAGCCAAAGAAATCTGCAGATCGATCAGTGGATCGAAGAGAGTTGTTTCGTTGTTGATTTGGCAGATTTCCAAGAGAGGCAATCAGTTGTTAGAGGGAGGAGAGGGTGCCTTTTCGCCAAGGACCCTAGATCCGAGCTTCAGTAGAGAAGCAGGGAGAGGAAGATCCGGTCCGACAGAGTAGATCTGAGCAGATGGCACCTCACGGACTACGTGATCAGGATAGGTTGGATGGCCTGTCCAACTTTGCAGTTTGGAAGGCCAGAATCCTGGTAGTCATGGAGGCATACAGTCTAAGAGACCATCCAGAAAAGGTCTTGGCCGCGTCGACCATTGTGGATCTCCTGAAGAAACACGAGGAAGTTGCGGCACATGCCAAACGTTTCATAATGGGTGGGGTTAAGGATCACATAGTTCCACACATAACTTGAAAGAAAACAGCGCATGATATGTGGAAAGTCTTAATAGCCCTATATGAAGGGAAGTCCGTCCAAAGGAGAATGCTTCTAGAGAATCGATTGTGGTCATTCATGATGACCAAGGGATAAGAAATAGAGCCCTTCCTTTTCAGACTTCAGTTGATCAGAGATCAGTTGTCTACCATGGGAGCAAATGTGGAGGATGATGTGATGGTAAGCACTGCACTCAATGCGGTCACAAAAGAGTGGGAAACCTTTGTCTAAAGTGTCTTGGGCAGAGCAGACCTTCCCAACTGGGACAATATGTGGGCAATCCTTCGTCAAGAAGAACTATGTCGATTCACCAAGAGGCAGTACAAAACAGGGTCAAGTAAGGTGAAAAAGGAAGAGGAAGAAAATGCAGCCTTGGCATCAAAGAGGCAGCAAGGGAAGAAGAAGCATAATCTATCCAAGATCAAGTGTTTCCAGTGCGGCGAACTAGGACATTTCGCCAGCAATTGTCCACGGAAGAAGAAGGACAAGGAAGCTTCTACTTCCAAGGCTGTTGTGGCGGATGATGGGTCAGAAGATGACACAGCCATGAGTGCTCATTAACCACGAAAGTAGGGCGACATGGATATGTAGAACAGCGACAGAGTGATGGCAAGATCCTTGAGTAGCTCAGCTCTTGGATCACATCCGAGCTACGGGAGCCTTAAGAAAGTAGCAGGATAAGGAGAGCAGTGGGTACAGAGAATCACAAATGGAGTAGAGGCAAAGCTAAGAGCTGAAGGGAGCAGCGCAGTACAGATGCAGCAGCAGCACAGAAGCTGATGTGACTTCAGCAGCGCAGTGCAAGCTGCTTACGCAGAGCAGAGCTGCAGCAACATAGAGGCTTCAGGAGGACAATGCAGCGCAACAGCAGCGTAGGGGATTTCAACGCAAGGGCTGGTGTGACTTCAGCAGCGCAAAGGAAGTCTGCTTACGCAGTGCAGAGCTATGGCTGTGCAGCTGTCTCCAGATGACAGCAGAGCAGCAGCCTACGAAGCTTTAGTGATGAGGATGTAGCCCAACTGACTTGTCTGTCAAAGATTGGGCAGGAGTTTCAGTTGTTTCTCTCAGCAACTGAAGTTGCAATGCAGCAGTTGGCATCACGATGCAGCATATTGAGAGGGAGCTGCAGTACAAATGTGGCAGTGACGGTGGCAGTGTCATGGGCAGCAGTATAGAATGGCAACAGCAGCAGAGTGATGAAGGGCAGCAAGTCCAGCATCAGTGCAGAGACCCACACCAGAGATCAGTGCAGAGCTTCGGGGTGAAGCAGAGTTGTACTAGAGCACATTCCTTGCTAAGAGTTGAGTTTTTTGTGTTGGGGCAGCATCAGATGTGCTCTAGCTCCCAAAATTTGTGGAGGGACTAGAGTACATGAGATTTCCAAGACCCAGAAAGGGATTTGGGAAATTCCATCCAGTTTGGGAGATAATTAATTAATTAATATTTTTAATTAAGGACCCTAAGTCTAACTTAGGAAAATTAAAATATTAAAGGTAATTAATTTAAACATGTGATGGAAATGACTTAAGTCACACGGATCAAGCTTCTTTTAATCTTAGCCATTGATTCAAGATTAGATCATGGTCGTTGGTTTCCCAACGAAAAAGTAAAGGAAAGGCTTGGGGTCAGTTGGAGAACACACACACGGAGGCAGAGCACTGAGACTAAGCTGAAATTCTAAGGCGGGTTTGCTAAGAATTTTCAGAAGTATTTCAGCTGCAGCGAGGGGTAGTACTGGCTAAGGGGATGATCTGATCCCAGTGTCAAGAATCAGCAAGAGGCAGAGAGAAGCAACCAGAGGCAGCGTAGAGAAGCAGAGGCAGCAGCAGCTGTGCAGCGCAGAGCAGCTTCAGCTACGCAAGCCCTTCTAGGGTAACGCTGGGCAACAGGGGACCCTCCAGGGTTACGCAGAGACCCTTCTAAGGCAGTGTAGGTTCTGCGTCACCCATTCTGGGGTCACACAGCCCTCTCCCAGGCCAGCGCAGAGGCACGCAGAGGCTAACAGGGCTGACGCAGGGGCTTCAGGGGCAGCGTTGGGGTTTTTAAGGCCGGAAATTGGTTGAGTCTTGTAAATCCCGTTTTAGGTTGTGGATCAATCGGTCTTTTGGTCTCAAAACAGCAGATTAGCTGCATATCTATCTTTTTCTCTGTCGAGTTAACCAGTAAGGTGCCCAGATTTGTTGTATTCAAAAACTACTTAATAATATAAACCCTCCAGCAGCCAGAAGACCGGTTTTCCCGCATTGGGTTTTTCCAGGGACAGTTGTCCATAAAATCTTGTGTGTTACTTTGTCTATGTGTGCATGTATTTCTATTTTAGATCTGAATCGGTGAAAGTTTGTTATGTGTTTACTTCGATGTTAATCTGAATATTTCAGCATTAATAACTTGTTTAAGTAGGAGAAGTATAACTAGATCTAACAGTAGAATTTCTGCATAAAGTAACATTCATAAATTTTCCCCATTTCCAAAATTTGGGGGTGGGGTCGCGTTTTGTACTTGTACTCGTTTCGGAAACTCAAACCCGTTTCCCTGTTTCGTGCAACTTAGACTTCATGACAAACTTAGAAGCACTCAATGGGTGCTTAACCTATCAAATAAATTCTATTGAGCACGAAACCCATGCCTCAAGACTCACAATAATAAATTTATTTTTCTCATTACATTAAGTACACAAAATCATGATTACATATGTCATTATGAAGACCGAACCTAGTTATATATTTCAACACGTTGTGCACACTCTGATTCACTGACCCTTCAAAGTAGCTTAGACACGTTCTGATACCATGTTGTTTTTCCACGATATTGGTCTCTAGGATAGAATCTTAAATCACTGACGCTACCAAACCAAGTATTACAACATATTACAACAGAATATAAACAACAGTAAATCACACATGCACAAGTATAGACAACTTTTTACAAATTTTCAACCCAACTTCATTATATTAATCAAACTGAATAATACAACAATCTAGGGCTCCCGTACTAGGGATAATGATTCTCATACATCCACTAGTACAAGATACAATAACTAGGGCCTGGTGTCGGTCCATCGACAACCAATTTGCCCATACAAGATACACTGACCATTTGGCTGATGTAGCGCATTCTCTCAGCTCCTCTCGGTCGTATCCTGTACACTCCTGCCCAGTCCTTCGACTCTCAATTTGCAGCATTACCTCTATCAATGATCTAAGTCCATCTGGCCATTGAACCTAGGCTATACTATCTGCTCACAGGTTGTGCCTTAGTCCATCAAAGGGGCACAACACATGGAGACTCTTGTTGAGTTGCTCACAACTCCATTTGTGAACAACTCACAATTGCCAACTGTTGCTCCTAACTACTTAGGGACTTCAGCCCGCTATGGTCTTCTTGCGCTGCTCCAATGAAGACTAACATAGGGCACGGAGGGCTGCCACCTATCACTGCAAGATGCCCATCTCTCACAATTAACATGGGCTAGGAGGACTGCCCATCTTCCGCTGTAGATTTCCTTCTCCACATGGAAAGTCTAGGGCTACTCAAACTGCTCCTGGCTGATCAGCCCCTGAGCTCAACAACTGCCACTCTAGCAGCTACTTTTTTCCATCAAAGTGCTGCACACCGGGCTCCAACCTGAGAACTATCATGCTGTTTTCCAAGAAACCATAAATGCCCAATCCACTCTCCACACTTGGTCCACACTCATGCTGCCCTCCAACAAACCATGAGTGACCAATCCTTGCTGTAGAATCTGCACACTGGTTAGGGCATCCAAACACTAGAATCACCCTTCCTCTTGGCTGCTAACAGGCTTCACCAACTGTCCAACCCTTGAACACCCATCCAACTAGCATACATCCATCATCAAGGTGACATCTGCAACTTGCTGCTGCTGCCACCTTGTTCTAGGGTTCTGTGCATACTGCTGTAGATTCCATCCCTGGTTAGGGCATCAATTTCCCCATCAAATCTGCTACAACAGACCTCCAATCGTGGTGTTACCCTTCTCCAGCAGGTCTGCCTTTCTGCTGTCCACTTCTAGCCTTATATATTCACTATTTGGGCCTGAGGATCCTCCATAAGGCACCCTACAGGAGACCTGTCACAACAACAACCAAACTAGCCCTCAATCACATGGAGAATACCCTGTTCTGGCTGCGGCCTCCTCTAGGTAACTGTGGCTGGGTTAGGAGGTCCCTCCTAGGCCTTTAGGCCCACTCAATCAGCCCTCACACACGCTGCTGAAACAACCAACGATCTGTGGCCCTATACAGAGATATACCAAACACTAAATAGCAAAGAAAACCACTCAAACTCACCTCTGCTCCTGCGGCCTGATCTGGCAAGAAGTCTGCTCCAAAAACAAGAGAAAACCTGCCCAAACAACCCTCCTAGTCACCATGAATGATGCTCCAGGTCTGCGGTTTCTCTCTACAAGAATTTGCAGCTCAAAACAGAGATGATCCCTAGCCAAACTCAGCTCTCTGCCTCAGACTGCCTTGCCTCATATTCACACTCCAAATCACAGAGCTAATGATGTGTGAATGCATTTAGGATCATATTCCAAATAGCCTTACGCTCACCTCTTTTTATACCTTTCATGTGGCTGTCTTAACAGCCCTAAAGGGCACCTCATACATGCTGGCCGACTTGACCTAGCAGGCCTCTTCACCCACATTCAACTTTAAAAATTAATTTCTCCTCATAGACAACTCAGATTTCGATGATTTTCGATGCGTGTGGTTCGTCTCAGCGCCCTCTATCATCTCCATCCATCACATGTCAAATTCTCTCCATGGTTTTGGCCCCAATATCGATGGGTACAAAACCCCAAGCTTGGGTTTCAAGCCCACAAGCCACACTTGTGTGCCAACTCCTCCACAACCCTCAAGCCTAGGTTTTGGAGTACCTCCCAAGCTACAAATCTCAACATTCCCATGAGTATCAAAGTGCACAGGTAAAAGAGCGTTAATCATGCAAAATGTAGGCAAAATGGGGGACAAAACCGAACTTTCTGCACAATTTTCCCCTCTGCAATCCTTACTAGCCCTTTAGTGAAAGCATCGGGTTTTCTTGTTAGCATTAACCATCGGGGCCTGCCTAAAGTTTGCTGAAATTTTGCCCCTCTCAGTTGCTTCTATTTCATATGTTCCTCGTATTTCTGCATCTGCCAACTGCAGGGATTACAATGATTACAAACTAATCATGTAGCTTGGGTAAAGTTAATCATAAGAAATTGCCTGTTGTTGAGCCATCTTCTCTTCAACTTCTTGAGCATTCTTCTTACAGAAGTTAGGATCCAGAACAAATAGCTTCTTCTCTTTTTTGTTTTTCCTTTGTTCTTGCCTCCACATGATCTGACCGTGTTGCCGGAAAAGGGAACGAGGTATTAAACTTTTGCAAATCAATGTATTTATCCTGAAAATCTTTTGACTTGTTTAATTCCTTCTGTTTGGCTTACAAAGGTCTTCCTAACTCTCGATTCTCTTCGACTTGTTGCTTCAAAGTGTTGATCTCTTCAATCTGTCTCTGTGACATGGATTTCAATTTATCAATTTCCTAATCATGAGCCTTTTCCATCTCAACCATAACAGAAGACTTTCTTTGGATATCTTTCAAATTGTTTATCTGCTTTTTGGACTCTTTTACAGTAACAATAACCCCTCATTTTCCACCTTCAAGGATTCAATCAAGGAAGAAGTCTCTTGTGGTTCCTCTTTCAGTTTACCGATTTTCTTTGCTTTGTGAATGTGCAGATGGCAAAGAAATAGTGAACTCTACCCACAGAATCGGACTGGGTGAATGTTGATCTATGTCTGAACGCAAAGCTAAATCAAAGTCAGAAAACAACGAATGGTTTATATAATCGGTTATCTAGCACTACAACAATGATACGTAGAATTTTTAAAGGATAGCTGCACACATAATGATTGTGAGTTCAATGGTAAAGGTGCAGGTTAATAAACAGGGGAAATTTTATACAGATCGTAATTTTCTATCTTCTTTAACACAAAACTATGCATTCAGCCATATTAACTATATGCATGCGCAACCTCAGATGTAGCATGCAACTAAAACATGTGATTCATGCAAATCACATTTGAAAGCAATGGTAGAATTTAGCAATATAGAAGTGCATGGCAATGTCTGGAGGCTTTACTTTATAGTTTAGAGTTTCGAAGAAATGATTGCAGGGTTCTCTGGCTATGAACATCTAACATCTCTTTGTGCAAAGATAGTTCCACGCCTTGGAAACTATTGGTTTGGCTCTATGTCATGTTGTTTGGCAAACATTACTAGTTTGCGCATGAGTTCTTCCACCAACAGAGTATATGATTTGCTCCCTTTTGCTGAATAAGTGGTTGAATAAATCAAGATCACCCACCCTGGATGATTTGCTCCCTTTTGCTGAATAAGTAGTTGAATAAATCAAGATCACCCACCCTGGATTATAGTTATCGAAAATAAACTCTGCAAGTGCTTCGTCTCCACTATCACCTAGGTAGCCACTGAAATGATGTTTTAAATGTGAGGATGCATCCACTGGCCTGCCAGAGCAATGACAGGTATCTTGGTAGAACATAAAATTTGATTGCACTGATTTGCTTGTTGGTCTGGCAGATTAATTTTTTACATGACATATTTGTACATAATAAATGAAATTATGATGTTACCCTCTTACCGATTGATAGATTTTGTTGTTCTTTGAATCCTCTAAAGTTGTATATATTTATTTTTGGGGTCTGTCACTTTAGGATAAAGATAAATGTGTATATAGTAATGGATTGTTTGCAAGTTTATGTTTATTTTATTGTTGATAAATTTGCTTTAAAAATAAGTGATTAACAATTTAGTAAAATTGAGTTTGAGACATACTTTTTTGCTGAGGATTATTTTTTTAAAGTTTATAATAAATTGGTTAGATAATTTTACTAGATTCTCTTGCATAGTTATTTCAAGATAGTATTTTAGGAGAAAATGTAGTTAATTCTATTGTTGGAGGATGTAACTAGTTTCAGTCTTCATAATTTGTTCTATTATGTAAGAAGAAAAGAAAATTATTATAATTTTTCTAGATAAGCATGTTCTTCATGTTTTTAGGTTTTTGAGTCAAAGAGTCAAAGTCCTATTTTAGACCTATTGTAAAAGAAAAAGAAAAATAAAATAATGGATTGTTTTTGATTTTAACATGTTTATTTTATTGATAGATAAATTTGCTTTAAAAATAAGTGATTAACAATTTAGTAAAATTGAGTTTGAGACATACTTTTTTGCTGAGGATTATTTTTTTAAAGTTTATAATAAATTGGTTAGATAATTTTACTAGATTCTCTTGCATAGTTATTTCAAGATAGTATTTTAGGAGAAAATGTAGTTAATTCTATTGTTGGAGGATGTAACTAGTTTCAGTCTTCATAATTTGTTCTATTATGTAAGAAGAAAAGAAAATTATTATAATTTTTCTAGATAAGCATGTTCTTCATGTTTTTAGGTTTTTGAGTCAAAGAGTCAAAGTCCTATTTTAGACCTATTGTAAAAGAAAAAGAAAAATAAAATTTTAAATGTAAAATTTCGATAGAAATCTCTCTAGATGCCAAGTTGGTTCTGCCCAAAGGATGTGTCTATTTGCACCCCCTCTAATCTATATAAATAGAGGGTAGATGGAGTTCATTTGGACACACACACTTGGATGTTTTTGGTTTGAAATATCGTAGTAAAGATAGAGAAGATGAAGAAGGCCGAAATCTGAAAGCAAGGGTTTCTTCTTAGAGCTAGCGTTTGTGGTGTTAAGAAATCCAAAGCGTGGCAAGTTAATTGATTTATCTTATTATGACATTATCTTGTGATGTTTTCATTATTATTATTCTTTTCTTTCGATTTATCTTTTCTTATTATCAAGACTAATGCCAAGCAACAAATAGAAGAGGGCACATGATTTAGGCACATAGCTAGGGCAAAACCCCACTCTAGGGGAAAAACTAGTCAAAATAATTCCTTGGTAGATTCAAAACAAGATGAGATGACCAAGACCCTTACAACCTAGACTAGAGACTCCCTCCATCAAGTCAACCTTGTGAGTAGTATTGCATTCTTCAATCTGTTCTTCCTTGCAACAATAAGATGATGCATAAGTAAAGTTTTGATTCTCAATGTGATGACACAGTCCAGTAACGTGCTTCATACCTTGGTTTTGCATGAGTAGTAGTCATTTGATAACTGGGTCAAATAAATATATATCTCTGTCCAACACTGTAATATCAACATTGTACAATGTGCTTCGGTCCAACAATGAAGATTAACACTGTAATATACTTCATCCCTCGGTCCTGTGGCGACTGTCCCAAACTCAGATCTCAGTCTTGTAATAATCCGAGATTCCTCATTGTAATATACCAAGACTTCATCATTGAGGCAACACCGAACTTCATCACTGCAATAACACTTAATTTATACACTGTGATAGCACCAAACTATAATATTGTGATAGCACCGAACTGTAATAACATCGAACTGTGATGGCACCGAACTGTAATAACATTGAACTGTGATAGCGCCGAATTGTAATAGCATCGAACTGTGATAGCACCGAACCTTTCTTCTGAAATTTTATGCGAGTGTGTGAGTGAATTGTCGAGCAAGGTATACCCTCCTATTTATAGTTGTTCCACATAGTAAATACGTCGACATGAGTTTCTTGAACAATTGTGTCTCCATATAAGGTTAGGCTGACTTGAGTTCATTGAGGGAAGCCAACTTGATGATGATTCCTTTTGAGCCCGACAACAAGGATACTTTGATGGAGGAGTCTTTGACTAGACAAACTTTGACTTTTGACTCAGGTAAACAATCCTAAAGCCTACAATGGAGGCTTGACCTATAACAATTGGCCTAAGCGTGAAACCCATGTTTTAATAACTCAATTATATTAATAATAAAATTTCTTTTGCTTTCTTTTGACAAATATTACATTTTGACTCAAAGTACAATTATGAAGACTGAATCTAGTTACATTCTTCAACACTCCCTCTTAACTAGGGAGGTATTCATATTTGCATATAATCAAAGAGGTACATGGAGAATCTCAAAACACATCATCTACGAAGAAGTTTAGGCACCACAATGCCATGGACTAGATTCCTAACCAGGGCAATCTATCCAAGGTCTCTCAACAATTAGACACCGCAATGCCACAGACTAGATTCCTGGCTAGGGCAATCTATTCGAGTGGGACTAAGATGGACTAAAGGTTTCACACTCTCTAGGTACCATCATACTTACTTACTAAACATTAACCCAGGGATCCAGGTGTGTATATGAGGTCAAAGCTTTATGACCAACACCACCTCCCCTACTTCGGGACCTAGACATCAACACAAAGTGCCGACCAAATTTCCTCCCACGAAATGCTTCACTCACAAAGCCTCAACAAAAAATCTCTCCCGATCAAACTGATTGGTAACCAACATGCTATCAAAACTTCAAGAGATTTACATGTACAAACACAACTCCAGTTAGTAATACACTTTCAAATGTACATACTCAAATACAAACCTTCAGGGTCTTTCAAATGTTGCTTCTCAACTTATCACAGTAGGACTATCAACCAAATCTTTGACAAAAGATTCTTGAATCATACACTTTCCCTTCCTACTTCACATGCAACAACATATTCTTCAAAATGCATTCTCCACTAAAGACTATGATATGCCCTCCCTCTTAACCAAAGAGATTTATTCTATCCAGGCTCCCTCTTAACTTAGGGAGATCAACTTCTTTTTATGACATTGGAGAATCTTTCATGGCTTCCATACTTCTCATTAGGGTCTTTCATATATCTTCCTTCATCATGCTTATCATATCAACTTCTCTTACGAACATCTTCACCATCTTGAAGATGATATACTTGCAGAACTTAGATAGCAAGTACAACCAGATTTATAGAAGCATAATGTTAGCCATAACAAAATCTTATAATAACGAAAGCATTTGACTCTACAAACATAATCAACAAGAGACTATACTTCAATACTTCAACTTCTTGCCCAGGTTTTGTTAAACCCTAACAACTCAAAATATCAAACTCATCTAGGGTTTCAATATTCTTTCAATGATATGACAAGTTCTTTCATATAGACAACCCTAGAAACAATTCAAACAAGTAGTGTATCTAACAACTTTCAGAATTCATATGTTAGACTCCTTACTAGGATTTCATACAAACCTTAGATTCCATACATGAGCTTTAACAACCAAACACAACTTAATCAACATCATGACTAGCTTCTACTAGGGTTTGATGTAATCCCTAGATTTTCCTTCTACAAATTCTCAACAATCACTATATACATTCATAGATTCCAAATTTATATCATACATACTAGAGCATTTAACTACTACTAGGGTTTAGTTGCAAAACCCTAGATTTCCCAACATAATCCTAGAATAACAACCTTTGACTAGCGCTTGTTTCCAAACCCTAGGACTCATGATCATTAATAATTAGGTCAACACATGCATATCTAGGACTCCATTATTGAACATAAGCATAACATATGTCAAGCAATATTAATACATTAGATATATACTGACCTAGATCAGAGTAGGGTTTTGACTAAATGGACACATACCTAGGGTTTCATTCCTAAGACCTTACTTTAAAGACATAACAAAGGTTTTGCTTACAGACCCAACCATACCCTAAAGATCTAGGGTTTCATAACATAGCAAAGTAAACCCTACTATACCAAAACTTCAAAGGTTTGGGATCTCAGACAACATCATTTGTCCCTAACAAGTTAGGGTTTTCATGATCATACCAAAACCCCAAACATGACATCATCATCAAAAACTTCAAATAACATTTCCCAATAACCCTAAGCAGGCTAGGGTTTCACACATTATCATTAGCATATCCTTAAGTTAGGGTTTTCCATAGAACCTGTCTAGGGTTTTATAAGAACAATCCCAGAATCCTAGAATAACAACCTTTGACTAGGGCTTGTTTCCGAAACACAGGACTCGACCATTAATAATTAGGTCAACACATCCATATCTAGGATCCCATTATTAAACATAAGCATAACATATGTCGGGCAATATTAATACATTAGACATATATCGACCTAGACCATGCTAGGGTTTTGACTAAATGGATTCATACCAAGGGTTTCATTTCCAAGACCTTACTTTAAAGAAATAACAATGGTTTTTCTTACAGACCCAACCAGACCCTAGAGATCTAGGGTTTCATAACATAACAAAGCAAGCCCTACTATACCAAAACTTCAAAGGTTTGGGATCTTAGACAACATCATTCAACCCTACCAAGTTAGGGTTTTCATGATCATACCAAAACCCCAAACATGACATATTATCATAAGCAGGCTAGGGTTTCACATATTATCATTAGCATACCCTTAAGTTATGGTTTTCTAGAGAACCTGTCTAGGGTTCTATAAGAACAATCAAGGATGTAAGGAGGATAGATTTATCAAATGATGAATCACCCTAAACAAGAATCTTTATGATTCAAGACAACTAGACATAACAATGTTAGTGATGTAACACAAATTTCAAAATAAGATGAACATATTTTTAAGAGAATTCTATGAAGCATATAGACGTACCTGAAGATATTTCTCGACAAACCTTGTAAGGATTCTTTGAAGTGCTCTCTTTAAGTCACGATCTTTTATAACTGAAATAAATAGTTCCAAGCAAAACATGTGATACCAAGAACATGATTTTGATCTAGATTTTCTATGTAACAATGGAAGATGGAATCAAGCTATTCTTTCTTTTAATCAACCCTAGGATGGAAGCAAGTTATTTTATTTTTCTTGATATCTAGATTACTTGTAAATCCTAGAAGATAAGGATTCTAATATGAGATTTTTGTATGTTATCTAGGGATTACAATCTTTATCCTAGACTAGCTATAAACAAGGATTATATGAACCATATAAGATTAGATACTATGAAAATTTAAGCTTATGAACATACGTACCTTGAGTTTACATACCTTTGATTTCATTAGACTTGTTGCAAGTGCATTTTATTAAGCAACAATACTTACTTGATTTCCTTGCACTGGTTCCTTGTGTTCAGACTATCAATTCAGATTCTCAAGGCTTGTATTTCTTTCTTCATAGGACAATCTTCGAGTTCCTTTCATAGTCTTCAAATGAGTGTTTTAGATCATGGATAATAGTGCTAAGAATTTTAGACTAGACTTGGATCACCTCATAGAAGTAACTTGGACTTCAAAATGTTCTTCAAGTGTAGGAGGATTGCTGTTGTTCTTGTAGCATGTTGGTGATAATCATGACCTCTCGCTTAACCCTTAAATGGAGAACTTCTGCTTGTAGTGAAGATTCCTTCAAGAAGGCTTTCGACCTTTGTTTGTCTTGGATGCGTCAATCTACTTTTGACAGTGACTTTTCTTCAATTTCAAAACATTTTGTCAATAAGGTGTTCTTAAACCTTCTTTTACCATAGCTCTAAAACCATGTTGAGAAATCCAAAGTGTGGCAAGTGAATTGATTTATCTTATTATGACATTATCTTGTGATGTTTTCATTATTATTATTCTTTTCTTTCGATTTATCTTTTCTTACCATCAAGACTAATGCTAAGCAACAAATAGAAGAGGACACAAGATGTAGGCACGCAACCAGGGCAAAACCCTACGCTAGGGGAAAACCCGGTCAAATTCTTCCTCCAGTAGATTCAAAACAAGATGAGATGACCAAGACCCGCACAACCTAGACTAGAGTCTCCCTCCTTCAAGTCAACCTTGTGAGTAGTATTGCATTCTTCAGTGTGTTCTTCCTCGCAATAATGAGATGATGCATCAATCAAGTTTTGATTCTCAATGTGATGACACAGTCCAATAGTGTCCTTCATATCTCTGTTTTGTATGAGTAGTAGTCATTTGATAACTTGGTCAAGTAAAGTTATATCTTTCTCCAACACTGTAATATCAACACTATAATATGTGCTTCGGTCCAACAATGAAGATTAACACTGTAATATACTTTTGCCCTCAATCCTGTGGTGATTGTCCCAAACTCATATCTTGGTCTTGTAATAATATGAGATTCGTCACTGTAATATACCAAGACTTCACTGTAATATTCAGACTTCACCACTGAGGCAGCACCAAACTTCATCACTACAATAGCACCAAATTTCTATATTGTGATAGCACTGAACTGTAATACTATGATAGCACCGAATTGTAATATTATTGAATTGTGATAACACCGAACTGTAATAACATCGAACTGTGATAGCATCGAACCTTTCTTCTGAAATTTTATGTGAGTGTGTGCCTAAATTGTGGAGCAAGGTATGCCCTCCTATTTATAGTTGTTCCCCATAGTAAATAAGTCGACATGAGTTTCTTGAACACTTGTGTCTCCGTATAAGGTTAGGTCGACTTGAGTTGATTGAGGGAAGGTGACTTGATGATGATTCCTTTTGAGGCCGACAATAAGGAGATTTTGATGGAGGAGTCTTTGACCAAACAAACATTGACTTAGAAATCAACATCTTCGAGGGGGCAACCTCCTTTACATTACATAAATGAACAATTCTTGGATGATACAAATGACAAAACCTCCTTTCTATATATAGGAGTCTAATGGATTACAGTGTAATCCTAGCCAACATAACAATAACAATGTAAGGGCACAACAATAACAAAAGTGGGCTTCTATGGGACACAATAATAACAATATGGAGACTACATGTGCACAACAATAACAAGGAGGGGATACACTAGTATTATAGGGACTTAGCATGCCCCTCTCCTTCAAAAAAGTGTTGTCTTCAACGCTTGAGTAGTTCTGGATGCTTCTGTATAAAATTATCATCCTCCCATGTCGAATCTTCAACGGTTAAGTTCTTCCACTTGATGAAATATACTCTAAAATTGATCGATTTCGTAGCTGTTGAGTTCTTGTTTCTGTGACTGCTTCAGGTTCCAATATGGATTTTCCTTCTTCATCAAGTACTAACAATATTGTTTGAACTGGGAGCTTGTCACCTATAACCTTCTTTAAGCATGAAACATGGAACACTGGGTGCATTCAAGAAGATGCAAGAAGCTCCAATTTGTAAGCTATTGTACCAATCTTTTGCAACACCTTGTAAGGACCATAATACTTTGGTGATAATTTCTTAACCTTCTTAGCTTGCTTGAAGGACATTTGTTTGTATGGTTGTAGCCGTAAAAATATCCAGTCGCCTACATCAAAAATTCTTTCGCTGTGATGTTGATCTGCGTGTTTTTCATTCAATTCTGCGCGAAAGTGAGGTTATCCTTTAAGATTTGGAGGACTTGTTGTTGATGCTCGATGTGATCTTCCACTGCTTGAACCTTAGAATTTTCTCTTAAAGATGATGTGATGGACTATTGATATCCATAAAGTGCCATAAATGGGGTCATTTTTGCTGCAGTATGGAAGGAAGTGTTATACCACCATTTAGCCAGAGGTAACCACTTAACCCATTGTGTCCATCTATTAGTTACAAAGAAACGAAGATATCCTTCCAAACATTTTTTCACTATCTCAGTTTTCCCGTCAGATTGAGGATGATATGATGAGCTATGAGCTAATTGAGTACCCAAACAAGAAAATAATTCCGTCCAAAAATTTCCAGTAAAAATGGCATCTCTGTTGCTTATAATGGACTTTGGGTTTCCATGTAGCTTTTGAATTGTTTCCATAAATGCAGTAGTAACTGTAGTGGCTTTAAATGGATGAGATAATGCACAAAAATGTGCATACTTGCTAGATTGGAGGTTTATGTGGTGTAGTTTTTCAGATGTAGGACTTGGAATATCCACAGTAGTCATTTTTAGTCATACTTGTGCATACTTGGTAAGGCTGTCAACTACCACCACGATGACAGTATTTCCTTCGACTCGGGTAAACCTGTGATAAAATCAATTTAATTCTCCTCCCAACGTTGACTTGTAATGGATAAAGGTTGTAACAGACTTGTGTTCATAATTGTCTCAACTTTATTTTGTTGGAAAACCAAACATTCTGCCACAAACTTTTGAATATCAGATTTAAGGCCATGCCAAAAAAATTCCTTCTTGACCCTGTGGTAAGTTTTAAAAAATCCTGAGTGCCCTCCTGAGGGGAGGTGTACAATTCCAAAAGAATCTTTTGTTTGAGTTGGGAATTCTTACAAAGATATAAGCGATCTTTGTATTATAATGAATAATTTTTCCAGCTAAATGTTTCAGATGTATTAGGATCCATTCATCCCTTGCTTTAGTTATCCACTCAGGTTGGATAATAGAACTGGTACAAAGAAATGCTTCCACATCCTCATCCTTTCTTAAGAGTGCATCTGCGACAACATTTTACTTCCCTTTTTTGTGGATGATTTCAAAGTCATAACCCAACATCTTTGTGACCCATTTTTGCTGCTCTTCTGAAGATAATATTTGTTCCAAAAAGTATTTAAGACTATCATGATCTGTTTTTACCTTGAAGTGTCTTCCCATTAGGTAAGGTCGCCATTGCTTTAGTGCATGTAGTATTGCCGACATTTCCTTCTCGTAAATAGGTTTATGTAAATACTTTCCTTTGATTGGATGACTTTCAAAAGCAATGGGTCTTCCTTCTTGCATTAAAACTGCACCAATTCCATTTCCTGAGGTATCACATTCCACAATAATTTTTTTTGTGAAGTCTGGCGTAGCTAAGACTGGTGCTTGGCACATTGTCTCTTTAAGATGTTCAAAGGCCATAGTTGCTTCTAGAGTCCAAGAAAATGCATCTTTCTTCAGTAATGATGTTAGAGGTGCCGATATTCTCCCATAATTATTAACAAACTTGCGATAATACCCCGTTAACCCATAAATCCTCGAATATGCTTTATGGTTGTGGGGATTTTGATTCCTTAATGGATTTAATTTTGTTAGGGTCTACCTTAACACCCTCATGAGATACAATATGACCCAAATATTCTACCTCTTGTACTCCAAAGAAACACTTGGAGGATTTTGCATATAATTGTTTCTCCTCCAACAGTTTGAGCACCCTGTCAACATGTTGAACATGATCCTTCCAAGACTTGTTGTAGATTACTATATCATCAAAAAATACTAACACAAATTTTCTAAGGAAGGGTTTGAAAATGGAATTCATCAAACCTTGAAGTGTGGAAGGTGCATTAGTAAGGCCAAAATGCATGACCAAAAATTCATAATGACCCTCATGAGTTTTGAATGCTATTTTTGAAATGTCTTCAGTCTTCATCCTAATTTGATGATATCCATAACGAAGATCCAGCTTGGTGAAATAAATTGCTCCATGTAATTCATCCAATAATTCATCAATGACGGGGATGAGAAATTTATCTTTAATAATGAGTTTGTTGAGATCCCTATAATCCAGACAGATACACCATGATCCATCCTTCTTGTGCACCAATACTACTGGAGCAGAGAAAGAACTTTGACTAGGTTGAATTATGCTAGCCTCTAGCATTTCTGCAACCATACGTTCAATCTCACTCTGTTGAGCATAAGGATATTTGTAAGGCCTGATGTTTGGAGAAAAACTTCATGGAATCAATTGAATAGCATGGTCATGATCACGAATAGGTGGGAGTCCTTTGGGAGTCTCAAACACCTTGGAATGATTGTCCAATACTTTTTGGAGATATGGAGAAATATATGATTTTGATGTTTGAACCTCTAGTGAACATAATTGTGCAATTACGCCTTGTTGTTATTTTTTCAGAAGCTTTGTCATGACATTAGAGCTGATTATATTTCCTGGCTTCCCTGCGATACCCCGTAATTCAACTTCCTTTCCTTCCGAGTTTTTTTTCAAGAAAAGTTCTTGAAAATTATAAGCTATCGTCCCCAAAGATTGTAACCATTGAACTCCTAGTACACCATCAACACCACCCTTTGAAATGGAGAGCATTGGACTATTTAATACATATTCTCCCATGGTTAGCTTGATATTTTGGCACTTTCTAGAGAAATTTATAGTTCCTCCATTTGCAACCATCACTTGACACTCTGGCGCTGGGTATAGGAAGCAATTCAATTCCTTGGCTACCTTACAATGAATAAAATTTTGGGTACTACCCGAATTGATCAACACTATTACATTTTTCTTCTTGATATTTCCTTTTATCTTGAGAGTTTGAGGAGTGGTAATTCTTGCCAATGCATTACAAGATATGGTCAGATTCATTTCTTCTTCCTCTAGGGTTAGTTCCTGGTGTATATCCTCTTCTTTTGAAGTTTCTTGTTCATTTTCTTCCTCCTCTTCACAATCTATGTAATATAATTTCTTCTCAACACACTTATGACTTCTAGTATATTTGTTATCACAACTATAGCAAAGTCCTTTTGCTATATTTTCTTCCAATTGTTGTGGTGTCAACCTTCATTAGGAGAATTTTGAGGTCTAAAATGGGCCTCCTAAGGAAATAATAAAATAATAACTAAACCAATAAAATAATATTTATGAATTTGCAATTCACTTTTTGCACCAAAATCTATGTAACCATGGTTAAATTCAATTCAAAAGTTGTACCAAAATAAAATTAATAAAAAAATTGTATTGATGTGATTATAAATAAGAATGACATTTTCAAGAAAAAATCATTATCATTGCACAACTAATGCATTTGTCCTTTGTACTTAAACTAGCATTTGCACCAAAAAGGTGTAAAGACATGTCGATAGAAGTGTAGATGAATGTAGAATGACACAGAGGTAGCATTGTAGGAAACAAGGATGTGGATGTGGAAGGAGTGCGGAATTAGGAGGCCAGGGGTGGGGGAGAATGAGAAGGAATTCGTAAAGTAGAGGGTTGCATGTGGGACATGGGTGGGTTATCTAAATCTAGCAAGTTGTCTTCATAGAAGCACTGAGGAGATAGAGATAGCGACAAACTAATAGGGGGGAAAGTGAATCAAGCAAGTAAAGGCTTAGAAATTAAATTTGTTGAAATAGTGAGACTAAAGCATAAGAAGATATATATGGAAATGTTGAGATGCAGCTATCACATTGATTTTCTATAATTATTCTTTGTTCAATCCATAAGTTCATCAAGTCCCTGCTCTTTAACAACCCTTCATCTATAAGAGTTGTTTTGGGGTTTCTTTTACCATATATATATATATATAACATTTGAAATATAAGGGTTTCTAATGTCAAATTGAAGGTTAGGGATTGACTAGTCAAAGGGGTTCACATGTATGGTATCTCTTCAAAAATCTTGTGTGCCAAGTGGTTTGACTATGTGGGATGTCATGTTATTAAAAAAGATATATATATATATATATATATATATATATATATTAATGCTAATATTTAAAATTTAATTTCTTAATAGTATTAGAAAAATAGTTGGTTTTGTAAAATAAACATTATAAATTTCATTGGTCAATGTTAAACTAATAGTGGTTGATGGACAATTTCAAAAAGCCCTTTTATAACCTTCATTACCTATTCTCAGGGTTAGTTGGCTGACAGATCACGCTACTTGTGCTACCACTGGAAATGTCCTCAAACTATATTGTCACCCCATTTAAAGTAGAAAAAAATTAATATTAACATAGAAGAGTCTAAATTATTAAAAAATACAAACACAAATTACAAATACACCAAATATAAGTAGTGAAATACCATTCTCAAATATAATAGTAATGATTAGAGATTACATTGAGAATCCTAAAAAAAGACATAATAATATAAAAATATAAAAATATATTTAAATTTTTAATATACATATACATTTTCCTTAAATACATCCTTTATTTATTGCAATACATTTTTTATTTATAAAGAAAAATTGCTCCATACACTACTCTAAATTAGAGATGAGTTAAATCCACACCACTTAAATTTGGAAAAGCTAAATTATACTTTGTTTTGATCTCAACAAGAATGAAAATTTGGAAAAACTAAATTATACTTTGTTTTAATCTCAACAAGAATGCCCTATTCTAGAAATTTTCCCTCCATTTCTCTCATGCCAAAGACAAGTAGGGTACATAGGAGTCACGCCGGCCAACTACAATGGAGTAATGGGTGTCAATATGACAAGCCCATGGGAAAGTTGGGCTGGTAAAAGTGAATATTTGAGAAGGGACATGGATGCATTTAAACCAACAAGTTAGAAGGTTGAACCGGGGTTTCTCTACTTGACATAGGGTGGAAAAAATGGGCTATAACAATATGGATATTGGAGAGACAAAATAGAAGCAATTTTTACTAGATTTTGCAATGCTTTCCTAAAATTGACAAATAAAACATACATTTATAATGATAAAGCTATTCTACATATACACTTGTTACAAACATGTTTATAATGATAGATCCAATCTACATACAGACTTGGTTGAGTTGCGGTAAATTCGTCAATGCTAGTGACTCCACACATTTCATTGCACAAAAAGGTGAAATAGAGACCAAGTTCATGTTATCTTCTAGAAGGATAATGTTAAAAGTCGTTTGAGCAAAGATTCATAATGAACTATTCATGCAGTTATCGATAACTAACTTTGATACCATTGCCAAGTTGAGGAATAACTCTAAAATTGTGTGTTTTTCACTAATGTGAAACATATATAAATACTTTGGAGCAATGAGTCTTAGTTTCCTAAGTTTCCAAATAACTCTTCTCTTTTCCACTAATAATTTTTCATATTATTTTTATATTTATAATTACAATAACCTTTACAATTTAATTTAACTTTTGAAAATTGAATATTTAAAATACACTATAATATAATATCGAAAATAATATAATTTTGTTATTATTAATAGATAGGAATAATAAATTATTATTTAGATGGTTAATGATATTTTCAAAAGATTTCTCTTTAAATCTATATGTTCTTTTAAACCTGACTGAGACACCGCGTTTAACGAGTTGATTTAAAGTGCATTAGTTTCATATATCACACCGCATCTAGTTTATTTTAGAAATGTTGTGTAGAGTTTGAATGGATATCTTTACTAATAATATTTTATGAATTATCCCTATCCCAAATTATTATAAAAAACTCCATTAGTTTCATGTTGCAGAAAGCATCTAATGAGTTTGTTAAAAGTGTTGTGTTGAGTTTAAACGATTATTTTTAATATTATAATGTTACGACTTTTTTATATTCCATAAATTCATATCACACACGGTATCTATTGTGTTTATTTTAAAAATGTTGTGTGTGGGTTTAAACGATCATTTTGAAATAGTGGAAGGACGAGATATGAGTTTAATATTGCTTTAAGCTTCTTTGTATTGAGTTTAACATTGCATTATATTTCTTAGCGGATAGATTGCACCCAACACGACACCAACATTATATATTTTAAAATATAGGTAAGATAGTGGGAAAACACGAGATGAAGCACAAGATGAAGTTAACATTGCGTATATTTGTTACCAGATTAATTGCAACCTACATGAGACCAACACTATACATTAAAAAACAAAGTTACATTTAAAGGAGTTGCTTGTTAGTGGCTAAAGTCGCTAAAGGGGTTTTCAGGTTGGGTCAACATTCAAAGGAGTTGCTTGTTAGTGGCTAAAGTCGCTATTATTTTTTTGTATTCCCCAGATAAACTTGAAGTAACTCCCTTCTATTCCATCGCGACATCTCAATTTCTCCGATTTGGATTAGTTTAATAACCTGCATGTTTTTCGGCACCGAAAGTGTCCTTAGCACAGAAATTAATTTGTGCTTTTGTACTTGGTTGACATTAGAGGAAACTGTTGGATTACTAAGTAACTTCACTTAGTTTTCATATGAAAACTACCTTTTTATCTTCTTATACAAATTGTGAAAATAATAGCGCTACTTTTCTGGAAAAGGTAGCTATTCCTGATAATTCTGTAGATAAGCCAACAATGATATGATTCTTCAGATTTTTATTGTTTTCGATATTCAATTATTAAATATCTAGTATAGAAGCAAAAATCCTAATATTCTGTAGATAAGCCAACAATGATATGATTCTTCAGATTTTTATTGTTTTCGATATTCAATTATTAAATGTCTAGTATAGCCTTAGTGTTCCTCTTATTTGGCTTTCTCTTTTTTTTTTTACTTTCTTTTTCTTCTGAGCCTTCCAGATCCTCCCATTCATCATCCTCATCATCTAAAACCATGTTTTTTCCTCCCATTCATCATCCTCATCATCTAAAACCATGTTTTTCTCTTGCATCTCAATCAACATCTCTGTAAGCAAAGAAATTATCTTTGTAGGCAGAGACACCAATGTCAATTGATATGGGGCCAACTTAGACTTTGACCGAGTAACTATGCCACTTGTACTTGACTTAATGAGATGACCTTGGCAATAGATTTTTACTAATTCTGGATGTCGTGAGTCCAAGAGCAAACACAAAGCAGTGATCGTGAACTTGATTTGGTAAGAACTATGAATATCCCCCTGCTGCTTAGTCCATTCTGACATTACATAGGCTAGAGTTTTCATAATCTTTTGCTGGTATAGTTACTAGTAAATCAATAAATTGTCTGACATTTGGAGCACTCAAATGCACTAGCTTGGAGAAGATGAGAAATATTGAGTTCCTCAACCCTACAATCTATGAAGTTTCCATGTGCCTGACTAGAGCTACAACAAGGTCTCTGATTTGTTGCGCCATGTGGGTAGGCAAATGTAAAATAAGTTGTAATATCTAACTCCCTACAAAAGTGATCCAGAACTGTCCGAGTATGGGTTCAGAAGTCTGCCAGCTGCATCAAGAAGCATTTTCATAGTAATTCCAATATCACCACCCCAAGTCAACAGTCCTTCTTTTCCCCATAATACAAAAGCAGCCAGGCGTTCAGTTGCATTCTACAACTCGTTCAGTTGCATTCTACAACTCACTATGATCATTACTTTGAAGAATTATTCCAATAACAGGTGAGACCATGAATGACTTTCACAACATCAACAAGAGCATTCTTCAACAAAATTGTGAGAAGATCCAAGGTACTGACAACCAATCCCATCGGTTGTTGCTGAGGATTTTCCAATATAGGGCCAATGAAGGGCAGCACCCACAAAATTACAAGATTCAAGCACCCCGGTACATCTTTAATAGCCTCCAAAACTTCCACAACATCAATACTAATAAAAGGATCAGAAATGTGTTGCGCCCAGATATTTAAAACCAATGGTGAAATGATGTACTCTACTGCGACTGATGTTTCTTCATTTGCTTTAACTGCTGCCTGCAGAGTCTCCAAAAGTAGATGCAATGTTTCATTTGAAGCCTCCTTTAAGAGGGATGCAATGGCAGAAAAAGTATTGCCTATATGTGGACGTAGAATCTCTGTATTCGACCAAGGGAAAAGCTGAGAAAATGATCTGCAAGCACCGAATGGAGGAACATCTAAAACAAACACTGTCACGGGAATAAACAAACTGCTCACATCTGCCCTTGTTAATCACACTGACGAAAACTTTGCAGCAGCAGAGAAGGCACGTGCATGAAGAAATGGATATTCCATGACACTTGTTCCTATATCCTGAGCAAGCATATCATCCATAAATGCTTCCATATTGAATTTGTGATTTCCTTCATACTGAGGCTCAAGTAGTGAATATGAAATTGATCCAATTGCAAGAATATCTGCTTCTCGTAACTTCCACGAGTCAGGGTTACCAGCTGCATTTGCCTATGTTTCCTCTTTAATGCACTTATTAACATCATTTATTATAGATTCAATACCAACCATTTTATATGCCCTAACTAACTCCTAAAGAAACAAAACACCAGATACACCACAACTATACGTAACATCATCTTCATCGACAACATATTGATTGGCATCCGCTGACCACATATGTACATGGTCTTCAGTTATCTGCATGAAAGAAATTGTATAATATACCAAATCACTTGCATGCCTCTTTATAACCTTTGCTAATTTCTGATTACCAACCACCATTAGTAAGAGCTCGAACAACTAAATGATAATTGCCTCAAGGCTTCGATCACTGCCATCTGAGTCTGTCCGTCCGGCATAAGAATCATCCAACCCTTTAATTGCTGCCAATTCATAAACCTTGAGACATGAGACAAAGGTATACCATAGTGGCTCCAGAAAGACTGAATATTCAGATACCACGAGCCCTGGAAAATTCTGAACAATCTGTGTTAATGATTTCAATACCTCCATCCTAAGGCCCCAGTCATCTGGATCTTCTAAAGGAACTGGAGGAGATAAAAGGAAGGAGAATTGTTCCAACCATGCTTTCAACATTGGAGTCATTAATACCTTGGTTTATGACTCAAAAACACCACTCATTACTCCCAAGGTAGCTATGAAACTATGAAGTATTGCCAAATCTCGTCGTGACATAGAAGAATCATAGAAATTTGGAGAGGAAGCGATTGTATATAAACAAGGAAACAAAACATGTACTAATTTAGGAAATAACTTGTCAGCCAAATCCCCAGAAAAAAAATTCCAAACATCTTAACGCTCCACGAACACCATTCATATTTGTTTGATCACTTATAAATTTTGAGAGCATTGACATAAATTTTGGCCACTCATCCGACTAGTCATTCTGTGCAATAGAAGCCACTTCCATACCAACTACTATGCAAATATTTCCGTAAGGATCATGTAATGATTGCAACAGAAAGTTGTGGATAACTCCCCTCTCTGCAGAGGGAAATGTTGGAGAGATGTAATTTTTCTGTCCTTCTTGCCAATGTTGTTTTACATATTGTTTCAGGAGAACCGCGGCAAAATACATCGGTCCTTCTTGATACTCCATCGCATTCCCTTGGGCTTGATGGACACCTGCAAACACATTCTCGGGCACTGATATTTTTGCAATTACACAAACAAACCTCCATGACACCTGCGCACAACCTTCGACAACTAATTGCAACCGGTCGACACTTGGAGATATAATTGCGCGCCATTTTTATATTCTTCTGTTCGGTGGGATAATCCCACATTCACCGGGTGTATAAGCCATGTTGGTGTTTATATACTTGTTGAGGCTCTAGTATGTTTTGACTATGAGCTCAAGGCTATGCACACTCAGACATTCACTTAGGACTTGGCGCATGTGCTGGGCAAAATACATCGGTCCTTCTTGATACTCCATCGCATTCCCTTGGGCTTGATGGACACCTGCAAACACATTCTCGGGCACTGATATTTTTGCAATTACACAAACAAACCTCCATGACACCTGCGCACAACCTTCGACAACTAATTGCAACCGGTCGACACTTGGAAACAAACCTCCATGACACCTGCGCACAACCTTCGACAACTAATTGCAACCGGTCGACACTTGGAGATATAATTGCGCGCCATTTTTATATTCTTCTGTTCGGTGGGATAATCCCACATTCACCGGGTGTATAAGCCATGTTGGTGTTTATATACTTGTTGAGGCTCTAGTATGTTTTGACTATGAGCTCAAGGCTATGCACACTCAGACATTCACTTAGGACTTGGCGCATGTGCTGGGCCCCTCCTCTCATGACTTTGGACTTGGTTGTGGTTGTGGTTTTCGGTTTCGGTCCTGTGGTGTAGGTGCTTGGGCGGATTAGGGTATTTCGAGATTTTTTAAAAAGAGGGAAATAGATAGGGCAATCATTATGATAGTTTGGGAAAAATAGGATTTCATATATTTTAGCATGGAAATGGCCACATTGGGATAATTTATGGCTTTTTAGCAAAATCGAGGTATATGATAATGATGGGAAATGGCGAAGAAGAAGATGATCATTAAAGACAAAATTCGAGGGTGCAAAAATGAGTGCTAACACTCATAGCCAGAAAAAAGAAGAAGATGATCATGAAAGACAAATTTCGAGGGTGCAAAAATGAGTGCTAACACTCATGCTTGTTAAGGAGGGTAGTACATATGAATATACATTTACAAGGAACTCGTTAGGTTTGTTTAATTATTGTTTTCATCGAAAAGGTAAGAGTGCGAGCTAGCTAGAAGTAGTCTCTATGACATATATTTCTGCTAACAGGAAAGACCTTAAATTTGCCATGCAAGTTATTCAAGCATTTATCTTTAATATTGCACATTGTTTATACCTCTTTTACTCGCTTTTATATTTGTGTATGCATGACAGGAGAAATTCTGATGGATACATTGGAAATTTCATTACACTTGACCCTAACCTTCTAGCTGGTTAGGTTAGGAGTAGGTCTAGATGCATACCAATTTCCCTTGCACACTTATATTACACTCGCTCTCTATACTCTTTATTGTGTTTTCTTTCTTTCGTCTTGCATCTCGTTTTCGGTTAGACTCTATTTACTTTGTCGTTAGGTTGTTTCCTTTTTGTGTTTTGTTTAATAATACTTCACATGAAAGATTTTCCCTTCGTCTCGAAAGAGAATGTGGTAAAATAATGATGCGTCTTGTGACGTTGCAAAATTTGGTTAACCTTTAGCCCTTCTTCTTCATATTAGTTTCGTAAATTTTGGTCGATGATTTTGTTAATCGAAAATACAATTCTTGCTTAAGGAGATATTTTTTTGAAACCATGACACCCGTATCTTTTATAGGAGCTTCGTTTCTATGCTTTGTTCATTATGTTTTGATGTTTTCCACGCTGATCCAATCAAGTAGAGAAGGAAAAGGGGAAAATATTAACGAGAAAACTCTTGTTAGAGCTTTTGTATATGCCTCTCTGAAGGAACAACATCTTATGCTCTCAATAAGTCAGGATCCCTCTTCCATCCCATGAAATAAATAAGTGTCAAAGCATAGTCCTATAAAAATAAATAAATAAAGGGTGAAAGAAGAGAAAGAATTTCTGTGCAGGGAGGTGAAGTAAGTAACTTCACCGGAGTACTATCCAGGCTCGTTTGCAGTGAAGCAATTCTTATGTTCCTAAAATGACTCTGCCGAGGTACTATCTAGGCCTGCTGGAAACAAAGCAACACCAGAGATGAAAACTCTCACTCTAAATATCTTAAGCTCATGAATTATATTACCCTTCTCTTGAATCAAAACAATTATGGGTTGTTTGCAAGTTTATGTTGATTTTATTGTTGATAAATTTGCTTTAAAAATAAGTGATTAACAATTTAGTAAAATTGAGTTTGAGACATACTTTTTTGCTGAGGATTATTTTTTAAAAGTTTATAATAAATTGGTTAGATAATTTTACTAGGTTCTCTAGCATAGTTATTTCAAGATAGTATTTTAGGAGAAAATGTATTTAATTCTATTGTTGGAGGATGTAACTAGTTTCAGTCTTCATAATTTGTTCTATTATGTAAGAAGAAAAGAAAATAAAAAAATAAAATTATTATATTTTTTCTAGATAAGCACGTTCTTCATGCTTCTAGGTTTTTGAGTCAAAGAGTCAAAGTCCTATTTTGGACCTATAGTAAAAGAAAAATAAAAATAAAATTTTAAATGTAAAATTTTGATAGAAATCTCTCTAGATGCCAAGTTGGTTCTGCCCCAAAGGATGTGTCTATTTGCACCCCCTCTAATCTATATAAATAGAGGGTAGATGGAGCTCATTTGGACACACACACTTGGATGTTTTTGGTTTGAAATATCATAGTAAAGATAGAGAAGATGAAGAAGGCCGAAATCTGAAAGCAAGGGTTTCTTCTTAGAGCTAGCGTTTGTGGTGTTAAGAAATCCAAAGCGTGGCAAGTTAATTGATTTATCTTATTATGACATTATCTTGTGATGTTTTCATTATTATTATTCTTTTATTTCGATTTATCTTTTCTTATTATCAAGACTAATGCCAAGCAACAAATAGAAGAGGGCACACAATTTAGGCACATAGCTAGGGAAAACCCCACTCTAGGGGAAAAAATAGTCAAAATAATTCCTTGGTAGATTCAAAACAAGATGAGATGACCAAGACCCTTACAACCTAGACTAGAGACTCCCTCCATCAAGTCAACCTTGTGAGTAGTATTGCATTCTTCAATCTGTTCTTCCTTGCAACAATAAGATGATGCATAAGTAAAGTTTCGATTCTCAATGTGATGACACAGTCCAGTAACGTGCTTCATACCTTGGTTTTGCATGAGTAGTAGTCATTTGATAACTGGGTCAAATAAATTCATATCTCTGTCCAACACTGCAATATCAACATTGTACAATGTGCTTCAGTCCAACAATGAAGATTAACACTGTAATATACTTCTTCCCTCGGTCTTGTGGTGACTATCCCAAACTCAGATCTCAGTCTTGTAATAATCTGAGATTCCTCACTGTAATATACCAAGACTTCATCATTGAGGCAACACCGAACTTCATCACTGCAATAACACTGAATTTATACACTGTGATAGCACCAAACTATAATATTGTGATAGCACCGAACTGTAATAACATCAAACTGTGATGGCACCGAACTGTAATAACATTGAACTGTGATAGCACCGAATTGTAATAGCATCGAACTGTGATAGCATCGAACCTTTCTTCTGAAATTTTATGCGAGTGTGTGAGTGAATTATGCAGAGAGGTATACCCTCCTATTTATAGTTGTTCCACATAGTAAATACGCCGACATGAGTTTCTTGAACAATTGTGTCTCCACATAAGGTTAGGCTGACTTGAGTTCATTGAGGGAAGCCAACTTGATGATGATTCCTTTTGAGCTCGACAACATAGATACTTTGATGGAGGAGTTTTTGACCAGACAAACTTTGAATTTTGACTCAAGTAAACAATCCTAAAGCCTACAATGGAGGCTTGACCTATAACAATTGGCCTAAGCATGAAACCCATGCTTTAATAACTCAATTATATTAATAATAAAATTTCTTTTGCTTTCTTTTGACAAATATTACATTTTGACTCAAAGTACAATTATGAAGACTGAATCTAGCTACATTATTCAACACTCCCTCTTAACTAGGGAGGTATTCATATTTGCATATAATCAAAGAGGTACATGGAAGATCTCAAAACACATCATCTATGAAGAAGTTTAGGCACCACAATGCCATGGACTAGATTCCTGACCTGGGAAATCTATCCAAGGTCTCTCAACAATTTAGGCATCGCAATGCCACAGACTAGATTCCTGACTAGGGCAATCTATTCAAGTGGGACTAAGATGGACTAAAGGTTTCACACTCTCTAGGTACCATCATACTTACTTACTAACCATTAACTCGGGGATCTAGGTGTGTATACGAGGTCAGAGATTTATGAACAACACCACCTTTCCTACTTCAGGACCTAGACATCAACACAAAGTGCTGACCAAATGTCCTCCCATGAAATGCTTCACTCACAAAGCCTCAACAAACAACCTCTCCCGATCAAACTGATTGGTAACCAACATGCTATCAAAACTTCGAGAGATTTACATGTACAAACACAACCCCAGTCAGTGATACACTTCCAAATGTACATACTCAAATACAAACCTTCAGGGTCTTTCAAATGTTGCTTCTCAACTTATCATAGTAGGACTATCAACCGAATCTTTGACAAAAGATTCCTGAATCATACACTTTCCCTTCCTACTTCACATGTAACAACATACTCTTCAAAATGCATTCTCCACTAAAGACTATGATATGCCTTATCTTCATATTCTTCAAAATGCATTCTCCACTAAAGGGTCATTCATATATCTTCCTTCATCATGCTTATCATATCAACTTCTCTTACGCACATCTTCACCATCTTGAAGATGATGTACTTGCACAACTTAGATAGCAAGTACAACCAGATTTATAGAAGCATAATGTTAGCCATAACAAAATCTTATAATAACGAAAGCATTAGACTTTACAAACATAATCAACAAGAGTCTACACTTCAATACTTCAACTTCTTGCCCAGGTTTTGTTAAACCCTAACAACTCAAAATATCAAACTCATCTAGGGTTTCAATATTCTTTCAATGATATGACAAGTTCTTTCATATAGAAAACCCTAGAAACAATTCAAACAAGTAGTGTATCTAACAACTTTCAGAATTCATATGTTAGACTCCTTACTAGGATTTCATACAAACCTTAGATTCCATACATGAGCTTTAACAATCAATCACAACTTAATCAACATCATGACTAGCTTCTACTAGGGTTTGATGTAAACCCTATATTTTCCATCTACAAATTCTCAACAATCACTATATACATTCATAGATTCCAGATTTACAAGAGAATTTAACTACTACTAGGGTTTAGCTGCAAAACCCTGGATTTCCCATCATAATCCTAGAATAACAACCTTTGACTAGCGCTTGTTTCCAAACCCCAGGACTCATGATCATTAATAATTAGGTCAAAACATGCATATCTAGGATTCCATTATTGAACATAAGCATAACATATGTCAAGCAATATTAATACATTAGATATATACCGACCTAGACCAGACTAGGGTTTTGACTAAATGGACACATAGCTAGGGTTTCATTCCTAAGACCTTACTTTAAAGACATAACAAGGGTTTTTCTTATAGACCCAACCATACCCTAAAGATCTAGGGTTTCATAACATAACAAAGCAAACCCTACTATACCAAAACTTCAAAGGTTTGGGATGTCAGACAACATCATTCGTCCGTAAAAAGTTAGGGTTTTCATGATCATACCAAAACCTCAAACATGACATCATGATAAAAAACTTCAAATAACATTTCCTAATAACCTTAAACAGGCTAGGGTTTCACACATTATCATTAGCATATCCTTAAGTTAGGGTTTTCCATAGAACCTGTCTAGGGTTCTATAATAACAATCCTAGAATCCTAGAATAACAACCTTTGACTAGGGCTTGTTTCCAAACCACAAGACTCGACCATTAATAAATAGGTCAACACATCCATATCTAGGACTCCATTATTAAACATAAGCATAACATATGTCGGGAAATATTAATACATTAGACATATATCGACCTAGACCAGGCTAGGGTTTTGACTAAATGGACTCATACCTAGGGTTTCATTTCCAAGACCTTACTTTAAAGAAATAACAATGGTTTTTCTTACAAACCCAACCAGACCCTAGAGATCTAGGGTTTTATAACATAACAAAGAAAACCCTACTATACCAAAACTTCAAAGGTTTGGGATCTTAGACAACATCATTCAACCCTACCAAGTTAGGGTTTTCATGATCATACCAAAACCCCAAAAATTGACATCATCATCAAAAAATTCAAATGAAATTTCCCACTAACCCTAAGTAGGCTAGGGTTTCACATATTATCATTAGCATACCCTTAAGTTATGGTTTTCCAGAGAACCTGTCTAGGGTTCTATAAGAACAATCAAGGATGTAAGGAGGGTAGATTTATCAAATGATGAATCACCCTAAACAAGAATCTTTATGATTCAAGAGAACTAGACATAACGATGTTAGTGATGTAACACAAATTTCAAAATAAGATGAACATATTTTTAAGAGAATTTTATGAAGCATATAGACGTACCTGAAGATATTTCTCGACAAACCTTGTAAGGATTCCTTGAAGTGCTCTCTTTAAGTCATGATCTTTTATACCTGAAATAAATAGTTCCAAGAAAAACATGTGATACTAAGAACATGATTTTGATCTAGATTTTCTATGTAACAATGGAGGATGGAATCAAGTTATTCTTTATTTTAATCAACCCTAGGATGGAATCAAGTTATTCTATTTTTCTTGATATTTAAATTACTTGTAAATCCTAGAAGATAAGGATTCTAATATGAGATTTTTGTATGTTATCTAGGGATTACAATCTTTATCCTAGACTAGCTATAAACAAGGATTATATGAACCATATAAGATTAGATACTATGAAAATTTAAGCTTATGAACACATGTACCTTGAGTTTACATACCTCTGATTTCATTAGACTTGTTGCAAGTGCATTTTATTAAGCAACAATGCTTACTTGATTTCCTTGGGCTGGTTCCTTGTGTTCGGACTATCAATTCAGATTCTCAAGGCTTGTATTTATTTCTTCATAGGACAATCTTCGAGTTCCTTTCATAGTCTTCAAATGAGTGTTTTAGATCATGGATAATAATGCCAAGAATTTTAGACTAGAATTGGATCACCTCATAGAAGTAACTTGGACTTCAAAATGTTCTTCAAGTGTAGGAGGACTGCTGTTGTTCTTGTAGCATGTTGGTGATAATCATGACCTCTTGCTTAACCCTTAAATGGAGAACTTCTTCTTGTAGTGAAGATTCCTTCAAGAAGGCTTTAGAACTTTGTTTGTCTTGGATGCTTCAATCTACTTTTGACAGTGAATTTTCTTCAATTTCAAAACATTCTGTCAATAATGTGTTCTTAAACCTCCTTTTACCATAACTCTGAAACCATGTTGAGAAATCCAAAGTGTGGCAAGTTAATTGTGTCGAGAAATCCAAAGGTAACCACTTAACCCATTGTGTCCATCTATCAGATACAAAGAAACGAAGATATCCTTCCAAACATTTGTTCACTATTTCAGTTTTCCCATCAGATTGAGGATGATATGATGAGCTATGAGCTAATTGAGTACCCAAACAAGAAAATAATTCCGTCCAAAAATTTCCAGTAAAAATGGCATCTCTGTCGCTTATAATGGACTTTGGGTTTCCATGTAGCTTTTGAATTGATTCCATAAATGCAGTAGCAACTGTAGTGGCTTTAAATGGATGAGATAATGCACAAAAATGTGCATACTTGGTAAGGCTGTCAACTACCACCACGATGACAGTATTTCCTTCGACTTGGGTAAACTTGTGATAAAATCAATTTAATTCCCCTCCCAAAGTTGACTTGTAATGGATAAAGGTTGTAACAGACTTGTGCTCATAATTGTCTCAACTTTATTTTTTTGGAAAACCAAACTTTCTGCCACAAAATTTTGAATATAAGATTTAAGGCCATCCCAAAAAAATTCCTTCTTAACCCTGTGGTAAGTTTTAAAAAATCCTGAGTGCCCTCCTGAGGGAGAGGTGTGCAATTCCAAAAGAATCTTTTGTTTGAGTTGGGAATTCTTACAACGATATAAGAAATCTTTGTACTATAATTAATCATTTTTCCAGCTAAATGTTTCAGATGTACTAGGATCCATTCATCCCTTACTTCAGTTATCCACTCTAGTTGGATAATAGAACTGGTACAAAGAAATGCTTCCACATCCACATCCTTTCTTAAGAGTGCATTTGCAACAACATTTTACTTCCATTTTTTGTAGATGATTTCAAAGTCATAACCCAAAATCTTTGTGACCCATTTTTGCTGATCTTCTGAAGATAATCTTTGTTCCAAAAAGTATCTAAGACTATCATGATCTGTTTTTTCCTTGAAGTGTCTTCCCATTAGGTAAGGTCGCCGTTGCTTTAGTGCATGTAGTATTGCCGAAATTTCCTTCTTGTAAATAGGTTACTGTAAATACTTTCCTTTGATTGGATGACTTTCAAAAGCAACGGGTATTCCTTCTTGCATTAAAACCGCACCAATTCCATTTCTCGAGGTATCACATTCCACAATAATTTTTTTTGTGAAGTCTGGCGTAGCTAAGACTGGTGCTTGATGTTACACCATTTTTTGGTCATCTAACCTATTATCATTAGATGGACCCAAGTACACCATGTAAGACCAATTTTACCCTAAGTAAAATTGCTTTCACTATGTAAAATAACTTAATAAACCACATTTATTAGGTTGTTTATGGTCTAAAGAGGAAACCCCAAAAGGAAATATTAAACAAACCTATATTTGTTTGATTTTCCTCATGGAATAATTAATTAAACCATAATTTAATTATTATTCCAGTCATGTTTAACCCAAAAATAAAGAAATTAATTAGATAAACCTTTATTTATCTTATTATCTTCTAGGAATAATTATTTAAATCTTATTTAGATAATATTCCTTGTTAAATATGACCAAATCACCCACAAATAATTAAATAAATCATTATTTATTTGATTATCTTTCAACCACTTCCTTAAAAAGATAAATAAATCATTTATTTATTTATTTTTAACAAATAAAGGGATTTGACCCAAGTCAAATACTTTTTCCCTCCAACAAATATAATAAAATATTCCATAAAAGGTGGATCTAGATTTGGTTAACATTATTTTAATCATGCACCAAGATCTAGAATGACCAAATATTTTGTTATAAATAGGAGGGTTTTTCCTACCATTCTTCACCTTTTGTTGCCTATTAGATCACTCTGGATCTATACACTTGGTCACATATTTCCATCATTTGCTCCCATTGAGCTCTACTCTTTGCATTGGGTTTTCTACATCAACTAGAGAGAGAAATATTAGATCTGAAGTGCTGAGGACTTCCAAGAACCCATCCCACTGAGGGGAATTGGATACTCCTTCTGGTTTTCCTCACAGGTGCCCCATTAATACAAAAATTCTTTCAAAATTGTTCTTGTCTTGTCTATTGGTATATGGAGCAAACCCTTACTTTTTTTGCTTAATGTCTTTCCATGCATAGATCTGGTTTTTTGCAGCTCTTTTATGTCTAACTAACCACAGATTTGAAGATATTGGCAGCCACTTTTGTTGTTAGGGCTATTAGTTATGCGTAGCTAAAGTGGTCCTTTTTCGTACACTTCGACAAAGGATTCACACTAACAAATGGCGACTCCACACGGGTTTTAAATTACGACCGCTGTCGTTTTTCATATTCCTGCATATCCAGCTACTTCAGACCCTAGGGTTTCTTTTCAGCTGTTTATTTTTCCTATTTTTATGTTGCTTTTCTCACATAAAACCCTAAAACATTAAAATTTTTAACTTCCGTGTGTTTCTGGCCCTATTGCGCAGGTAAGCGACATCAGCCGCAACTGAGACGACAACTTTTCTGAAAATCTACTGTCGAGACAACCGGAACGGGAGGTCGCACTTTTCAGCCCAAAAATTGTGACCTGGACCTCCAAGTCGCACTTTTCAGCCTCTTTTCTGCGACCTGCACTGAAAACAGGTCAGAACCTGTGACCTACCAATTTTTCAGTGGTTTTTCTGCAATTTTTCTGGGTTTTGCTGAAGCTTCTGTCAAGGTTTTCCAGCCTCTGTCTCAGCCCGCTTTGACCTAGTTCTGATCTTTTTTTACTCATTTAAGTGGGAACCTAGCCCCCTAGGGCTTTAGTACCCTCCACTTTTTGTGTAAGAGTTTTAGCTGTTTCAGCCATCTGTTTTTCAGAGTTTCAGCCTTCCCTTTTTCAGATCTGAAACCTCCTCTTCAGATCCCTTTAAATCAGCCTTTTTTCCTTTCAAATCACCTCTTGTCGTTTTGTTTGGACCTCTCTTTAGGACCTCCTCCCTGTCCTTTCCGTTTTTTGTTGATTTCCTCCATTTTTCTAGCCACCTTGCCTCTGTCTCTTGGTTGTGATATGCACCTCTTTTCAGCAGCTTTATCCTTTAGATCCCTGTCCCTCCCGACCTTAGATCTATTGGCCTCTTTTCAGTGTGTTTTGACTAGATTTTTTCCCCTTTTTTAGACTAGTTTTGAGGGACCTGCCTTCTTGGGTTAGATAGATGCAATAGTAGCTGTTAATTTTCTGTTATTTCAGCATTATATACTGTTCTCTGCAGATTTATTTTCAGTTACGCAACACACTTTTTCTTGCTCTCAAAACAAAAAGGGTTTTAAAAATTAAAATTAACGCACACCACACACTGACCCTAAGTGAAGAAGCGCCTGGTTAACACCGCCTGGCAAAGACTCTAAAATCAATTGTCACTGCACTTTTTCTGCCCTTGACCTCACTTGATTCTGTCCCTTTTTTCCCTTTTCGGTTTCTTCTTCCCATCATCATTGCGCCCCCAAGGCGCCTTTCCCGGAGACTTCTTGGCCTTCACCCTCAGTTTCCGGTTGATCGACCTGCTCTGTCCCGCCGTCGTCGAGACAGTCCTCCTCCGAGTCCGCACTCCGACTCCTCTTCTGATTCATTGGGTTCTCCTTCTCCTCCTGGTTCTCCCCCTGTCACCTTCACTATGTCTGGTCTAGGGCCTAACGTTAGCGGTGCTCCAGGCCCTAATGCTGGAACCACTACTAGCGGAATCGCCACAGGAACCACCTCGGCCATACCCTTGTTGCCGTACATCGCAAGCCTCAGCCTCCCCGATTTCAATCAGTTGATCAATGACCCTATCCGCCACGATGTTGGTTGGCCTGCTATGCCAACCAAGCTCCCCTTCGACATCCCTAAGTTCGAAGGCCTTGCTGGAGAAGATCCAACCAATCATGTCCGATCTTTCCACATGTGGTGTTCCTCCAATTCCATCACCGATGACTCCATCCGTCTTCGATTGTTCCAACGCACACTTACCGGCGAAGCTTCTAAATGGTATGTCGACCAAGCCACCTCTTCCCATACCACCTTTGCGACCATTGCTCAAGCCTTTTTATCTTACTTCCAGCTCCCTCTCCGATACGATACTGGTACGGAGCTTTTGACCTCTTTCAAGCAAACCTCTTCAACCCGCCTTTCCGCTCATGTCCAGGAATGGCGACGAAGACGAAGCTTATGTCGAGCTCCCCCCTTCGAAGATCGGATCTATATGGACTGTTTCCTTCGCTCTCTCTTAGCTCCCATTGGCAAAGATGTCGCCTCCCATTTTCCTCAAACCGAAGAAGCCGCCCTCCAAATAGCCTTGAAATATGACCTGATCTATGCTCAGTCTGGTTATGTTTATACCGTTCTTCCTGACCTCCCCAGGCCCGGCGGCACTAACGCCCTGGGGGCATCTCATTCCATCAACGGTATCGTTGGAGCCCTTTCCCATCCCTATGCTCAACCTCCTATGGGCTATGGTCTCCCTCCCGGAGGGGCCAGCACCTCTAGCACTCTTCCCCCTCCCGGTAGCATGTATCCAGGATACGACATGCCTCCTCCTGTTGCCCAACCTCCTGCTTACCTCAATGTTGCCCAACCTAACCATTACCCTTATCCGCAGCCTGGTGCGCCAGCTCCTCCAGCATATGCGCTTCCACCTCCCTTGCCTTTTCAACCCCAGCAATAGCACCTACAGCCCCCTCCAGGGCAAGTATTTGCACAGCAGGGCGCGACTACTCCCCCTTCTTCTCAAAGAAGGCGGAGAGGCAATCCAAATCAATCTGCTCCTGGTACTCGTGGACCCAATCCTCAAGGTGTTGACCCTAACACTGCTAACCAGCAACAGGGCACTCAGCCCAAGCTGGACAGGCCGCTTCGCACAAATAAGCCTTGTTCGTGTTACGGTGTTTATGGTCATTACACCCACGATTGTCCCCTCTTACCCTAGATGCGGCAGATGTGGGATTCTCAAGCCACATTGCACGGACAACACGCCTCCCCTCATGCTCCTCCTAATGTGGCCACTACCCAACCAACTGTTTTTACCGATCCTTTCCCTTAGCAAGGATTCGTGGCTACCCAACCGCCTGACAGCCAGGTCGCCACTCCACCTTCTATTTCTGGTTCCTCCGATTACCAGATCCTCATGATGAACTCTGATCCATCCCCAACCGTCGACCTTCACCTTCAAACTCGGTCTCGCCAGTACCCCAAGCCTCCCGCTCAGTCTGCCCCCGAGTCCTCTTCGTCCGGTTCTACAGAGCCTCTTTCGACATCCAATGGCCCCTTACATATCCCTCAATCCAAAGTTGAGGTCCATACAAAGATTCCTAAGGGACCATTACGTCCAAATGCTGCTTCTGGTCGAGCTGCTCATTCATATAGCATAGTAGATGATTTGGCGCAATCTCCCGCTGCCATTTCCACACTGGAACTCCTCCAGTCGTGCCCTTCCCAAAAGAAGGCTCTACTATCTGCCGTGGGCGCTGTAGATCCTGCTGATGACCAAATGATTGTTTTCGGCGCCCATCAATCAGACCATCCTCCTCTTCCTGCTTCCGTCGCCTTCCAAATCCCAGTCAAAATCCGGAACGCCAACGTTTCTCGGTGTATAATTGATGAGGGGGCATCCACCTGTGTGATGTCCGCTTCGGTTTGGAAGCAACTCGGATCCCCTGAGTTGGCCCCTTCCATGATCACCCTTCGAGCGTGGGACGGCCATGCCTCCCAGCCTGATCTTCTGAAGATAATCTTTGTTCCAAAAAGTATCTAAGACTATCATGATCTGTTTTTTCCTTGAAGTGTCTTCCCATTAGGTAAGGTCGCCGTTGCTTTAGTGCATGTAGTATTGTCGAAATTTCCTTCTTGTAAATAGGTTACTGTAAATACTTTCCTTTGATTGGATGACTTTCAAAAGCAACGGGTATTCCTTCTTGCATTAAAACCGCACCAATTCCATTTCTCGAGGTATCACATTCCATAATAATTTTTTTTGTGAAGTCTGGCGTAGCTAAGACTGGTGCTTGATGTTACACCATTTTTTGGTCATTTAACCTATTATCATTAGATGGACCCAAGTACACCATGTAAGACCAATTTTACCCTAAGTAAAATTGCTTTCACTATGTAAAATAACTTAATAAACCACATTTATTAGGTTGTTTATGGTCTAAACAGGAAACCCCAAAACGAAATATTAAACAAACCTATATTTGTTTGATTTTCCTCATGGAATAATTAATTAAACCATAATTTAATTATTATTCCCAGTCATGTTTAACCCAAAAACAAAGAAATTAATTAGATAAACCTTTATTTATCTTATTATTTTCTAGGAATAATTATTTAAATCTTATTTAGACAATATTCCTTGTTAAATATGACCAAATCACCCACAAATAATTAAATAAATCATTATTTATTTGATTATCTTCTAACCGCTTCCTTAAAAAGATAAATAAATCATTTATTTATTTATTTTTGACAAATTAAGGGATTTGACCCAAGTCAAATACCTTTTCCCTCCAACGAATATAATAAAATATTCCATAAAAAGTGGATCTAGATCTGGTTAACCCATACACCAAGATCTAGAATGACCCAATATTTTGTTATAAATAGGAGGGTTTTTCCTACCATTCTTCACCTTTTGTTGCCTATTAGATCACTCTGGATCTATACACTTGGTCACATTTTTTCATCATTTGCTGTGTGAGCTCCCATTGAGCTCTATTCTTTGCATTAGGTTTTCTACACCAACAAGAGAGAGAAATCTTAGATCTGAAGTTCTGAGGACTTCCAAGAACCCATCCCATTGAGGAGAATTGGATACGCCTTCTTGTTTTCCTCCCAGGTGCCCTTAATACAAAAATTCTTTCAAAAACTGTTCTTGTCTTGTCTATTGGTATATGGAGCAAACCCTTATTTTTACTGCTTAATGTCTTTCCATGCATAGATCTGGTTTTTTGCAGCTCTTTTCTTGATCAACTAACTGCAGATCTGAAGATATTGGCAACCACTTTTATTGTTAGGGCTATTAGTTATGCGTAGCTAAAGTGGTCTTTTTTCGTACACTTCGACAAAGGATTCACACTAACACTTGACACATTGTCTCTTTAAGATGTTCAAAGGCCATAGTTTCTTCTAGAGTCCAAGAAAATGCATCTTTATTCAGTAATGATGTTAGAGGTGCCGATATTCTCCCATAATTATTAACAAACTTGCGATAATACCCCGTTAACCCAGAAATCCTCGAAGATGCTTTATGGTTATAGGGATTTTGATTCCTTAATGGATTTAATTTTGTTAGGGTCTACCTTAACACCCTCATGAGATACAATATGACCCAAATATTCTACCTCCTGTACTCCAAAGAAACGCTTGGAGGATTTTTCATATAATTGTTTCTCCTCCAAAAGTTTGAGCACCCTGTCAACATGTTGAACATGATCCTTCCAAGACTTGTTGTAGATTACTATATCATCAAAAAATACTAACACAAATTTTCTAAGGAAGGGTTTGAAAATGGAATTCATCAAACCTTGAAATGTGGAAGGTGCATTAGTAAGGCCAAAAGGCATGACCAAAAATTCATAATGACCCTCATGAGTTTTGAATGCTATTTTTGAAATGTCTTCAGTCTTCATTCCAATTTGATGATATCCAGAACGAAGATCCAGATTGGTGAAATAAATTGCTCCATGTAATTCATCCAATAATTCATTGATGATGGGGATGGGAAATTTATATTTAATAGTGAGTTTGTTGAGATCCCTATAATCCAGACACATACGCCATGATCCATCCTTCTTGTGCACCAATACTACTGGAGCAGAGAAATAACTTTGACTAGGTTTAATTATGCTAGCCTCTAGCATTTCTGCAACCATACGTTTAATCTCACTCTTTTGAGCATAAGGATATCTGTAAGGCCTGATGTTTGGAGAAAAAATTCATGGAATCAAATGAATAGCATGGTCATGATCACGAATAGGTGGGAGTCCTTTGGGAGTCTCAAACACCTTGGAATGATTGTCCAATACTTTTTGGAGATATGGAGAAATAGATGATTTTGATGTTTGAACCTCTAGTGAACATAATTGTGCAGTTATGCCTTGTTGTTATTTTTTCAGAAACTTTGTCATGACATTAGAGCTGATTATATTTCCTGGCTTCCCTGCGATACCCCGTAATTCAACTTCCTTTCCTTCCGAATTTTTTTTCAAGAAAAGTTCTTGAAAATTATAAGCTATCGTCCCCAAAGATTGTAACCATTGAACTCCTAGTACACCATCAACACCACCCATTGGAATGGAGAGCATTGGAATATTCAATACATATTCTCCCATGGTTAGCTATAAAAAGTGCATTCTATATTTAGAATTGGGTAAAGTGCATTCTAGCGCAATATTAATCTATTAATGAAATATGATATGATATCAAAAAAGTATTTCATGTTCTTATTATGAATGGAAGTTTGACTATGATTAGAATATATATATAGAGAGAAAGTAAAGCATTGATACAGATGTTTGTTTGAATTTGAAATTAAGCTTTGGTAGAACAAAAGCAAATTTTTTCACTAGTTATTATTTCTACCTACCTACAAAGATGATCCATAAACAAATATAGGTTAATTTCTCGCCCTAATCTCTGGCCTTCAAGTCGACATCTCCTCACATAGCTGCTTCTTAGCTTTAGGGGATCGGGAGAGTCTGGATATTAGCAAAGACGAGGAAGTGAGAAAGGGGCAGATCAAAGTAGCACTTTGGATGCATACATAGGCGTTTTCCAATTCATTAAGCGTGTTAAACCCCAAGTTCTAGGAAATGGCTCAAAATCCACTTATTGTCTAAATTCTACCTAGTTGATTGAGTTGAGATGTTGATGAAAGAAATAATCATAGTTATTTTCTCTTTGTATTTGTACTCATAGTTCAACATATAACCATAAGGGATCACAAAACAACTTGGAATAGAGTGATATTCAGCTCTTGTTTGAGTACATGTTATAAATACATGTTCTTACATTAGACTCTATTTTGAGGGTTCTAACCCTCTCTCCATTTCTGAATTTCTTACTTTATCCCCTGCTTACGCAATGGGTCCATTGGCCAAACAACCACACATACGAGCCATGGATTCAGACCCATCCTTTTGTCGGGGATTCTGCCTCAAGGCGAGGGTTTTCAGGTTTGGTCAACATTCAAAGGAGTTGCTTGTTAGTTGCTAAGGTCGCTATTATTTTTTTGTATTCCCTAGATAAACTTGAAGTAACTCCCTTCTATTCCATTGCGGCATCTTCTCAATTTCTCCGATTTGGATTAGTTTAATAACCTGCATGTTTTTCGGCACTGAAAGTGTCCTTAACACATAAATTAATTTGTGCTTGGTTGACATTAGAGGAAACTGTTGGATTACTAAGTAACTTCACTTAGTTTTTTTACTACATATCCATACTTTTTACACTATTCTTAGTTTTTTTACTACATATCCATACTTTTTACACTATTTTCTAAACTACTCAATCTAGGATTTATGTACCTCCATACTTTTTACGCTATTTTCTAAACTACGCATTCTCAGATTTATGTACCACATCACACAAATTGAACTTCAGTCCCAGTCCCAAAGCTAACGTGCTGCAATATTTCTCAAGCTACTTGTAGTCCTTCACATGTTTTTTATTTTCTAGCTTTGCTTGTCCTATCTACTGGTGGGATCTGGAGTCGCAATGAAGAAATTATGGAAATTTGTTCGAAATTTCACGATCACCAAGGAGAAAGGAATGAAACTGAAGTTGGCCTCGTTGAATGTCCCGAAGAAGAAAAAGAGGGCTTTTAGAAATGTACACATCCAATCTATGCCATCTTCCAGGAGGCACAATAGCCGATATGATCGCTACAATTACTCAGATGACGATGATGGTCGTTTCATGAAGAGGTTGTGAAACTGGGACATCAAAACCATGTCTTGTTTTTATGGGATATCTCGCTGGTTAAGATATCTAATGTTTGGCTGTCCTAACTCACTTATTTTTGTCCATCAGTCCAGTTCTCCGAGGGTCGTTCAGTAATTGAATTCAGGAGCAATCTTAGCCACTTAGCCAATAACTTCCTAGGGCAGGAACTTCCTTTCATGGGCAATGTCCAGCTAATAAAAATAAACTTTGGCAACCCCAGTGAAGGATGTAAATAGATTCCTCCACCCCCTCCCCTCTCTCTCATCTTCAATAACACCAGCAAGGCAAGCAAGGATATGATCCAGTTGCCCTAGCAGAACCAGTTGATCCAGGACCAATGACCCTATACCAGCAAGAAAGAAAAGCCATCCCACTTAGTCTACCAGTACTCATGTTTTGTTTTTATGGGAGCACGACGTGGATTACTTGCAAATCGATGACATCGAACGCAAACAACCAGTTTGTGTAAATTATAGATCTGTACATTCCAAGGTCTTAGATGTTCAATTCCTATGCGGAAGCTGATTCCAACGCTGGCAAGATGAAAAGCTAAAAGTATGAAGTGGTAGTTATACGACAGATGGAAATGAGAATGAACACTGTGCTACAGGAATTTAATGCGAATAGCAATGAGAATGAGCACTGTGCTGCATGAATTTAATGCGAATATAAAATGTAAAGGTAAAACTGTTGAGATTCGCGCTAGATGTTGAGGACGACGAATCTCAACAGTGTCATCACAAAGAACTTCATAATAGAATGCCTATTGGCATAATAACTTAAAATAAAATATAAATATAAATTCATAAATTCTTAATTATAGAATATACTATTAATTAAAATTTATATTATTTAAATTATATAATAACATGTAAATGATGTACTATATAAATATAATATAATATATTGTTTTATGTATGAATTTTATATTACATATTGAATTGATGTGATTTATAACAAAAAGAAGAAATTATATATAATATAAAAATGAATATAATATATATTTTATAACATTTAGATTATTTTTCATAATATTATATATATTAATATAGAATATTAATATAATCATAATGAAATGAATTGAGTTTTATTTAAAATTAAAGAAAAAAAAGTATTGAAATAAATTTAATTTATATTTATAAGTATAATATAAGATTTATATACATTGAAATTTAGTATTTTTTGCCCCAAACTATGTTGAACTTAATATATCTTTTTTCAACATACAAAACTAATAATCTTTTTTTTTCATCCTAAAAACCTAAAATGTTTTTTTTCTTTAAATTTAATATGTTTGTATTGCTATTAATATAATAATAATATTATTTATAGATTGATTTATCCTAAAATTACAAGGTTACATTTTTATTTATTTTGATTTCATATATATAATTTATTATTATCCAATTTTAAGGTCATACATGAAGATTGTGTAGGGATATGCATTGTTTCTTTCAAAAAATATGAAATGACAATAATAATATTTTATTCAAAAAGTGTGAAATGACATTTATTATGAGTACTTTACTTTATGAATTTAAAATTACTTAGAGCACTACCATGGTTAACCATGAGTTTTTATCCACCATTGAGAATGTGACAAGTACTTTTAATTGAAGCATTGCCACTTCAACCATTAGAGATGATGTCATCCCCTAAAATGTGATTGGTTCTCATAAAGTGAATTTTGATTGTACATTTTCCTTAGGAGGCCCATTTTAGACCTCAAAATTCCCATAATGGTAGGTTGTGGAAGCCTAAGAGTAGAAACACTTCCATCTTTATAGTTGTGATTGGTAAGCTTCCTTGTCGCCATAATTTTGATTTCAAATTTTCTTGCCAACCTGAATGCCTTCTCCAATGAATTAGGTTCCCAAAGGCGAACCTCATGTTGGATGTTATCCTTTAAAGTCCTTATGAAGACATCAATCCTGCTCTCCTCTAGAATATCCTTTACCATTATATTCAATTTTTGGAATTCCTCAATGTGCTCCACTTTTGAACCCTTTTGTTTGAGATTTATCAATTGGCTAAAGAAGGTGTTTCTCTTTGTATCTTCATAACGTGCTATCATTTCTTTCGTAAAAATTGACCAAGTGACAATTTATTTGTGAGAGCAAAGCCATCAATACCATACACATGTATTGGGTTCTAAATATAAAGTTGCAATGCGTACCTTTTGCACGTTTTTCACATAATGGAGATCAAAATATTACTCCATTTGTAGTATCCATGTTACTGGATCCTTGCTATCAAACTTCCTCATATCGATCTTTGGAAAATGAAAGGTCTTCAATCCAACATTAGAGTCTATGAAATCATGATTAACATTTATTTTTTTCTCATCATGAGTTCCCTATACTACCTTTTCGCCATTAGGAAAATTTTCTTGTAGCAAATTTTCCAAACCTTCCTTCAAACCTTCCATGCCTTTCTTCAAATCTTCCATGTTGCCTTCTATACCATCGATCTTACTTTCCATGCCATCCATCTTAGCTTCCACGCCATCCATCTTAGCTTCCATGCCATTCTCCAAACCATCCATCTTAGCTTCCACACCTTTATGCAAATCATCCATCTTAGCTTCCATTTCATTTTTGGTTACTTTTTGCGAGAGCGAAATTTTTTGCACTTTGTCTCGTAATTTTGATATATCATGTTGCACTTCTTCTTCTTCATGCGTCATATTAGAGCTTTCTGAGGGCTTAATGCGTGTGGAATTATTTTTGGGAGGAATTTTAGACCTCAATACTGATATCTATCATTCAATATGCCCTTGGAATCACTTCAAACTAATTTTTCAAACAAACGTTATGCAATTATTATTATTATTATTCTTTTAAATACACACCTTTTTTCTTGCTTTTAGGAGCTCGATATTGAAACAATTGTAACTATGACTCTGTAATTCTGGATCTCCAAGATCTGAATTTCGGTTCTGTGCTAGCCCTGTGAGTCTTCTTTCTAATGCCACAAGTCAGACCTAATTTTGATTCTTTAAGATAAAGTTATGTCCAATCTCCCACAATGACCTAATTATGGGTTGTTTCAGTAGAGTGAACTTGTACGACGTTCCACGTGTCATTGTTTTGACATTCGGATCTAAAATCGATACACAATCAACCACTTTTTATAGAAGTGTAATTTGATGTCTGAAACGAAAGTTATGACGATTTTCCCTCGACCACGTGTTTGAGATGAAATTTCAGAGTCTACAAAAACCCTAACTTCCTCAGATCATATCTCCGAAAATATAGCGAACCAATATCTGAAATTTTTACACGAAGTTCCTTAGGATTTCGGCTCAAATGGGTTTTATTTTTAGCTTCTAAACCTTCATAGAGAAAAAAAGTTATAACGAAAATGCCAAAATGGACTGTTTGCAACAACAAAACCTTAGAATCCAAAGCTCTGATACCAAATGTCAAGCAACCAGCTCACAAAATAGAAGAAAAGTTAGATTAACGACTTAGAAATCAACCTCTTCGAGGGGGAAACCTCCTTTACATTAAATAAATGAACAATTCTTGGATGATACAAATGAAAAAACCTTCTTTCTATATATAGGAGTCCAATGGGTCACAATATAATCCTAGGTGACATAACAATAACAATGTAAGGGCACAACAATAACAAAGTGGGTTTCTATGGGGCACACTAATAACAATATGGGGATACACTAGTATTATAGGGACCTAACAGATAACTTGGTCAAATAAAGTTATATCTCTCTCCAACACTGTAATATCAACACTGTTATATATGCTTCGGTCCAACAATGAAGATTAACGCTGTAATATAATTCTGCCCTCAATCCTGTGGTGACTGTCCCAAAATCAGATCTCAGTCCTGTAATAATCCGAGATTCCTCTCTGTAATATACCAAGACTTCACTATAATATTTAGACTTCATCGCTGAGACATCACCTAACTTCATCCCTACAATAGCACATAATTTCTACACTGTGATAGCACCGAACTGTGACAACACCGAAATGTAATAACATCAAACTGTGATAGCACAAAACCTTTCTTCTGAAATTTTATGTGAGTGTGTGACTAAAGTGTGGAGCGAGGTATACCCTCCTATTTATAGTTGTTCCCCATAGTAAATAATTTTACATGATTTTCTTGAACAGTTGTGTCTCCATATAAGGTTAGGCCGACTTGAGTTGATTGAGGGAAGTCGACTTGATGATGATTCCGTTTGAGGCCGAAAACAAGGAGACTTTGATGGAGGGGTATTTGACCAATCAAACTTTGACTTTTGACTCAAGTAAACAATCCTAAAGCCTACAATGGAGGTTTGACCTATAAAAATTGACCCAAGCATGAAACCCACTTAATTATCCATATAAGGTTAGGCCGACTTGAGTTGATTGAGGGAAGGCGACTTGATGATGATTCCTTTTGAGGCTGAAAAAAATGAGACTTTGATGGAGGAGTCTTTAACCAATCAAACTTTGAATTTTGACTCAAGTAAACAATCTCAAAGCCTACAATGGAGGCTTGACCTATAACAATTGACCCAAGCATGAAGCCCATGCTTTAACTAGTCAATTAAATTAATAATAAAATTTCTTTTGATTTCTTTTGACAAATATTACATTTTGACTCAAGTACAATTATGAAGACTAAATCTAGTTGCATTCTTCAACATGAGGATGTTCTGCTTTAATATATTTCTTGTTGATGGTCTCTTGCTGATGAATCTACTGGAAGGAAAGGAACTTTTGGATTAACATCTAAAGTTGAAATTTCTGTGGTTATGGGTCTTGGTTTTCTCAATTGATCTGATTCTATAAGAAGAGATTTTCAGGGTTTTCCCCTTGGAGAGGTTTTGCCTTGGCTTGGAGCCTAGATCTGGTGTTTTATTGTTTTATGTGATCTTCATGTTTTTATGATAATTGTTTTATGAAGTTAGAAAACATATTAACAAAATGCTAATAATATCACAAGTAATTATCATGTAATGGTAATCTGATAATAAATATGAAATCCAACATGGTATCAATGTTGTGTTTGATCAAGGATGTCATAATATCACTATTCATTGGCTTAGAACAATATCTCTATGTCACATAACTATTGACAGTCTCATTACAAAGTGGTTCGATCTCCTCTACAAGAGATCTTTATCTCAGTGACTCGTTGTAGCTTGATTTGGCAATGGTTTGATCTAGAAAATTACCGTGACTCATAAAATTTTGTATATCGCATTATAGTTGAATCCCTAGGCTTCTATTCATAATTTTCCCTAGGCTTCTATTCATAATTTCAGTTTGACCATCAGTTTGTGGGTGATATGCTGAACTAAACTACAATTATGTGCCAAATTTATTCCACAAGATTCTCTATAAATGTCCCAAGAATTTAGTATCTCGGTCTGAAACAATGCTCCTGGGAATTCCATGTAGCCTTACTACTTTTTTAAAGAACATGTTAGTAATATGGCTAACATCACTAGTCTGAGCACAAGGAATAAAATGTGTCATTTTTGAAAACCTATCTACAACCACAAAGACAAAATCATTACATTTCTGTGTTTTTGGAAATCTAAAAACAAAATCCATACTTACTGAATCCCAAGGCCTCTTTGGAATTGGAAATGGGGTATAAAATCCAGTGTTCCAACTTCTTCCTTTGACATATTGACAAGTTTTTCATTTCTTCACAATTTTTTGCGCATTAGATCTCAAATTTTCCCAATAGTAGTACCTCTTCAGCAGGTCATAAGTATTGTCTTTCCCAAAACGTCCTCCAAGGCCTCCACTTTGTTTGTCCTTAATCAGGTTCTCCCTCATGGAACAATTTGGAATGCCCAACTCGTTGTTTTTGAAAAGAAGTCCATCTTGAATCATGTAATCAAGCCATGGATTCCTACCTTGTGAAGTTGGACTCTTACAGGCTTCAAAGGCGTCCTTGAAGCCTGCATCCTCCTCATACAACTCCTTTATAAAGTCGAATCACAACACTTCAATTTGACTCTCCTGCAATAAAAGATGTCTCCTGCTCAAAGCGTCTACAATTTTATTAGATTGACCACTAATGTGGTTTAAAACAAATGTAAAACTCTGCAAGTACTCAAGCCACTTAATACGTTTCTGGTTCAACTTAGGCTGCTACATTATATACTGAAGAGCATGATTACCAGTGTATAAAATAATTTCTCTAGAAAACGAGTAATGCCTTCATTTATTAAGATCCTGAACCATTGCATAAAGCTCTTTGTCATAGGTTATGTACTTTCTCCTATCATATTTCAACTTCTCACTATAATAGCCTATGGGCCTATCCTCCAAGCTAAGTACTGCTCTAATTTTATCATTGTTGGCATAAGTCTTCACTTTAAAAGGCTTGTTAAAATCTGGGAGAGCAAGCACTGGCTACTCTGTAATCTTCCTCTTCAACATTTGGAACCCCTTTTCAGCTTCATCAGTCCACCTAAATAGGTGTTTATTCTTCTTCACTATCTCTAAAATTGGTGTGCTCTTCTTGCTGAAATTTATAATAAACCTCTTATAAAAACTCGCCAAACCATGAAAAATTCAAACTTCAAAAACACTTTTAGGACAGGGTCATTCAAGGATAGCTTTCAGCTTACTTGGATCCATCTTCAATCCTTCTTTGGAAATGAAAAATCCCATATATAACAACTATGACTTCAAAAAAGAGCATTTCTTCAAATTTATAAGCAACTTCTCTTGCCGCAAATTTTTAACACATACCTCAAATTCCTCAAATGCTCCTCCTTTATTTCAATGTACACTAAAATGTCATCCAGTCAAGCAATCAAAAAATTCCCAATGAATTATTTAAGTACTTCATTTATAACCCTTATGAATGTACTGGGTGCATTAGATGGTTCAAATGGCATGGCCATCCATTCATACAAACCTTCACTAGTTTTAAATGCAGTCTTCCACTCATCTCCCTCTCTGATTCTGATTCGAGGGTATCCACTCTTTAAATTAATTTTGGAAAACCATCAGGCATTGCTCAAACAATCCAATAAATCCTCAATTTGTGGCAGTGGAAAAAAATGCCTAATTTTAATTTTGTTTAGGGCTTTGGAGTCTGTACACATGCACCATCCTCCATCCTTCTTTGGAGTCAACACTATGGGTACAACACATGAACTAAGACTCTCTCTAATCAGTTCCTTATCCAAAAACTCCTGCACTTGTTTTCTGATATCCTCATTCTCTTTAGGTGTCATGCAATAGGAAACTTTATTAGGCCAAGTAGCTCTTGGTATCAAGTCAATGTGATGATTGATACTCCTTATTGGTGGAAACTCACTGGGCAAATTAGCCACGACAATATCATGATATTCCTTCAAAATTTCTTGAATTTATATAGGAAAACCAGAGATAATACTAGAAGTAAGAATTACTCTAGGCTTACAAACAACAACAAAATTTGCCTCTTTTGGATTCATCTGCTATAGAAATTCCTTGCTAGTCATCAAGACTCTTTGAATCACTGCTTCCAGAAGTCCCTTCTTCCTACAATGGCAACAAAATATGCTTGATGCCATCCTTCTGGAACTTATAAGTGTTCCTCTTGCCACCATGCACCGCACTTTTGTCAAACTACTATGGTATTCCAAGCAGAATGTGACACAAATCCGTTGACATCACATCACATAAAATCTTGTCTTTATACCTACCATTTTTTAGCTCAACCTCACACTGTTCATTAACCAAAATTTGATGTTCCTTGTGTAGCCAAGACACCTTGTAAGGTTTTGGGTCTTTTGTTTCTTCAATTTAAACTTATCTACAACCTCTGTGGGCACTAGGTTGTCTATACTGCCATTATCAATCACAACTTTACAAAGCTTACCTTGGACCTTGCAAACAGTCTGGAACAAGGCTCTCCTTTGAGATGGCTCAACAACTTCCATCTCCTACTTGAGTACAACCTTTTTCATTATCAGGGCTTCTCCTAGCTCTGGCACATTTGATTCTTCCTGTACCTTTTCCTCCTCCTCTTCTATTGGAGCTGCAACAACATTTCTTTGGCCTAGTTCCTATTTCTCTAGAAAAGCATACACCATGTGTCCAATCTTTCCACACCTGTAGCAATGAACCTATCTCTTCCCCCTTCCTCATCCTCTAGAAGAAGGTCTCCGACCTTTGGAATCACCTTCCTGCTGTTGTTATGGACTAGAGCTACTAGCCCCATCTTTAGATGCAATAGACCTCCTTTTGAGTTGCTTCTATCCTCTGCTTCTAGCAAAACCCTTTCCTTTTCCTGCTTGTTTCCTTGCAAGCTTCTCTTCTTCTTTCAGAGCCAGTTGGTATGCCTCCTCTATTGTCCTTGGTGACAATACAATTATTTCATCTTGAATGTCCAATCTGAGCCCATTAATGTACCTTGTAGTCTTCTTTTCAGACTCTTCCACATATCTATCTCTAATTTTCACTTTGTAGAACTCCTCTATGTATTTCATGACTTTCATGCCTCTCTGTCTAAGGTTCTACATACTTCTAAACAAATTCAGTTGGTAATATTTGGGTAGAAACTTACCTCTAAGTTTTGATACCATCTTGCCCCAAATCTTGATCTTTTTCTTATTCTTTCTTATTCTCTTTGTCTGCACACCAACCCACCAGAGAGCTGCATGTCCCTTAAATCTTGTCACTACAAACCTGACCTTCTTCTCTTCATCCATTTCCTCATATTCAAACAACTTGTCCATCTCTGTGATCCAATTAATCAACTCCTCCATATTCATACTGCTTGTGTAGGAAGATATATCTAGTTTTGGTTTCATGACAGAGCCCAAAATTTCCCTTAGAACCTTAGCCTCTGCTATTACTTCTTTTGAAATTTCTTCCTCCTTAGAGCTCTCATCTCCAACTTCTAGTTCTCTGTGTCGACCAATATCCATCGCTACCATTCTCTCCTCCATCCACTGCATTGTCCTTAGTATATGTTTGTTAGCAACTGGCTCCTGTCCTTTTCCTCTTGTGCCTCATCTAGTGCCTAATTTTGGCATCATGATTCCTTGTCCTGTTCCTAAAGCAGCTCTGATACCACTTGATGAAAATCTACTTAATATTTTCCTAAAATCAACCCCTAGGATTTGGTCCCTCTAAAATATGCTTCCTTCAATACCCACGAGATTATAATTCCCTGTTAAAATCTGCAGCGGGAAGGCTTTAATACAATGGAGAAATTACAAAGGAAATATCCATAAACAACCTACGGGTGCTGTCTCCGTTCTGTACAATTCCCGTGACCTCGGGTCCCTAGAACTCTTCAAAAATGAAATTAAAATCCCTTACAAGATTTCGACCTTCTAGTATGGCCCACTTAATTATTTAACCAATAATAATACCTCACCAATGCTCTCACCTTATGGAGGCCCCACAATATTCATCACCAAACATGTCCAGGGAACAAAAATAATTTCTGTCACTGTCACTTGACAGTCCTTGGCCTCCTAGTCCCCGATGCTATTTAAATTAAAGTTATGGGATCCGAACTCTCTGGGTTTTCTGGGACAAGTCTATGTTACGGGATTCTATCAACAATTCGACAAAATCTCTCTAAAAGCGAAAAATGGGTAAGTGTTGGCCTCTTTAGTGTTAATTTTAATTCATTTGTATGACACCTCTCAACCCTATATGCTCCTTTGAGTCTCTCCTCTCGGACCTATGACACTTTTAAGGTAACTCCTCTCCCTTCTCCACCCTCCTGCAACCATTCCGATGTGATCTTGTCATTTTACAGATCTCATGTTCGATAATTAAAAACACAGGGTTTATTGACTCTATGTGGAAAATAAAATTGCAAAAGGACTGGTTATGCCAATACAAAGCTCTCGTAGGAAAATTTTACTCTCACACTATGACTAATTTTTCTCATTAATCAAAGAAATAGTTAAAATTACATCAATTCGGTTCAAATACTTGAAGATAGGATCTAAGGAGAAATTTGGGGAAAATTAAACAAACTATATCAAATTGTATAATTTCAATAAATTAAATGGAAATTTTAAATAAATCCTAATCTGACAAACCACACCTTGAGGAACTAACTCCTCTAGTAAATTATTTTTACCTCTTAGTCAATGAGAATTACAGATGCCCTTGCATTATCATGTGAAAGGATGTTGATATCGAAGAACTCAAGTAAACTGATGCTTTGATGAAAATACAATCATGATAAGGTACGTGCGATGTTAATATTTTTGTTATTGGTTATCTAGCTAACATATTGTTTTACTACCTGGAAGGATATTGTAGGAATACATGATGAAAGTTGAGGAAATTTCAACTGTATGTATTGAACATATGGTATTGAAAATCATGTAGCCAAGATGTTTGCATCATCATCTTGGGATTGAAAGGTAGCAGTGTCAAGATATAAGCTGGTGTTCAAGTTTGTACAACAAATATAACTCTCAGAGGGAGCTATGATTTGCTTGAAGTTTGATAAGGCTCAATATAATGCCTTCATTGATGATAATGAAAGGAAAGTGATATGAAAGGTAGATGGCCCGAACCCTCTCACTAGATTGGAGGAAGGGATACCAAAGAAGGAAAAATGCATCTATCTCCATGAATAACTAGTAGTTGATACTCTTATGGGAACAAACGAGAGATTTTGTGGTTATGTCTTCCCAATTGAAAGGAAGAAAGGATCTCCTCTTTGGTTTAGAGGGAGTGATGATAGACATCATATTCGTATTCTCTTCTTCATGTGTAATGCACTTGAATAGGACTAAAAATCGTAGGTCTAAGTGAAGGCCATGGAGGGAGAATGGTGGAGGAATGGATAAAGAACCCATGCTTTCCTTGGGGATAGAAAATCCAAGAAAGGAATTCACTGACACTCTTTGAGGATATGACATGTATCCAAGATAAGAGTGGTAGAAAAGGACCCATATTATTTAAGGATTGAGAATTCAAGATAAGAATAATTATAAAAGGAAATACCAAGTGAACATTCACATGTGGTATGTACCTTAGAGGTAGTGAAGTCATGTAAAGCCTCCCAGTATAACACTATCGAATGAAGTAGAGCTTGTCAAGTTAGGCCTCAATGATAGTGCTAGTCATAATGTTGATACTTATAGATGGATTATCTATCTGACTCTTTTTATGAGAATATTTCAGTTTGAGAATATCCTTATACCAGGTGTACAATTATGAATACCTCCCTAGTTAAGAGGGAGTGTTGGAGAATGTAATTAGTTTCAGTCTTCGTAAGTTGTACCATTATGTATTTTTATATAAGAAGAAAAGAAAAGAAAATAAGAAAATAAATATTTTTTCTATAGATAAGCATGTTCTTCATGCTTTTATGCTTTTGAGTCAAAGAGTCAAAGTCCTATTTTGGACCTATTGTAAAAGAAAAGGAAAAGTAAAATTTTAAATGTATTTTTTGGACAAAAACTGCTCTAGATACCAAGTCGGTCTACATGTCAAGTTGGCTTTGCCCCAAAGGAGGTGTCTATTCTCACCCCCTCTAATCTATATAAATAGAGGGTATATGGATCTCATTTGGACACACACTTGGGATATTTTTGGTCTGAAATATCACAAAGAAGATAGAGAAGACAAGGGAGGCAAAAATTTGAAAGCAAGGGTTTCTTCTTGGAGCTAGGGTGTTTGGATGATCTGCCTTAATATATTTCTTGTTGCTGGTTTCTTGTTGATTAATCTGTTGGAAGGAAGGAAGTTTTGGATTGGCATCTAGAGGAAAAATTTCTGTGGTTATGGGTCTTGCATTTCTTAATTGATCTGATTCTATAAGAAGATATGTTCTGGGTTTTCCCCTTGGAAGGGTTTTGCCTTAGCTTGGAGCATATATCTAATGTTCTATTGTTTTATGTGATCTTCATGTTTTTATGCTAATTGCTTAATGAAGTAAGAAAACATAATAATAAAATTCTAATAATATCACCAGTAATGATCATGTAATGGAAATATGATAATAAATATGAAAACCTACTGATTTACAACATATATTATTACTAATATTTCTTATGTTGTTTCTCGAATGACATATTTTTTCAAACATAATGGTTAAAAAAATAAAGTTTCAAATAATTATGCACAATAATAATATTGGTATATCTTGACTTGGTGTATTGGTACATTTTGACTTCTGTAAAATTATTTTTACATTTTTGATGACTTGTATTGTATTTATGTGATTATGTATCTCATTGAATTTAACTTCACATTTGAAAACTTTTGGAATTTCACAAATATTTAATAGGTTATAATTTTTTATTAAAGCATATTGTTATAGGGTAGCTCAACCTAAATTAGTTTAAAAATATAATGAAGGTTCTGGAGGATATGTTAGGATTCCAAACACAATTATATAATGTCTAGAATATTGTTATGTTGAGGTTTTTTGGAGAAAATTTTTTCTTTCAGAGTGGGTGAAAATGGTTTTTGATATGGAAATGTCCAAGTTAGAATGAACTAAATCATGAGTGCTACCCCTTCAAAGAAGTGGTTAGTGCTATGAGTGTGTCCAAAAAGAAATTAACGTGACTTTACTATTTACATGCACACAAAAATGTGGGTTACTAGATAGGATATGGTATAGACACATAGAAAATCTCACGTGTGATCTTTAACTCCTAAATGATCCTTTTTTCACTCTACACTAGTACAAACTATGACAATGAGTTGATTGGAAAGTATGATAGTTGGTGGTGCATAGGAGTAAATCATAAAGAAGTGTTTTAATTACTATACCATCAAACATGACTAAATGTTTTCCTAGGGGAATCAAAGTATCTAGGTTGACCTACTGTTCGTGGTATCTTGGCATGACAGTCTCCTCAATTATGTGGATAACACATGACCTTTAAGAGATTAGGCAAGAGAACTATAGGTTGAAGGCCATATACATGACAAAGTCGACGAGGAAATATGTGCCTTCGACCGAGATGATATGAGAGTGGTAAAGAAATGCATGATGCATCATTTTCCCAATTATAAACCACAAGGGTTTTTTTGTCCTTTTTGTTTAACAAATATTTCTAGTTAACATAAGAAAGTGACACCATCCATTTTGGGTTATTATAGTGAAGGACATGCATATCACATGCTACAAAAGGTATTATTTGGATACGTAATTGTTATTAGGAGTATCTATCTCAAAAAATCACCAACAATGAATACTTGATCCAAATCATATTAAACAACCTACTTGCATGAATTTGTTAATAAATGAAAATCTCACATATACCACAAGATGTTTGAATTGTAATAAAATAAATAGAATGATTTATTTATTAATTAAATAAACTCTTATTAACCTTAAATAAATATAATTATTTTTTAAATATTAATAAAACAATCAATATTAAAAAAATACAAAAAAATTTAAAACATATAATTTTATATTTTATATTTTTTATAAGTTAAATAACAACTATTTAAAAAAAGAGAGTCTTAAACAAAAATAACCATATTTATGGTTGTGTGGGAAATCTTATTCTGAACAAACCAACCAAGCTTTATAAATGGCATGGTATATATGCATAATGTGGCATTACAACTCATTCCATAGAGATGCATGGCTAATTTTATTTTATATAAATTTGAAAGTATGGTTCAAGCAGTAATGCCTACCGATAATGGGATATTAACAATCCAGTCCACAGATATGCATGGCTAATTTTACTTTATATAAATTTGAAACTATGGGTCAAGCAGTAATGCCTTTGTTTAAAGCTTTTTTCTCTGCATTAATATGGTCTTGATTATGTGAAAATGAATATTTTTTAATATATATATATTTTTCAAGCGTTTTAATTAAATTTAGTAAACAATTTATCTATATGTAAAATTAAATATATGAAGTATTTTTTTATGTAATAATATTTATGATATAAGTTTTTAAATGAATTGGTTATATTTTTTCTATTAATTTTAATTCGGTTTCAAGGCCAAAACTTTTTATATATGTTACAGGGTTTTTATCAACTGAGTTCAAAAGTGACCAAAAAAGACTTGAAATCCTAATACACTATTTGGAGACTACAATTCTACGATGACATTGCCTATAAACCATCCAAATGACTCCTAAAACTAATACATACTTGCATAACATGATTTGAAACTAGAAGGAAACTAGCCTACACTATTCACACCAGGTTCATGGTTGGCTTCTTCATTATCTTCGTCACCCTGCCTTGGCTATAGAGGAGAAGAAACCATTATCTCTGTTGCCATGTCAGCGTCCCTCGTCCGCTTTTTTGGAGCCATGTCTTGATGCACCTCAATTTCCACACTTGTATCCTCTTCCACACCAACTACTGATGCAACATTCCTATATGAATATTCCATTATAGCAAGATGAATTTCCAAAAGGTCATATTTTAATTGCAATATTTCCATCTTGCTCTGTAATAGGTCAATTTTCTAGTTTATCAGAGCGAATTGAGCTTGCAATTCTACGTTCTCCATTTCTCCTTATCTCATTAACAAAGACATAATGTATTCCACCACTACTACATTTGGGCAAAAATTATGATGGCAGAATTTGATGGAATGGATCAAGTCGGAAAAATTTTCGGGAGTTAAAGGTATTTTTTTGTTTTTGTTTTTTAAAATCCCGATGTTCGTCGAATATCCGACGGAGGGTCTTTATCCATCGACTATCTGATGTTTGATATATATATATATATATATATAATCCTTTTCGTCGTCGAATATCCGACGAGAGTTATTTTACCATTGAATATCTGACATTGTATCCAATATGAAAATGTGTTGTCCAATATCTGACAAATGACAATTAACTATTGCATAATGTTCAATTTCACCATTAATGACTTTTTTTTCATTGACAACGTCTAATTTGTGACCACTTTACGTTGAGTTGAACTAATCATAATAAATATAACATTAATATTATAATTATATATAAAATCTTTAATATATAATTAATATATATTAATATTAATATTAATAATATATTATTATAGGATTATAACTAACACACACACACATATAGAGAGAGAGAGAGAGAGAGAGAGAGAGAGAGGCCCAAACATCATATAACTTTGATATAGTTGCTATATATATTAGTTGCAATTGTTTTGAAAGTTTTAGGCTTATTTTGAGGTTAATTTTGTTCTCATTGAAAGTTTGGGGACAAAAAATGTCACATAACATTCTTCAAGGAGACCAAGGATACGCGGGATTGATATCGGGGGCTTTTGAGGATCAAAGATGTTATTTCTCTTGTAGAAATTGCAAGGGCGTGAGGTCAAGGAGAATTCTAATAAAATAAACTAAAAAACATTGTAGAGATTATGGACACGCTGAAGGCGGACATGAATATCATCCATTAGTAAGTTATTCATTATATGTCTTTGTATTGTAGATTGTTTTTGTAAATGTTTATATTTATATTGTATTTTATATTATATGTATTTGTATTGTCTTTCTAGTGTAAAGGCATTTTATAATATTATTTTGGGAGGTTTTTTACCTATGTTGTCATCTTGATGTGGACTAGAAATATTATTTGATTATTTTCATTAGGGTCAATTAAGGAGTTAGGTCGAGTTAGGGATTAAATATTGTATGGGCTTAGGGATAAGGGGTTATATTTTAGGGGTTTAAAGTGTTATGTTCCTAACAATTTATTAAAATGTTAGGTTCCTAACCACAATCTATTTTTCTCATAAAAGATACCCTTTCTCATTTTTTAAGGAAAAAAGTATGGGACACAAGCCTTGCACTTGGTGTTTCAAAATGTTTTAGGTGACAATGAACTTTTGAAGCTTAAGTGATTTAGAGTGAATAATTGTCTATATAAAGTCTCTTTTTGTGATAATTAAAGGGTCTCATTTGTTGTAAATTGTGAGAAAACTAATTGAAGTAATATCAAAGATATAATAGTTCTAGAACAAGGGTAGATTAATGAAATGCTTGATAAATTATCAATGGTTATTTTTTCCAAATTTATGTTACTTATTATCACTCATGCAAGGTAGAATATTCCATTTTGAATGTCCTTTGAAGTAGGCACAATGTTTTTATTCTATAGCATTCACTTACCACTAAGTACAATGGAGTGAGATTTTGACATTTTGGTCAACCAAATAAGTAGTCAAAAAGAAAGAATACCCCATTTTGTGTAGGAGAGATAATTGATGTCATACCTTAGTAAAAGAAGGTTTCCTATAAAAAATGTCTTTAGTGGGTTCCCTACCATTTACCTAAACAAAAAAGTTCACTTCCTTTATGCACGCTTAAACAAGCATAGCACCATCCATCAAGATAGTGTGTGTGTGATGCTCAACTCACGTTGACAGTTAATGCACACTTTTGCTGACAACCTCCCTCACTTTGGTTGTATTTTTACTTCTATTTTGGAAATTTTTATCAATTGTCATCTTTTGCATGCTTTAATTCGATTTCACATTCGCGACTGTCATTTTAGCTTGATTTCACTTTAATAAGTGGTGTTTTCATGTTATCTTCACTCTGGAATATGTCACTTTCAAGGTAGTTTTCATGTGCAAGTGTTGTTTTCATGTCTTCCTACAGTCGCACGTGTCACTTTTAAGCATGTTCACCCATATATATGTTGCACATTTGCACTTAACTAGAGTTAGTTTTGGTTCACTTCTATGCATTAAACGCTCTTACATATCATTAGAATATGTGCCAGACATATTCCTACAACTCACACATGTTGATTGTTCCTAAATTTTTTCAACATAATCTTAAACATCTTGCTAAATTCATGCACAAGCTTCATGATCACATTGATTTGTTTTATTTTTTTCTTGCTCTCACCAAATCTCATGGTTGCACACTCATCCTCTTAAAAATTCTGGTCTCTAAGTGAACTTAAGAAAGAATATGACATTATAATGATGAATGCAAAATAAGATCAATATATTTTTTATTATGGTTGTGACTAGATATCTCAGAAAGTGTCTCACTTCCTACATGTCAAGAAAAGTAACATATTTCTTAGATTTTTTGAACATATTCTTAAATATCTTGTTAAATTGCACAAACATCATCATTGAATTTTGTCTTTGTTCCTTGATCTCACCTAAGTTATCTTTCTCTATCTTTATTGTCTTTTTTTTTTTCCTTATATATTATATTTGTAAAGAGTTGTTATGTAGACGTTTAAATATTTTATGTATATACTGATATTACTTTATTGATTATAATTGTATAGTATGCCCCCACTAGGGCATTGCTCGACGAGGAAGAGGTGGTTGTAGTAAAAGCATCTGTTCAATAACCTGGAGTGGTTAATAATGAGGATCAAGCTAATGATCCTATGGAAGAAGATAATGATGTTGATAACATAGTTGAAGAAGATGGGACAAATAGATTGATACATGAGACATTTAATAATGTTGAAATGGATCATGATGACAACTAGTATGATGACCATGCTTTTGATATGCTTGTACTTGAAAGTGAAATTAAAACTCTTTATGAAGGCTCAAAAACATCTTTTATCTCTATTGTATTACTGCTAGTCAACTTAAATGTGGTGAATGGTTTTTCAAACACATGTGTGACAACTCCTAAGGTATGTAATATATTTTGTGACATATAGTACTATATACATGATAAATAAATTATTTTTTCCATTGTTTTTAATGTTAGTATGTTGATCATCATTCAATTAATTTGTAACATTTGGATGCAATATGTACAATTAATATTTTTTAGTACATTAACCAGTACTATTTTTTTTTGAGTTGTCTTTCGTCCGAATTTTTGGAATTTTTTCCGGTCTAATTTCTCTAAAATCCGACAAGAATTCATTGAAATCACAACTTTGATGGGTAACCCCTGCACAATTGAAGTGCCCTAGGGGTTTTTGAGGGCGCTGAATCCATATATACATTCAAAAAACAAGTTTAAATAACAAAAATCAAGATTTCACCTTAAAATTTTTCATTGAATTCCTGCACCAGAAACTCCAAAAAGTCGCACGAAAGACAACTCTTTTTTATTTTTATTTTTTATGTTGTAGATTATTAGGTGAATTTTTCTTGCCATCGTCAAATGTTTTACCTCATAAGTACCCATATTTACATGCAATTATGAAATATATTGGAATGGATTATCAAGCTATTCATGCATACCTTGATTACGATATTCTCTATTATAAATAACATGTATTGAAAGAGAATTTCCCAAAATGTGATGAGATTATAGTATCAAACCGATAAAGTAACATAATTTTAGGTGCAAAAAGCATAACACAACTTATGAATTACCATGCAAATAATAGAAGCGAAGATGGTGTTCTTTGAATGCTTGTAGATGGATATGAATTTAGGAATATAGAGGAAAAGTGGCCAGAGTTTAAAAGAGAACCTCACAATCTTATGCTTTCATTAGCCACTGACGGTGTCAGTCCATTTGGAGAGCCCAGATCTACTTACTTGGTGTGGCCGGTTTTTGTTATCAACAATAAAAGTCCTATGTAGAAGTCAATAAATAGGGAGCACATAATGTTGACAATGATTGTGCTAGTTTTTTTTTCCCCCAGGAAAAATCGTATATTTTATTAATGAAAATAAAAGTTACATGTTGTATATGCTAAGTGCATATGCATATCAACATTGTAGCTGCCATATAAATAACTGATTGTAGCAAAAAATAAATACATCTGCTATGTGCCGCATATATACATACCGTAGAACAACATAACTCCTCCAATAAAGAGTCTGATGAATATATATACGAAAAGAACTATAATGAAAATGTAATAACAACTGCTGTCTCTAATGGGGGCCGTCCCCCCTCCAATGATCAGGAACAAATGGTATGTGGAAGAATTGATAATATGCATGCTCATTCTTCTCCTGTACCTCCATGTGTGCAGTCAATAGGTGCATCGCCTCCTTGGAAAGGAGGTTAGAAATTGTGTTCCTCTCCCTGTAAATGTGCCGACATGAAATAGGATCAAAATGGGATTTGAGCAGTAGAGTTTCATCCAAAATATTATGCAGTGTGTGCATGTGACATGTCGTCTGAATGTTAAACCAGTCACTGACAATTTTGGAATCACCGAATATCTGTAGTGCATGAATGTTTTTAGTGATGGAAAATTGTAGGAGGTACAAAAGGCAGGAGGGTTCTGCAAAATTGTTGGTGCCACTTCCAAGTCCAGTCTTGAATTTATAAAAATGATGCGGTGTATGATGAAGAGTAAATCCACCACCACAACCATGTGTCTGAGCAGATCCATCAAAATAGGCCCAAGGGATAGTGTAGTCAATGATCTTGGGGGATATAACTTGAGGGTGTGGAGGGGGGGATCATGAGGAATAATGTGATATATGGAGATGACGTGGGTAGCAGACAAGGGAAAATGATGAGGGATGTCGTGGAAGATGGTTCGATTGCAGGCCATCCAGATGCTCCAACAGATTAAAATAGGTAAATTTCATATCTTGTGGGGAGTAGCAGCATGCCACCAATGCTCCCAAGCATCAGTAAGAGTGTTCCCCTCCCAACGAAGATTATGCTGGATGGAGTGAATAATCGTCTAGAGTTCAAGAGTAGCATGACAATGAAGGAAGAGATGCAAAGTATCTTCAGCTGCCTCATTGTAGGGTGGACATCTGTGAGGACCAATGTGTGTTATTTTATGTAGATTATCCCCCATTGGAATTTTGTCAGTAAGGACACACCACATGAGGAGCCTAGATTTAGCAGGTCCCTTTAGTTTCCAAAGATTGCGCCACCACGGGAGAAAGGGTTCAGGCCTGTATGCGCGATAAATGTGAGCGTACCCCTCTTTGGGCGTGTATATTCCCTATTTTGAAATGGTCCAAATAACTTCATCCACCTGATCCAGTAATCTGATGCTGGTATCTCTTAAATCATCCAGAAAGGCAGACCATGTCTCAATCCACTGTGGTTGTATTTGCAATTCCTGATGACCAAGCCATCCTTGTGAGAATAGTGTGGTTCAGTTCCTGTCAGCAATATGATTTAGTGTTAAGAATCTATCTTGATTGAGGGAGTTAATGAGTGCATTCGGAAGGAGGTGTGCATTGCCACAACCCACCCAAGGATCAAAACCAATACGAATCCTGGATCCATTGCCAATTCTCCAAGCCAAATCGTCCCTGATAAATCGAATTGAGGGAATGACAGCGCGCCAAATTGTAGAACAGCAGGGGTAGTGCACAGGGGGAATACAAAACCATTCAATAGGATTGAATGGCTGGATGTATTTTTGAATGGTCACCCTGGTCCATAAATTGTTACCCATGAGAATAATCCATCCAAGCTTAGAAGCCAATGTCAAAGCGAAGATCGATAAGTCCTTGATGCCCCAACCACCCCATCTCTTGGGTAATATAATATAGGTCCAATTGGTCCATGAAAATGTGTGTCCTTCTTTGATGCCAAGCCATAAAAATCTCCTCCAGATCCACTGATTCTTGTAAAGTATTCCTTTAGGAATCTAGGCAAGAGACATCCAATACAAAGGAATGACCTCTAGAATAGATTTGATCAAAATCAGCCGACCAACCCTAATTAGCTAGCGATGACACCAATTATTTAAACTCTTTTCGATCTTGGTAGTGAGCTAGTTCCAATAATTTTTTTTGTAATTCACTGGTTTGAGGAAAAAACCTAGGTACTTCAAACCATCCTCAAATCTGGTGAGGATGAAAGGAAATCTCTGCTATTCAAAATGTATTTCATGAGGAGTGCATCCATGGCAAGTCAATTTTGATTTGTTGTTTTTACACTGCATTCCTGTGACGGTGCAAAATAATAGTAGGATAGATCTAACCACAAACAAGTCACCAAGAGTGCCACTAAGAAAGAGTATGATGTCATCCACAAATAAAAAATATGTGAGCACACAGTTACCCGTTAAGCGGACACCTTTCAATATTCCATGGGTAGTTTCATCAGATATACATCTGCTAAGGCCCTCCATAACAAGAAGAAATAAGAGGGGGGATAATGGACACCCCTGTTGAAGTCCTCACTCGACATTGAAAGAAATTGGTAGCAGCCCCATTGATAAGAATGCTAAAAGAAAAAAAGGTGATGCAACTCATAATCCAATTAATAGTCTGTAAGGGGAAACCCAGGTGAGTGAGCATCATGCAGATATAGAGCCAACTCACTTGATCAAATGACTTTTCCAAGTCAATCTTGAGAATCATCCCTTTGATGTTCTTGGTGTGCATAGAATGTAGGCCTTCTTGTGCAATGCTTATTGCATCACAGATCTGTCTATTTTCAAGAAAGGCGAATTGTTCAGGTGAAATGAAATTGGATAAAATCGGTTTCAACTGGTTAGCAAGGATCTTGGCCATAATCTTGTATATGCAATTACAGAAAGAAATCAGACGAAAATATTTGAATGAAGAGGGATGGTTAGATTTAGGAATAAGGGCAATGAATGTAGCATTGAAGACCTCATAGATGCGCCCAGATTGACGAGTCTCTTCCACCACCTCCAGGAGATTAGGACCCAGAAGATCAAAGAAAGCTAGATAAAACTCCATTGCCCATCCATCAGGTCCAGGGATTTTTTCCTTTTGAACCATGTAAGGACAGATTCTAATTCTTGCATCAAAACCAGTAAAAAGAGGTCTTCCTCTGCTACAGGATCCACATATCTGGGAAAGAGGGAGGCCACCTTTATGATTTCAGCCAAGGAGGGTTGCAGAGGGGCCTTATAAATCTCTCGGAAATGATTGATACCTTTCTGAGCAAGTTGAGAGAAGGTGGAAGCTTTTGATCCATCCTCATTGTCGAGTTCCCAAATGGTGTTGATAGTCTTTTTGCCTTTAGAAAAATGATGGAAGAATTTGGAGTTTTCATCCCCAACTTTGATCTAAGTGGCACAAATTTTGAGTCTCCAAACTTCATCCCTTGCTTGTAGGATATTTAAGCGTACAATTTCAAGTAAAATAAGTTGTGACTTCTCATCTTTAGTTGAAAACCCTCCCCCAATAGAGCTTTCTAATCTATGGATATTCTGTTCAATTCTGGTGAGTTCACTGTCCTCCATTCTTTTCTTATGCTTAGACAAAGTAATGGACTCCTTCTTAACAGTAAGTAATTTTTGAGCAAAAATGGAGGATGGCGATTGTAGATATGGTGGTGAAGGGAGTCTCCAATGTGTGTCCACAAGGTTGATGTAGTCGAAATCTTGTAACCACACGAAGCAAAATTTAAAGGGGGAATCCGGCTTCTTAAAGTCCCCAGTGATTTCCAAATAAATCGAGGAGTGGTCAGAGATGCCACCAGAACCGATCCACTGCCTAAAAGAATCAAGATTTTGTAATAAACCTTCCTTGATAAGAAAGCGATCGAGCCTGCGAGCCACCAATTCATCCCCCGTGCGCCTATTGTGCCAAGTTAGAGAGGGGGAAGTTATGAGGGGATCCACCAGGTGATCCGATGAGAGTAAGTGTCATTTATTTTAATTTTTTTAATGCAATAAAATCTCATTTGTCTTGTTTGTTTCATAATTATGTCTTATATTTTTTTGTTTACTCATATATGTTCAATTATGGCTTATAATTATGTCTATACATTTTTTATGTACTCATATATTTAGTAATTATTAGTTGTATGTTCAACCAATTAGGTAAGTACCAATTCAAATATATGAATGTATATATGAAGCCTCTCATCGATGAGTTAGTGGAGTTATGGAACAATGTCACTATGTATGATATCTCTAGACCAGTAGATGCACAAAGGGAATTTGTATTGCAATTCTTGGATGGAAAATTCACGATGCCTCAGGGCTAACAAATTTTTTTGGTATGTTATAACATTACCGTGCACTTTAATAGTGTTTAATTTTATGAAGTTCATTTCATGTTTGTTTTTAAATAGTTTGACCTTCATTGTAAATACTTAAAATGATTGAAATAAATTTGTTTCCATATCTTCAAGTCTTCAAACAAAGGGTAAATTTTCTTGTCGGGTTTGTGGTCCTACGATGAAAACTCGTTGCTTAATAATATTAGGAAAGGAGGTGTTTGATGAATATAAACACTTCCTTTCTAAGAACCATAGGTACCTGTTGTCGCTATGACAAACACCCTCCAAAATTTGGTCTACACTTGAATTCCGGAGCCTACTGTGTATCTTGCAAGTTTTCATTCCATAGTGATCCGTAAAATGCCATGGATATTCCATTGGACAATTCGTCAGAACATATCTGATAGTAATATATTAAAATACTGAAATTTTACACTATTATAGTTTTGTTAAAATTCTAGATTTGTAGATTTAACTGTAATTAGTGCATGCATGCAAATGAAAATTATGCATAAAAGTAGAGAACAAAAAATAAACTTACACACACACATAAGACACATGATATTCTCTATGGGAAACCCTTTCAGGAGAAAACCCAACTGGAAGGTGAGGCCACTTCACTCTCTTTCTCTGTCTAGAAATATGGTTGCAGGTACAAAGAAGTAATGCTTGTGGCCTGTGGGCTGCTATAGTGCATAGATCCTCTTTGTGTGCTCTTCCTCCTATATTTCCTGACTATATTTACTTATCTATGAAAAAAAAATCCTCTCGAAAGAATGGAATGCCTCTTCCTCCTAGTGGCCCGGTTATAACACAACCCTATAGCCTACTTGTGGTTAATTTTGACTACATCAAATTTTAACTAGAGTTAAAATATAGAATATTCTAGAGTATTTTACATAATAATCACATGACTAGTCCATTTTTCATGAATAATGGGGCTTACGCAACATCCTCCAAGACTATAGGTGTGAAAACTGAAAGGTCAACTTCTGAGTGGCATAAATTTTGCATTCAAACTTTGATTGACAAGTTTCTTGCGCCGTTGGAAAGATATTTGTATGTATAATAGAAAAAAATTGCGTGACACTAAAGCAAAAATGTTTTACCCCCAAAAAACATCGTTTGATGCCTCAAAATGCTCTCGGAAGGTTTTAGACCTCATTTTTCCAAACTAGGTCCCTTCGGTAAAAACGGTTCCTTGAGCTGATTCCTCCACTTTTTCCACTCCATATGCATAGATATGGATGAAAAATAATAATACGACCCAATACAGGTCACACCTCCCCATTTTCAAAGGATTTTGTTCCCCAAAAACTTTTAACGAATGAGGTGAGAAAAATTTCCCTCCACCTTCTCTCTGGTGTACCATTTATCGTTGCATGGAAGTTGTCCCTTCAATCCAATCTGCCAAAGATCATGCTGCCCCTGTATTGTAGTTCTGGAATTCTTTTGCAAAACTGTATCTGATGTCAACTTTGCTTGAGCATCTGGTTCCAAATCCTCTACAAAAGGGAGGACCTGTTACTCTTCCTGATCTAGCATGGAAGGCTCATAGAGTTTCATTTTATCTACATTCACAACTGAGTAAATGCACATATATGGTGGTAAAATGAGTCAATAGGAATTATCACCCACCTTTTCTAGTATCTCAAAGGGACCATATCATAGAGCCTTGATTTTCTTACTAGGCCCTTGTAACCTCTCCTAGTTCAACTTTAACCATACTCTGTCTCCCACCTTGAATGATTTCTCTGTTCTATGCTGATCATGCCTAGCCTTATACTTAACCTATGACTTATGTAGTATTTATTGTACATGTAGATGGATCTGCCTGATCTTCTCTATAAAATTTTCATCCTTCAAAGCGGCTCCTATAAGATCTTCCCTCACTCCTCCTTGCTTCCCATGTGCAATATCCATATATGAAGGTGGAAAATATCCAAAACAAGTCTCAAATGGGGTCTTTATTATATAAGTGCGGACTTATTTATTGTAAGAATGTTGTATATATACCAAATTTTCATCCCAGGTCTTCAGATGTTTATGGTTGTATCCTTGAGAAGCTGCACCAAAGTCCTATTGACTACTTCTATTTTCCCATCCATTTGTAGATGGAATGTTTTAGATCTCTTCAACTCCATGTCAATATTATCCCAAAATTTAGTCCATAATGCATTGAGAAATATTGTATCCCTATTTGAAATGACGCTCCTTGGCATCCCAAAGTGCACCCAAACCTATCCAAAGAACAAGTTTGCTACTTCTTTCCCACTAATGGTCTTTTTACATGGCATTAGAACACACATCTTTCTGAACTTGTCAACTACCATGAACATGTAGTCATATCCCTTCCTTGTTGTCGGTAAGCATCCCACAAAGTCCATGGAAATGCTCTCCCAAGGATTATTAGGAACAGGTAAGGGATGATATAGATCATGTTTTTTGTTGCTAGGCTTGCTAGTACAAAAAATCATGCATCCTCTTATGAACCTAGCTACCTTCTCTTACATCTTGGGCCAATACACATACCTCTATAAGTTAGCCACTATCTTCCCTACACCAAATTTCCGTGCAACCTTGGAGGTGTGAGCCTCTTTAATCACGTACAATCACTCACCTTTAGGAACACGTAGTTTATCCATCTTGGAGATGGTAGTTAACAGTGTTGTCGCCATCATGCTCATGACTCTGACTCTGAAACTATTGATACACCTCCTTGAAGTCCTCATCCTTAGAATATGCCTCTCTGTATGCATCATGGGTGAATGGCTCCATGTGCATAAGCGTCCCCAAAGTTGTAATATTTGATGTGGGTGGCCTTAAAATCATGTCAGGAATTTTTTTTTGCTTCCCTTCTTATACTTGATCACCAAATGAAACTGTTGTAAAAATCCCATCCACTTGTAATGTCTTGTATGCTGTAGCTTACTCTAGGCCTAAAATTATTGTAACGATTGGTGATTTATGTGAATTACTGTCTTGTTTCCCATCAGATAATGCTTCCAATTATGTACAACTTGCAACATGGCACAAAGCTCCTTATCGTAGGTAGGGTAGTTAAGAACTGCCCCATGAAAAACTATATAGTGGTAACATACATGCCTTCCTCCCCACATCAAGAAAACTCTCATAGCATGCCCACTCGCATATTAACTCCTCGAAATCTCTCTGCTGACCTTTTCCCCATTAGAAGCTCTTTCCACTTGCTGTTATGGTGTGGAGCGGAGTTGCTACCGTTGAAAACGAGGCTATGAATTTCCTCATAAACTGTTCTACCCCAATGAAACTCTTGAACATAGAAACATTAGTAGCCACCAACCATTTCATGATGGCCTCCATATTGGAAGGATTTATCTTCAACTCTCCTCCACCGGTCACATACCCCAGATACACCAAATAATGCCACGAAAACTTGCACTTCTTGATATTTTCTAGCAGCTGGTGCTTCTTCAATTTCTCCAAAACATGCATCAAATGTGAAATATGCTCCTCCCAGGTAGCACTATATACCAATATATCCAAATATACAATAACAAATGAATTTAAAAAAGTGCGTAGTACACATTTCATTAATATCATAAATGTCGCTGGTGCACTACATAGGCCAAATGAATAACCACTCATACAAACTGTTCCTGGTTTTGAAGAGGATTTTTCAAGTATCTTCTTCTTTGGCTCGAAACTAGTGATATCTAGACTTCAAGTCCTGCTTGGTGAAGTATTTTTATTGCTGCAACTGATGAAACAAATCATCTATCCTAGGCAGGAGTATTTGTTCTTGTGCATGATTTTGTTCAACACCCTGTAATCTATACACATCTGCCAAGTGCCATCCTTCTTTGGCACAATGATGATGGGTGAACCACATGGTGATGTACTCGGTCGAATGACACCCTATTCCAATAACTGTTGCAACTATTTCTTCTCCTCACTTTCTTCTATAAAAGACTGTCTGTACAACCCAATATTTGTCAATGGGGTGTCTGGGAATAGGTAGTAACCATTTAGGCTCTCAGAAACGTCCTTGTATTCCTATAAAAACTCCTCCAATTGTTGTTTCTGTTTCTTTGTACACCCCTCTAGGTATGACTTGCCTCTTATTGAATCCTCTGTAGACTAAATTTCTCTTAAAAACAATAAAACATACTTCTTGCTGGAACTGATCAATTTCTTGGCTTGGTTGGCACTTACCAGTGAAATTTTTGACTTGCCTTTGTGCGCGTTGATGATGAAAGATTTCCCATCCTTGACGAGCCGCTATTGGTTTTCTCTCCTCATGACTATTTCATCACGTATGTACATGTATGGAATACCAAACACGACTCCAAATACATAAAGGGGAACCAAATCCATATCCACTTCATCAATAAAATCGACACTGATTATAAAATCTAATTTTACACTATTTTGTTACCTATAACTCTGCTTCTTTATTTACCCATCCCAATGGATATGGATTTGGATGATCACGAACTTCCAGCTCAGAATTCTTGACCAAATTTGTTGCAATGAGATTCACCTACGATCCTAATTCAAACACAACATCAATATTTGGCTTCTTGACCTGTATATTTATATGGAAGAGTTTGCTCTTTTATTTATCTTCTTGTTACTGAAGGTTACTTAGATTTACCTCCTTATTCATTGATGTACACAAGATGTTATCATCTACATTTGAGCTTCTTTCAACTTAGTTGTTTGAATTTGTGGTCATGGGATTCTTCTTCTTATTATCTTTCTTCTTGTTCTTCGGGTTTATCTATGGATGAAACTTCCAACGCTTCTCCTTTGTATGGAAATCAACGTTGTAGTGTTTTATAGTATATTTACATTGGTGCACTGTAGCTGCCGTATTTTTATCTTTTCCCCATTTTTGATTCTTCTTCCACCCCTTAGAATTATCTTGTTGCTCCTTCTGCCTTGATCCACTTGATTGTACTTTCTTCAGGTCTATGTTTTCAAGGTATTACGCCTCTACACAAGCCTCATCCACTGATTCGGGCTTGAAGAACATCACTTGATCATGCAGATGGTAGTGTAGACCCCCCAAATAATTGAGGAGTAGAGTCTGGGTTCTTTGGAGATATTTCCAACATTATAGCCATATTCCTGAATTCCGTGGTGTACTCTTACACACTTTGGCCCTAATTTTTCCCGAAGTAATGCCACCAGATCCACTGGTACTCCACGTACCCAATGGGATAAAAATGTGACTTAATGAGGGTTTTTAAATATTCCCACTTAGTCGTTGGAGATTCTCCCTCCAACCTTAGGGTTTCCATGTGTCTTTCCCATGAAGTTAGTGCATGGCCCTATAATTTTATCCGCACGAATGAGATCTTTTTCCTTTCCTCGATTTGATGTACACTGAAATAAACTTCTAGTTTTTGCAACCAATGGTTGAAATTCATAGCATCTATCTCATCGTGGTACAACTTTATATCGATTTTTTCTTCAATTTTAAACATGGAATGTGATTGGTTCACAACACTCGAATTGGGTTCATATTTTTCGGGCTTTTTCTTCGACTGGTTCTCCGTTTCTCCCCAATCTTCTGATCACTGTCCTGATTTATCCTCTGCATTCGAACCTCCATATTCTCCAAATATCCCCATATTTCTATTCAAGGACACCATTAGGAGGCTTATATTGTGGTTTATATTTGCGAATTCTTGTTCCAGCCATGTAAACCTCACCTTTACAGGATCACGAGGTTCGTTTACAGATTTGTCGCTGATGATTAGGGTTTTACGATTTTCGGCCTCGCTGATCTAGATCCCTGCAATCTCCACAAAATACCTAAATAAACTTGCTTTGATACCAAATGATTCATAAAATTCCATGTATATTCTACTGGACAGTTCGTCACAAAAATATGATAGTAATATATTAAAATACTGAAATTTTACACTATTACAATTTTATTAACATTCTAGATTTGTAGATTTAACTATAATTAGTGCATGCATGCAAATGGAAATTAGGCAGAAAAGTAGAGAATGAAAAAATAAACTCTCACACACACATAATACACAAGATATTCTCTCTGGGAAATCCTTTAGGGAGAAAATCCAACTGGAAGGTGAGGTCGCTTCGCTCTCTTTCTTTGTCTAGAAATATGGATGTAGGTACAAAGAAATAATGCATGTGGCCCGTGGACTACTACAATGCACATATCCTCTCTATTTTCTCTACCTCTTATCTCTCAAGACTATCTTTTCTTAGCTATGGAACAAAATTCTCTCGAAATAATGGAATGCCTCTTCTTCCTAGTGGCCCGGTTATAACACAACCCGATAGGCTACTAGTGGTTAGTTTTGACTACATTAACTCTTAACAAGAGTTGAAATATAGAATATTATAGAGTATTTTACATCATAATCACGTGGATAGCCCATTTTCCATGAATAATGGGGGCTGGCGCGACATCCTCTCGAACTATAGGTGTGAAAACATGAAAGACAACTTCTGATTGGCATAAATTTTGCATATGGACTCCGATTGGCACACTTCTTGTGATGTTGGAAAGATATTTGTGCGTAGAATAGCATGAAATGGTGCATGCTAAAGAAATTTTTTTTTATCCCCAAAAAGTGTCGCTTGATGCATCAAAATGCTCCCGAAAGGTTTCAGAGCCCGTTTTTCCAAACTGGGTTCTGCCAGTAAAAACGGTCACGTGAGCTGATTCCTCCACTTTTTCCACTCCAAATTAATTTATATGGATGAAAAGCAATATAATGATCCAATTTGGATCACATAGTCACTTTATGGTCGATCGATGCTTTGTTAAGTATCCTAGTATTTTATGTGTTTGTAAGTGTCAAAGTCACTTGCTCAGTCTGCAACAAGTTCATGAGAACACTCTTTTATGCAAGCTTGAATATGAATAACACAAGTCCATGAAGAAAATTCCTATGCAATGTTCAACATATGTCGACAGTAAGTGTGCACTTTCATCAACAATCTCTTACTTTTGGTTGTGATTTTTCTTCTATTTCAGTGAGTTTTTTCAACTGTCATTTTGGAACACCTTCGCCTTCGTAAGTGTCACTTTCATGTTTACGAATATTTATTTTACTTTTTTTCACTATAATATATGTCATTTTCATTATATATTTTTTGTGGCATGTGTCAATTCAATGTCGTTCGCATTTTGCAAGTGTTGTTTTCACCTTCCTCTTATTGTCACAAGTGTCATCTTTTGGAATGACAAGAGTCACACATCGCACACATGTAGTTTTGGTTTGATTCAAGGAGTAATATTGGTGCTAATGAGTCATGATTATCATATAGACATGTATCACACTCATTTGTAAAGTTTCAAGAATTGTCACACATGTGTTGTCACTGTCGTCACAAAGTGTATCTTTAGTGTCGCACTTGGGGGAAGATGTCACAATGTCGCCGCATTCGGGGCGTTATTTTTTTCATGTGCTCTAAGTAATTAGTGTTGTGTCATCAAATATTATAAGTGTGTGATCATACTCATGTTTAATCATTTTTCACTTTGGCCTCACTGATCCCACACTAAGCCAAAACCAGAAAAGTTACTTCCTGACAAATTTGACCTCACTCAACCTTCATGAACTGCGCACTATGTAGTATCAAACCTCAATCTCAGACCTTGCCTCTTAGAATTATGAAATGTCTAGTACATTCCTTCCAAAAGTACGCACTATGCAGTCTCAGTGCTCAACCTTCACCCTTGAGCTCGAGAACTGTGCAACCCTTGCCTTCTAGTCACCTTCTTCTATGCATTGTGCGGTGTCAAGAAATAATCCTCTACCTTGACCTCTTGAAATGTGCAAGCCCTAGGCTTCTGTCCTTCTAGAACTATGTAGTGGTAAACCTCAAGGCTCAAGGCTCAAGCCCCTCTCCTTGAGCCCCTCAACTGCGTAGTTATCTTTCCCCGACCTATCTGAACTGTGCATTGCGTAGTCTCAAGGGTTAGTCCTGGCTCTTGAACTCCCGAGCTGCGCAATTGCACAATCATTGAGCCATTTTCTCAACCTAACACATGGTTCCAACTCAGTCAGTGGTTTTCATGAGACATTTTATACTAGCAGTTTATCGGACTGATGTCATCTTGTCATGAGTGGATTTCAGTGGCATGTATTATATCATGTTATGAAAAGATGATGATGAAGGAGATGACATATACCCTACTAGAAGACACCTTTATAGTTGCAGAGACAAGTTGATCAATCAATAAAAGACAAAGGGACACCAAACTCTATAAGAGACAAGTTTATCAATCAATAAAAGACAAAGGGACACCAGATAGTGGCAATAACTGAAGATAAATATCACATTAAAGACTCCCTACCTTCAAGCTTTATGGAGGAGGAAGAAGAATAAGATATTTCATATTGCAATAAGACACAAAGATAACAACAACAAGAGTGGCTTGAAATTTCTATATCATCATGAATTCTATGTCATCAGTTTCATGTCACGAGTCATCATTTGTGGATTATGTAATTTCAAAATGTGAGAAATGTAATGTAAAGTGGAAGTCCATGATTTATCTATAGAGTGTGAAAAGTTATGAAAGAGTCAAAAGGTCATAGAGAAGTCAAACAATCATGAGGGTAGTCCAAGAGTTATAAAGGAGGTGAATGGTCACTGTATTTTTTATATGTACACCCTCATAGCTCATGCAAATTAATTTTCACCTTGGATCCTCCTACCAGGAATTAGAGAGGAAGATAGTTCTTTTGGAGGAGAAGGTGGTTGCTCTAACACTCCACTATTATATCTATGGTGTTCAATTTACTAATGTGTCATGGAAATTAATTTCGAAGCTCGTTGAGCCAACACACTTTCATGCATATGTCATAAATATTGTAATATTATTCTTTGAATGTTTTCGATGTATGTTGTTTTCATATGTACTAAGGAAATTGTACTATTTCAATGGCTTTGGTACTTATCTTGTGTAGTTGTGTTGTATGTGTGTTAACAATCATTGCTCCCGTGTGAACTATTTCGCTGGTTGATCAATGATTCATTCATATGTATATACTCGTGTGTATTTACTAGATTAATACTATTAATCTTCTTTTAAAGTGTCACTGTTCTCTCCCTTTTGGTAGAAGAACCTTGATACATTTTGCAACTGAAAATTCCACAAGGCATTCCCACTCATTCACCTAAAAGCACATGTGCATTACCGAGCCACATGAAAATCTCTAAGAACATATGACAACCGAGCCTTATTTCCAGAAGGGATCACACACCAAATGGTGCTAAGTGTGATTGGGAATTTTCATTGGGGAGACCATCTTGGTTGAAAAATTTATAACACTGTCAACAAATGGCGCTAGAAGGAAGGCCATATGACAAGTTGTGCCCGTTGAGTCTGTTTCTAACCTCTTATCTTAGATTGATCTTCCCCATATCATAATCCCAAAATGTTTCTCTAACATATCCCTTGGTAAAATTCATCTCCGCAAAACAACTTGATGACTTGTCTCAATTTAAGTTTGATAGTGAGGGTGATATCTATTACCGAGAAGGAATCTATTTTAATTAAGTTCCGTGAACACTATGAAATTTACTATGAAAATGTGGCTTGTATTATTTTCCGTCTCACACTTGAAGGTTGAGTTAACCGATGGTGTCATACCTTACCACCTACTTCCATTCATTCTTTTGACACCTCATCTGGGAGCTTCGTTTAGAATTTGATAGGTATTATTATCAAGATTTCCTTAAAAGAATTAATCAACTTAGAATGAATCCTAATGAATCAACTGAGGATTTTTCTAATCGATTCCTTCACCTATGTTATGAATTTCCTGAAGAAGATACATATTTTGATTTATTGAAACACAAGTTTGAGTGTTTGCTTCATATATATTTTCATGAGCCCCCTGATGCTTTTTATTCCCAAAATCTTGTAAATAATGAGACACCTCTAATTTCAGAGGAGGAACCTACTATTCCATTTGTTCCTTGTTCTCCTCCTTTTCCAGTACTGGTTGGAGTGCTTCTATATATTGATGCTGAAGTTGGGAAATTTTTAAATAAAATCGCGGATCCATCTCTTCAACCTTCATCCACCTCTCGTGATTCAGATCTAGTGGAGGAAACCTTGGAATGGTTCATAAAGCCTAGGGTGAAGACTAATCCTTCCATTCCTCAAGATGATACTAAAATTATTAACCTTAATCTTAAATTTGGTTCCGATGAAAGCATTACTTCTTCAAGGGACATCTGTCATCCTCTATCATCTATATGCCATGAATTTTTGTACCATGATCCAATTGATAAATTTTATCCACTAACTGGTTCTTCACACTCTCTTTATTTTCAAGTTTCCGGTTCAAATTGCGATCAAGTATAAGGTGGTCATATTACACATGTAGAGGAGAAGAAAAGTGAGGGTTATTTAGATCTTTCTTCTCTTTTTCAAAGTCCCACATGTCAAGATGATGCCCTTCCATTCTTGGCTGATTCTAAATCTACTAATATCAATAGTGAACTGAATGAAGTTTGTTTGCTTAATCAACCCATATTCTTGGGAAACCATCATTGTAATATTCATGACTTCTTTGACGTATGTGATGATGAATTCCCAAGTGCACCAGTTTATGTTTCGGTTTCTCGAGAATATTTTGATTTGAAAGAATTAGATCTAGAATCTGATCCAACCAAAGAAGATGTTATCAAAACTTCCTCTTCATCTCACTATCCCTTGTTATCTAGTGTTTTCAATGCATCTACTTGCGGTGAAGATACTCCATGCTCTTAAAGTTATTAATATAATGATTTAAATTCTCAATTGACACAGAATTGTGATGTTAGCCATGATGAAAAAGGAAACAATCAAATCATTGAGCATCCACTCTACTCGTCATTTTCAGTTTTGCATGAGGACAAATCTTCAAATAAACTTGCTCATGAAATTTATCCGATTCATACATCTATAGATTTGTGATTAGAAGAACCTTTAGACTTGATTAATCTGGTTATTGAAGTTATAAAATCTAGTCAAATCAGTGATAGAGATGGTTATCCTGTTAGTAGCGGTCCTATTGAAATTACTGGTAGAAACTATCTGCACACAATGCATGATATGATTCAATCTTCAAAATTGGATTTTAAAACCCTTGAAAGTTTTGGGACTTGTCAGGAAGACTAGGCATTTCAATTTCTAATTATGGTTATGTTAGGATCTCGCGACTCTGATAAGATCCCAAAACTATGTTAGATCTGTTTCTTCTATCAAAATTATTTTCTTTGCATGGTTTCACTAGATGTAAATTCCTTATTGAAAGATGTTTGGTATTTTGGATATAGTCTTTCAAATTTTCAATATTCAATTTCTAATCGGAACCAAGATTCTATTTCAATTGATTCATATCCATGCAAGGATCTTGTACTTAACTTAGGTTTGGAGTGTGTATCTCTCATAGAAGCATGGAACTGCAAAGTTGATCATTTCAAAGACTAGCTTTGGCAGAAGGAATCATGTCTATCATATGCATTTCAGAATTGGGTTTTCTTGTATGGCTAATATTTTTCTTCATCACACCTAAAATCCTCTTGAATTTAGAGCATTTGGAAATTTTTTCAAATTGGCCTATCCTTATTGTCTTATAATCGAGAATATTTTTCTTTTATTAGTCCTTATCATCAGAATTACGATCATGATGATTTCCATTCAACTTATCATTTTCTTACCAACCTATCCAACGACAGTTGCCCTATATCCTTTGATCTCTATGGTTTATCATCTCTCTATTCAGATACTTGTCAAGCGGTTGAGGCACTTCAACTCTCATTGATGGTTATGATAGGCCATCACTATCTTGGAAATCCATTTAAACATGATCATATTCATTTTCCCTCACAATATTATCATCCTAATATCATACCTTTAATGAAAAATTCATCTTTTCAAAGATTTCAAGGTTCTCAAGAGGGCTATTCTGAATTTCATGATCCAATCGTTGAATGGTTGGATAAATCTTACCTGGAAAGATCTGTCGTAGATAACAAATTTCGATATTTTCTCATGTATTAGCTCTAGAATCAACACTTGGATTGTAACAAGTGCCCTAACAAACACATCTTAAGCTCAAGGGATTTTCTTATAGTTGGATTATGATTTGGAAAGTAGTTGAGATTCTCACACACACTGGAAAATTAAAGGGTTTCAAACTGATAAATCACTCACACATATGAGGGTACTACTGTTTGATGTGGTAGCAAGGATTAGTTTGTATTCTAATGGTTAGAGGAATGTACAAGAACAATGGGTCTAAAGAATAGAAGTCCACTATGAAGAAGAACATTAGACAAAATATTTATGGCCTATAATGTATTGATGAAAGAAGGCTTCTTCAAGATTTACAAGAATCTCATCATACATTTGAAGATTTCCGTAACAGGGAAAGATTATGAATAATCTCACCATACATATCTTATCCATAAAGCTTGTAAAACAAGACTTACAAAATTAGATAAGCATGTACATCTATACCACAAGACTAACATAAACATGAAACAACATATGTGGATCATAATCTGGAATGAAACTGTAAATTATAGAAACACATAAGGAGATAAACAATACACACATAAAATCATTCATAAGTCCTCAAGAGTGTTTTTGGATATTATAATCTCAAAAATATACGACACAGGATGCAATAAGATGAACAACCAATGGACCCCTTCTTCATTGATTTAGATATCATATATACAAAAAGGTGTTCTGTTAATGCTTCCACAGAAAGTGAAAGTATGTTGTAGGGACTTTATTACAATCTTCTACATATAATAAAGCTTATCTTAAACATAACAGAAAAGTAATATGAAATAAAAAATTTGGTTGCACATGCATGAAGATAAAACATGACAATCATGGAGATCGAAATGGCTTAGCTGAGGTGGTTGAATGCTCCTCATTTCCTAGAAAAAATTCCTCCACAAAAAGTGCAACAGCCAATTGAAAAGGACACCTGGACCTTTATCCACAAATGTGTAGGAGTAACCAACTGAAAATGACACTTGGAAGATAACTTCATTGGATGAAACTTGGAGAAAACCATTACCATTAAGGCTGCATACACTTTATCACCACTTAGTGTCATTCCTCGAAACCAGAACAAAAAGCTACCTTTTCATCTTCTTATACAAATTATGAAAATAATAGGTACTTTTCTGGAAAAGGTAGCTATTTCTGTTAATTCTGTAGATAAGCCAAAAATGATATGACTCTTTAGAATTTCATTGTTTTAGATATTCAATCATTAAATATCTAGTATAGAAGCAAAAATCCTAATAGCTTCTGCCTTAGTGACCCTCTTATTTGGCTTTCTCTTTTTGTACTTTCTTTTCTTCTGAGCCTTCCAGATCCTCCCATTCATCATCCTCATCATCTAAAACCATGTTTTTCTCTTGCATCTCAATCAAAATCTCTGTAAGCAAAGAAAGTATCTTTGTAGGTAGATACACCAATGTCCATTGATATGGAGCCAACTTAGACTTTGACCGAGTAACTATGCCACTTGTACTTGACTTAATTAGATGACCTTGGCAATAGACCTTTACCAATTCTGGATGTCGTGAGTCCAAGAGTAGACAAAAATCAGTGATCGTGACCTTGATTTGGTAAGCACCATGAATATCCCCCGGCTGCTTAGTCCATTCTGACATTACATAGGCTAGAGAGTTTTCATAATCTTTTGCTGGTATAGTTACTAGTAAATCAATAAATTGTCCAGCATTTGGAGCACTCAAATGCACTAGCCTGGCGAAGATGAGAAATATTGAGTTCCTCAACCCTACAATCTCTGAAGTTTCCATGCACCTGACAAGAGCTACAACAAGGTCTCTGATGTGCTGTGCCATGTGGGTAGGCAAATGTAAAATAAGTTGTAATATATAACTCCCTACAAAAAGTGATCGAGAACTGTCCAAATATTGGTTCAGAAGTCTGCCAGCTGCATCAAGAAGAATTTTCATAGCAATTCCAATATCACCACCCCAAGTCAATAGTCCTTTTCTCCATTATACAAAAGCAGCCAGGCGTTCAATTGCATTCTACAACTCACTATGATCATCACTTTGAAGAATTATTCCAATAACATATGAGAAGCAAACATCATGAATAACTTTCACAACATCAACAAGAGCATTCTTCAACAAAATTGTGAAAATATCCAAGGTACTGACAACCAATCCCATCGGTTGTTGTTGAGGATTTTCCAATATAGGGCCAATGGAGGGCAACACCCGTGAAACTACGAGATTCAAGCACCCCGATACATCTTTAATAGCCGCCAAAACTTCCACAACATTAATACTAATAAAAGGATCAAAAATGTGCTGCGCCCAGATATTTAAAGTCAATGTTGAAATGATGTACTCTACTGTGGTTGATGTTTCTTCATCTGCTTGAACTGTTGCTTGCAGAGTCTCCAAAACTAGATGCAATGTTTCATTTGAAGCCTCCTTTAAGAGGGATGCAATGGCAGAAAGAATATTGCCTATATGTGGACGTAGAATCTCTGTATTCGACCAAGGGAAAAGCTGAGACAATGCTCTACAAGCATCGACCTTCACTGGTGGAGGAACATCTAAAACAAACACTGTCATGAGAATAAACAAACTACTCACATCTACCCTTGTCAATCACTAGCAATAACTTTTCAGCAGCAGAGAAGGCACGTGCATGAAGAAATGGATATTCCATGACACTTGTTCCTATATCTTGAGCAAGAATATCATCCATAAATGCTTCCAGATTGAATTTGTGATTTCCTTCATACCGAGGCTCAAGTAGTGAATATGAAATTGATCAAATTGCAAGAATATCTACTTCTCGTAACTTCCACTAGTCAGGGTTACCAGTTGCTTTTGCCTGTGTTTCCTCTTCAATGCGCTTATTAACATCATTTATTATAGATTCAATACCAACCATTTTATATGCCCCAAATAACTCCTCAAGAAAAAAAGCACCAGATACACCACAAATATACGTAACATCATCTTCATCGACAACATATTGGTTGGCATCCACTGACCACATATGTACCTGGTATTCAGTTATCTACATGAAATTTTTTTTATAATATACAAAATCACTTACATGCCTCTTTATAACCTTTGCTAATTTTTGATTACAAACCACCATCAGTAAGAGCTCGAACAAATAAATGATAATTGCCTCAAGGCTTCGATCACTGCCATCTGAGTCTGTTCGTTCGACATAAGAATCATCCCACACTTTAATTGCTGCCAATTCATAAACCTTGAGACATGAGACAAAGGTATACCATAGTGGCTCCAGAAAGACTGAATATTCAGATACCACGAGCCCTGGAAAATTCTGAACAATCTGTGTTAATGATTTCAATACCTCCATCCTAAGGCCCCAATCATCTGGATCTTCTAAAGGAACTGGAGGAGATAAAATGAATGAGAATTGGTCCAACCATGCTTTCAACATTGGAGTCATTAATCCCTTGTTTTATGACTCAAAAAATCCACTCATTACTCCTAAGGTAGCTATGCAACTATGAAGTATTTCCAAATCCCATCGTCATATAGAAGAATCATATAAATTTAGAGAGGAAGAGATTGTATACAAACAAGGAAACAAAACAGGTACTAATTCAGGCAATAACTTGTCATCCAAATCCCCAGAAAAAAATTCCAAACATCTTAATGCTCCACGAACACCATTCATATTTGTTTGATCACTTATAAATTTTGAGAGCATTGACATCAATTCTGGCCACTTGTCCGGCTAGTAATTCTATGCAATAGAAGCCACTTCCATGCCAATTGCTGTGCAAATATTTCCGTGAGGATCATCTAATGATTGAAACAGAAAGTTGCTGATAACTTCCCTCTCTACAGAGGAAAATGTTGGAGAGATGTAATTTTTATGTCCTTCTTGCCAATGTTGTTTTACATATTGTTTCAGCAGAATCGCATCAAAATACATCTGTCCTTCTTGATACTCCATCACATTCCCTTGGGCTTGATGGACACCTGCAAACACATTCTTGGGCACTGATATTTTTTCAATTGCACAAACAAAACTCCATGACACCTGCGCACAACATTCAAGAACTAATTGCAACCGATCAAACTTTGGAGATATACTTGCACACCATTTTTATATTCTTGCATTCGGCGGGATAATCCCACATTCACCAGGTGTATAAGCCATGTTGGTGTTTATATACGTGTTGAGGTTTTAACATGTTTTGACTATGAGCCCAAGGCTATGCACACTCAGAAATACACTTGGGATTTGGTGCATGCATTGGGCCTCTCCTCTCATGACTTTGACTTGGACAGGATTGTGGTTCTCGCCCTCGGTCTTCTGGTGATTAGTGTAGGTGCTTGGGAGTATTTTGAATTTTTTTACAAAATATGGAAAAAGAGGGAAATAGACAGGACAATCATTAGGATAGTTCACGAAAAATAGGATTTCATAGATTTTAGCATCCAAATCTGGGCTTTTTAGCAAAATCGAGGAATATGATAATCACAGAAAATGGAGACGATAGTGAAGGCATAAGGAATAATAGTCAAAAAAGAAGAAGATGATCATGAAAGACAAATTTTGAGGGTGCAAAAATGAGTGCTAACACTCATGCTTGCTAAGGAGAGTAGTACATATGAATATACATTTACAAGAAACTCCTTAGGTTTGTTTAATTATGGTTTTCATCGAAAATGTAAGAGTGCGAGCTAGCTAGAAGTAGTCGCTATGACATATATTTCTGCTAACAGGGAAGACCTTAAATTTGCTATGCAAGTTATTAAAGCATTTATGTTTAATATTGCACATTGTTTTATATCTGTTTTAATCGATTTTATATTTTTGTATGCATGACATGAGAAATTACGATGGATACATTGGAAATTTCATTACACTTGACCCTAACCTTCTAGATGGTTAGGTTAGGAGTAGGTCTAGATGCATACCATTTTCCATTGCACACTTATATTACACTCGCTCTCTGTACTCTTTATTGTGTTTTCTTTCTTTCATCTTGCATCCCGTTTTCGGTTAGACTCTATTTACTTTGTCCTTAGATTGTTTCCTTTTTTTTGTTTTGTTTAATAATACTTCACATGAAATATTTTCCCTTCGACTCGAAAGAGAATGTGGTAAAATAGCGATGGGTCTTGTGACGTTGCAACATTTGACTAACCTTTAGCCCTTCTTCTTAATATTAGTTTCGTAAATTTTGGTCGATGATTTTGTTAATGGAAAATACAATTCTTGCTTAAGGAGAGATTTTTTTGAAACCATGACACCTGTTATACCTTAAGAGACAATCCCTTAGCTGTGATAAGGAATCAGTGCTTAAGACATTTTATAATTATGTCACAAATTTTTATGTCTCTGTTTTATTAACCCTCAAGTATTTATAATCACACCCTTAAATATGAAATATTATGAATGCTCATAATGCTACCATCTCTTAATGTTGAATAAAAATGACCGGAAGAAAATGTACGAAGAAGTCCAAACTAATATGCCGCTTTATACGTAAAAAATACAATTCCAAACTCCGAAGAAACATGTGAGTTATGTTAAAACAAAGGAGCGCCAATTAAGGTTTTTAACTTTATATTACTTAAGTAAGAAGAAACTCCGCCGCTTCTCATACTTGTTTTATTCATAGAAGGAAATACATAATGAAAACTGGATACATTTAAACATAAAAAAAATGCCAGAAACTTGCTTACTCATTCATTAATCTTTGAATCTTTGAGTACAAAAATATTTGTCCAGGAGGTCCAAAACTCGGAACCTTCATTCCCCTTGAAAATTACATTAAATATAGTAAAAAGCAGTTTGGAACTTCTGTAACCAATTCTAACTACCAAAACTACTTCATGAATTCGAAGGCTGTCTATTACATGCCTTGAAAATGTATTTTTACAATTACATTGACTTCAGAAAATAACATAAAATAAATATCCTAATCTATAGGAATTGCTGATGACGTGGCTTGTTTTCCTTAATCGACTGATTTGTCTTTCTTTGTTGCTGATCCCTTTGGTAGGTCAATTGTCCAAGATCTGCACTTTTTCCATATTTCTACCTTCGTTCTGGATGAATGTGTCAGATTGTGATATTCCAATATGAATGAAGTAATTCGGTCATAAGAAGGCCTTTTAGAGAAAAGGGTTTTTACCATCCACAAGATTTGAAAATGTCTTTGCAAAAAGTTGACCATTGTCTCTCCCTTGAGCACCTGAGTCTTTTCATACCTGTTATCAATCTTGCTTTTTGTCATCACCAGTGAATTCTCATAAGAGCTCCATGGAAAAATATTTCCTTCAGCTCCCCAACATGATGGCAAGCCTACCCTTGTTATTTTATCAAATTGACTTACTGCTTCTTTGATTTCTATAAGTTTCTTTTCTGCAGCCTTTCTGAGACCATTCCTGATAATCATTTTGTTAATTTCCACTGCATATAACATTCTGTCCTGCATATCATTCTCCTCTAACTCCTGAATCTGATTTAGAATTGATAAAATCAATAAATCCTTTGGCCCAAATGGCTCTGTTAATCCCTTTTTTCTTATTAGACATAATTGGCTCTTCACACTCAACAATAAGAGCTTTTTCTTTTGCAATTATCATCATGAAACACCAATTGGATTTCATTTCTGAAATGATATTAGTCAAAATGATATCTTTAGCTTGTATCAGTGATAGATTTCCTTTCATTATTTCTTTGAGATTCTTGATCTCAGCTTCAACATTTCGGAAATCCATTTTGTATTTATCTGCTTCATTTTCTAGGACCTTCATCAATTTTGCTGCAGTCTCTAGATTTGTCTGAGCTTTCTTTCTATCCCTTTCAACCATTTGCAACTCAGTATTTAATTGAATAATTTGTGTTTGTGGGTCTTCATCACCTGTAGGAAAAACAAAGGTACAATTATGATTATCAATATGATTTTGTAATGAAATTGCAGTCTGCTTTACTTTGGAAAGTTCTTCATCCTTCTTCATGAGTTGTTGCAACAACTCTTATTTTTCTTTCTCTACCTCTGTAACTTCTAAAGCCATTGAATTTTCACCAGAAGGCAACTTCAATTTCTTCCTTAATGTAGAAATCTCTACCTCAACACTTTGCATGAATTTCTGCATAGCAGACTTGTCACTAGGGTCTACACCAATCTTAATAATAATATTCTTCAACTCTTCATTTTGAACTGTCAAGGCTCTTGAATTAGCCTTTTCTAACTTCATCTGCCTAATAACTTTCCCTAACATGTTTTCAGCTTTAACTGCCATTGCATTTGTCTTTGTGAGGTCGTTAACAATCAATTTTCCTGTCTGCATGTGAAAATTCATTTTGTCCATTAGTGGAATATTTTTAACATCCATAGTCACATTTACAATATTAAAACTGTTTGAAGACCCAATTGACATTCCTGTGGGATGTGATAGAGCAATCCTAAATTGATATTTTTCAATATCCATTACAGTCAACAACTTTTTCTGATCAGTAGTAACCTGATGTTCTGCTTGGGCCTCCATGCTGGCCTTCATTTTCTGATTTCTCTTTTCAATTTGCGAAAACACCTGTTTGATTAAGGGTACTTGTTCATGAGAGGATTCATGACCTCCAGGGGAAGAGGGAGCATTCTGCTTTTCACCCAAATGCAAGGAAAAACTAGGTGAATTAGGGGAATGATCCTTAGAAAATTTTGTCCTTTTCTCACCTCTTAGTGCCTCATCATCCAAGTCAATAGCAGTTTCTTTACCTCTTTTATTTGTTTTCTCAGTTATAACAGGAGTTTGAATGCTTGTATTCACTGAAATTATTTCACCTTTGTTTGCTACCTTTTGTTGCTTAGGTCTACTTTCATGAATGAAAGCTGAGTATCCGTTCTGAATTCTTCTCTGTGAAATTACACCATGGGGATCATAAGCCCATTTTTCTCCTAGTAACATATGTGTTTCCTCCAACAATTTTGTTACTTCCTCAAATGCCTGCCTCATATTAACTATGAAAGGTCCCACACTCATAGGTAATTTATACATATGACCTTTCTTCATAGGAAAAAAGTGCACATGATCAACATTCAGGCTATGTCTGATAAATTCTAAGGCGAAGAGCCTCATTGGTACAAACGTTGGGAGCCTGTAAGGTTCAACATTTGCTCCATACAACTTTATTTCAGAATATTCTTCAAATACAAACCAGTCCCCAAATTTACAGCTAGTTCCTAAATGTAGAAGCTCCTGGGCTTTAGGTAAGAAACAAGGAGGATGAACTCCATTCAATATTTTATATGCAATGGGCATATACTGACTAGAAAAATCAAATAACCCCACTTCATTTTTCTCCCTTCTGATTATATCTGTCCATAATATAACTGACTATCTATGCTTGTTTACATCCATTATATTTAGACCTAACTGCATGAATTCCTCAACATTCTGATATAAAAATAAGTAGACAATCAGTGAGGGAAATTTAAAAGAGCCTGTTAGTGAAAGACTCTTCAAATGTGAGTAGACTACTTCTTTCCAAAAGGATGGAATATCCAGGACCATTCATGGATTCATCATCATGGCGAACATTCCCAGGACTGACTTGTCCACTGTGACATCGTCTTCTTTTCCCAAGATTTTAGTAATACTGCTCAATACAGGCCGTGTTTCTTTATCGAAAACTTCCATAGTAAATTCTCCACACTTTGGCTGAAACTTCTTCATATTAGGCTTCAAATGGAACATAAACTGATTGAGTTCTTCTCCTACAAGGCCTTCATAGTAATTAATTAGTGAATCTTCTGAAAATTGAACTGATGATTAGAAATCAGGTTAACACAGGGCTTGGCGGATTAACTGGGTAGACACCTACAAAATATTTCTTCCTTGGGAATTCATTACGAAACATTTTCTAGGATACATTGAGGAAACCAACCAATAGATGAAATCTGGGAATAAATGGGTCTTCGGGATGCATGCAGAAAGGATTCCAGATTTTATCATGGCGGAATAGACAAGGGAATTATCCTTATTCAATACAACTTGTTGATAAAATGGAGGATGCGTTACTGAAGACACAATATCTTGAATGTATCTCTCATTATCCATGAGAGGAATGTGGCTCGATGACCTAGACAAAGAAGACATTTTAGCCATAATTTAGAAAAGGAGCTGAAGGGATACTCTTGCAAGGTGACTGAAAACAGAAAGGTGACGGGAGAATGCAACAGGTCGAAATGTAACAAACTGCAAAGTATTTTGAAAACAAAATGAAAAATACCCCCAAATAGGTGGCGCGACTTTCGTATTAAATGCCATACGCAACGTGTCACTTAACCGTTGGATTGATTTGACATGAATAACAACTATTTTCCATTTGGAATATGACGTCACTGCGGGGGGTCTCGGGGTACGACTGAGAACTCCGGCTGGTGCCCCCGCAGTCGATATCCACCGTTGATCTCTATTGCCTCCACAGTCAACCCAGTCAACTGCGGAGGCACCCTTTCCGTTAACTCTCGTGTTGTTAGTGCCTGTGGGTTGGGTCATCCAGTTTATACTTTTAATATCAGCACTCTCTACCTTTTGAATTGATCGGCCTTTAATCTTTGGATATAAAACCCACTTGTACAAAGTTTGAAACAATTAAACTTTAATACATCAGACTAAAAACATTTCTTTTTATGCCAAAGTATAAAACTATAATACTTTAACATATTTGCTTTTATTTCAATTTCAGATTTTTTTGTATTTTTAATATAAAATTAAAAGGATATGCAGATGATCCACAACATCTGGCTCCACCTGGGGATAGTGTTTTTTTCCACGAACAATAAGAACCTGCATATCAGTGCCTTCACTTCGGGCATGGTGTCAAAAATTGCTTGATGAGAAATATACAATGATAGAAAACCGGATATGTACAATGATGAAATGACTACTTCTAGTGCTGGAAATAGTGTTTCAAATACTTCCCATTAACAAGCAGTTCTACCGCTTCTCTGTCAAGACTTTCTAGCATGAAAGTGTTATTTGTTCTGGCTTCAATGATTTTATACAGACCATACCATAAAGGATCAAATTTTCCATGCTTCCCTTTATCCTTTTTTCTTGTATCCCATCTCAGTACCAAATCTCCATTTTGAAACATGATTTCTATTGCTTTTTTGTCGAAAATGGACTTCATTTTCTCCTGATAAGTGACCAAATTGTCTCTAACCTTATTTCTTCTTTCACTCAATTCCATCACTTTATTCATTCTTCTAATCAAGGCATTAGGTTCCTCTTGAGCATCTTGAAGGAAAGATATTACTGGCCTTACTAACTGAGTGGGAAACAATGCCTGGGTACCAAATACTAATTCATAAGGTGACTTACCAGTGGATCTCCTAGTAGTCATCCTCACTGCCCATAAAGCAAAGACTAGCTTTGAATCCCAATTCTTCTGGTTCTCATTTATTGTCTTCTTGAAGATTTTCACCAACGTTTTATTAGAGGATTATGCTAATCCATTTCCTTGGGGGTGATATGGTGTAGAATGGGACAATATCACATTATAAGTTTGACAGAAGTTTATAAACCTAACTGAGTTGAAAACTTGAGCATTATCTGTCACAATCTTCATTGGACATCCAAATCTGCTAAAAATATTTTCCTCCAAAAATTTCATTACAACCAAATCATTTTCTCTTCTGGAAGGGATTGCCTCTACCCATTTTGTAAAATAATCAGTTGCAATCAAAATCCATTTAAATTTCCCACTTTATGGTGGATTGATTTCTCCAATGAAATCCAATCCCCATTGTCTGAAGGGTTCTTCAATAAAGACAGGAAGAAGAGGTAAAGGAGCTAACCTTTTCTTTTCTGCAAACAACTGGCATTTTTGACAACTTCTAACAGTTATGTATACATCCGAAAATAAAGAGGGCCAATAAAAACCTGATTTAAGAGTCTTATGAAAAGTTAATTTCCAACTATAATGACCTCCACACAAGAACTCATGATACTCTTTAATCACTTCTATGGTTTCCTCTTCTGTTAGACATAACAGCAACACACCAGCAAGATCTTTCAAATACAACTTAGCTTCAATTATAACATAAGGTTGAGCTTTAAGTTTCAAGGCTCTGTACCTAGCTCTGTTAATTGAAGGTGGACAAGAAAGGAAACACAAATAATGAATAATATCTTTGTACCAGTTTGAACAGAGGAATTTATATTTAATTGCTGCTTTTGTCTGAATGTGATTTGCTTCTTCAGTGACTTCTTCTACAGGTGCAAGTAAAATGATTCCCAAAGCTTGGAAATTAGATTCTGTTAGCAATTTAGCCAGTCCCAATCCTTTGACTAGCTTTGTTGGTTTGATATCCAAATCATATTCTTGGATTTTAGCAATCCATTTCCCTCTTTTCCCTTCAACATCACTCTGTACTAATACATCCTTTACAACAGAATTAGGCACATATGGTACAATTTGAGAATGAAGTATATAAGTTTTGAAAGCCTTCAATGATTTAACCAGAGCATATAATCGTTTCTCCAAGATATTATACTTCAGTTCTGCATCTCGAAGCACTTTTCTAAAAAATGCTACAGGCTGCTCACTTCCTTCTTCATTTTTTTGTAGTAGCACAACAGCAATTGTAGAGGAAGATGCAAATGAGAAAATTTGAAATGGCTTCAAGTAATCTAGACTAATTAAAACATGAGCATCTTGGCGAGATTTTTTAATTCTTCCAAAAGATTCCTTTGCATCTTTGTCCCACTTTACTTCAACTTCTTTTTTCAACATATCTGTTATTTTCCTAACAATCTCAGCATAATTTGGAACAAATCTTCTCAGAAAATTGATTTTTCCAAGAAATCTTTGAATATCCTTCTTACTTTGAGGCAGTGGAATTGTCTGTATGGCTTCAACCCTTGCTGGATCAATCTTCACTCCCTTCTTTGAAACTATATGGCCCAACAATTTTCTTTCTTCTAGAGAAAACAAGGATTTTTTAGGATTCAATGATAATCCATATTTCTTGCATTTTAAAAAGGCTTTCTGCAAATGTTGTAGGTGTTCATCATCAGATCTTGAAAAAATTGTAACATCATCAAGATAAATAACTACAAATTTGTCCCCTACAAACGCAATATCCATTTCCCTTTGGAAAGTAGCTCCTGCATTCATGAGGCCGAATGGAATCCTGGCATACATGAATGTTCCTGAGGATGTAGTGAAAGCAATTTTCTTTTGATCTTCTTTCTCCACAGCAACTTGATTATACCCGGAAAAACCATCAACCATGGATAACCTGTATGCTCCAGTTACTTTCTGCAAGACAAAGTCCATCTTTGGAAAAGGATAATTATCCTTCCGTGAAGCTCTATTCAAGTTTCTAAAATCTACACATAATCTTATCTCTCCATTTTTCTTCCTGGCCGGTACAAGATTGGAAACCCAATCTGAATATCTTAGAGGAACTATAATCTTTGCTTGAAAAAGTTTCTTTACCTCTTTTTCAATTGGAGCCAGCAATAATGGGTTAATTTGTCCGAGCTTCTGTCTATGAGGCTTAATCCCATATTTCAATGGAATTTTATGCTGAATAATACTTTTATCATAAGTTTTCAGATCTTCATATGACCATGCAAATACATCCGAAAACTGCTTGAAAATATCTACACACCTCTCTTTGTATTCCTTTGGAACTCCTTTGAACAATTTGACTATTTTAGGCTCATGTTGAGTTCCTAAATTACAGTCCTCCATTTCTCCATCTTGGGATACCCTTTTCTGGTTTACTGCCACATCGTTAGCATTAAATAGTCTTTCAAGAGGTACCAAAACTTTGGGCAAAATATTATCTTTCAACTAAATTATCTTCTGGTCTCCAATTGTCTGCTTCAGATTTTTATTCATTTCACCTTGATCACTTTCATCCACTTCTAAATCAATTTGATTGTCCTAAAAATTTCCAATCATCGTCAAGAACTGATTAATCTTCTCATCATCCTCAAAGACCCACTAATGCTTTACATTATCAGGAATTGAAGGCCTGTGTCTCAACTCAATCTCATATCTCAACCTTGGATTGATTGGTGGTTTGAATGTACTGGCTACAATTGCCAATGAATCTGCCATTGTGTTCTCTTCTCTTGAAATAAACTGTAGATTAAAAGCCTCAAAATAGTTCTCTACTAAATCCCACACCTCATTTCTATAATACCTCAACCTGGGATGTTTAGTCTGGCACCAATTCTTATTTTTTCTTATGATTAGTTCAGAGTCACCAAAAAAATATAAAGATTGAATTCCCATCTGTTTCGCTGTTTGCAGACTTAATATCAATGCTTCGTACTCAGCTACATTATTAGTGGATTCAAATTCCAGTTTGAAAGAAAAATGTACAAGGTTACCTTCAAGAGATACAAATATGAATCCAGCTTCGGTGCCCTCCTTAGAGAATGCACCATCAAAATAACAATTCCAAATTTTATTTGAATGCAGCTCTTTATGTACACTGGCTTAGGTGAGCTGCTTTTGTGAATCTTCAGCAAATTCTGCATCTTCATGCAGCATGAAGCAAGAGAGATCCTCCTTCTCTTAACCATAAATGGGGGAATTACCTGCATCTTTCTTGGTAGTAGTTTTCAAAAATATGGTTTCTATGTATAACCTCCTTTCCTCCCCATTAAAAACAGGAATGATGGCATATGTGAAATCTAATTTCAAAACTCCTCCAAGCTTTTCCCCCCAAGATCTAGACAACAACATACCAAATCTGGCCAGAATATCTGCTACTACCACATCCATCATAATACTCTTAGTTGAAATTTGAGCTAAGGAAACAACCATATCTTTGATAAGACCCACACACTTTAACCTTTTTGAATCAAAGGAGTAAAGGTCTCTATATGGTTTCGTGATTTGAAAATTCAATTATTTCATCACAGACAATGGCATTAGATTACGTGATGCTCCAGAATCCAACATACAATTAAGTAAAATAAAATCATGCAATAGAACTGATATATAAAAAGGTGGAACAGAAGAATCTACCTCTTCAACATGAGGTCCAAAAGTAACCACTGGTTTCTCTTCTTGCAGATTCACTATATCACCCACTTCATCAGACTGAGATAAATTAATAAATTCTGTAATTTCCTTCTTATAACCAGGTGTTTTGACCAACTCAAGAAGTGGCACTTGAATTTTTACTTTTTCTAATTCTTTAGACAAACTGAAGATTTGATTCTATTTTGTAAGCTTCTCAGGTTCTTCTTGATTTTTATTTGAATTTGCATGTTGATCAGGAACAATAACAACTTTCTCAAAAATATTAGGGTCATTAGATTTTATTTGAGGAGTTTCAACTTGCTATTTTTCTTTTTCTTTTTCTTAATTCATGGGCTTTTTCCCCTTGTCTGATTTTTTAATTTGGTTCTTCAGTAGTGGAGTCGCCATTGGAGTAGGTACTGATTCTGATTCTTCTCCTTCATCACCCTGAGTTCTCAACCTCTTTTTTGACCTCAAATCATATTTCTTATGCAAATATGCCTGCATAAAATCAGTAAATTGTTTGCAATAATCATCCATTTCTTCCTGATCAAATGAAATATCAACTTTTGTTACATTCTTCTGCATATTCTTTGTCACTCTCTTCTTCTGTTTCATCACCTTGCATATATACAACATAAATTTTATCTTCATCTTCTTTCTGATCATTATTAGTAGAATGTGATGGGGCTTCTTCTGTATATAAAGGTGCTTGGACTTGATCTTGATATTTTATTTCTCTCTGTAAAATTTTTAGGGGCTGTTTTCTGAATTGAGGATTGAAAACCCCTCTGTTTTCTTGTGTAGGTTTCTCGTTATCTATTTCCAGCTTTACCAATTTATTTGATAAATTTTTAATGACCTTTTTCATATCATCTATCCTTTGATCCTGCAATGAATCTTCTTCTTTAGCCTTTACCTTGTCTTTAACCTTTCCAACAGTAGTCATGTTTGCCTCAATTTATAAGGCATCAATTTGAATTTGTTCAAGAGTAGTGGCTCTCCTCTCTCTCAGGGTAAAACTAAAATATGATGCAAATGCACTAGAAAAAAAAACCCTTGTTCCAATTGGAGGAGGTTTCATTTCCATAGGCAAACTATTGTACAAATTATTAAATCTTTTTATAAAATCACTCATACTTTCATTTGAGTTATTCTTTTTAGCATTAAATTCTATTAAAGAATACTCATGGTCTCTTTTTTCACCCCATCTATGGGTGACTTGTCTTTCTAATTCATCCCAATCATTGATTGAGCCATTAGGTAATCCTTTGAACCATTTTCTTGCCTCTCCACTTAGACACTGTACAAAAAGTCTCATTAAAACATCCAGATGTTCTACATTAAAGTTTTCAGCAAAAGTGAAAAACAAAGGCAAGTGTTGTTCTGTAGTTATTTCATCTTCACCAGTAAATCTAGAGAGTAACTTAAGGTACTCCTGAGGCATTGCATTCATTGGTTGAGGTAGATTTAAAGGTGCATATCTATTCATCAAGAAAGCAGGGGTTGCCATGTTTAAGCCCTTATTGACTGCTCCTTGAGCCGGGGTAAAATGAATACCAGTTGTAGGTGGGGTTAAAAGGGGTGGAACAACTGATATGGGAAGGGGTATATGAACGATATCAGAAGATCTGGAAACTGAATTAGGTTGAGATTATGTGAATGGAAATGATACAAACTCAAAAGATAGTTATTCTAATGTTCGTTCTTGAAAATGGATGGGTGATGATGAGGATTCTTTTTCCGGGAAAGTGAGTTTCTGGGAAACTTCTTTGGATGGAAAAATATGAGAACTACTGCCAGGTGCAAGCAGTGTGGCATCAGGTGTAGAAAATATTTTTGATTTCTGGCCCTTCTTTGAAACTAACTTTTCTGGATCAGAAAAAACGGGAGCTTGTTGCTGAGAGGTATCTGACCTCGTGTGGGGCCTCTTAGGAGCCATAATTATTTTAAAGTAGCACAACTTAGTATTTCCTCCTCTCTGAACAACCAGAGGAAATATGAACAAAACCCAGGGAAAACCTTCGAATCTTCGGTCCCCAGAAACGGCGCCAATTAATGTTGTACCTTAAGAGACAATCCCTTAGCTGTGATAAGGAATCAGTGCTTAAGACATTTTATAATTATGTCACAAATTTTTATGTCTTTGTTTTATTAACCCTCAAGTATTTATAATCAGACCCTTAAGTATCAAATATTATGAATGCTTCACAATGCTACCATATGTTAATGTTGAATGAAATGACTAGAAGAAAATGTAAGAAGAAGTCCAAACTGATATGCTGCTTTATACAAAAAATACCATTCCAAACTCCAGAAGAAACATGCGAAATAAATAGTTAAAACAAAGGAGCGCCAATTAAGGTTTTTAACTCTTATACACAGAAGTAAGAAGAGACATACTGCTCATAACCTTGTTTTATTCATAGAAGGAAATACATAGTGAAAACTGGATACATTTCAACATAAACAAAATGCTAGAAACTTGATTACTCATTCATTAATCTTTGAATCTTTGAGTACAAAAATATTTGTCCACGAGGTCCAAAACTCAGAACCTTCCTTCCCCTTGAAAATTACATTAAATATAATAAAAAGCAGTTTGGAACTGCTGTAACCAATTCTAACTACCAAAACTACTTCATGACTTCGAAGGCTATCTATTACATGCCTTGAAAATGTATTTTTACAATTACATTGACTTCAGAAAATAACATAAAGTAAATATCCTAATCTATAGGAATTGCTGATGACGTGGCTTGTTTTCCTTGATCAAATGATTTGTATTTCTTTTCTGCTGATCCCTTTGGTAGGTCAATTGTCCAAGCTCTGCATTTTTTCCATATTTCTACCTTTGTTCTGGATGAATGTGTCAGATTGTGATATTCCAATCTTAATGAAGTAATTCGGTCATAAGAAGGCCTTTTAGAGAAAAGGGTTTTTACCATCCACAAGAGTTGAAAATGTCTCTGCAAAAAGTTGACCATTGTCTCTCCCTTGAGCACCCGAGTCTTTTCATACCTGTTATCAATCTTGATTTTTGTCATCACCAGTGAATTCTCATAAGATATCCATGGAAAAAGATTTCCTTCAGCTCCCCAACATGATGGCAAGCCTACCCTTGTTATTTTATCAAATGGTTTATCAAATTGACTTACTGCTTCTTTGATTTCTATAAGTTTCTTTTTTGCAGCCTTTCTGAGATCATTCCTGATAATCATTTTGTTAATTTCCACTGCATATAACATTCTATCCTGCATATCATTCTCCTCTAACTCTTGATCTGATTTAGAATTGATAAAATCAATAAATCTTTTGGCCCAAATGGCTCTGTTAATCCCTTTTTGCTTATCAGACATAATTGGCTCTTCACACTTCATAATAGGAGATTTTTCTTTTGCAATTATCATCATGAAACACCAATTGGATTTAATTTCTGAAATGATATCAGTCCAAATGATATCTTTAGCTTGTATCAATGACATATTGCCTTTCATTCTTTCTTTGAGATTCTTGATCTCAGCTTCAACATTTCGGAAATCCATTCTATATTTATCTGCTTCATTTTCCAGGACCTTCATCAATTTTGCTGCAGTCTCTAGATCTGTCTGAGCTTTCTTTCTATCCCTTTCATCCATCTGCAACTCAGTATTTAATTGAATAATTTGTGTTTGTGGGTCTTCATCACCTATAGGAAAAACAAAGGTACAATTATGATTATCAATATGATTTTGTAATGAAATTGCATTCTGCTTTACTTTGGAAAGTTCTTCATCCTTCTTCATGAGTTGTTGCAACAACTCTTCTTTTTCTTTCTCTACCTCTGCAACTTCTGAAGCCATTGAATGTTCACCAGAAGGCAACTTCAATTTATTCCTTAATGTAGAAATCTCTGCCTCAGCTCTTTGCATGAATTTCTGCATAGCAGACTTGTCACTAGGGTCTACACCAATCTTAATAATAATCTGTTTCAACTCTTCATTTTGAACTGTCAAGGCTCTTGAATTAGCCTTTTCTAACTTCAGCTGCTTAATAACTTTCCCTAACATGTTTTAAACTTTAACTGCCATTGCATTTGTCTTTGTGAGATCGTTAACAATCAATTGTCCTGTCTGCATATGCAAATTCATTTTGTCCATTAGTGGAATCTTTTTAACATCCATAGTCACATTTACAGTATTAAAACTGTTTGAAGATCCAATTGAGATTCCTGTGGGATGCTATAGAGCAATCCTAAATTTATCTTTTTCAAGATCCATTATAGTCAAAAGCCTTGTCTGATCAGTAGTAACTTGATGTTCTGCTTGGCCTCCATGATGGCCTTCATTTTCTGATTTCTCTCTTCAATTTGCGAAAACACCTATTTGATTAAGGGTAATTGTTCATGAGAGGATTCATGACCTCCAGGGGAAGAGGGAGCATTATTCTCTTCACCCAAATGCAAGGAAAAACCAGGTGAATTAGAGGAATGATCCTCAGCAAATTTTGTCCTTTTCTCACCTCTCGGTGCCTCATCATCCAAGTCAATAACAACTTATTTACCTCTTTTATTTTTTTTCTCAGTTATAACGGGAGTTTGAATGCTTGTATTCACTGAACTTATTTCACCTTTGTTTTCTACCTTTTCTTGCTCAGGTCTACTTTCATGAATGAAAGCTGAGTATCCGTTCTCAATTCTTCTCTGTGAAATTACACCATGGGGATCATATGCCCATTTTTCTCCTAGTAACATATGTGTTTCCTCCAAAAATTTTGTTACTTCCTCAAACGCCTGCCTCATATTAACTATGAAAGGTCCCACACTCATAGGTAATTTATACATATGAACTTTCTTCATAGGAACAAAGTGCACATGATCAACATTCAGGCTATGTCTGATAAATTATAATGCGAAGAGCCTCATTGGTACAAACGTTGGGAGCCTGTAAGGTTCAAAATTTGCTCCATACAACCTTATTTCAGAATATTCTTGAAATACAAACCAGTCCCCAAATTTACAGCTAGTTCCTAAATGTAGAAACTCCCGGTCTTTAGGTAAGAAACAAGGAGGATGAACTCCATTCAATATTTTATATGCAATGGGCATATGCTGACTAGAAAAATAAAATAACCCCACTTCATTTTGCTCCCTTCTGATTATATCTGTCCAGATTATAACTGACTATCTATGCTTGTTTACATCCATTATATTTAGACCTAACTGCATGAATTACTCAACATTCTGATATAAAAACAAGTAGACAATCAGTGAGGGAAATTTAAAAGAACCTGTTAGTGAAAGACTCATCAACTATGAGTTGACTACTTCTTGCCAAAAGGATGGAATATCCAGGACAGTTCCTGGCTTCATCATCATGGCGAACATTCCCAGGACTGACTTTTCCACTGTGACGTCATCTTATTTTCCCAGGATTTTAGCAATACTGCTCAATACAGGCCGGGTTTCTTCATCGAAAACTCCCATAGTAAATTATCCACACTCTGGCTGAAACTGCTTCATATTAGGCTTCAAATGGAACATAAAATAATTGAGTTCTTCTCCTACAAGGCTTTCATAGTAATTAATCAGTAAATCTTCTGAAAATTGAATTGATGATTCAGACTTAGGAAAACACAGGGCTTGGCGGATTAATTGGGTAGACACCCACATAACATTTTGTCCTTGGGAATTCATTACGAAACATTTTCCGGGATACATTGAGGAAACCAACCAATAGATGAACTCTGGGAATAAATGGGTCTTCGGGATGCATGCAGAAAGGATTCCAGCTTTTATCATGGTGGAATAGACAGGGGAATTATCCTTATTCAATACAACTTGTTGATAAAATGGAAGATGCGTCACTGAAGACACAGTACCTTGAATGTCTCTCTCATTATCCATGAGAGGAATGTGGCTTGATGACCTAGACAAAGAAGACATTTTAGCCATAATTTAGAAAAGGAGCTGAAGGGATACTCTTGCAAGGTGACTGAAAACAGAAAGGTGACGGGAGAATGCAACAGGTCGAAACGCAACAAACTGCAAAGTATTTTGAAAACAAAATGAAAAATACCCCCAAATAGGTGGCGCGACTTTATTATTAAATGCCATACGCAACGTGTCACTTAATCGTTGGATTGATTTGACATGAATAACAACTGTTTTCCATTTGGCATATGACGTCACTGTGGGGGGTCTCGGGGTACGGTTGAGAACTCCAGCTGGTGCCCCCGCAGTCGATATTCACCGTTGATCTCTATTGCCTCCGCAGTCAACCTAGTCAACTGTGGAGGCACCCTTTCCATTAACTCTCGTGTTATTAGTGCCTGCGGGTTGAGTCATCCGGTTTATACTTTTAATATCAGCACTCTCCACCTTTTGAATTGATTGGCCTTTAATATTTGGATATAAAACCCACTTGTACAAAGTTTGAAGCAATTAAAATTTAATACATCAGACTAAAAACATTTTCTTTTTATGCCAAAGTATAAAACTATAATACTTTAACATATTTTCTTTTATTTCAATTTCATATTTTTTTGTATTTGTAATATAAAATTAAAAGAATATGCAGATGATCCACAACAACACCTGTATCTTTTATAGGATCTTCGTTTCTATGCTTGGTTCTTTATGTTTTGATGTTTTCCACGCTGATCCAATCAAGTAGAGAAGGAAAACCGGAAAATATTAATGATAAAACTCATGTTAGAGGTTTTATATATGCTTCTCTGGAGGAAAAACATCTTATGATCTTAATAAGCCAGGATCCCTCTACCACCCCATGAAATAAATAAGTGCCAAAGCATAGTCCTATAAAAATAAATAAATAAATAAAGGGTGAAAGAAGAGAAAGGCTTCCTGCATAGGGAGGTGAAGTAAGTAACTTCACCGGAGTACTGTCCAGGCTTGTTTGCAGTGAAGCAATTCATATGTTCCTAAAATGACTCTGCCAGGGTACTATCCAAGCCTGCCAGAAACGAAGCAACACCAGAGATAAAAACTCATACTCTAAATATCTTAAGCTCATGAATTATATTACCCTTCTCTTGAATCAAAACAATTATGATATGGTTGGCCTTATGAATGTGTTCAATCGAGAAAGTGATGAAGGGGGATATATCTAATCGGTTTAAGTGGGAAAACTAAAGTAACCCATGCAATGAATCAATACTTCTTGCAAAACTATTCCCTGTGCATAAAGCTAGACCAAGGTAGAGAAGCTAGAGTTCTACTAGTGTGCTGCCAAGTGTTGCCAATATGACAAACACCCTCCAAATTTGGTCTACACTTGAATTTTGGAGCCTACTGTAGCTATTGTGATCATCCGTTCCATAGTCACTTTATGGTTGATCGATGCTTTGTTAAGTATCCTAGTCTTTTCTCAGTTTGTAAGTGTTAAAGTCACCTTCTCACACATACTCAATCTGCAACAAGTTCATAAGCACACTCTTTTATGCAAGATTTAATAGGAATATCATGCACCCATAAAGATAGTTCCTATGCAATGTTCAACCTATTTCGATTGTCAATGCACACTTTCATCGTCAATATCTCACTTTTGGTTTCATTTCTCTTCTATTTCAGTGATTTTTTTCAACTATCATTTTAGCACACCTTTGCCTTCACAAGTGTCACTTCCATGTTTATAGGTGTCTCTTTTTCTTGTTTTCAATTTAATAAATGTAGTTTTCATGCTATCTTTGTTTTGGCATGTGTCACTTTCAATGATGTTCGCATTTTTCAAGTGTCGTTTGCACCTTCTTCTTACTGTCACAAATGTCATATTTTGGCATGATAAGTGTCACATATAGTAAAAATGTAGTTTTGGTTTGCTTCAAGGGGTAATATTGGAGCGAATGAGTCATGCTTATCATCTTTACATGTATTTCAGTCATTCCTAAAGTTTCTAGCACTATCACACAAGTTTCATCATTGTCATCGCAAAGTGTGCCTTTAATGTCACACTTCGGGAAGCTGCACAATGTCGTCGCATTGGGGGTGTTATGTTATTCATATGTTTTGAGTGATAGGTGTTTTTTTTCAACTGTTCTTAGTGTGTGATCATTCTCAAGTTTTATCATTGTTCACTTTAGCCTCAATTATCCGACACTTAGCCAAATATGGAAAAGTTCCTTCCCAAGCAAATTGAGCTCACTAAACCTTCCTGACCTACACACTGCGCGATATTAACCCTCAATATTAGATCTTGCCTCTTGGAACTTTGCAATGCATAGTACCTGCCTTCCAGAACTACATACTGCACAGTCTCAGTGCTCAGCCTTGACCCATGAGATCGATGTGCAAATCCTGCCTTCCAGTCACCTTCTTCTTCGCATTGTGTAGTCACTAGAAACAATCCTAAGCCTTAACCTATTGAACTACACAACTGCACAAGACCTAGGCCTCTTTCCTTCCAGAACTACGCAATGGGAAACCTCAAGGCTCAAGGCTTAAGCCTGACCCCTTCAACCCCTCAACTGTGCAGTTATCTTTCCCTAGCCTGCCTGAACTGAAAATTATGCAGTCACAAGGCTCAGTCCTATCCCTTGACTTCTTGAGCTGCACAAATTCACAATCCTTGAGCCAGTCTCTCAACCTAGCACCTGGTTCTAGTTCAGTTAGTGGTTTTCATGAAGCATGTTAGACTATGGGTTTATCGGAATGGTGTCGTATTATCATGAGTGAATTTCAGTTGTAGGTATTATATCATGTTATGATAGGATGATGATGAAGGAGATGAATAAGGATACCCTTTTAAAAGACACCATTGTAGCTACACAGACAAGTTGTTCGATCAAGAAAATACAAAAGGACATCAAATTGTGACAACAACTGAAGATCAATATCACATTACATACTCCCTACCTTCAAACATTATGAAGTAGGAAGAATAAGAATATTTTCCATCTTTCAAGAAGACACAAAGATAACAACAACAAGAGTGGCTTGACATTTTCTTATCATCATGCAGTCCATGTCATCAATGTCATGTCATGTTTTGTCACGAGTCATCATTTTCCACATCATTTTTGTATTATGTAATTTTAATATGTGAGAAATTTAATGTAAAGTGGAAGTCTATGAGTCATGTATAGAATGTGAAAATTCATGAAGGAGTCAAAAGGTCATAGAAAAGTCAAAAAATCATGAGGGTAGTCCAAGAGTCACAAAGGAGGTGAATGGTCATCCCATTTGTTATATATAAACCCTCAAAGATCATGCAAAAATTTTTTCACCTTGACTCCTCTTACTAGACATTAGAGAGGAATATAGTTATTTTGGAGGAGAAAGTGGTTGCTCTAATGCTCCACTATTGGAGCTAGTGGTGTTCACTATATTGATGTATCTTGGAACTTTTGCTTAATTTTGAAGCTCTTTGAGATAAAATAATTTCATTCATATGTCATAAATATTGTAAGACTATTATTTGAATGTTTGCGATGTATGTTGTTTTCATCTATACTAAGGAAATTGAACTATTTCGGTGGATTTGGTACTTATCATGTTGAAGGTGTGTTGTATGTGTTTTAACAATCATTGCTTCAGTGTGAACTATTTTGCTGGTTTATCAAGGATTCATTCATATGTATATCCTCGTGTGTCTTTACTATATTATTACTATTTCTCTTCTTTTAAAGGCTCACTTTTCTCTCCCTTTCAATAGAAGAACCTTGATACATTCTGCAGCTGAAGATTCCATAAGTCATTCCCACTTGTTCACCTGAAAGTACATGTGAATTACTCTCTTGTGCTAACCATTGTAGCCAAGGAAAATCTCTAAGAACATATGGCAATTGAGCCTTATTTCTGGAAGGGATCGCACACCAAACAATGCAAAGTATGATTGTGACTTAAAATCAGGGAGATCCTCATGTTTGACGGATTTCCAATACCGTCAATAGTACCAAAGTATCGAAAACATATTTTCAACAGGAAAGAAGGGACTGGATTAAGACCACGAATAATGACACCTCGTGCATGTAAGTTTCAATATAATAGAGTCTCTCAAGATATGTATCGAATTTTCGTCCTCAATATACATTATATGTTTTTATTATTTTATATTTTTTCTGGCATTTTATTTGCTGTAATAATTGAAAATTTATATTGTTGTTTTAATATATTTAACCATGATTGATGTTGTATGTTGTAAAATTGTTAATAATAGGGCACTTCCACAAAGAATGAAAATTTATCCCCTACTATGATCACCTATAATGTTCATTTGTTCGATACAATGCACATAGAGAAGAATGTAACAGATAGAGAAATGTAACAATTTTATCGAACATGGTAATTATTTAATTTTTAGTCTTTCTGAATAATCCATTATTATGAAGGTATAACATGGTAACTAATTACATATGTGTGATTTTATTTATTTATTTTAATACAATTGATCGAGAGTGGGATGCAATACATTTATACATTGAAAACAATATTGATTGGATGAAGGTATGGATTGAATAATGCAAACAAGCTAATAATGGTAGGTTATCATGGTATGGTGTGTCTACATTGGTCAAATAATATTAACGTAGTGGAAATACCAATCTTACACAGAGGGAAATTGATTTAGTATATGGTTTAAAATATTACCAGGAAAGCATATTCACCCATACTACTTAGTTTTTTTACAATTATATTGACGCATATGGTGTGTTTTTACTTAATTTTCAAAATTTTCAAGTATAAATATGCTTATCAATTGAAAATGGATTTTTTATGTGTTTGGCGAATTGCAGTTGAAACACCACAACAAAATGTGGTGCGATGGCTGCAAATTTCACATCACCTTAAATTTTTATTTTCTAAGTTTTTTTTTTTTTTGGTTATATTTGAATGTTACTGTGTTTCTTTAAAATATATTATAGTAGATATATCGGGCATAGAGGAATTGAGACTGATATGAGTGGGAGGGGAGGGGCCATATGAGCTTCCACTTCACGTGGTTGGCCTTGTTCAATAGCGTATATTATTATTGAAACAAAGATAAGCTCATTTATGTTTATACCATCATTTACAATTTTTACTTTGGTTCGTTAAGAATAAATATCCAGTGAGTTGGGCGACGTGTGAACGAGGTGAAACGATGGTCGATCAGATGTGGGAAGTAAGGTCAAACTATGTCTTCCCATGAACTGAGTTCCCACCAGGGGGTCTCATAATGATTTTTAGAAAATTGACTAAATTAATGTTTAGGTGTTAAAAGATAGTTTATAAATGATTGATTATGCATCATGGTATTAAAAAATGATAATATTTTGTTTTCATTGATGAGCTAATGATTTTTGTTGGCTTAATTGCATGACAGGGTGAATGCCTACACCTTGGGTGCGCTTTCACGAAAGTGAGGCACCCGGGCGCCCATGGGGCACCGCGTGCTGGGAATGCTAGCGCACCCATTTGACGAGTTTATGGGTAAAATTGAATTGGAAAGAGGATCATGAAGAAAAGAACTAATTTCGGCCCATGACTTCCCATGAACATATTTCCCACCAAGGGGTCTCATAATGATTTTTAAAAAATTGACTAAATTAATGTTTAGGTTTTAAAAGATGGATTATAATTGTTTTATTATGTAACATGGTGCTAAAAAATGATAATATTTTGTTTTCATTGATGAGATATTGATTTTTATTGACCTATTTGCACAACAGGAAAAACACCCACACCCTAGGCGCGCCCGCTTGAAGGCAGCGTGCTCGGGCACACATGGGGCGTTGCATGCTGGGCACACTAGGGTGCCTATGCGATGATTTTTTGGGTCATACAGACTTGGTAGGTGGCACCCACACAAAATAAGTAAGGTTGGGCCATCACTGCACATGCCCACTCAAAGTGGTGAAAAAATGAGGTATGAATTGAAGTATGACTGTGGGGGTGTCACATGCACAACACAGAGGCGAATGCTTTGGGTGTGCCCACACGAAGGTAGGGTGCTCTGGTGCCCATGTGAAAATGGGGCATGCACGATGGGTGACATGATGGGCATATATAATTATTTAAGGGGATCGAGGATGTCGTGTGCATGACCTAGGAACGCTCGGGTACCCAAAGACGACTTGCACAACACAATGACGGGTGGACGAGTTGGGACCATCGAGTGGAATGAGAGAGTTGGGTGATGGGTGAACCAAATGAGATGGCAGTCAACAAGACGTGCGAAATAAGAAAGGAAAAGACATGCGAGCGATTGGGTGAACAATGACATTTGAGAAAAGCAAACGATGGGCAAAGTCATAGTGTGACATGCATGGTTGGTGGGGTGGCGTGACTTGGAAAGGGGCACCCAAAAAAATAATTAAGGTCGGCCTATGACTTCCTATGAAAAAAGTTCCCATTAGGGGGTCTCATAATGATTTTTAGAAAATTGACTAAACTAATGTTTAGGTGTTAAAATACGGTTTATAATTGATTGATTATGCAACATGGTACTAACACGTGATAATATTTTTTTGTCATTGATGAGATAATGATTTGTGTTGACTGATTTTCACAAATAGGAAAACGCATACACCCTGGGTGCACCTGGATGAAGGCGGGGTGCCTAGGCGCCCATGGGGCGTCATGTGTTGGGCACGCCGGGGTGCCTGTGTGACGAGTTAGTGGGTTGGCCAGAATTGGAAAGGGGCACCCACACAAACGAATTAAGGTAGTCCAATGACTGCACATGGCCACTCAAACTGGTGAAAAAATGATGACATTTGAGCGAAGCAACCGACAGGAAAAGTCATAGATTAACGTGCACAATTAGTGGGTCAACATGACTTGGTAAGGGGCACCCACAGAAAAGAACTAAGGTCGACCCATGATGCCCATTAACAAAGTTTCCACTAGGGGGTCCCATAATGATTTTTAAAAAATTGACTAAATTAATGTTTATGTGTTACAAATTGGTTTATAATTGATTGATTATGCAACATGGTACTAACAAATGATAATATTTGTTTTCATTTATGAGATAATGATTTGTGTTGACTAATTTACATAGCAGGGCGAATGCCCACACTTTTGGCGCGCTCGGGTGCCCATGGGGCGTCGCATGCTGAGCATGCCAGGGTGCATGTGTGATGAGTTGGTGGGCTAGCTAGAATTGGAAAGGGTTGCGCACAAAAAATAAGTAAGGTCAACCCATGAATTACCATGCCCATTCGAAGTGGTGAAAAACAATGACATTTGAGCGAACCAACCGAGGGGAAAAGTCATAGCGTGACGTGAATGGTTCATGGGTCAGCCTGGATTGGAAAGGGGCGCCTGCAGAAAATAAGTAAGGTCAGCCCATGACTGCCCATGAACATAGTTCCCACCATGGGGTCTCATAATGATTTTTAGAAAATTGAGTAAATTAATGTTTAGGTGTTAAAAGTTGGTTTATAATTGATTGATTATGCAACATGGTACTAACAAATGATAATATTTTTTTTCATTGATGTGATAATGATTTTTGTTGAATGATTTTCACAACAGGACGAACGCCCACACCCAGGGTGCGTTTGCACTCAGGCGGGGTTCCCGGGTGCCCATGGGGCGTCACGTGCTGTGCACACCAAAGCACCTGTGTGATGATTTGGTGGGTTAGATAGACATAGAAAGGGGTGCCCACAAAAAATAACACTACAAGGAAAAGACCCTTTAGCAGAGGTTGTAACAGAGGTTTTTAGCGTTATAAAAATTGGCCAAAATTGTCAAATTTTTTTTTGCTACAACATCCGTTTTCGGTAATGGAGGTTTTGGCAGAGCTTCTAATAGAATTTAAACACACCAAAAAAAACTGGGCGGCCTAAGGTTATTAAAGATGTTTTTCTCATCAGTGTGATAATCAGGTGTCAACGCATTGGTGCGTCTTAGAGTGAACGCATCGGTACTGCAAACCTCCAAGCACTGGGACGAAAAACAAATAAAGGATGCCCCAGGACGTTTAGCAACGTCCCTGTGCGTGTCAACCAGACAGTCGCCCCGCGGCGGTTGAAGGTGCATGCATCGGGCTGTAAAGGTCTAAAACTGTACCAGTTGCACTGTAGGTGATACAACGCATTGGGCCATTCTAATTGGTATTGGGATTTGTGCGGTGTCCATAGGTCGTATCAACGCACCGGTGCATAGTATTATAGAAACACATTGGTGCGCAGTATCACACAAACACACCGATAGTTCTAATTCGTATTGGTATTTGTGCGGTGCCCATAGGTTGTAGAAACGCACCAGTGAGAAGTCTGACATAAAAGAACCAGTGCGTAGTATCACACAAACAAACCGAGATTTATAATTGGTATTGGTATTTGTGCGGTGCCCATAGGTCATAGAACCACACCGGTGCACATTATCATACAAATGCACCGGTGTACAGTAACTGAAACGCACCAGTGTTCATTTTGTATTTTTTAGGGACATCAACCTCTGACAGTGCAGTTATTGTGATTTTTTAAAATTCATTATTCATCAAAAGTTGAAACATATCTTATAACAGTATTCATATCAATTAAATTTTTATTAGTGCATTTGAATGTGATGTTTGGATTAATTTTTTATATCATATCATAATTATTGTGATTTTTTAAAATTCATTATTCATCAAAAGACGACACATATCTTATAACAGTATTCATATAAATTAAATTTTTATTAGTGAATTTGAATGTGATGTTTGGATTAATTTGTTATATCATATCATCAGATTTCACATCTCTTCATTATAATATTTAATCTTCCATATATTTAATTAGTGGTGTTACAGTTCATAGCGACAGTGGAGAACACAATAAAATAAATTAAAACGTATATATATATATATATATATATATATATATATATATATGACACTCTTTTTCATACAAAATGGGACAGTTATTGGTATCCCTTTGTCTTTCAATTGGGACACTATGTCCATTACGTTAAACAAAATGTTTGATTTCACAGACAAATATTTCAAAAAATACAATGCCTTGCTTTGATATCCAAACATAATGATCATAATTCTTCGCTTGAACTGTTGTCATTTCTCGAGCTACTTCCATGTCTTGGGTTATTTTGAGGAATGTATTCTTCACAATGTTGATTGTTTTCTTCTTCTTCACCTTGCATCTACAAACATAAAAATAAACTGTAACGCGTGTATATATATTGGCGAGAATAATGAAAATTGCAATATTAAATAATTTACATCAATGTAAATTGAAAAGAAATGACGTACCATAGAAACAGTTGAATCATGAACTACACACATTCTTTCAAAACCAAATTTCATGCCATCTTTTAAGATTTCATTTGTAGGCGCAACTCCATACTTTGTTTCTTGCAATTTTTATACCCCTAACAAATCATATATTTAATATAAAATATCTTTTTGTTCTATTAATTATAGACGGAGCTAAGTAAAACAACCAAAATAAACTTTATAAGAACCAATAGGATTCAAGATGATGATGTCAACCATGGGGGATGATTCACCATTTTTTAAGTAAAAGGGTAAAAATATTAAAAAATAATAAAATAATAAAACTATTTTCTCAACTCATATTTTCAACTTATCTCTCAAACTTTTTACTCAAATTTCGACTGGAGTAGTCGTTGGATGCAAAATTTAATTCCTCATCCAAGGAGTACCCATGTTGCATACTTTCGATGGACCCTGCTAAATGAAAAATGAGAAATACATGAAAAAATGTGATTGTAATCATGTTTTTCATGTATTTCTCATTTTTCGTGTAGTCGGGTTCATCAAAAGTGTGCAACATGGGTACTCCTTGGATGAGGAATTAAATTTTGCATCCAACGAGTAATCCCGCTCAAAATTTGAGTCAAAATTTAGGAGATAAGTTAAAAATACGAGTTGAAAAAATACTTTTTCTTTTTTTCCTTCTAAAATTTGATGATGCAATCTAATCTTATTTTATTATTTCCACTATTATTTTATAATTTCCTTAGGAGACCCATTTTAGACGTGAAAATTCTCCTAATGATTATTTTATAATTTCCTTAGGAGGCCCATTTTAGACCTCAAAATTCCCCTAATGATTAAAATTACAATTGCAATTACAATTTTCGAATTTTACATACAATTACAATTACAATTTTATAATTTTACATATATACAATTACAATTAAAATTACAATTACAATCATTTCACAATAAATTAAATTTTACAATTACAATTAAATTTTACAAATATTTTACACACAATTATAATTACAAATACAATTACAATTTTACAATTTTACATACAATTAAAATTTCAATTTCAATTACAATCACAACATAATATTTAATAAATATCATGCTTTAATATTAAAAATAAACATCACGATCACGATAACCATCGTACAAACATCATATTCGACTAAAAAACACATTCAAATTCACTAACATCATCTAATCATCGTGATCACGATCATCTAACAAAACACAAGCATTGTATAACATCATGACAACACAAACATCAAATATACATCTCATGTCAAATAACTGCTATCACATACACATCTATCTGCAAGCGGCACATTAAATGAACATATCTAATATGACCTAACAATATACACATCATGATGATAACCAACATGTAAATTAAGTACAACTGCAACATGAACAGAAAATACATGGACTATATATATATATATATATATATATATATATGGTACATGTATTTTCTGTTCATGTTGTAGTTGTATATTTTTGACATTATATATATATACATATATATATATCTAATGTCAAAAATATACAACTGTAATATGAATGTCAAATATCAGCTAGTGGTATATCATCAATAGTAGTACTAGTCGAGGCCTACTCAGTCAATGGTGCAACCTCGACAAGCTCAGATAGATGCCGATCATCACGTGCCTCATTAGGGGAATTTTGAGGTCTAAAATGGGCCTCCTAAGGAAATTATAAAATAATAGTGGAAATAATAAAATAATATTTGATTACATCATCAAATTTTAGAAGGAAAAAAAAGAAAAAGTATTTTTTCAACTCGTATTTTTAACTTATCTCCTAAATTTTGACTCAAATTTTGAGCGGGAGTACTCGATGGATGCAAAATTTAATTCCTCATCCAAGGAGTACCCATGTTGCACACTTTCGATGAACCCGACTACATGAAAAATGAGAAATACATGAAAAACGTGATTACAATCACATTTTTTCATGTATTTTTCATTTTTCATTTTTCATGTATTTTTCATTTTTTCATGTATTGGTTCTTATAAAGTTTATTTTGGTTCTTATAAGATTTGATTACATCATCAACTGCCTATTCATGATGAGTCAACATGGATGGTCCAACCTGCTCATGATCTTGAGTACTGCTGGATGCTACAGGTAGCTGATCATGATGAATTGACGTGGATGGTCGAGCTTGCTCATGATATTGAATGCTGGATGCTGCAAGTTGAGAAGGATGACTCGACATGGATGGTCTAGCCTACTCCTGATCATGACTGCTGGTCGATCCTACAGGCTGCCCATGTGCGGCGCGAGGTGAACGATGATCACTCCCCTAATCGTGATCATTAGATGATGCGTCACTGCTCGAGTGTCGACGTACTGCATCTCGACCACGCCTACGTCAAAGGGCCCTCCTCAATCGTGCCACTAAGATGGTAGCTTTTATGACATGCCACATCAGGGTCAACATATCATGTGGCATGCCTCTCCACATCTCTATCAACCTATCATCAGCCTGTATCTCTCTCATAGTGGCTGACCTGACTCCCTTCTCCACAAGCAGTCCACATATTTGGTCGCCCAACTCCATCCTAAATCTAGTGTCACGCTTACGCCTCACATGAGTCGGTACCTGCACAACATGAGGACCAGGTCTGTCTGCACTGGCCTGATCCTCAGCATCTGCCATCTCCTGATCGTCATCAGGATCTACAACTGGATCATTTGGTGGAGGTGGCATCTCATCGACATAAAATGACCCAATGTATGCAAAATATATATAAGTACACAACAATAATTAGACAATTTCATTAAACAGTTTAATAAAAACAAGTTAAAAAACATGTTAGAATAAATTTAAAGAAAACACTAATATTACCTCTATCATTTGGCATCTCATCATCTGTGAAGAGGATGTTGGCACACCCTCTCGAATTCAAACCAGCATACGAACAGGGGACCAGAACGAAGGCATGCTCATCAACACTTGCTAGCAACTTCAGTGAATCATGCGATATCCTCACGGAAAATTCTGACTCGCCCCTCTTGGGCATCATCTATCCCCACATCTGCATTCGTACATGCAACATTAGCCTACGAGGATGTCGAAAAAAAGTAGGCCTTGTCTCTGGAAACCTCTTAAAAAATAAAAAAAATAGCTCCGAAGAAAAAGGGAAGTTCACCCTCCCTTGTGCTTGAGAACGACATCTATCTAAAGCTATACAAAATTGCCGCAAAAAAATCACAGACCACCTCACAAGTCGTGGCGCCTGTAATAAAGAATAAACATAAAATAAAAGTGGGCAACTAATGCGTTTCTCGTTATTGTTAGGGTGTGCAGTGGTAGAAATCAGTAGTGATAGGAACTTCATCTCCTCTCCACCAAATGAAGCAATTCGTAACTGGCCACCGGAGACCTGAAAATCTGCATGAGACAATATATCGGCGCTAATTTATCTCTGGGAGTACACCAACTAAGTCCCTACTGCATAGACGAAGGGGACCTTTGGGAATGAGAGAAAATCCTGCTCTCTCCTTGATATGCTAGTAATAAAATAGATGTCCTCCTCAGTGGGAGCATACCACTGGTTAGGACCAACCCGGAAAGCGTGTTGGTGGGCATTCCACCTGAAGATAAGCTGTCGCAATAACCTGCAATGGCCCTTAAGGGATGTAGCCTCCTCATAGAACTTGAGGAGGCCTACCTCCCTTAGGAGTGCCTAGGTGGCTGCTGTAATAGGGCGAGGGTACATATCTCTCTCCCTCTCTAGTGCCTCCCACATGCGAACCACATTATACTGGTCTGCCATATGTTGCTGCTGTTCCATCTCTTCACTCCTTTGACGACGCTGAATGATTGAAATATCAAATACAATTTTTTTATTAAAGGAGACATGTATTTACAAATATATATATTTTATTTTTTTATTTTTTTGAAAAAAAATAGTCGGTGAGCCGAAAAAAACAGGAGTGCACCGGTACCGGTGCGTCTGTTTTTATCGTGCACCGGCTACGGTGCGCCTGGAAATTTTTAGTGCATTGCACATTATGACCTGTAATTTCTCAAGTGGTGTGTTGACTAAACTATCCAGCCTGGGGTGGATAATTTCGTCAACCCACCGCCAAACATCAACTAATGGTCAACGGTGCAGTCGTTTAACTGATCGCACCATTGACTATGTACATATTCGGGAAGGCAGTGCGCTGATCAAACTAATTTCTTAGGGGCGGATAGTTTCATCAGTGCACCGCCCTCCTGGCATTGTTACACAGTTAATGGTGCAGTGGTATAGCCTACCGCACCGTTGAATATGTACGAGTATTGGGAGGGCAGTGCGATGACCAAGCTATACGGCCTGAGGATTATAGTTTAGGCAACACACCACAATCCTTACATCACTACATGGTCAACGGTGCGGTCGTTTACATGACTGCACCATTGACTATGTCCAAGTTTGGGAGGGCAGTGTGCTGACCAAAATATCTGCCCCGTGGCACATATTTTGGTCAATGCACCGCCATCTCGAACTTGGACATGGTCAACGGTGCAACCGATGGTAGGGTGCCTCACAGAAGGTAAATTTGCATTGGTGCTTGAGAGCTCTGTAGCACTGAAAAGTGAAAAATGTGGATTTTTGGCCGTAATTTTTTTTTTTTATTGAACCTTGTTTCAGTGCACGGGTTTTTGAGGCGCACCGGGTGGTTTCTTCCAACCGAACCAAGCTGTTTCAGTTTTGGCGCAGGTTTTTAGGATGCACCGAGGCTGAATCTGTGTAGAGCACCAGTGTGCTACAATAATTAGACGCACCGGGAGGGTTTTTACGAAGAGAAATGTGCCTCGGTGTTCCAATTTGTAGTACACACCAGTGCTTTTCTAGTGGAACGCACTGTTGCGGTGTAGGATGAGAAACACACCGGACAAAAAACATCCACAAAAACCTCCACTCGCCAACCTCCTCTAGCTGTAACCTTCACTACAAAAGAATGTCTGGGATATTTTTATAAGGGGTTCCTCAAAAACATCCACTAGAGGGTCTATTCCTTGTAGTGTAAGTAAGGTTGATCCATGACTTCCCATGCCCACTCAAAGTGGTGAAAAAAATAAGTATGAACCAAAGTGCGACCGTGTGGGTGTGGTGTGCACAACACAAAGGTGAGTGCCCTGGGTGCACCTGCATGAAGGAAGGGCCCCTCAGCACCCAAATGGAAACAAAGCCTGCACTTCGAGTGACATGATGGGAAAACTGACCAAGTGAAATGAACTAGGGGCGTCACGTGCATAAAAAATATGCGTGCCTTAGGGTGCTCCCGGGTGCCCAAAAGTGACTTGCATGACACGAGGACAGGCATACGATTTGGGTACATTGAGTGGACTGGTAAAGATGGGTGACAGGTGAACTGGGTGACACAACGGTCAGGAAAACATGCGAAATAAGCAAGGACAAGATGTGCGAGCAATTAGGTGAACGTTGATAGTTGAGTGAAGCAACCAACGGGAAAAGTCATAGCGTGACACACATGATTGGTAGGTCGACCCGATTTGGAAAGGGGCAGCAACATAAAATAAGTAAGGTCGGTGCATTAGTACCAATGAACAGAGTTACCACAAGGGGGTATCATAATGAGTTATAGAAAATTGACTAAAATAATGTGAATTGTTAAAAACTTATTTGTAATTGATTGATTATGCAACATAGTACTAACAAATGATAATATTTGTTGTGACTGATGAGCTATTGATTTGTCGTGAGGGTTGAATAAGTATCTTGAGCTAGTCGTGATGTGACTTGAGATGTGATATCACCATTACTATTATCACCATCATCATTATCTGAAGTGTTATTAGTTGATTGTACAATTTATTTTTTTGCATTGTCTATTATTTGCAAGTTTCGTGAATTGATTTCCAGAGGGATGAAAATTTCTCTTGAGCTAGTCAATCGTGATGTGACTTGAGAATGGGGCCAACACTAATTATTTTTTTCCCCCAGTTTGTGCTTGTATGCACGAAAATTTGACATGGTTATGGTAGATGCATTCATTGACTATATGGAAGGGTTTTGAGACACAAATACGACTCACAGAAATAATTTGACAATAAAATGGAAAAATTATAACATATATAAATGTTAAGGAGATGAAATTATTTATTACTAATTACCATTTTCAGGCTTATAATGTACTTCATAGTCCAAAGGCTAAGAAAAATCCTTTATACCCTTCCATTTGACTACAAATATTACCCTTCATCTTAATCTTTGTCATCATCATCATCATCAACATCATCTTTGTCATCTTCATCAACATCATCATCATCATATTTTTCATCCAAATCTTCTTTAACATCATCATCATCGTCATTGTCGTCATCATCGTATAATTGTCATCATCTTCGTCATCATCTTCATTGTCGTCATCATCATCATCATCGTTGTCGTCATTGTCATCGTCATCATCATCATTGTCAACATCATTTATATGAAAAGGAATGGAGCCTCAATGAATCACACATAATTTATTATATGTCTCTTATGCTCCTACTTCCAATCTTTAAGGATATGAGTCCCCATGAATGTAAAAATCACGGAAAGCTAGGAACCAATTATCATTGATGTAAAGCTTATTGTTACTTGTTGCAGGCCTACCCCCAAGTACCAATCCACCAGTTAAAATTTACCAATTAGTTGAAATTATGATTTAATTAATTGACCCCACACAGAGTGACCTTTGAAAGGGGTCAAAATTGAATTATTATTATTATTATTATTTTTTATTTCTTTTAGTTTGTGCTTGCATGCATTGAAATTGAACATGGCTATAATAGACACATGAATTGACGGTATGGGAGGGTTTGAAGACTCATATATGAATCACACAAAGAATTCAACAAAAAATTTTAAAATTATAACATAAATGTCAAGGAGGTGAATTTATCCATCTAAAATATCCATGTTATTGGGTGCTTACCATGTTAGACCTTGAGACCTATTGTTGGTTCATAACTAACCTATTCATGGTGGTTGCATCCCTCCTAGATGTGAATTTTAAGCTACAATGATTATATGTGTTGGTTCAATGAATTATTGATGGCTTATGATATGTTAAATTGACTTGTACATGTTTAGGATATTTGGCCATGGTAACAAATCGACTTATAATGGCTGCCTTGTTATCTCCAAACGTCTAATAAATGTTGAAATAGTGGAAAAATTGCTAGTAAATTATTGATATCCAAGCGTTGTAGATACAAATTTAGATTAGTATATGAGTTCGGATTCTTACTCACTTAGCGAATGTCTTCTTACTCCTTGACCTTCTCATCATGCATCACCCTTGATAGTGGGCAAGATAGATTGGACATCACATGTTCCATTCATATGTCCTGAGACATCCTCCCATTTGAAGGATTGGAACTACGATGTCTTGGAAAAAATAGTTTCATTGGTTGTTGTAGTTGATGTTACTTGGAAATGAGAACATGGTATTTCATGGAAAACTCTTTTGTATACATTTAGAAATCAACTGTGACAATGCTTAACCATATAAACTGATTTTTGAACCTAGACTTGTGTGACCAATAACTTATTTCTCCTCAACCCACTCATTGATAACCTTCATTGTGGAAAAGTTAGAATCAACATCATTGTGTTCCATTCTCATGGATTGAGAGATAATCCTCCCATTCAAAAGAAAAGAACCAAGATTCCATGAATGGAATAGTTTCCATGATTGTTATAGTTGACATTACTTAGAAATGAGAACATGGTTTTTATTGGAAAATTATTTTATATACATTTACAAACAAATTATGAAAATGCTTAACTAACGATATCCTATTTTATTTTTCCATGAACCCTCTGACGCATATCTCTTATATTCAAACAATGTATTATCTCGATTCATTGTACTGTTCAATTTATTAAATAGATAAGAAAACTATTCATGTGCATTTAAATTCAACCTGAACACTTGACATATGGTTGGGTGTCATCATATTTATATTCTTAATTTTTATTCATATTAACGAATGGATTTTTATTTTCCACATTGTGTAGCCATGTTGAACTAGGGGTTCTTCAGATGTTTAATCACAAGATACCATGGAATTTCATCATATTAGTGTCAATGACACCATTAAATTTCTATTCACATGTAGCACATGAAATAAATGATTAATTTCAACAAAAATCATATTAGGTTATATATTAATATCATTATATATATTAATATGATATATAACCAATATTAAGATTATACTAAAGTAAAATTAAATATAACATATAATTTAATTTAATTTTATGCTATATTATTTTATAAATTCTTAATATAATATAATTATATGTTATATTATATTATTTGTAATTTTGTGTTTTGTGTTTGGTTTCCAATATAAGAAAATAAACTAGTGTTAAGGCCACATTTTTTGGCTTCCCGTCGATTTGCATACGAGGGCACTGGGGCACTAGGGTTTTAGTCGCCTTTCGGAGCTCAACACCACTTCACTCACCTTTCAGATCTCAACACCAAATTCACACTCATGGTTGGACGATCCTCAAATTATCAAGTAAGAACACTATACATATTAACATTTTGTTATTGGAATTTTGTCTTGGATGACGTCGTTCTTCTATAGATGGGTCTGCAGCCTATTATCAAAGGTTAGGGATAATTAGGTGCCCAAAGAGCTACATTATGCTTGTAAAATCGCCCATAACGTTTTTTTATATGCCTCCACATATTTGGCATAGGGTTATCATTGTAGGATGCAAAAATCGTAGGATTGTTGGGAATATGATGTAGAGTGTTGTCCTTGATGGCAACCTACTTGATACAGTTGATGAAAACCTCCTTGATGAGTTAAGGGGAGATTTTTGGCAATGTGATACAATGTATTGACTATTGACTTTGATGGAACCGGCCTGATGAAGTTGTCCTTGATGAAAGCTGCTTGATGAGTTGCCTATGATAAGCAATCCATGTGTTAAATATGTAAGGATGATGTATCTATAGGGAAGGATGATATATCTACAGTTCAGCTCAGAAGTAACAGAAGAAAGGAATTCCAGTAAGTGCCAGAAAATGATAAACAAGGTATGTCACAAGTCATACGCGGGTTTGTTAAGGCGAAGTAGCGTATGTTCGCGGAAAATTACGTGCCAAGTCGCGTATGCCTAATTGCGCTCTAAATTGATAAAACCAAGGGTTCTTACCATGGTATTGACCCATTGTATTGAGCGCTGGATTATATTTTTGATCCCGTCCAGGAATACCATTGGAAGTGGTGTGGTTTTGGCTCATGGTATTGATAAAGGCTAAACCTATATAAGGAGAAGAAGATCATTGTGCAAAGGTGTGCATGTGTCTGGGTATTGAATGAATACTTCACTTTGAAGTATATCTGCATGAATGAACGTTGTCCTTGATTGATAAATATGAATCTATGATGCACCTGTGGATGTTTCAAAATCCTTAGATCTGATGATGATGATTCTCTAAGATGATCTGCAGAAGAAGAACTGGTGAAAATCTGGCGCAAAGTCTGCTGAAGGTAATGAAGAAATCTGGGTAAGTTTATAGATCTGGTCTGTTCTGCAAATCTTTCATTTACAGATCTATACGCGAGTTTATTGTGGAAAAAGAGCGTGTATACGTGGATTTGATATATTAAAAGAGCGTATGGGAAGTTAGGGTTTACTGAAAAAATGCACAGATGTATTACGCGGGTTCGTTTAATGAAAAGCGCGTGTATACGCGGGTTTGATTAAATAAAAGCGCGTATGGAATTTGAACTAATAGTTGCTCATGGTTGAATGTGTTTCTGCATATCTATTATGAAGTCTGGGTTATCTCTGATATTCTGGTTACAGTGGTTTCACTGTTCTGTTTGAAGCACTGGGCGAAGTATATCTATTGATAAGTGAAGGGTTGTGTTGACGCTGTTTGATCCAGCTAAAAAATATTGGTGACCAAGAGCATGGTACCGAGGGCTGCTTCAGTGGGAGGCGGGGTTCTTCCGCAGTGCGCCTGGGGAACGAGACAGGGTTTAGCCCCTCTGTGAGAGGGGTCGGTAAACCAGAGAAGGTCAGGGCCTGCAGGTGCCCGCGTCGGTCCGAGTCCGCGCCAAGATATACAAGAAGTTTTTTAGCACAAATACGGAAGACTGAGACTGTCTGCTGGCCTCCCAAATCGGCTTCCACAACAATGCCGTGTCTGCAGTTTCTATGTAATAGATTTATTCTGTTTTGTCTATCTATTTCATCGCGACATATGACCAAGAATGAATGATACAATGATCCAAGTTAAGAATTAAATGTAATAATTATATCTCTCGACATACGCGATTTTTCTGAAGGATATCCACGTGTATACATGAGTTTTATTCAGTAAAGTAGCGTATGGGCTGTAGAGAAAGAAAAGAAAGCTACCAGACTAAATATCATCACCCCCCCCCCCCCCCCCTCTCGCATTTTTCCAACAAGGATATCATACTCACAAAGATTTATACCAATCGCAAAGGAAATAATTGTTATGAAAATGGACATTGATGTAAGGTGAATACACTTGAAAATGCTCAAGAATTAAATCCCAGATTATAATTTCTATCAGCGACAACTATCCTCGTTTATTCCAATTATATTCCTCAGAGGTTTGGCATCCTAGTTGTTTCTCTCCTAGTTGCCTCTCCCTATAATCATCTCTTATCCCCCTGACCACACTCTCGTGATGCCTAACCCCTACAACTACATTATGAGTAGCGATAGAGGAAGGATATGCCACCCAGGCAACTGAAGGGTCCGTGGTCATCCCTCGACCATTGTGGACGTTGCCTCCATTGCCACCCAATTTGATAACAACATCCTTGGTCACACCATAAGGAGCATAGTTGTCGTGGAAGAGGATGAGACCCATAGGGGGTGCAAGTCCCTTTGGGCTCTCTACAATCTCTTATCCCATCAACTAAAATATAGGGAGTAGGACAAGTCTAAATAGGTTAATTGGATAGTGGAGCTTTTTTCACACCTCATCAATTCCACCTCCTCGCTAAAACGATTTTCCAAAGACCTGAAAATTTCCAACTCCCTCAACCTCCTATTCCCTGTTATGTATCCCTCACGTTCTCCTTCTGCCATCTCATCCCCTTCGCCTCCCCATAGAGCTCCTCCTCCTCCCTCTGCGCATTTCCTCTTCCCCCAAGTGGCCAACACTCTTCCTTGCTCATAAATATATACTAGTATATTAGGGTTTGATTTCTTCTTTCTTGATAATTGTGAAAATTTATAAATGTTACTTATGTAGAAATATAATGTTAGATCTTGTTATGATTCTCCTACTTAATTAAGTTATTAATGCTGAAACTTCATGTTAACATCGAAGCAAACACATAACAGACTTTCACCGATTCGGATCTAAAACAGAAAAGTACATGCACACATAAACAAAGTGACACAAGTATTTTCTAGACTATAGTCCCCGGAAAAACCCAATGCGGGAAAACAGGTCTTTTGGCTAATAGAGGGTTTTATTATTAGGAGTTTTCTGAATACAACAAATATGGGTTCTAGATTTGAAAAACCGATAGAGAAAATATAGATCTGCAACTAACCTACTATTCTGAAGCCAAAATATTGACTGATCCACACCCTCAAATGGGATTTACAGGACTCAACCAAATCTTGGCCCTAGAAAACCCAGCGCTGCCCTTGAGGCCTCTTCAGCTTCTGCATCCCTCTGTGCTGGCTTGGAGAGGGCTGGGTAACCCCATAATGGGTGAGGCAGACCCTACGTTGCCCTTTAGAGACTCTTGTAACCCCAGAGGGTTTCCTGTTACCCAATGCTACCCCGGGAGAGAATGCGTAGCACCTGCGAGCTGTAGCTGCCCCTGCGCTGCACAACTGCTGCCCTCTCCACTGATGCTGCTCGTGCTTCTCTGTGCTGCCTCTGGAAGATGCTCTCTGCCTCTTGCTGATTCTAGGCACTGGGATCAGATCATCCCCTTTGCCTATAATTCCCTCTCTACAGCTGAATCACTTTTGAGAATTCTTAGCAAACCCCGCCCTAGAATCTCAGCTTAACTTCAGTGCTCTGCCTTTGTGTGTCTTCTCCCATGACCCCAAGCCTTTCCTTTATAATTTTCTCGTTGGGAAACAAACGACCATGATTAGATCTTGAATCAATGGCTAATATTAAAATAAATATTGATCCGTGTGACTTAATAAAATTTATTCACACATTTAATTTAATTAACTTTAATCTTTTAATTTTCCTAAGTTAGACTTAGGGTCCTTAATTAAAAATATTAATTAATTTAATATCTCCCAAAATGGATGAAATTTGCCAAATCCATTTCTGGGTATTGGAGGTCTCATGTACTCTAGTCCCTCCACAAATTTTGGGAGCTAGAGCACATCCTATGCTACCCCATCACACAAGAAAACTCAACACTCCCTCTTAGAGAGGAATGTGCTGTAGTACAAACTCTGCTTCTCCTTGAAGCTCTGCATTGATCTCTGGTGCGGGTATCTACACTGATGATGGAACTAATGCCCTTCATCACTGTGTTGTTGCTGCCATTATTTATTTTTTCCCATGACGCTGCCACCACCACTGTTACATCTGTACTGCAGCTCCCTCTCAATTTGTTGCATCTGTGCTGCCATCTGCTGCACTGCATCTTCTATTGCTGAGAGAATCAACTGAATATCCTGCCCAATCTTTGACAGACAAGTCATTTGGGTTGCATCCTCATCACTGAAGCTCCATCGGCTACTGATTTGTGCTATCATCTGGAGGATGATGCACTGCTACAACTTTGCACTGCGTAAGCAGACTCCCTCTTTCCTGCTGAAGTCACATCAACCCCTTGTGCTGAAATATCTCATGCTGTTGCTGCACTATGTTGTCCTCCTGAAGGCCCTACGCTACTGCTGCTTCATCTTCACTACACTGCTCCTTCCATCCTTCAGATTCACCTATGCTTCATCTGTGATTCTCTGCACCAATTGCTCACTTGTCCCTCTACTGTCTTAAGGCTCCCATAGATCGGATGTGATCCAAGATATGAGCTGCTCAAGGATACCACCCTCATTCTGTAGCTGCTCTAAAGATCTATGTCACCCCACTTTCGTGGTTCATGAGCGCTCATCGCTGCATCGTCTTCTGACCCATCATCCGGAATAATAGCCTTGGAAGAAGAATCTTCCTTGTCCTTTTTCTTCTGAGGAAAATTGTTGGTGAAATGTCCTAGTTCACCACATTGGAAGCACTTGATCTTTGATAGATCCTACTTCTTCTTCCCTTGCTACCTCTTTGATACCAAGGCTGCATCCTCTTCATCTTCCTGCTTCACCTTACTCAATACCGTGCTGTACTAATTCTTGGTGAATTTGCAGAGTTCTTCTTGATGCATGATTACCCACAAGTTGTCCCAGTAAGGAAGGTCCACTCTGCCCAAGATACTTTGGAAAAAGGTTTCCCACTCATCTGTGACTACATTGAGAGCAGTACTGACCATCGCATCATCCTCCACCTTTGCACCCTTGGCAGTCAACTGGTCTCTGATCGACTGTATTCTGAAGAGAGAATGTTCCATGTCTTCTCCCTTGGTCATCATGAATGACTGCATCTGAGTCTCCAGAATAATATTCCTCTAGATGGACTTCCCTTCATATAGGTATGTTAAGGCGTTCCACATATCGTTATCTATTTTCTTCTCAGCTATGTGTGGGAAAATATGTTCCTTAGCTCCATCCATTATCAGCTGCTTGGCATGTGCAAAAACTTCATTGTGCTTCTTCAGGAGATCTGCATTGGCTGGCGTGGCCAAGACTTGTTTTGCATGGCCTCTTAGACAATATGCCTCTAGGAATATCAATATTATAGCCTTCCAAACTGAAAAATTGGATAGGCCATCCAATTTATCCTGATCACATAGTTTGTGAGGTGCCATCTACTTAGAAATATGTCAGAGCTCCTATTCTCTGTGCTAGAGATCTAGATCTAAGGTCCTTGGCAAAACATGCACCTTCTTCTCCCTTTGGAAACTGATTTGCCTTCTTGGAAATATGCCAAACCAAATAATGATTCAGCTCTCTTTGATCCTTTGATCGATATGAAAGTTACTTTGGCTAGAAACCCTTTAAGAAGCCGATCTCCTCCCGCTCTTTGTCTCTAGTGCTTAGGATAAATTTTGAAAACTTCATAAATTTAACCCCACTAGCACCTTCTGAAGTTCTGCAGTTCTACTTCAGGCACTTCTAGATCAAAAAGCTTCATATCTGCATCACCCTGTCTGGCTTTAGACAATCCCAGTGCTGCCTCTGCACTGCCTCTGTGCAGTAAGTATGTGGGCCTGTGTGGAGACAATGTAAGACTGCGTCACCCTGCCCTCTCCGTAATTCAACTCCCTCTGAAATTGCATTGTCCCTTCAGATATGACCTTCGGTTGCTGCTGTTGCTCTTCCTGTTTCTTTCTATAGCAAGATGCTTCAGTCTTTTGCTGGTGACCTCGCTATATCTGCAATCGCTCTGATACCATGTGAAAATTTATAAATGTTACTTATGCAGAAATCTACTGTTAGATCTGGTTAGGCATCTCCTACTTAATTAAGTTATTAATGCTAAAAATTCAGATTAACATCGAAGACAAAATATAACACACCTTATCCAATTCAGATTTAAAATAGAAAAGTACATGCACACATAGAAAAAGTGACACAAGGATTTTTTGGACAATAGTCCTCGAAAAAACCCAATGCGGGAAAACCGGTCTTCTGGCTATTGGAGGGTTTTATTATTAAGAGTTTTCTGAATACAACAAATCTGGGTTCCAGATCTGGAAAACCCGACAGAGAAAATATATATCTGCAGCTAAAATGTTGTTCTGAAGCCAAAATATTGACTGATCCACACCCTCAAATGGTATTTATAGGACTCAGCGAGATGTTGGCCCTAGAAACTGTAGCGCTACCCCTAAAGCCTCTGCGTCAACCTCTGGAGCTTTTGCATCCCTCTGCACTGGCCTGGAGAGGGCTGCGTAACCCCTGAATGGGTGATGCAGACCCTACACTTCCCTTGAGGAAATCTGCGTAACCCTAGAGGGTCTCCTGTTTCCCAATGTTGCCCCAGGAGAGACTGCGTAACACCTACGTATTTGTAGTTTCCCCTGTGTTGCGCAACTGCTACCCTCTTTGCTGCTGGTGCTCCTGCTTCTCTGTGCTGCCTCTAAAATCTGCTCTCTACCTCTTGTTGATTCTAGGCACTGGGATCATATCATCCCCTTTGCCTAAACTCCCCTCTCTGCAGCTGAAATACTTATGAGAATTCTTAGCAAACCCTGCCCTAGAATCTTAGCTTAGCTTCAGTGCTCTACCTCTGTGTGTCTTCTCCAAATGACCCCAAGCCTTTCATTTATACTTTTCTCGTTGGGAAACCAATGACCATGATCAAATCTTGAATCAATGGCTAACATTAAAAGAAATTTTGATCCATGTGACTTAAGAAAATTTCATCACATGTTTAATTTAATTAACTTTAATCTTTTAATTTTCCTAAGTTAGACTTAGGGTCCTTAATTAAAAATATTAATTAATTTAATATCTCCCAAACTGGATGAAATTTCCCAAATCCATTTCTAGGTATTGGAGATCTCATGTACTTTGGTCCCTCCACAAATTTTGGGAGCTAGAGCTCATCCGATGCTACCCCATCACACAAGAAAACTCAACAATTACTTTTGAATTATGTTGGATTCTTTTAATTCTTTATTATATTATCTTTCATTAAGAAATTACCAAATTATGTGTGTATGAAGATCACAAAAAACTGAGACACAAGATGTAGGCACTCTGCCAGGGAAAACCCCTCTTTAGTGGAAAATCCAGTCAAAATGATCTTCCTTCAATAGTTTTCCTTGAGAATCTTAAACCTAGACATAGAATAAACCTTCCTCCACACCAAGTCAAATCTTCCATATCACCGACCTTGTAGCAGTAGAAATTTAACCACAACACCTTCGACTATGCATAAAAATTCAGTAACAGGTAACAACTATCATCAACAATAGTATAAATACTTCGATTTTCTAAAGTAGGGCACGATAGAGAGAGAGAGCCCAAAATTTTTATTTTATCCGTTTCTTCTTCCTTGACCAAACTTGCACTTCTTTTGACCTCCTCCTACTTCGCACTCTTTCGAGCTGATTCTTGAGATATCGAACTTGAGTGAGAGAGTATTTCCAAATTAATTCGATCTTCTCCAATATATAGACTCTAGGTGGGGTAGAATTTCCCATATTGAGGCTGACTTGATCTCCTTGAGGCCGAATTGGTGTGGAGGTGACATAATACATATTTGAATCAAAATTAATTCTTTTTACATGATTTGAAATCCCAAGAAGGGTCTTATAAAAGGTACAATGACTCTAATGACTCAATTTTAATCCTAGGAGTCCACAATGGGGAATTTTACTAATATAATGATGACCCAAAAATGAAACCAATGCTTTAATAAGTCATTGTAATAAAAATGAAAATTATTTTCTTTATTCTTTTGACAAGTACATTACATAGTGACTCAATTACATTTATGAAGACTGAACCTAGTTACAGTTTTCAACACTCCCTCTTAACAATGGAGGTATTCATAAGGAAGATCTCAAACTATATGAACTATGTTATTTTAGGCACCGCAATGGCATGGAATAGATTCCTGACGAGGGAAATATATCTAGATGGAGAGGTGGGAATAATATGGACTAAAGCTTTTGGCCTCTCTAGGTACCATCAGGATTACTTGTTAACCATGAACCCAGGGATCCAAGTGTGTATCCGAGGTCAGAGCTCTAAGAGCAACGCCACCCTCCCTACTTCGAGATCTAGACATCAACACATATTGATGACCTAATGTCCTCCCTGGAAATGCTTCACTCAGAAAGCCTCAACAAATATACTCCATTTTTTTTATCAACAATATCAACAATATCTATTAAACCAAGCATGTTTATAAGATATTTAAACTTATAATTTGGAATATAATTTGTTAGTATGTTATCTACTTATTCATCTGTCGAGACATACTCCAGCTTCACGATTCCATCCAGCACCAAGTTCCGAATATAGTTTAACTTCTACCATGAAACATGAGATCTGCAGACATCTTGATGTAGCTTTGGTTGTCACAATTGATCACGGTAGGACCTAGAGGATTCTCAAACAAATATGTCAGAAGATTTCTCAACAATATATCCTCTTTTCCTACTTCACATGTAGTCACATATTCTTCCTTAGCACTACTCAATGGAATGCGATCTTGCTTCCTACTCATCTATGAGACCATAACAACTCCCAAACTAAAGCATCCACTAGTAGTGCTCCTTCCATCGGTCTCACTGCCACCCAAATAAGAACCTGTGAAGCCAATTAGCTTGACATCCTTACTATCATACTTTAGGAAGTGATGTATAGTGCCACAAAGATATCTCAATATGTTCTTGGCATCTATCTAGTGATCATGATGAGGCTTTAAGTGAAACTGGCTAAAAATGTTTACAAAAAAACATATATTTGACCTAGCGTTTACCAGATACATCGAAGAGCCTACTAAATTTTTCTAGGAGGTAGGATCTACGAGACTTGAGTTATATGTCCTCAAAGTCTTGAGATTGGTGATCATAGAAATAATCATGGGTTTGAAATCCATCATCCCAAATTTCTGCAAAAATTTGATGATGTATTTTCCTTGCCCAAGATATATTTCCCCAAGTTTTTGCCATACTTCCAGACCCAGGTAATAGTGCATTAGTCCTATATCCTTCATCTCAAATTCGTCTGCCAACATATTCTTACACTCTCAAATCCTTTGCTCCACACCAGTGATGAATAGATCATCCACATATATTAGAATAGTGAATGTCTCATTATTCTCTACATTGATGTAGAGATTTGGATCAACACAAATATTCACAAACCCAATTATTAGAAGGTATGCATCCATTCTTGCATACCATGCCCTAGGTGCTTGCTTCAAACCATATAGGGCCTTATTGAGTTGACATACATGAGTATCTCTATTATTTACCTCAAAGCCTTCAGGTTGTTTGATGTATACTTAATCATCAATGGTCCCATTCAGAAATTATGTCATCACATCCATTTGATGAATATTCCATCCCATGGTGGCAACCAAAAAAACGAGATATCTAATAGTAGTATACCTTGCAGTGGGTGCAAAGGTTTCTTCATAATTTATGCCTTCATTTTGAGAGAAACCCCTTGCAACAAATCTGGCCTTGTATTTTTCTATGCTTCCATCAACAACATGCTTGATCTAATAAATCCATTTAGAGAGAGAGAGAGCCCAAACTTTTTATTTTCTCCTTTTCTTCTTCCTTGACCAAACTCGCACTTCTTTTGACCTCCTTCTACTTCGCACTTTTCCGAGTTGATTCTTGAGATATCAAACTTGAGTGAGAGAGTATTTCCAAATTAATTTGATCTTCTCCAATATATAGACTCTAGGCAGGGTATATTTTCCCATATTTAAACTTATTATTAGGATTATAATTTGTTAGTATGTTATCTACCTGTTCATCTGTCGAGACATACTCCAGCTTCACGATTCCATCCCGCACCAAGTTTTGAATATAGTTTAACTTCTACCATGAAACATGAGATCTGCAGACATCTTGATGTAGCTTTGATTGTCACAATTGATCACAATAGGACCTAGAGGATTCTTTAACAAATATGTCAGAAGCTTTGTCAACAATATAACCCCTTTTCCTACTTCACATGTAGTCACATATTCTTCCTCAGCACTACTCAATGGAACACGATCTTGCTTCCTATATATGTGACCATAACAACTCCCAAACTAAAGCATCCACTAGTAGTGCTCTTTCCACCGGTCTCACTGCCACCCAAATAAGAACCTGTGAAGCCAATTAGCTTGAGTTCCTTATTATCATACTTTAGGCAGTGATATATAGTGCCACAAAAATATCTCAATATGTTCTTGGCAGCTATCTAGTGATCATGATGAGGCTCTAACTGAAACTAGCTAATAATGTTTACAACAAAACATATATTTGACCTAGTGTTTACCAGATACATCAAGGAGCCTACTAAATTTTTCTAGGAGGTAGGATCTACGAGACTTGATTTATATGTCCTAAAATTCCTGAGATTGGTGATCATAGGAGTAGTCATGGGTTTGAAATCCATCATCCCAAATTTTTGCAAAAATTTGATGATGTATTTTCCTTGCTCGAGATATATTTCCCTAGGTTTCTTCCATACTTCCAGATCTAGGTAATAGTGAATTAGTCCTAGATCCTTCATCTCAAATTCGTCTGCCAACATATTCTTGCACTCTTGAACCCTTTGCTCCACACCAACGATGAATAGATCATCCACATATATTAGAATAATGAATGTCTCATTATTCTCTACCTTGATGTAGAGATTTGGATAAACCAAAATCTTCACGAACACAATTATTAGAAGGTATGCATCCATTCTTTCATACCATGCCCTAGGTGCTTGCTTCAAACCATATATGGTCTTATTGAGTCGACATAAATGAGTATCTCTATTATTTACCTCAAAGCCTTCAGGTTGTTTGATGTATACTTCCTCATCAATGGTCCCATTCATAAATTTTTTCTTCACATCCATTTTATGAATATTCCATCTCACGGTGGCAACCTAAAAAACTAGATATCTAATAGTAGTATACCTTGCAGTGGATGCAAATGTTTCTTCATAATCTATGCCTTCCTTTTGAGAGAAACCCCTTGCAACAAATCTGGCCTTGTATTTTTCTATGCTTCCATCAACAACATGCTTGATCTAATAAATCCATATAGAGGTGACAAATGATTTGTCACTAGATATAGGAACAATTTTCCAAACCCCATTCTTCATAATTGATTGATACTCTTGTTGCATTATCTCCTTCCAAGCCTCTTGATGAGAATATTATTAAAATGTATATGGTTCAACTTCAATTAGTTTTGTTATATATGCAACATATCCAGAGTATCTCTTCTACCTTTTTCTTTCTCTAAAGTTTCATTTTACATCTTCATGTCCTTCAACGTCTTCAAGGGTTGATTTTAACCAATTTGGCCTTTTCCTAGTGGTTGGAATGACCATAGGTTGAATAGGCTCACTTGGTTCTTCTTATTCTTCTTGAATAGTAGTAGGATTGTCGTGATGTACTTCTTCTTCTTCGAATATGGGTATGTCTTCATCATTGGAATCAATAGGAACGTCCTTGGATCTTTTATAGGCTTGATTTTCACCAAATATGACATCCCTGCTTACTTTAATATGTCTTCCTTCTTTGATGTAGATTCTATATGCTTTTGAGGATTGATTATAGCCAATGAAGATTCATTTGATTCTTGTAGAGTCTAAATTCTTTCACTGGTCTTTTGGAATGTGGATGTAGGCAAGACTCCCAAATATTCAAAGATGATACACACTTGACTTATTTCCAGTGAATACTTCCTCAGGTGTGATGTTATCAAGAATTATATGAGCACTTCTATTTTGAATGTATACCGCTGTCTTTGCTGCTTATCCCCATAATAATTTTGGTGAGTCTTGATTAAGGAGCATTGTTCAAATGCCTTCTTCAATTGGCCTATTCTTTCTTTCATCTACCTTATTTTGTTCGGGATAGTAGGGAACAATGAGCTCCCTCTTAATTCCTACTTCTTTACAATATCCAATTAATTATTTAGAAGTGTATTCCCCACCATTGTCGGACCTCAGAGTTTTTATTATTCTTTCAGTTAGGGTTTCCACTTCAGATCTAAACTCCTTGAACTTCTCAAATACTTCATCCTATTATTTAGAAGGTAGAGCCATGTATTTATAGAATGATCATATATGAATGTTACATGGTAAAGATGACCTCCAAGTGATTTGTAATACATGGGCCCACACACATTAGAATTAATGAGGTCTAATATTTATTTAGACCTTCTTTCACTATTTGGAAATGGTTTTCTTATATATTTACCCAAAGAGAATCCCTTGCAAACTCCTTCATGATATTCTTCGATATCGGGGATGCCAAGAACTAGTTGATTAAGAGTAGGAATGACCTTGTAATGTAGATGACCATATCTCCTATGCCATATCTCAACTAAATTAATTTCCATAGAAACCAAATCTTAAGGAGATGATGTAATGACTCTATATGGGCTTCCTTCACGAACTCCAATAACCCTAGCTTTATTAATACTTGATTCTTTTCCCCAAACCAAAAATTTTCCATCAACAAATGCAACTCTATCCCCTTTATCTTCTAAAAATTAAATATAAATAAAATTGTTTTTCAAACCTGCAACATATAGTATATTGTTGAGATGTAGCTTAGCTCCATTTTCCAGCTTCAAAGATGTTGATCCGATGCCTCTAACAACATAGATTTTGTTGTCTCTCGATTCCACTGCATGAGAATATGGTTCCTTTGATAGAGTATGAAAGTTGTTTTCTTTCTCCCGTCATGTGTCTTGATGCTACACTATCAATGATCCAAGAATTATCATCACAGAGAGAAATTTTAAGAGCAACCAAGAATCCTTGACTCTTGACCTTAGCTTTGAAACCATGTAGAGAAAGAAATACTAGTAGATTAGGGTTTGATTTATTCTTTCTTTATAATTACTTGTGAATTATGTTGGCTTATTTTACTCCTTTATTACATTATATTTCATCAATCAATTACCAAATTATGTGTGTATGAATATCACAAAAACACGAGACACAAGATGTAGGCACTCTGCCAAGGAAAAACTCCTCTCTAGGGGAAAACCCAGTCAAAATTCTCTTCCTTCAATAGTTTTCCTTGAGACTCTTCAACCTAGACACAAACCAGACCTTCCTCCACCCGAAGTCATCCCTTCTAGATATTATAACTTGTATCAACAACAATTTAACCCCAACAACTTCGAATATGCGACAACATGCAACAACAGGTAGCAATTGGAAACAAAAACAATATAAATACTTATATTTTCCAAAGTAGGGCACAAGAGTGTGTGAGAGAGAGAGAGAAAGAGCCCAAACTTGATATTTATCCTTTTCTTCTTCCTTGACCAAACTCGCACTTCTTTTGACCTCCTTCTCCTACTTCACACTTTTCCTAGCTACTTCTTGAGATATTGAACTTGAGTGAGAGAGTATGTCCAAATGAATTCAATATGCTCCAATATATAGGCTCTAGGTGGGGTCTAATTTCCAAGATTGAGGCCAAATTGATCTCCCTTAGTCCGATTTGATGTGGAGGTGACATAATACATATTTGACTAAAAAATAATTCTTTCTACATGTTTCGAAAGCCCAAAAAGGGTCTTATAAAAGGAAAAATGACTCTAAAGACTCAATATTAATCCTAGGAGTCCAAAACGGGGAATTTGAATAATATAATGATGACCCAAGCCTGAAACCCATGCTTTAATAAGTCATTGTAGTAATAAAAAAAATTATTTTTTTTATTCTTTTGACAAGTACATTACATAGCGACTTAAATAATTTATGAAGACCAAACCTAGTTACAATTTTCAACACTCCTCCCTACCCCCCTTGTCCCAACCTTTATGAGTGCTACATCTTGGAATATGCCCCTAAGGATTATAGCATTATGCATGCTCAAGGAAACACTCAAGTTCAAGGACACACCAAAACAACTATAATGAAGCTGCAGCGCGACATGTCCTAGCCACCGGTGACTTGGAGAGAAAAAGTTTGGTAATTAAAATTTAATTTTGATTGATGAATATTATAGAAACCCTATTTTGGATTAATGGAAATCAAAGATACATCAAATATTTTTTTAGGCCTAAGTGTGCATAGTCTAGGCTCTAGAATCTCCCAAGACCATTACAATTTTCAACTATCCTTGCTTTATAGTCACCAGTCATGGTGCTGCGAGGCACAACCCTCCACTATGAGCTGAATGGAAATATATTTCACATGTTAAAATCTCTGGAAAACTTATTTTTGATCACACATTTTGGTTTCCTCATTCTGAGGTAAATATGGATACTATGTTTGTACATTTTGCAATTTTTTCTCTGTTAATATAATGTAGAAATTCTCGCTTACCAAATAAAACAAATGTCTTGTCTTCAACCTTCAATAAAGAAGCCAAGATTCTCACTCATGGTCCTATTTCCACATGTATGTATTAGTGAATTCTCTTGAATGAAAATCGAATGTATCAAATAACTCATGTCCTTGGTCCCCTATTCAACTAACTAAGTGTGCTTGTAAAAATATCTCCACAACTCATATCTAAGTCCAAATCGTGGTTATAACAAAACAACATAAAAAAACAATCAAGTTTGAAAAATAAAAAAATATCTCTATGTTCCTTTGAATGGCCTTTCAATTTTTGGTCTTATAATTATTATTCCCAACATGAAGATTTCCAAATCTTAATAAGATTCATATGCTATCCAATACAAAGAGTCTTACAAGAACCCATATTTCTTAGATGGTTGTCCAATCTAGGAAAGTGCTCCAAACTTAATATTAAACTAATATAATCATGAATAATTTGTGCTAAAGTGAAAATAAATGAATAAGAAAATAATATCATTTGAAAAATTATACATAATATTGGAATGTAGGAGGAATGGGCACATGTTCTTGTTTTTCCTACATGTTTAAATGTTGAAGGTTATGAAGTGTGTTGAAAGTTTATAAACAATGCAACCTGTACCTTCTCGATATGAGGTTCCATTACAAAAATTTTGAGGTCTAAAATGGGCCTCAAAAACTAAATGTACAACCAAAATTAACTTGATAAGAACCAATAGGATTCAAGATGATGATGTCAAACACAGGAGATGATTCACCATTTTTTGAGTAAAAAAAAAAAAAAAAAAAAAAAAAAAAAAAAAAAAAACTACTTTTTCAACTCATATTTTCAACTTATCTCCCTACAATTTTACTCAAAATTTGAGTGGTAGCACTCGTTGGATGAAAAATTTATTTCATCATCTAAGGAGTACCCGTGTTGCATACTTTCAATGGACCCTGTTATACGAAAAATAAGAAATACATGAAAAATGTGATTGCAATCTCGTTTTTTCATGTATTTCTCATTTTTCATGTAGCAAGGTCCATCAAAAGTATGAAACATGGGTACTTGTTTTTTATGAGACAATAAACCCTAGGGATTGGGTTGGAAACCCCAACAGAGCAAAGGGATTTTGGTAACAAGAAGCATGCAAACAAGCAGTCATAATTCTTGTACTACTAAAATGGGATGAAGGAATAATACTATTAGGTTCTAAATTTGAAGGTGATTCCGCAGGGTTCAAACCCTTTGCTTCTTCCAATGCTTCAAAACCTGCAACTCATTCAAGAAAAGCATATATACTACCAGTAGTTAAAATCATGTTTAAGATATTAGCATTACATCATATAAAACATGAAATCATTCATAATAGGATCATAACATGAGTTAAATAAATAAGATCATAACTATCAAGAACGAGACAAAGCTTCCTTATTGATGTTTGTGAAGAAATGTGGACGAATACCACCTAATTCAACCACAGCTACAAGCAAAACTATCATCTGTATCCGTCCAGCCCAAGCCTTAACAATCCTCTTCCAAATGCATACACATAGATGACATATAAATGGGATCATCTCTGTGAGGAGACAAGGGTTTCCACAATCCGGGAGTGTAGGAGGTACAAGGATAAATCAGACTTGATCAGGGAATAATTGACTATAATATCAATATCCTATCTTTCTATCTCATTTTATGCCTTCCCATGAGGTGTATTTATAACACCCCAAAATAATTGTTTCAGTTGGGATATAGTTAGGCCACGAGCTCCTGTAGGTAGGCTTTCGGTGTAACCCATAAATCCTGCCCAAAAATAGGGATTTTTATATTTTTTCATATTTCAAATTATATACGTGGGTTGGGTATAGCTTGTCCAGCATGTGCACACGCTTTTGAGAGGGTAGAGTCGCGTATGGAATTTAAAATAATAATTTTTAGATAAAGGACCAAGTCTGAAGGGAAAGGGATTCCCAAGGCCATAACTCAGAGCATTAAGTATACAAAGGTGAAAAATGATTCTATAACAAATGCCCCTAATATATGAGGTCATAAGGGGTACATGATGGCCGAAATGTATTAATTTTATAGGAAGAATCATGCGAGGACTTGGGATGAGATCACCAGATTTCAGCCTGCCAAAAAAAAAATGGAAGAGATCAAAAAGAAAGCTCATGTATGAGGTGGCCATACCCATGCTCAGATATAGTAAAGCATGTCCGCATACCAAGTATAGAGCGGATCCGATATGTATACAAGTACAACAAAAACTGAGAAACACATAATGGATCATCTGATCATAGACTCAACAGTACATATCAAGGTCATGTCATAGTATCACATATAGAAGAACTGATCAATGATGTCGAAGGAGATATCTGATCATTGATGTCACATAACTGATCCTAAAAGTACCAAGTCATAAAAGTGGAATAATGGTACTGCACACAACTCAAGTGCCGACATATTAAGATGCTGCTGTTATGAACTGCAACATACAAGGTGAATGGTGTCACTGCAATAAAACTGAAGGAGCTGACGAGTGAACCAAAACATGCTGATGCAAACCCAAGGTCTTCACCGACCATCATGATACATTTCTACACTATGGGAATAAATGAGATGAAGTCGACCATGTGAGAAATCGTTTGATCACTGGTCATTGATGTATACCGTTAACAAACATGAGACAATTCACCAATAATAATGATGAGAGTGAAGGTACCATAGTAAAATCTAACAAGTGCAAATAAATGAGTTGAAGTCAAACACTTGAGAGAATATACCAATCAGGAGACGTTGATGTATTCTCACTGTTTATTGTGAAGGAGTCTGCCATTGATGACTGAAAACCCTAAGGTACTGAAAAGGGACTCTAAATATTATTCCAAGAGAAATGAGTTAGGTTTTATGGGAAAAAATCTGTTGGAAGGAAGAGATTAAGGCATCCCACATCAATCCAGCGCGAGTGTAACCCGCAGGACAATAATTTGGAAGGAATCGAACAAAGAAAGTTGAATTAGCCAAACCGAAGCACATTCCCGATGTACACAAGATGTGGCTAGCGTACGACATAAACCCTCTTAACAAACCAATAATGAAAGCTGACACATTGGTTAGGAATCCACCAATGGGGTCAAATGGTAACCAAGGTGCTGCATGAATCCGAATATTTGATAATGTAAGCTGAATTCGAATACAAGGGAAACCACTTAGTCAAAGACCCATGATGTTGAACGATGATGAGCACAAGGTCACCTATCAATGATTAAAATAGGGTCAAGGTGTGGCTCTAGGCCTACTCTCAGAGAAATTTTTCGAAGTCGATAAAATAAAACCCACCAACAAGAAGTCAATGGAGATCTTCTTTAACTAGTGTGAGCGAAGGACCAAATAGCTGATGTGATAGAACATAACTCTGACAGACCGGGTATGACCATATGAAAATAAGTTAAGAGATACCATAGAAAGGACGACTCAGGTTTACTTCCCTTGAACAAAAGCACAACTCAAATGTGACTATATGGCAACATATGATAACATTGTATAAGTTTGTCATGTAGGAGGCATAAACATACTCTCCATATGATTTGAAGAGATAACCAATCGGGGGAGTACTGACTCAATAACAAGGTGAAGGCTCTCCTAATTCAAACTAAAGCTCATTCTAATGGAGAAAAGACTTGCTTTTGAGGGCTTTGTTCAAGGGTGACACAACTGAATCTTGCTGCCATCAATTATGGAGGTAATGTCTCGTTCTCACTATTTTTGAAATATATAATTTTTTTTGTCTTTTTCATATTAAAAGCCTGAAAAATAATAATATAATGCCTATAGTATAATGGAAAGAATGAATGTATGAATACAATTGTGCTAATTCATAGGATTAAAACATTCCTATTCTCAATGCAAGGTGACGAAACTTGTCAATGACACTCAAAGAAGTGTTCTCTCCATGTGCATAAGGTGTCAAATTACAGAGGTTAAGTGATTGCATGGTTGATTTTGTGGAAATACATGGTCAAAAAGTGGCTTATACATGAGTCCAAGTGAATCTGTCTTAAGGCCAAAAGGTACAAATAGTTGACATGCAATGCTACAATACAACTCAACGTGTGGGAGCCTCTAGGGTATAACGCTAGAAATATAGCGAAGAAGAAGGAGAATGAAGCTTCATCGCAAAAGCAATGGCGAGACTAAAGAGGACTCCCGAGCCTACTCAATATTTTCAGCATGGGAAACATATGCTAGTGAGGATCTAAATAGGAAGCCCATGTAAAGGATGGCTCTACCATCATGTCATGATTTTATAAGTTGGCGAGTGAAAATGGTTTTAAGAATCATAACACAATGGGATCGACCCTATGGAAACATATCATAGTATGGAGGTCAGAATTCATAATGCAATGAAAAAAGTGATATTACCTAACCTATATGTCAGTGATGAAAACGATACCTGCCATGACAGGTCAGCAGTCATGGAATCGAAACGGTAAAAATTTCTCAAAGTCTTCATTTTTCCTTGAAAAACAACCTATCCTAGCACTCAAAGCCAAAAATGTCACAAAGTTTATAAAAATTAAAAATAAAATAAACTTTATAAAAGAGGGTTTTTGATTTTTTTTTGAAATTTCATTATAAATAGACCTTTTGACTTACAAATTGTCATTTGTGTTATATACATTTGAGTGAAAGAGCTCTAGAGAAAAAAGTCGGCAATCACAATCTGTCCAAATTTCTTAGCTAGATCAGCCATCAATCTTCCAGGTAATCACCTAAATCAGTTCCTTAATGAAATTTTGTCCATTTCAAGTAATTTTCATGAATTTTGATCGTAAGGATTTAGTTTTTGGGTTTAAAATCTGCACATACGTGGTTTGGGCACATTATAGTTGCGTATTTGGAAGCCCTATACGCAATTGTGTATGAAAGAAACCCACGTATGCATGGTCAAAGTTTTTTAAACAGAGTTCTAATGAATGAAAACACTTGAATGTGAAGGATGTTAAATAGTTGGAGGGAAAGAGAGCACAATGGAGTGGATAATGAAGTTATGAACAATCCATTGGCGCTAGATTCACTAAGAGGATGCATATTGTTAAAAATTTTCAAAATTCCAAATATGAAAACCAATACAAGATTGCAAGAAATTCTTGTCAACTACTAGGATCCAGAAGAAGATGCTTTCATGATTGATCAGATGCCCCTGCACATCGAAGTAGAAGATATAAAATTTATTACTAGACTTTGCCGGAGAGGGGAGCCAATCAATTTTCAAGGGAAGGCCTGAAGAGGCCTTAACGTGGATGATTATATTCACATTTACTGCCCAAAAAAAATCCAAAGGGTAGGCACACAGATCCCAATAAAATATGTGGAGGGAATGCATATGATGATTCTCCTTTTTACAATTGTGAGGGTGGTTGGATCAACCTCATTGCACCAAGCATCACATTGTACAATGACTTTGGCAGTAGATTTCCTTAACAAAGTTTATGACTGGCATAAAACCTTTCTTACCAATATGAAAAAAAAACTGACTTCTATCAAGAAGAACAAGACAAAAATTTTTGGGTATGGTACAATTATTTGTACTTTCTTCTTTGAGGGATTACCAGGTTTTTGACGCAAGGTGATTTCCACCATCAATAGCCCAAGAGATCCACAGATAACCAGATGGGCTGACTTAAAGAAAATACTAGGGAGTGGTGAGGTCCCTAGAATTGCATTCGATGATGAGTTCTTCCTTTGGTGGGGAGAACAAGTCATCGCCATCGAGGAATACCCCTAAGCATCCATGGATTTCAAAGAAGATCCAACCACCCAACGCTGCATGGGGAGCCATCAGTAATATTGTTTTTAAGATTTTAATATTATTTGATTTTTATTGGATTTGAATGATATGAATTGAAATGATTTTCGATGAGACAAAAATTCTTACAAAATCATTTGATCATGACACATATGTGGGACCGGTAAGACCTAAGGGTTTTCCTAGGCATATGCGTCGTAAAAGAGACGTGGAAGGTGCCCCTGTTGAGACTGAAAGAGTTATTCATGCTGTATAAAGGAACTTGGAGAGTAACTCGCCAAGTGCCTATGGCAGCAATGGAGGATCTACCAAAGGCCATACAAAGACACATGGTCGAAGTACCACGAGACTGGGTGCATATTTTCTGACGGGTGGCAACTGCCATAGTCTTTTTCTGAGATGCTCATCCAGGGAAGGGCCCTCAGACATATATTAGAGATTACTTGATCTTTTTTATAGACATTATTGGGCTTAAGCCCTAATTTTTTAGGACATTTTTGTCCCGATTTTGTATAATATTTTGAACATATGACTTATATCTATATACATATAGCTTCATGATGTGACAACCATATATAAAAATGATGTTTGATTATTTTTTATTTTTAATGTGATGAATGATTTATATGAAAATCTAATGATTGATTAGCTATGGAATAAACAAATGAGTTTTCTGATTGTGGAATATGAATAAATGTGATAAAATTAAATGATCTCTGTAATAAATGCACTCTCATAAATAAGGATCTCAAACACAATATATGCTATTTAATTGAGACACCACCAATTATGAATCCAAGTACACTACTAACGAATCAACACCAAGAGATATTGCTTTAGATAACAGGTTAACAACAATAATATTTTCAGCAACATTATTTGAAGCATGACCAATTGTTACACAACATTTTGTCATCGTCCCTGCATACCCTATTCCGAATACTAGAGGACCATCATAGTGACCCCTGTGTACTGTCACACATCATAATGAATTTCATTGCATCCCTTAACATGCAAGGAACAAAACCTTTGTGGAACATTCCTGAAGTAGCCCATTAAAAAAATGTAATTTTGGGTCGGCGTTGTGGTGTGGTTATGTCCTCACACCCATGGCTATATTTACACTAGGCCTCGCATTGTGGTCTCTCTGTCTCTGAAGAAACCCCACGCTGAGCTCCTTTTGGAAGGTTTTTTAATATGGAAATGAAGCTTCTAAGATCTAACAACTTTGTGGGTGGAATCACGGATGTTCGTTCGACTGGATGTGGTTGATTTTTTCCCTTTGGCCTTCTAGTTCCTACAAAATGAAACTTCCCAAAGGGATAGACCTTTCCTCCACTCGTATAAATTCCTCTTCATACCATTGATTCTGGTAGCTAGAATAGACCAAGAGCTGGTGTGCAAAAGATAACAGAGAAGAGTTCATAGTTATGAGAGAGAGTTTGAGCCTTTCGCCTCTTTGAGCCAAATCGACGAATGAATGCTTTGGAGATGTGCCCTATTGAACCTGTCAAAGGAGGTATACAACGTCAAGGTGCAGTTTGTAAACTCCATTTTATACATTAATATGACATGAATGATTTCTAGTTCCATCTTTGTCTATGTTATTATCCATAGTTTCTGACTCTCCTTGACTAGTTAGATAGTCGTAAATGAATATGTATGCTCATATGATTTTAGTGCTTTCTTGATCTTTGTGTAGGTGTTCGGATATCGCTACCAACGAAGTCCAAGGCTTGAAGGAAAAATATTGAGGGATCATTGCAACGTATTATGTTAAGATCATTGGATTGAGGTAGGACATCTATTCTAGTCTGTATTTCATTTATGAACTGGGAATTTAGAAACCAGCATGTTCCCTTGTTGCTCGACCCACCCTAGGGTTAGAGGGATCGCCTCTGTCCGCAGAGGGGATTTTCCTACACAACAAGTTGGCGAATCCACTGGGGATGTATGCTTGTTGTCTCTTATTGTTCGTTTTGAATTTTTCATTGTCTGTCCAACTTTGGCCAAATTGTCATTTATTTGTTATTTTTGGCTTGTTTGACTGCTTATAGTCATTTAGAATTTTTATAGAGTGAAAAGCCTGGTTTTGCTCAGTAAGCCCTTTATTTTTTCTTTTTTTCCTTGCTTGGCGCTACTGATTGTCTGAAAGTCGCACCCATATACACGAGTGGTCATTAATACAGGTGTGATTTTTCCTGCTCGGTGTCGAATGATACTGAACAGTTGCGCCGATTCCTATAAGATTGAATTTTGGGCCTTTTGCACTGAGTTTCCAGTGTGTCTTTTCCTTTAGGTTGGTTTCTCTTCTTGGATTGATCCGTATACCTCTTATTTCCTAACTTGGCTGTCTCATTCATTCCAATTTTGTTATATCTCATTCGAATAGTGTGGCTTATCCATCCTATGGTTTCTAGGTAGTTATAACCATTCGCTTGGTCGCATGTTCGTTGAGTGTCTGATCTGTTCATGAGTTAGTTTGGTCGTTCATTTTTAGCCTTTTTTGTGGTTGCTTGGCCTTTTTAGTTGATTGTATGTGAAGTAGGTTTTTCAAGCTTTTATTCCATGTCTGTTTGATTCTCCCTCCATCGCCTCGAGCATAGATCACATTGCTCTTTGAGTCGACTAAAGAGCAATTTATTTTGCATAAGGAAATACATGCCTAGTTTTGAGTGAATCTTTACGTTTGCATGGAGTTGATCTCTTCATGTTTTGACAATCTCATTCAAAGCTACTCGAAGTTGGTATTTGTTTTTTTAGTGTAGTATTTCATTGTTACGTATCACTTATACAAAGAAAAAAAAATTTGCATTCTTCCTTCTCATTCTGAAATGAAAAGTACTATTTTTCATTATTAGGTTCCCTTTTTCATTGGAAAGTGAAAGGCAAAAGAAAAATTTTCGTTTTCTGCTTTGGCTGTGTTAGTAGAATAGAGGAAAGTGTCATTCTTGCATTTTTTTGACTGCTACTTTGTTGTGAACCTATATCCTTCACTTAGTTAGCTTTTCATCGAAATGAAATGGTATTCGTTCTCTTATATAGTTGCACATTATAGATTTTAGGTAAAATTCGGTAGGGCCTTGAAAGTAAAACCTAATTTCAAGATAAACCATAAAATTAACTCAATCAACCTAAGGAAGCATTGAAAATTAACACTCACACTTAGAGTTATAGGATAGTGACATGTTCCAGCATCATTAAACCTAGTAGCTGTCACTCACAATCTTGCATTAGATAACGCTAGTATGGACTCGTGCTCCCCGTACCTTCGTGTATATAAAGGGAGACCCTTTTAGGTTGCAATACTTTATCCATAGTAAGCTGAGTCTACCACCCTGTAACTGTGATACACCGAACATAACATTCAGGGAGACTGACTGCACGTATGTTAAGTCCTTGGTAAATTTATTTTCCAAGGTGTATATTGTAGTTCAAGGGAGCTTGGTAAACCCTTTTTCCTAGAGTTCCTTAGTAGTCATTTTGATCTTTCCGTGACTCTTTAAATTTGAAAATATCATCGAGCACTTGTCCTTTCTAGCTCATTCAAACTGAAAGTGACTAGAGTCACGTTTTTTCCTTTCCTAGAATCTTAAAACATGAAAAGGCAGACTGTTGTTTCAATGTTATAAAATTAATTTCCCGTGATTACATCACACACCCATTAAGCTATTTATTGGCCTGATCATGAGTAATTCCTTAATGATTGTTGTCAAAGCCTCAGATTAATCATCTCTTTTCTCTTCTTCTTTTGAGACAAAGTCACCGTGGCAGAACCACCTGTTTGGACCTCCTCTTCATTAACTCATGGTGAAGAGTCTCTCCCCAGAGTCTCTTCTTAGACACCCCTGTCTGTTGAGACCCAAGGCCTTGAACGTGCCATCATCCCGAGCATTCAACCTCTTGCCTCTTGGTCTCCCCCTAAGGGTTCGTTTGATATCAATTGGCAGCCCCTGGATCCTTTTTTCTTTCTAAGAGAAGATTCCCCTTGACTCTCAGGCCTACCTGTGACACCATTGTCATGTGCTTTTCCCTCTGCCGCTCGCTAGCTCTTCCCTGACATCATGTCTTCGTCTGAAATAGATGCCTCGAGTCCTGTTAGTAGTGAAGAGACTCTCATATCTATTGGGGAATATCAATTCCCTCTCGAAAATTTTACTTATGAGATGTCTCAGCCTTCCTCTCAACCACTCCTGGCTGGTTACCATACTTTGGGACAATTGATTTCTGGTTTTTAATCTTTGTATTGGAACCCGATATGGTCAAGTAAGGTGATGCTCTCTTCAGGGTCGTTTGTGTCGGGTCCATCCTCCTCGATTCCCATTGTTCAGACAACTATCACTGCTGTCTCGACCCATCCCACTGTTTGTGTGGCTTCCTCCACACCATTCATCAGTGTGGTTACATCAACTCCATCAGTCACTATTGTTCGAGGAACACATCCCAATGATTTCGCAATGTATGTTGGGCCCATTGTGAGTGGATCATGACCTCATGTATCAGGAGTCAATCAAATTATTGGTAGTATGCCTATCCCTTATAATCCTATTCCGGGAGGTTTTCCATATGAACAATATATGATGGCTGTTCAACATTAGAACTACCTCCCTCAGGGTTATCAGCAGGTTTAGGCTCCAACCAATCCACCACATCTCTACAATGAGTTTGGGAATCACGTATATTACCATGGGCCTGTCCAACAAGGTCTGTTGTATGTTCAAACAAATCAACCTCTGGTTCACCAGAATTAGTTCATGTACCAACAGGGATAACCCTATGGCCTGCAAGGACAACCCTAACATTTACAGGGACAAACTTCGGCCCAACAGGGACAACGCTATGGTCATCCAAGTCAACCCTACGTTCAACCGGGAGCGCCTTATGGTCATTAGGGGAAAACCTACCCACCTCAGGGACAACCTTTTATATAACAAAACCAGACTTACGTTCAGCAAGGCCAGCCTCTTGTGCAAAAAGGTCAACCCTCCGTTAGCTAGCAAGGTCAGCCTGGTCTTCAGGGGCAACCTGTCTCATCCCAACCATTAGGCCAACCTGGTTCTCAGGAAAAGCCTGGTCAGAATCAGCATCCGTACTAACCTAGACCCCAGGGAAAACCTAGTCAGCCTCAGGGCCAACCTTTAATTACTCAAGGTCAACCTTTGATGGCGCAAGGTCAACCACAAGGCATTACTTTCATCCGGCAACAGAATCCATACGTTGCTCAAACTAGGCCTCATTGGTTTACTCAAAACTAGTACCCTGGTCCCCAGCCAGGATATGGGCAGAGTTTCCAAAATTATGCTTGTTGGACATTGGGTTCAACGCTCCCCGTGTGTTTTGCGACATGGACTAGTCGCCTCTCGTGGATCCTAACTCTGGCGATTGTAGCGGAGACTAATGCTTGCAGGTTTTGGTCTAACGACAATCGTGATTCCAACAAGTGGTATCAGAGCGACAGGTATCGAGTTTGAAACTCACCCAACTCGCGTTGGGAGGGAGATTGTTGGACATTGGGTTCAACGATCCCCATGTGTTTCGCGACATGGACTAATCGCCTCTCATGGATCCTAACTCTAGCAATTGTAGCGGAGAATAATGCCTATGGGTTTTGGTCTAACGACAAACGTGATTTCAACAATACCCCCTATGGAAAAAATCCTTTGGGACAAAACATATGGGCTCAAAATTTCTCCTGACCTGGTTGGAACCCTAACACAGGTCTTTATCAAAGTCCTGCGATGCCTTTTAACCCACAATTTCCTTTCCTTGCTACATTGGAACTACCCGATGTGTCGAAGTTAACTAATGATCCCATTCTTCATAATCCATATTCGCCCTCAGTTCCCACCAATATTCCTGGCGATTGTCCCAAGTTTGAAGGCAAGTTTGGAGAAGACCCCTAGGCGCATGTGATCACGTATCACCTATGGTGCTCCTCTAACTCCTGGATTGATGATTCTATTAATTTACGTCTTTTCCAAAGGACTCTCACTGGTGCCGCTGCAAAGTGGTACATTGAAATATCTCGTGGAATCTTCCAATATTTCAATTCTCTTGGAATGGCGTTTTTAACACATTTTCAGTTACCAGTTCACTATGAAACGGGAACGAACCTCCTGACGTCCTTGAAACAAGATACAACCACACACATCTCCGATCACATTCATGAATCAAGACGACGTTGTCGTTTGATCAAGTTTGAAATCCCTGATCAGATTTTGACTCACTGGTGCATTACCTCTTTTGTCGGTCCGATAGCTAAGGACATTGCTATGGGGGCATGTGTCACCGAAGAGCAGGCCATTTCTCATGCCCATTAATTGGATCTGGTTTAATCCCAGTTTGGCATGCTTTTTGATCTTTTGCCCAATTCTCCACGAGCTGGAACTTCCAAAGAACTAGTGACACCACCTGTCGAAGGTATCATTGGTTTTGTTTCTTAGACTTCCTGTAAGTATTCTCTTGCTCCTGCGAAGCATAAATCCGCCCCTTCTAACGATACTGCTTCTCAGCCACCTTGCAATCCTGGTAAAACTACAAAAGTGAATGCCGTCCAGTCTACCTCGGTAGAAAAATCTTCCAAAGGTAAGAAGAACAGTAAAGGCAAGGCCAAAGCCGATACCCCGAAACAAGATTCTCCTAAAACTAATTCTAATGATGGCTCAAAGCACAAACCTACGCACCCTTGTCTTATATGTGACGATGATCACATCACTAAAGGTTGTCCTTGATGGTCTGAAGTGAGCCGATTTCTTAAATGTACTCAGGGGACCCCAGCTGTCCTAAAAGATTCTTTCCCATCCCAACAGACTCAAATGGTAGACCAAACACAATCCTCTTCCTCATCTGGTTCTCAAGTGTTTATGTGCGGCACTATACCCGTGAACGTGGTGACTAGGTTGAAGGATTACACTACGCCGGCCAGGAAATAAACTGCCAATGCTCCTACTTCTTCCCCGCCTAATTCCGACCCTCTTCATATCGAAAGGCCTAATAACGTTTTTTTTGTCTGACTGCCTTCTAAAGGCGTGCTTCAAAAATCCTCTTACAATCCTAATGCTCGAGCAGCTTAACATTACAATATATTTGAGGATTCTTTAATTATGCCTCTCGACAGGTATTCTCAATCCCCTTGGCTTGGCGCTTCAAATTCTCCCGATCCCTTGAACGAGTCGTTTCCAACTGATGAATCCATCGTGGAAACCATGTCTCTCGAGGATCCTCCCTAGGATGATAATCATCATCGTTCCTCCTTTTTACCTAGTCTTGAGACAATGTCTCCCTACCTTGAGATTTTTTCTCCCTGAGCTCCTTCCCAGTCGCTTCAAACGCCTATTTTGACACATGAAGTTTTTGCAGAAGGCAACATGGGAAATATCACTCAGAAAATGCCTATTGAAATATTCGTTAAACTAGGGATTGTCGAGAACATCCATATTGGGATGATCTATTCCCTTGATGAGATTGTGGTCTACACTAGCCTCTTTCGTGAATTTCGAGACGTTTTCGCTTGGACCTACGAGGAAATGTCCAAAATTGATTTCAATATATGTAATATTACTACTTAGCCTAAGCTAAGAGGAATATACATTTTTGTCTCATTTTCTGTTGCATGAATAAATGAATAAAGGAGGACATGTAAAACTCTTGAAAATAATGAATAAATCAATGCCCATATGCATAGGGATAAATCTGGGCCATGTAAAAAAATCACTTGCAGGTGTGAAAGGGGTTTGAGCTATGAGATTGGGTCAACCTTGACCAAATATACAGTGCTATCTAGATGCAATGTACCTCATGGATGGACAGTGCAGTTCTAGATGGAGGCCCCTCATGTGAAAGGAGCTAATTCATTGAAGTGGTTTAGGGTTTGACAAGGCCTTCATCTTATAAAAGGAAGAGGAGAGCAGCAAGAGAGGGTTGTTGATTGTGCATATTTCTGAGTATAGTGTTTGTTTAGACATATAACATTCTCTGCTGTTTAGCTGAGAATAGTGCTGCATAGCACTTAGGAGTTCCTATGCAGGGATCCCACCCCTTTCATTAAGGAATTCTTGGAGGAGTCTTACTGATTTCATCCAGTATCAGGCATTTTGCCAAGCTCACCTTTCAACTACAGCGCTGGTCCTATTCAGGATTAGGCTGTCCTTACAAGCTACATCAAGTGGAGGTCAGATCTGCTTAGATCTAGGCCATTTCAAGCCCTCTTTTCACTGGGAAAGTCTTATATCCCAAGGGCAAGAGAGTTCTGAACCTTTGGAGCTGATATTTCACATCTTGGCATTATGCCAACTCATTGCTTTAGGCTACAACACAGTTTCCCTTCCAAGACTGCGTTCTTTTCAGAGGAAGATTTGCAGGGTGTTTTGATCCCCTTTCTGAGAAGAGATCTCTGGTGCTGGGCTTTGCTTTTCACTTTGGTGATCCATGGATTAGCTCGATGATCCATGTTATATATAGATATGATCTATTCCAATTGTAAAACATCCTCAGAAATTTCTGAATAATATTGCAGATCATCTACTTTAAACTCAGATCTACTCTTTGTATTGCATGATTTGATCAAAACCCCAATGGGATCTTGTAAAAGAGCCTTTCTAGTGTACAGATCTGAAATGGATCTAATATTTTGTACACAGATCTACTCTAGATATGAAGTGTAACATACATCTACTGCAGCTCCATAAAATAACACTGTTAAGCCATTTTGTAGTAAATACATGTGTTGCAGCCTTCTTTTCTGAAGAGTTCCTTCTCTTTTATCTTCTATATTCTGCTGTATAATGTAAGAGCATAATTATGGATCTGATTTGTCGCTGTATATTCAAAATTTGATCTTTATTATTGGCCTCCTACTCATTCTTTCAAAACTGTGCCATTTATGAAGCAGTTTGTTGTACATAGCTGCAACCCCTCTCTTTGGGTGTTTTTCAGCTAGACCAGGTGGTGGGAGATATGTTTACCACACCTTGTTTGATTTTTTTTTTCTCTCCTTTTGGATATAGACCCCAGATCCACTGATCTAAGAGGGATCCAGGAGTTGCAAACTCATTTCAGTGCACAGATTTCCCAGAAGTGCGTTATTTTAGCAGGCATTGCTGTGTATTCCCATTTGGGGATATTACAGTGGTATAAAAGCTCCTTTCTTGGCACAAACTGTGCTTTCATTGAAGAGCCAAAGACAACATGATTTTAGAATAATATGAGCCTTTGACTGAGAGGGAGAAGAGGTATCATAATAGAAGCCACAAGAAATTTTATTACACCACTGATGATCAAGACAAGGGTAAAGCCCCTGAAACTGGAAGTGATAAAGAAGGATAAGAGTTTGCTAGAACTATTTTGGTATCCATGCAAGATCTTGCTAGAGAGATCAAAGAGATGAGGCTAGACAGGCTCAAGGAGTATCCTAGAAGAACTCATCCTGGGGAAAGCTCTGGCATTTCTCACCACTGGAATGATCAACCAGTGAACCAGCCACAAGCTCCACAACGTTCTACTATGCCTACCTTTTTGGCTGTGGAGAATTAGGGGCTTCATGAGTAAGCATCCCTTGAAGAATATTTTGAAGAGTATGAGTCCCAGAATCATAGATTCAAGTACCACCTGAGTTTTCAAGAGTTTTGTCATCTCAAGGACAAAAGAAGACCAATGAATTAGTATAGAGATAGTGGATTCACTCAGAATCATGATCGACATCACTCTATGGGCAGATTCTTTTTACCCTGCAATTTTGATGGGTCATCCACTAGTTCTGCCAAGGCATGGGTAGAGAAGCTGGATATCTATTTTTAGTTGAAAAAAGTCCTTGAGATGGAAGCCATCAAGATTGCAGCGCTGCACTTTCAAGGTGAAGCACACAACTGGTGGTTCCATGGGTTGTCTACATTGAGCCATGCCAATGTGACTGCCTATTCTGAGTTTACTAGAAGACTAGAGGTTTGACAGAAAGGATCCAGAAGCACATTTCATGAGCCTTGCAAAGTTGAAGCAGTCAGGTAATGCAGAATCTTATATCTTTGAGTTTATGAGATTATCTGTTATGGTTCCTGATCTATCTGCTGCAAGGAGGGTGTACATGTTCATCGATGGCTTGGATGAACCTCTGCATGGGTTGGTTAAATATACCAAGCGAATAACACTGCATGATGCCATTGAGAGGGCTAGAGACCTTCAAGATGCCTTGCCAAAAGCAAAGGAAACTTTCCAGAACAAGCCCTCTTACCTTTCTAAGGGGAAGGAAGAGAAAGTTGCTCCTTCCAAGGACAGCACAGTGAAAAAGCCTCCTGATATTGAAGTCCGGAGGGAGCTAAGGAAGAAGAGGCTATGTTTCACTTGCCAAGAATCATGGGCACCAGGACATAGATGTGCTACTGGGAAAGCACACTATATAGAAGTCTTCTCATATGTTGAGGAGGAAGAAGAAAATTATGAACCAAGGAGGGGTCACAACGCTGACAATGTTGAGGGAGATCCATCACCATCAGGAGATGGGATTGGAGATTTTTCTCCCATTGGAGGAACTCTTGCATCTTTAAGGGGAGTACCTAAGTACTTGACCCTAAGATTTCATGGTTCAATCATGAATCAAAGGGTATCTGTTCTTATTGACAGTGGGGCCACCCACAACTTTATTGATGCTCATCTTGTGCAAAGGAGGGCCATACCCACCGATACCTTTGAGGGGTTTTCTGTTCTAGTCCCAGGAGATAGAAAAATGCAATGCATGCATTATGTTCCATCACTCACAGTCACCATGGGATCCTACAATTTGGTGGATCACTTATTTGTAGTTGACATACCAGACACCAATGTTATTTTGGGTGTTCAATGGCTGATTACATTGGGGAAAGTCACCACTGATTGGGAGGCTTTGCAAATGGAATGGGTGGACAAGAAGAGTGGTACACCTCACATGATCAGAGGTATGCATTCTTACCCCACACCTAACAATTCCACACAGAAAACAGAGATGGATTTGCACAGTGGAAGCAAGGATCTCACTATCCCTTCTCTCATGTTCATGAGATTCTTGCAAGGGACATTCTCATCTAGTGGAAAACCACCAGGGAGGCCACCAGATTCAGTTTTAGTGGGAGATATCTCACTACTTGATGCTCAAAAATCATATCCAAGAGGGAAGGGAGCATTAAGAGACACAACTATAGTGCTGGTAGGCTTAAGCAAGCACCAGGAGGAGGGGAATTCTCCCCTCTCATCATCCTCACCATCCTACATTTCTGATTCTGCGCTGTTGGAGGAGGAAAAGGGGAGGTATGTCCTCCATACTTGTACCTTTTGCATAATAAATGTCAAAGAAGAGATCAACAACATGGTAGGCAATCTTATTGATGTATCATCAACATTTTCCTTGTTCGGGAGTGTATATCTATATTGGAGATCCCAGCTGTTGGTGGATTACTCCAAGGATCCCTACACTTGTATGATGCTGGATGGCCAAGTGCATGGAGAGGGTTATATAATCCATGAGGGAGTCATCTATCACTATGATAGGATCTTCTTTCCTAGAGCCTCCAAGCTCAAGGAGGAGATACTACGAAGGGCCTTCAAGGAGTTCTGTTTTAGCCCTACCTATTCCCTGAAGATCTACATCACTATCATGAGATGTTTTGAATGGGAAGGCCTTGGAGGAGAGAAACATCAGCATTTTCTAGAATGCAAGAGCTATGTGGATTTGGGGTAGCCAAAGGAATCTATGCAAGAGTCATTTCAGTCATTTCTTCCTTCTCTTAAAGAGGAAGAAAAATTTGTGCACAATTCTATGTTTCAAAGAAACATTGATTGTGAAAAATCTGAACATGTAATGCAAGCTTTATTTTCTGATTTGATGTATTATTTCATCATGTTTTTGTAGGCCATCGCTCCTAAGATGAGTGTTGTACCATATGAATCTCATGGCAAACTTTGGGCCACTACAAATTCTGAACTTGGCCACTCCATTGCTATGCAAAGGGAGATTCCTTTTCATGATGGGTGCTTCCCAAAGGCACCAAACATATCTTACACTTTCAGCCATGATGAGATAGCTTATGTAGCAAGTAAGTGGTGGAGGAACCACTTACCATACATTGATCTGATGCAGGCAGGAGATACACTGTGCTAGCACCTTATGTGGGATTTTGACCCCCCTCCTCATGCTCAAATTTCTGTTTGGATATATGTCATTATGCTCCCATACTTGGATGATATAGTTGTACTTTTCATGGGATTGTATGGAGAGAGGATGGGCAATTTGTATGTACCACATGGAATGGAACTTCTCTATGCACCTCATGCTACATGTTTTAGAGAGAGCATTGCTCCAACCATGTTTATTTCTGTTGAATTTTTCACTCCTTGTGGGATGGAATATGTACATCTTATGATGACTTTGGAGGAACAATTCATGTTGTGTTGGCTTGGTGCACACTTGGCTTATGAGGAGGACTTGATCCTTAATGGTGTCACCAATGGAGGTGGAGAAGTACTGCAACACTCACCCTATCAGTTGCTTGAGGACAAGAAACATTTTGGAGGGGAGGACTGTAATATTCCTACTTAGCCTAAGCTAAGAGGAATATACATTTTTGTCTCATTTTCTATTGCATGAATAAATGAATAAAGGAGGACATGTAAAAATCCTGAAAAGAATGAATAAATCAATTCCCATATGAACATGGACAAATCTGGGCCATGTAAACAAATCACTTGTAGGTGTGAAAGGGGTTTGAGCTATGAGATTGGGTCAACCTTGACCAAATCTACAATGTTGTGTAGATGCGATGTACCTCATGTGAAAGGAGCTAATTCATTGAAGTGGTTTAGGGTTTGACAAGGCCTTCACTTATAAAAGCAAGAGGAGAGTAGCAAGAGAGGGTTTTTGATTGTGCATATTTCTGAGTATAGTGTCTGTTTATACAGATACCATTCTCTGCTGTTTAGCTGAGAATAGTGCTGCTTAACACTTGGGAGTTCCTATGCAGGGATCCCACCCCTTCCATTAAGGAATTATCGGAGGAGTCTTGCTGATTTCATCCAATATCAGGCATTTTTCCAAGCTCACCTTTCAACTACAGTGCTGGTCCTATTTAGGATTAGGTTGTTCTTGCAAGCTGCAGCAAGTGGAGGTCATATATGCTCAGATCTAGGCCATTTCAGGCCCTCTTTTCACTAGAAAATCTTCTATCCCAAGGGCAAGAGAGTTTTGAACCTTTGGAGCTGATATTTCACATCTTGGCATTAGGCCAACTCAGTGCTTCAGGCTACATCACAGTTTCCCTTCCAGGACTGCGTTATTTTCAGAGGAAGATTTGCAGGGTGTTTTGATCCCCTTTCTGAGAAGAGATCTCTAGTGATGGGCTTTGCCTTTCACTTTAGTGATCCATGAATTAGCTTGATGATTCATGTTCTGTATAGATCTAATCTGTTCCTATTGTAAAACATCTTCAGAATTTTCTGAATAATATTGTAGATCTTCTACTTTAAACTCAGATCTACTCTTTGTATTGCATGATTTGATCAAAACTCCAAGGGGATCTTGTAATAGAGCCTTTCTAGTGTACATATCTAAAATGGATTTGATATTTTGTACACAGATCTACTCTAGATCTGAAGTGTAACATACAATTGCTGTAGCTCCATAAAATAATGCTGTTAAGCCATTTTGTAGTAAATACATGTGTTGTAGCCTTCTTTTCTGAAGAGTTCCTTCTCTTTTGTCTTCTATATTATGATGTATAATGTAAGAGCATCATTATGGATCTGATTTGCTATTGTATATTCAAAATTTGATCTTTATTATTGGCCTCCTGCTCATGATTTCAAAACTACGTTATTTCTGAAGCAGTTTGTTGTACATAGCTACAACCCCTCTCTTTGGGTGTTTTTTAGCTAGTCTAGGTGGTGGGAGATCTGTTTACCACACCTAGTTTGATTTGTTTTTGTTCTCCTTTTGGATCTAGACCCAAGATCCATTGATATAAGGGATTCAAGAGATGTAAACTCATTTCAGTGCACAGATTTCCCATAAGTGCGTTATTTCAGCAGGCATTGATGTGTATTCCCATTTGGGGATATTACAGTATAGTCATGCATGAGATACCCACTTACCCTGATGTGAAACTTGTTCGCCAATGTATTCGTCCCGTGTAGCCTAGAAAGGCAGCTGCCATAAAGGGATAAGTTGAAAAAATTCTCAAAGCAGGCTTCATTTATCTGATACCATTGACATATTGGGTCTCTAACATTATCTCTGTGGAAAAAAAGCAGGGTATCATTCGAGTTTGTGTGTATTAACGCGATATCAATCCTACTTGTCCTAAGGATAACTATCCCACTCCTTTCATCGACTAGATTATTTACGAGTTTGCTGGGAGTGAGATTTTCTCCCTTATGGATGGGTTTTGTGGTTATAGCCATATTAATATACTACCAGCTAATCAACATAAAACCTCCTTCATCTGTCCAAGGGGCACTTTAACGTATAAAAAGCTCCCTTTTGGCCTGAAAAATGATGGTGCCACGTTCCAATGGGAAATGTCATATTCTTTTCAAAATATTAAGCACATTTTTTAGCCTTACCTAGATGACCTCCCAGTTTATTCTGCTAAGCGTCAGGACCACCCGGAACACCTTTGTCAATTTTTTCTTCATTGTAGACTCTACAACATTCGGCTTAATCCACAAAAATGTGTCTTCTGCGTTGAATCCGGCAGACTCCTTGGGTTTTTTGTTTCCAAAGACAGCAGTTGTCTCGATCCTCTTAAGGTCGAAGCTATCTTTAGTCTCCCCTCCCCTTCCTCTTTACACTAGTTTCAGAGTTTGCAAGGGAAAGTTAATTTCCTGCATTGTTTCATACCGAACTATGTCGAGGTAGCCAAAGTTTTTACAAAATTTCTTAATAAAGGTGTTATCACTCATAATTTTGTGAGTCATTACTTGACATGGTCATACAGTTCACTCCTCAAAAGGGTAAGGACTCCTTAAAATTTTTTCGAATTGGCATAGGAAATTTCATTTTTTCATATTTAACCTATCCTAAGTTTCAAGAGCACAATTATTTCATCTAAAAAACACCTCCATATAGGTTAAATCATGTTCCATCAGTCATCATTTTCTGACATATTTCATTTCCCAAGCTTACAACTCTGAAAAGAGGGTTTTCTGTTTTCAAAATGCAGAATTTTCCTGTTTTATACATGTTTTTAGAATGCAGATTCTAGACAGCTGGAGATGTGTTTCAAAAAACCAAGAGAGTGTTTTCTTAAAGAGGTATTGACCTACAAAAACCTCCTTCAATTTTTCAATATCCACCAAGGATAGGGAGAAAAGAGCTAATCTCTAAACCCTATGTTTTCAGAAAAAAAACATAGTCATTTTAGTGATGAGTAAACTTGCTAAAAAAGAAAATGATGTTTTTTGAAGAGGAAACACCTCAAGGATCTTAGGTTGAGTTGGTTTATGTTTTGAAAGGTAAATGGCATGTTGAAAACCAATTTTATGCAACTCGAAGGGACATTTTTGAAACAAGGTAAAAATCTGGAATTTACACTATTTATGATAGTTTGTAGCGTTTCCTAGGCTTGAAGCTAGGAAAACGCTACGAAACCACCTGTAGCTTTCTTTTTGTTTAAGAAATTTTTTTTGGTAGTTTTCAAGGGGAGGAAATGATAGGTAAGATGTGTCAGAACATGATGAAGACCATGCAAGAGAAAAGAAGCAGAAGTTCTGATGGCAAAGGTCATTTTTGTACGCTATGAAACTGTTGAAGATTGTTTTCATAACGAATTGTTTTTTAAGGTCTATGAGAAAATGAAAAATTATTTTGGAAATATGAAATAGGTTTTGCTTCAAAACAGGCCCTTATACAAAAATCTCTTTCAGCTTCTGGAAAACCATCAGGGTTTTGAAATTATAGACTCATCTTTGAACGCTATGAAACTGCTGAAAAACTGTTTTCGTAGCGAATTGTTTTTTAAGGTTTCTGAGCAAATGAAAAAGTATTTTGGAAATATGAAAGAGGTTTTTGCTTCAGCATAGACCCCTCTACAAAAATATCTATCAATTACTTCAAATTCATCATGGTTTGGAAATTATACACTCATATTTGCACGCTACGAAACTGTTGAAAAACGTTTTTCGTAGCGAATTGTTTTTTAAGGTGTATGAGAAAATGAAAAAGTATTTTAGAAATATGAAAGAGGTTTTTCTTTAGAAAAGGTCCTTCTACAAAAACCTCTCTCAGTTTCTACAACTCTATCAGGTTTTGAAAATTATACACTCATCTTTGAAGCCTATGTTTTTCAGAATTTTCACTAACCAGATTTGTGAAAAAATATTAAAAATTCGACTTGGAGGAGGTCCAACTCAGCATCCACGTGGCATAATGACACATAAGCACCCTAGTACAGCTAGAAAATTACTTGGTTGCAGTTGATAAGGGTTATTGAATTGGTTTTTTTAACTATTAATGAAATAAGAGTAATTTTTGTATCCAAACTCTACAAAACAAAAATATCCCTAGGAAGTCTCCAAGTGATAGAATCATGTTTGAAATAGGTCTCTGAGGTGGGAATCAAAAGCTATAAAGGTGGAATATAATTTTTGTGAGTCCTCATTCTATAAAGGACTTAGTTTTAGAGTTAGAGTGGGTTGGGATATGTTATGGCTGACTGCTACTATTGTAAAAAGGTTTTTGATCAATAATGGAGAATGGCTATTGGTTTCATCCTTCACCTGAGATTCATTTGATACTTTCATGAAACCTATGTATCTTATTAATTTCTGTCAATATGTTAATGTTTGATTACTCAGAATTCTTTCTTTTCATGCTTTGACTTCCTTTCAAGCACTAAACTATTAGATATCTTTCTCAATGTCCTGCTTTCAGTGTCTTAATGTTCATTACTCAGAATTCATGTTTCTTTTGCTCTGACTTCCTTTGAAAATTTATATATTGAGTAAACTCTGTATGTGTGTATTCTACTTTCATCTAAGTATCTACATGCCTCAACTTCCACAACGAAAGGCTTTGTCATTTATATCCCTGTCACTGACTCCATACCCCAATGGTAGCAAGCCTTCATATTTTCAACTTGCAAAAATACAAAACCAAGTCACAATTCATAGAGTTAGCCATCTATCTTTATCATTAACCAATATCATAAATTACCTATGAGAGAGCCCTCTCAGATTGAGGCTAAGCTTCTGTCAAAAGCTGGTTTGAAATAGTTACTCCAAGTTGACCATTGAAGCAGCCCAAGAGGACTCAATTTGGTGATAACATTTTGGTGCTGTTTCCGGGGACCGAAGGTGTAAATTGTTAGTCATCAGTAATTTTTGCTGATATAAAAGGATGACTAAGTAATGGTCCTAGATTTCTAAAAACAATATTTGAGAAATATTGTGAGTTTTAGAAATCTCACTTCCTTCATTATCCTAAGTTAAACGATCTTCACTATATTTTTCCCTCTATGCCTTCTAAGGTTTACCTAACTTCTCCACAAAAGACTTCATTATTTGGGCCTATTAACCTCATTTCACTGCCTCACCGTCACTCTCAGTCATGGCCTTTTTTCCTTTAAAAACCCATTTCCTCCTCTCCTAAAAACCCTCATAAAACACCCCTTCATTTATCATTTTTCCTCTAAAAAGAATTAAACAATGTAAAAGCTTCCTTTTACATTGTTTAAAACTAAATTTTAAGCTTATCGGGTCCTTTAAATTGTGCATAAAACCCTGTTTTATGTATAAAAACCACCCTTTTGCAAAAGATAGGCCTTAAGCCCTTTCTTCTAAATAACCCCAGCCCCCTTACATTCTCATAACACCTCGGACTCTGCTATCCTAAGCTCTTCTCCCCATGCAAATAAGCCTCCGCCGTTTTATTTTATTAAACCCCCCAAGCCTTATTAAAAACCCCCTTAACCTTCGAAATATTAAAGAGCGGGCCTGCCTCTCATTACACCTGGAACACTCCATTAACCTTACAATTTAACGCATTTCGTTAAAATTTTAAGAGACCTCGGGCCCCATCCTCCATTCAACCCCGCCATCCAACCGCAACCCACCACTTTTCCTCCACTCCACCGGCCCGATCAACTGTCCACTGCCTCCCCGATGCACGTCAACCGTTGATCTCCCATTCCGAGATCCAATGACCCGCATCCTATATCGCAAATAAAGTTGTGATTGGATTAGTTTTTCGCAACCCACAAAAAATTGACGGTTTTTCCCCAAGTGTCTCATCCTGAGATGTATCGCACGCCCTCCGTCGAAAACTACTTACCACCTATCCTCCACGTGATAAAACCATTTATGGTTTTCGAAAACCACCTACCTTTTGTTTCCTTTTTCAAAAGTTTCCCGCTCCCATTCAAATTCCTCATGGTTCCACCTTTGGGTCCTTTCCCCCTGCACCCTCTCCTCCTCTACAAAAATCCTCCGATAGTTCAAAACCCCGACAAGCGCAGTAAAACCCTCCAGCAAGCTTTTTTACTAAATTGTTTATGTTTTTGTAGGTTTTTAATGGCAGACATGAATGAACATATTCCGCAGGGTCAAAATTGATCATAGGAAGGGCCTGGATGACGATCCAGGAACTCATAAAGGATCAATAATGGCCAGGGGGTCTGTGCCAAATATTTGCACTGATGAAACATGATCATTGATGGATCAAATGAAACCCTCCAGCCACGAAGAAAGCTTCCCCTATGCACATAAAACAAAAACAATCAAAAAGCAGTGAAAGGAAGAAAGTAAAAATATTAGAGGGCTAATCCTATTCAAAATCCAAAACAAAGGATTAGCCAGTCAAATCAGAAGTCAAAGAAAGAAAAGAAGACAATGGACAGATTAAAAGATAAAGGCAAAAGATCATAAGAGATAAATCAAAATATTAAAAGGACAAAACATAGATCACAAACAGATTAAAAGAAATATCATAAAGACAAACAGTCAGAGTTTAAGGACAGATTTTAAGGCCTAATAGATATTAAAGATTAAAAAAAGGCAAATTAACCCAAAGCAAATTCGAATGACTCAGCCTGTGGCAGTTACTCTTCTCAAAAGATATTTTGTGCCACCTAGTGCTTTGTTTTCCTTCAATAAAGCATTAGACAATTATTGAGCTTAGTCATAGATATTTATATCTGCCAAACAGTTATTGTAAATGTTATGAATAGGCCTTAAAGTCAAACATTTCACCTATTTTTCCTTAGGAGTTAAGATAGAAGTTATTATTCAGAGAAATATCTGCAGATATTCCTGCCTTGAGCCTTGCATGGTCTTCAAGGTTAGGAATTCATTAACTCCGTAATAAATGACACTCAAACCCTCACTTAGCTTCACCTCCTCATTTGCAGATAAATAATGCATCTGAACTCGTTATATTGTTGGAATTTGATGACTCTTTGAAGTAATACATAGTGTCTTGGAAGTTGAAAGGAAATTGATGTCTTGGAACTTGTGGATGCTTTGATTTGTTTGTTGATGGAGGAGGCTAGATCACAGGATCCATGAGCTTGGTTGTTGATGAAGTGCTTCTAATATGTTATTGTTATTTCCTGTTTCATTATGTTTCCATTTTTCTATGTTGCAGTAGAATAAAAGTTTTATACTAAGAAATGCCTTTTGAAAGCACCTTAGTTCTGTTTATTCTTCACTACCTTAATGTTTTCTTTTGCTAAAACATTTTAGAGAATTCTTAATTGCTCTCTAGACCCCCTAAGCTTGTTTATTTCATGAATAGTTGAATATAGTTGGTATCAAACATGATTTATGGCTAGCCCTGCTTATTTGATGTCACTAAAACACTGTTTTTGAAGTCTCTCTCTAAAGTCCATTCTTTAAAGTCTTCCAAAGAGGTTTTTTTTTCGATCATACCCTTTGTACTTGCTTAATTAATTGTTTTAGAGATATTCATAGCTATGATCAAAGATGTTTAGGATTTCCCTCTTCTCTGATTACAGTTATATGTGTGTTTTAACTGTTTTCTATCCTTGAAGGTGAAATCACTAGAAGTTAAATGAGTTTCTTGCCTTCTATATTTCATTGGACAAGTTTGTCTTGAATAATTATCTGCTTTAGTTGAATCAAATAATTCATGGTTTTCCATGTCTATTGATTGCCTCTTCATGCTTATGATATTTAAGTCTCTCTGTTGAAAAGTACATATGATTAAGGATTCTTAATTGCCCTTCATCTTACTTTTCATTCTTACAATTGATGTTTATCTCATTACACCTAAAAAACCTTGAAGATCCACTGAACAAGTTATATTTTCCATATGATGCTCCCCGATCCATTGATGAACTTATCATGACTTTCATCAAACTCCATTTCCCAATGACTTAGAGATTTCCTCATTCTACCTATGCTGCTTTGATCATCATACCCAACCAAAACAATAAAAAAAACCCTATACTTAATAACTAGCCTAAAATCAACCATCCAAAGCAAACAAGTTTATATCTTTGCAAACAAATAGAGAAATCCCGCTTTGAGTCTAGGAAGGTTAGGTCTTAGGACTCCAAATATTGGTTTGATGTTACCCTATCATTTGGTCTACCAATCTGCCAAATCATGGTACCCTAACATAATAACAATCACGGTGGGACTTTTCTGAGTTCATAATAACCTGAATACCTTTTAAGATTTACAGAAAACCCCTGTCAAACTAATAATGCTATCCAGTTGATTCATCCCACCGCTCACTAACATAATGGCGATCACGGTGGGACTTTTTGAGTTAATAACAACCTAAGTACTCCTTATAACTTCAAAAGCCCTTGACAAGTAGAAAACCCAGTGAATTTTCCCCCTCACCACCAGTACTAACATAATGGCGATCACGGTGGGACAAAGTACATGACAGCCTAGAAACTCTTATAGACTCATTAGACTCTCAGTTAAGCTTAAGAAAATCAATTGACATCTAAGAGTAGACTCTGTTTATTTCACCATCTTAGCTAAATGATGATTCAGGTATAAAAAACTCTTACAAACCTTAGGGCTAGATAAAGAAACTCAGAAAACCCCAAAAACATTCCCAGATTGGTTTTTTTTTGTCAATTATTGGTGGTGGACCATACAAATTTATCTTCAAAACAACCAAAAATATCCACCTGGCAACTCCACTAGCCCCGGTAGGCCTATAACTTCACTATCTCTCTTTAGAATTCCTTAAAATTGTGTCAAAGCATCCCTGAAAAGTTTAAAGGCCTAGTCCCATATTATACAAGTCCCCTAAATACTAAGAGAGGTCAAACTTCTAAAAACAATCCTAAGACTTTCATCCTCTCTAAATTTTGAATTTGAAATCTGGCTTCACATAGGATCAATACCAGATCTCATTCAGACCCTAATCCTCCTACTATAGTTGATGATCTAGAAAATATTTTGTGGCAAACTTTTAAATCTGGAAATTTAACTACTGGTAGGACTATTCAAAGAACAAGATCTGTTCCTGAAAACCTTACAGTCTTAAAATATCCTCAGTTTGACTTGTACCATTCAAAGAACCTATTTAGAACCAAGTCACATAGTGATATTGACCAGGTTGACCTTGAGCCCATAGATTTGCAGCAGAGTTCTAGTAGAGAAGCCTCTCCTTCCACTCCTCCTGATTTTCAGCTTCTCCATAATTTCAGCTCTTTCCATAACAAATCTGCTCAAAATCAGTTTGCTGGTCCAAATACTTCCAACACACCCATCCACACATCCACTATTCAAAACACTCCATTTCAGCCCATATTCCCTCTCACAAACCCTCCTCTTGTAAATCCCCCATTTTCTCCCACCATGGAAGCATGGTATGCTCCACTAGTGTTACCACAACCTCTGGTTCCTTTACTAAATGATTATCAATCCATAATTTCCCATTTCACTGGAGCTGAATCTACTACCGCCAAACAACATGTAGATAAAATGGATGATGCCTTTGACTACATGGAAATAGAAGAAGAGACCATTAAGATGATAATATTTGCCCAAAGTTTAGGAGGAGAAGCCAAAAAATGGTTTAAAATCTTAACTCCTAACAACATAAATGATTTCCCTTCTCTATACCAAACATTCATAAACAAATGGGAAATAAAAAAGAACCCTCTCCAAATCCTTTTAGAGTATAACAACCTTAAAATAAACATCGGGGAAAGTGTCCAATATTACTGCACTTGATTTAATAGTGTTTACAATGCACTTCCCTCAAACATGAAACTCCCACTAGGCTTAGCCTTAGCCAAATTTCCTGAAGGTTTTGACCCAGAAATGGCCTATCAGCTAAGAGATAGAGACCCCTTAACTTTAGAAGATATGCAGAGGGGAGCCATAGGTGTAGAAGAAAATATGATTGAGAAAAGAGCCAGGTTAAAATCATAAAAAAGAGTTACATACAAAGATGAAACAATGACATCAACCTCATCATCTGATGCTAAAATTGATAACTTAGTGAGGGTAATGGAAAGGATGCTAGAAAAGATAAATCTAACTGAAAGAGCACCTCTTAGGGAGAACCAGACAAATCCTCAAAACATAAAAATAAATCCAAATTTCAGAAGAGATCCTATTCAGAATAGACAGAGATAATGACCAACAAATTAGGCCTCCTTTCCAAGACAATTATGTAGATGAGGAAGAAAGAGAGACAGAAAGGTTGGGAGAAAATCATGTAAATTTGATAGGACCTGACAGTGAGAGTGATGTTTTTCTCACTGAAGAAGAACAAGGATTCTGTTCCTCAGACCAAACTGAAAACAACCATGAGGATTCTGAAGATTATCAATTAGGATTTGAAAATGCTATAATGGAGGTTCACATACAATGTGATATTAGAAGCAAAAGGAACCAGAGACTTCCAATGATAAAAACACAGACACTGCTGTTAGGAAAACTTCAGAAAATATCTGTTAAGTCCCTATATTAATAGTGTAGTCCCTTATTATGTTAGTGTAGCCCCACTTATTGTTATTGTTGTACCCTTGTAACCCCCATATAGTTATTATTGTGCCCTTACATTATTATTGTCAGGTCGGCTAGGATTACATTGTGGCCCCACCAGGATTATATTGTGGCCCCATGGAATCCTATATATAGAAGGAGGTTTTGTTCATTTGTATCATCCAAGAATTGTTCATTTATGTAATGTATTGGAGGTTGCCCCCTCGAAGTGGATTATTTATAAGGCGTTGATATCTCTTTTCTTCTATTTTTGGAGCTGGTTACACAAAATTTGGTATCAGAGCTTTGGATTCTAGGGTTTCGCTGCTCCAAACAGGTCATCGTGGCATTTTCGCTATAACCTTTTTTTCTACAAAGTTTCAGAAGCTGAAATTTTTAGGGTGCGAAGCTAAAATCCGGAGGCAGATTTTCTAAAAATTTCAGAGCTTGGTTCGCAATATTTTCGGAGATATCATCTGTGGAAGTTAGGTATTTTTTCAAGCTCCTAAACAGGTCATCGCGGAATTTTCGCTATAAATTTTTTTCTACGAAGGTTCAGAATCTGAAATTCATATGGTGAGAAGCTGAAATCCTGAGGAAATTCGTCAAAAAATTTCAGAACTTGGTTCGCAATATTTTTAGAGATATGATCTGTGGCAGGTAGTGCTTTTTCAGGCTCCTGAATTTCATCTCAAAGAGGTGATCGTGGGAAAAGTTCAATAACTCTCTCTCTGGGAAGTGGATTTGAGTTCCGTTAAAAGTGGTCACAAGTACACAGACTTTAGTTTCTTGGCTATCAATTTCAGAGATAAAGGACGAAACAGTGACACGTGGCAAGTCCTACAAGTTTTCTCTACTGAACCAGTCCAGAATTAGGTCATTGTGGGAGATTGGACACAACTTTGTCTTGGGGAATCCAAATTAGATCAGACCTGTGGCATTTGAAAGAAGCTTCAGAGGGCTACTACAGGGCTGAATTTAAGATATTGAAGATTTTCAATTACAGAGATAATTCAATTTCAATATCGAGCTCCTCAAAGCAAGTAAAAGGTGTGTATTTTTTTTCCGAATTGCATAAGTCTTGTTTGAAGAATCAATTTGAAGTGATTCCAAGGGCCTATTGAGCATATATTTCAGTATTTCATTCTGAAATGCCTCCTAAAAATAACTCAATACCCATTAAGCCCTCATAAATCTATACTATGATGCATGAAGTGGAAGAATTGCAGTATGAGATATCAAAATTACGGTACCAAGTGCAACAAATTTCGATCTTATGAAGAGCAACCGAAGATGACATAGATGGTTTAAAAGAAGAACTGGAGGCTAAGTTGGATGGTTTGAAGGATAAAATAATAGCTAATATGGATGATAAATTAGTGGAAGATGACATCGAGCATCAACAACAAGTTCTCCAACTCTCAAAGGATAACCTAACTTTGGTGCAGAATCTAATGAAACAACATGAATATCAACATCACATTGAAAGAAGTTCCAAAGCAGTCACAAAAACAAGAACTCAACAAGTACGATCAATTTCAGAGTATCTCAGCAAGTGGAAGAACTTTCCTGTAGAATATTCCACATGGGAGGATGATAATTTTATACAGAAGCATCAAGAAATAATCAAGCGTTGAGGACAACACTTGTTTGAAGGAGAGGGGCATGTTAAGTTCCTATATTAATAGTGTAGCCCCTTATTATGTTAGTGTAGCCCCCCTTATTGTTATTATTGTACCCCTGTAACCCCCATATTGTTATTTTTGTGCCCTTACATTATTATTGTTAGGTCGGCTAGGATTACATTGTGGCCCCACTAGGATTATATTGTGGCCCCATGGACTCCTATATATAGAAGGAGATTTTGTTCATTTGTATCATCCAAGAATTGTTCATTTATGTAATGTATTGGAGGTTGCCCCCTCGAAGTGGCTTATTTCTAAGGCGTTGATATCTCTTTTCTTCTATTTTTGGAGCTGGTTACACAACAATATCCCTAAAAAGGCAATAAACAGTGCCAACACTATGACCAAGAAAGCTGATATGAATAAAGAAAAAACCAGCCAACAAAGTGTTGACCAAAGCTGCCCTAGTACTTCTACTAGTGGCCCTGAAAAATCTGTCCAAAATAACAGTCCTAATAAAACTGAGCAAATCAGAATTGCTGGAAAGACTATGTGTGACAAAGCAGATGTAAATATGTCAAAAACACTAGCACCTTTCAACCTTGAGGGAGAAATTTCCAAAATCAAAATTAGCATACCTCTAGCTGAACTAGTAACCCAAGATGTATATAAAAATCAAGTTTTGAAAGCTTTGAATATAGGAAATGATACTGATACTTTAAACTTGACAGATGATAAACTAGAATTGTTGTTTGGTCCTGAAGTAGAAGGAAAATACCAAGAAAGGGTTGTCCCTCCCTTCTATGTTAGCTTAAACATACATGATAAAATCTTGCACAATGCCATGCTAGACTGTGGTGCCTCTCACAACCTCATGCCAAAATTGGTGATGGAGAGATTAGGCCTAGAAATTACTAAACCTTAAAAATACCTATATTCTTTTGATTCAAGCAGAGTCAAATGCTTAGGTCTAATCAAGGATTTATGTGTCAATCTGACACAAATTCCTGCTAAGGGTCTAGTTATGGACATAGTAGTTGTTGACATTCCCCCAAAGTATGGCATGCTTCTATCCAGATCATGGGGAGCCAAACTTCAAGGGAGCCTTCAAATGGACATGTCTTATGATACCATCCCAGTTTTAACCAAACCAGAAGATTATATAGGGAATATCATATGAAATATATGGTAAGCAACATAGAAAGGCCAAACAACACTCCTGTTTATTCTATTCATTCATATCTAGATTCCTTTATCTTGTACAATGAAGATGAAATCAGCAAACAATAAAAGGAAAATGAGAAAGAGTTAAGCCCACCAGAACAGTCAAATCTGTCCTCAAATGAAGAACATAACAGATCAAACTTTAGCAGCCTTGAAAAGAAAAATGATAGTGAGCATGAGATAGAAACACTTTGGAAAATGAGCTTTGATGGCTCTTGTAGCAAAACAGGTTCCAGAGTTGGTGTATGGATACATAATACAAACAAAGGACATTCCTACAAACTTTAATTCCAATGCACCGATAACATTGTAGAATATGAATCTCTCCTCCTTGGCCTACATTTTCTTAAAGATTTAGAATCCAATAAAATATCAATCCAAGGAGATTCAGAGCTCATCATTAGGCAAATAAAAGGGGAGTATTCAGCCAGAAACCCAAGATTAAGAGAATATAGGAATGCTGCCCTAGACCTCCTAAAAACCTTTGAAAAATATGAACTAACTTTCATCCCTAGAGCCTAGAATAACCTTGAAAATGAACTTGCCTTTGTTGCCAGCAATTGTCAAATACCCTAGGTAAATGAACAATTCAATGTCAAAGTAAACAATCGGCCTGCAGTACCTGACAATGAAAACTATTGGCAAGTGTTTGAGGGTGATAAGCACATTGATGATTTTTTGCTGTCAAGAAATGACTTTGCTATACCAACACCTAGCTCAAGCCATGAAGAAGACTATTTTGATGAAAAACAAGTCCCTAAAACAGAGTTGTCCTCTACTGATGATATAAATCAATTTAAACATCTTTATAAGGCAGAATTACTTAACAATCTAGATCAAAAAGACCTTGAGTTTCTACAATTTGAAGATGATATAATACAAAGGGGCCTTACACCATTAGAGGAGCTTTTTTATTTCAATGATGTAGCTAAAAAACCAAAGATGGATCCTACAGAAACTGATGTAGAAGAGCATAGCATAGGCAGCATGAATGAACCCAAAATGATAAAGTTATCTAGCACTCTTCCTACTCATATCGTACAAAAATATATTGAAATTTTCAAAGAGTTTCGAGATGTGTTTGCATGGGGGTACAAAGATTTGAAATCATATGATACCAGCATTATTCAACACAAAATTCCTCTTAAAGAAAATCAGAAACCTTTCAAACAAAAACTAAGAAGGATAAACCCTGTTTTATTACCTTTAGTTAAGAAAGAGATCAAGAAGATGTATGATGTTGGGATCATAGTTTCCCTTAGGTACTCATAGTGGGTTCCCAAACTTGTGTCTGTTAGGAAGAAGACCGGGGAAATTAGGCTTTGCATTGACTTCAAAAATCTGAACAAAGCCTCCCTGTAAGATAATTATCCCTTACCTAAAATGGACCACATACTCCAAAAGGTGGTTGGATTTAAAAGAATATCACTGTTGGATGGTTTTTTAGGCTACAACCAGGTGCTAGTACTCCCAAGTGATCAACACAAAACTGCCTTCACCACACCCTAGGGTACATTCATGTATGTTAAAATGCAATTTGGTTTGATGAATGCAGGAGCCACATTCCAAAGGGCCATGGACATAAATTTTTCGGAAGACATAGGCTATTTAATAATCATTTACCTTGATGACATCACTGTTTTCTCCAAGACTGATAAAGAACACTTAGTCCATTTGAGAAATGTTTTTGAGAAATGTAGGAAATATGGCTTATCTTTGAATCCCAAGAAAACACACTTTTGTTTCCAGGAAGGAAAACTCCTTGGCCACATAATCTCTGAAGAAGGAATCAAAGTATACCCTAAAAGGATTGAAGGCATATTAAATATCAACCATCCTAGAAACCTCAAGGAATTGCAATATTTCATTGGGAAGATCAATTTTTTGAGAAGGTTCATCCCCAACCTTGCTGAACTTTTGAGAAATATCACAACCATGATAAAAAGGGAGAAATGTGTTAAGTGTACTTTAAAAGCCAAACTGTCATTTGAACTAGTGAAACAAGCTCTCACTCAAACACCAGTTCTTATCAATCCTAATTTCACCAAGGATTTTTACATTTTCTCATTTGCCTCTGAACACCCCATTGCTGCAGTGTTGTTGCAAAAGAATAATATAGGGCAAGAACAACCAATATCTTTTTTTAGTAAAGCCTTAAGAGATGCTCCACTCAAATATAACATCACGGAGAAACAAGCCTTAGCCTTGATAAAAGCATTGAAAGATTTTCGAGTCTACATTTTACACACTCATATCATTCCTTTTGTCCCACATACAGTTGTCAAGGACATTCTAAATCAAGACCCTGATGGTAAAAGGGGAAAATGGATTGCTATTATATTAGGGTATGATTTAGAAATCAGGCCTACCAAGTTGATTAAAGGACACGGATTAGCAAAACTCATGGCAGAATCAAATTTGCAAGCATTAGACACAAATATGATTGATGTTCTAGAAGAAACAGAAGAATTCACAGCTCCATACATTGAAGAAATATTTTTGAATTCATCTTGGTATGCTGATATCATTTATGTGCTTCTTTATCTCAATACTCCTTCTTTATCAAAGACTAAAGCTAGATTCTTGAAATAGAAAGCTTTAAATTACTGCATTTGGGATGGGGTTCTATATTGGAAAAATGTTGTTGGCATATTGCTTAAATGTTTGCTTGAGAATGATGCAGGAAAAATCATGCATGAGTTGCATGAGGGAGAGTGTGGAGGCCACCTTTACTGGAAGACCACAGCGAACAAGATTCTTAGAGTTGGCTATTATTGGCCCACCCTTTTCCCTGATACTCAAAAACTAGTCATGACTTGCCATAAGTGTCAAATTTTTGATGGCAAGAGGAAACTCCTACCTTTACCTTTGGATCCCATCAGTATTGAGGCTCCCTTTCAACAATGGGGTTTGGAATTTATTGGAGAAATTCACCCAACCTCATCTGCCCAACATAAGTGGAACCTTACTGCCACTGATTATTTTACCAAATGGATAGAGGCTATCCCTTCTAGGAATGCTACTGAATCAATCATTATCAAGTTCCTTGAGACCAACATACTATCCCGATTTGGTTGTCCTAGAAAGATCATTACAGACAATGCTGATACCTTTAAAACTAAAAGACTGGTTTATTTCTACTATAAATATCATATCATATTGGGGCATTCCACAACTTATTAACCCCAGGGTAATGGGCTAGCTGAATCCTCTAACAAAAGCCTGATCAACATCATCAAAAGGCTGTTGGAACAAAATCAGAAATCATGGCATAGTAAGCTGGTTCATGCATTATGGGCTGATAGGCTAACCACCAAGAAATCAATCAATATGTCCCCCTATCAGCTAGTATATGGCATGGATGAAGTATTCCCAACATATTTGGGAGTTCCAGTCATGAAACTCCTCCAAGAAGTGCAATCAGAAGAAAATGACATGCAGAGAAGGTTGAATCAAACCATTCATTTACAACAATCGAGAGAGGAAGTATACAAAAGAACAAAAGCAGTACAAGACAACATCAAAAATATCTTTGACAGCCGGACTAAAGCTAATAATTTCCAAGTTGGAGACACAGTTTTGAAATGGCATTCTAGTAGGGAAGATAGAGGTAAACATGGTAAATTTGAGAATTTTTGGAAAGGGCCTTATATCATTCATTCAATCAGGGGTCATAATGTTTTCTTTTTACAAGGGCTGATAGGAGAAGAGTTATTTGGAGGTACTGTCAATGGCAGGATTCTCAAACACTATTTTTGTCAAGAGTCCTAGCTTCAAAGTTTTCATTCATTATACATAAACATTACATGATAAGAAATCTTGAAAACAAAAAATTTAGAAAACAGAAAAGGAAAAAGAGGGCATATTTGAAAGAGGTATAGCCCCATACCCAAAAAAAGTACTGCTGAAAGTGTGCAAGTCTAAGTGCCACTACTGGTTCAAAAAAGAATATCTTGTTCAATCATCTAGCCTAATCATGGCTGAACATAATTTAAATCTATGTTGATAAGTTAGTGAAAATAATGATTGTCAAAGTTATTCAAGCTTGAATTATCAGGAAATATAGATTAGGGAATGAAAGATACTGGTTCCACGTGCTAAAAACATAACCAGAGAGAAAGATGAGGATGCATAACAAATGATAGATCATAGCCTTATCTTTCTACTTACTTTTTATGCAAAATAAATGTTTGTGTGCAACTTGTTCCAATGCCACAACTCATGGTCAATCAGATTGTCTAATCCTGATCTAAACCGTGCTTTAAATTTCATGTCAATAGTTTAGAGAATCAAGACTGCCAAAGAGCTTAATCTTGACAGTAAAAATAGCTTAGGTAGAGAATAAAAGAGTTCATTAGGTTAATCTGAACTCTTAGAAGCAGTAAGGTTAGAAGTAGATAGTTTATTTCTATTTTCAAAAATAAAATGTCAAGAGTTTGCCAGTTCAAGTGCACTCAAGGAAGAAAAAAATGTTAGGACAAGTAGTTTGGGTAGGTAGAAATGTTGTTGAAAGAATCATATGTTGAAGATTATTGAGATCACCACTTCAAAAGAAATATAAGCAAGTGAAAATAAGGGAAAAAATCAGCCAAATGGAAAGGAAATTGGTCTAGAAAAAACTCAAATATTTGATAAACTGAAAGTTTTGGACACCTCTAGAAAAGGGAGCTTCCCTCCCCAAGTGGAACCACTGTTAGTCATCAGTAATTTTTGCTGATATCAAGGATGACTAAGTAATGGTCCTATATTTCTAAAAAAAAGATTTGAGAAATATTGTGCGTTTTAGAAATCTCACTGCCTTCATTATTCTAAGTTAAACTGCCTTCTAAGGTTTACCTCAATGCTCCATAAAAGACTTCATTATTTGGGCCTGTTAACCTCATTTCACTGCCTTACCCTCGCTCTCATTCATGGCCTTTTTCCCTCTAAAAAACCCATTTCCTCCTCTCCTAAAAACCCTCATAAAACACCCCTTCATTTATCATTTTTCCTCTAAAAAGCATTAAACAATGTAAAAGCTTCCTTTTACATTGTTTAAAACTAAATTTTAAGCCTATCAGGTCCTTTAAATTGTGCATAAAACCTGCCCTTTTGCAAAATATAGGCCTTAAGCCCTTTCTTTTAAATAACCCCAGCCCCCTTACATTCTCATAAGACCTCGACCTCCGCTATCCTAAGCCCTTATCCCCATGAAAATAAGCCTCCACCCTTTTATTTTATTAAACCCCCCAAACCTTATAAAAAACCCCCTTAACCTTCGAAATATTAAAGAGCAGGCCCGCCTCTCATTACACTCAACATCCTCCATTAACCTTACAATTTAATGCATTTCGTTAAAATTTTAAAATACCCCAGGTCCCATCCTCCATTCAACCCCGCCATCCAACCACAACCCGCCACCTATCCTCCACTCCGCCGGCTCGATCAACTGTCCACCGCCTCCCCGATGCGCATCAACCGTTGATCTCCCATCCTGAGATCCAACGGTCCGCATCCTATATCGCAAATAAAGTTGCGATTGGATTATTTTTTCACAACGCACGCGAAATCAGTGGTTTTTCCTCGCCACATGTCTCATCTTGAGATGTATCGCGTGCTCTCCGCCGAAAACTGCTTACCACCTATCCTTTGCGCGATAAAACCATTTTTAGTTTTCGAAAACTGCCTACCTTCTGCGCCCTTTTTCAAAAGTTTCCGTCTCCCGTTCAAATTCCTCATGGTTCCACCTCTGGAACCTTTCCCTCTGCACCCTATCCTCCTCTGCAAACACCCTATGACAGTTCAAAACCCCGACAAGAGCAGTAAAACCCTCCCACAGGATTTTTTACTAAATTGTTTATGTTTTTGCAGGTTTTTAATGGAGGACATGAATGAACATATTCTGCAGGGTCAAAATTGATCACAGGGAGGGCCTGGATGATGATCCAGGAACTCATAAAGGATCAATAACGGCCAGAGGATCTGTGCCAAATATTTTCATAGATGAAACATGATCATCAATGGATCAAATGAAACCCTCCAGCCACGAAGAAAGCTTCCCCTGCGCACAGAAAACACAAACAGTTAAAAAGTAGTGAAAGGCAGAAAGAAGAATGATTAGAGGGCTAATCCTAATCAAAATCCAAAACAAAGGATTAGCCAGTCAAAGCAGAAGTCAAAGAAAGAAAAGAAGACAGTGGACAGATTAAAAGATAAAGGCAAAAGATCATAAAAGATAAATCAAAAGATTAAAAGGACAGAACAGAGATCACAAACAGATTAAAGTAAATATCATAAAGACAGACAGTCAGAGTTTAAGGACATATTTTAAGGCCTAACAAAGATTAAAGATAAAACAAAAGGCATATTAACCCAAAGAAAATTTGAATGACTCAGCTTGTGGCCGTTACTCTTCTCGAAAGATATTTTGTGCCACCTAGTGCTTTGTTTTCATTCAATAAAGCATTAGACAGTTATTGAGCTTAGTCAGAGATATTTATATCTACCAAAAAATTATTTTAAAAGTTATGAATAGGCCTTAAAGTCAAACATTTCACCTATTTTTCCTTAGGAGTTAACATAGAAGTTATTATTCAGAGAAATATCTGCAGATATTCCTGCCTTGAGCCTTGCATGGTCTTCAAGGTTAGGAATTCATTAACTCTGTAATAAATGACACTCAAACCCTAGCTTAGCTTCACCTCCTCATTTGCAGATAAATACTGCATCTGGACTCATTATCTTGTTGGGATTTAATGACTCTTTGAAGTAATACATAGTGTCTTGGAAGTTGAAAGGAAATTGATGTCTTGGAATTTGTGGATGCTCTGATTTGTTTGTTGAAGGAGGAGGCTAGATCACAGGATCCCTAAGCTTGGTTGTTGGTGAAGTGCTTCTAATCTGTTATTGTTATTTCCTGTTTCATTATGTTTCCATCTTTCTATGTTGCAGTAGAATAAAATTTTTAGACTAAGAAATGTCTTTTGAAAGCACCTTAGTTCTGTTTATCTTCACTGCCTTAATGTTTTCTTCTGCTAGGACATTTTAGAGAATTCTTAATTGCTCTCTATACCCCCTAAGTTTTTTATTTCATGAATAGTTGAATATAATTGGTATCAAACATGATTTATGGCTAGCCCTGCTTATTTGATGTCACTAAAACACTGTTTTTGAAGTCTCTCTCTAAAGTACCATTCTTTAAAGTTTTCCAAAGACGTTTTGTTTCGATCACACCCTTTGTACTTGCTTAATTAATTGTTTTAGAGATCTTCATAGCTATGATCAAAGATGTTTAGGATTTCCCTCTTCTCTGATTACATTCATATGTGTATCTTAAGTGTTTTCTGTCCTTGAAGATGAAATCACTAGAAGTTAAACAAGTTTCTCACTTTCTATATTTCATTGGAAAAGTTTGTCTTGAATAATTATCTACTTTAGTTGAATCAAAGAATTCATGGTTTGCCCTGTCTATTGATTGCCTCTTCATGCTTATGATATTTAAGTCTCTATGTTGAAAAGTACATATGATTAAGAATTATTAATTTCCCTTCGTCCTACTTTTCATTCTTACAATTGATGTTCATCTCATTACACCTAAAAAACCTTGAATATCCACTGACCAAGTTAGATTTTCCCTATGATGCTCCCCAATCCATTGATTAAATTATCATGAATTTCATCAGACTCCATTTCCCAATGACTTAGAGATTTCATCATTCTACCTATGTTGCTTTGATCATCATACCCAACCATAACAATAAAAAAAACCCCATACTTAATAACTAGCCTAAAATCAACCATCCAAAGCAAACACGTTTATATCTTTGCAAACAAATAGAGAGATCCCACTCTAAGTCCAGGAAGGCTAGGTCCTAGGACTCCAAAGACTGGTTTGATGTTACCCTGTCATTTGATCTACCAATCTGCCAAATCACGGGACCCTAACATAAATTTTCCCTGGGAAGAACGACAAAGTTTCAGTTCTAAGGTCTGAGAGAAGCAGACACTTAGGCACATATTGGTTTTATTTCTGCTCTGGCGACTCCACACATCAAATAATCATTTGGAAGGTGACTCCACACATCAAATAATCATTTGGAAGGTGACTCCACACATCAAATAATCATTTGGAAGGTGACTCCATTGCTTGAAGATCAGTATCTTGATGAAGTTTCAAGATGAATTCCATTGCAAGAATAAATTCCAGGTATGCCCCTATGAATCTGTCTCATAACCCTGTTTTTCCAAATCCTTTGCCAAAGGTCGAATGGTTAACTGATCTTCCCATATTTAAATATGAAAAGAAAGACAATGCTGCTCTTCATTTGGTTAGATTCCACATGCATGTACACAAACTTAAGGTTCAGTTCCCTGAGGATTGCCTCATGAAGATGTTTATGGTCACTTTAGATAGAAAAGCATGGTCTTGGTACGAAAGCCTCCCAAATGGTTCATTATATTCTCTTGTTGATTTCCATGTTGCATTTTATGAGATGTATGAAGAGTGTCATCCGTCTTTATTGCTGGTCAAAGACTGCTGTAAACATTTTTGTTTATTGAATATTTAGAGAATTGTTATGAAGATGATGAGTTCATGGATGAGGAAATTTTATAGGCCCTTCATGACAATCCCTTTCATCACCAAGAAGAAAGGATAACATCTCTCTTGGATGAAAATGAAACCCAATAGGAGTTTATTTATGAAAATCATTGTTACATCCTCTGAGTTTGATGAAAAGTTGAAGCATACTTGTCAGTCTTTTGATCATCAGGAATATGAGAATAATTTCAAACAACAAGAGGGAATACTGGAAGATAATTGCTATAATCCTCAGGTAAAGGAAGAAGTTTATTCTTCATGCCATTCCTTGCATCAGCCTACATCAAATAATGATCACACTAATATGGAAGTGGATGAAAATTTTTCTTTATCCTTGTCTTCTATTATGAAGTCATTTGAGTGCAAGTCAGAAGATAAGATTCAATTTGTGGATGAAGTTGCTAAGAACATTGAAAAATACATTGAAGTTTTAGAAGATCAAATTCAATCTTATAGTCTTCATGATCAAGATCAATATTTTCAAAAGTTTTTAATGCCAGAACACAAAGAGAGGGTGCTGCTACCTTTCTCTTTTGAGATTGAGGAAGAATACCCTGCTTTTTAAAATCAGTTTGATAACACACAACTGAAATCTTGTGTTGTTGAGAAAAGCATATATGAGTTGTCCAAAGCTGCAGAATGTCTTGAGAATCATAAAACATACTATGTCTTCTATGATCCTATAGCTGACTACATGGAAGAGTTCTACAGTCCAGATTTCCAGTTATTTTTTCATTATGAAGATCAGATACATTTTATGTTGCCTTGGTCATTTCAGTATCCTGCTTACTTTTGGTTCAAGTGCAGTCAAGAGGTTCAAGTGTCAAATCAGATCAATGACTGACTTCATTGGAAGTTTCATGTTGCTTGAATTAAAAATGGAGATTGCAACTGTTAGGGTAGGTAGGAATGTGTGAATAAGCTCAAAGTTGACTGAGCATATTTTCAGTAGGTACAACGTTGGTTTTTCAGCAGTAATCATCAAGCTTGAGCCCGAGGAGAAGGCCATAAGATTTTGGCGAAGTTTTCATAAATTTCAGAGTTTTTGTTTCCAAGAAGATGGATGGCACTGGAACTACAGGTTCTTTGGTGTACCATAGGGGCACACCATCCCAAGTGGAGAAAATGTTATCACTCATAATTTTGTGAGTCATTACTTGACATGGTCATATATTTCACTCCTCAAAAGGGTAAGGACTCCTTAAAACCTTTTCAAGTTGGCATAGGAAATTTCATTTTTTCATATTTAACCTATCCTAAGTTTCAAGACCACCCTAATTTCATCTCAAAACCACCTCCATATAGGTCAAATAATGTTCCATCAGTCATCATTTTCTGACATATTTCATTTCCAAAGCTTACAACTCCGAAAAGAGGGTTTTCTGTTGTCAAAATGCAAAATTTTCTTGTTTTATACATGTTTTTAGAATGCAGATTCTGGACAGTTGAAGATGTGTTTCCAAAAACTAAGAGAGGGTTTTCTTCAAGACATACTGACCTACAAAAAAATCCTTCATGTTTTCAATATCTATCAAGGATAGGGATAAAAGAGCTCATCTCTGAACCCTATGTTTTCAGAAAAAACAAAGTCATTTTAGTGATGAGTAAACTTGCTAAAGGAGAAAAGGATGTTTTTTGAAGAGGAAACACCTCAAGGCTCTTAGGTTGAGTTGGTTTATGTTTTGAAAGGTCAATGCCATGTTGAAAACCAATTTTATGCATCTAGAAGGTACATTTTTGAAACAAGGCAAAAATATGGAATTTACACTGTTTATGACAGTTTCATAATGTTTCCTAGGCTTGAAGCCAGGAAAATGCTACGAAACCACATGTAGCTTTATTTTTGTTTGAAAAACCACTTTTGGTAGTTTCCAAGGAGAGGAAATGATATGGAAGATGTGTCAGAACACGATGAAGACCATGCGATAGAAAAGAAGCAGAAATTCTGATGGAAAAGGTGATTTTTGTACGCTACGAAACTGCTGAAAACTGTTTTATGAGCGAATTGTTTTTTAATGTTCTAAGAAAAATAAAACTTATTTTGGAAATATGAAAGAGGATTTTCTTAAAAACAGGCCCCTCAACAAAAACCTTTCTCAATTTCTGCAAATCCATCAGGGTTTAGAAATTATACACTCATCTTTGCACTCTATGAAACTGCTCAAAAAATGTTTTCGTAGCGAATTGTTTTTTAAGGTTTATAAGCAAATGAAGAAGGATTTTAGAAATATGAAAGAGGTTTTTCTTTAGCATAGGCCCCTATATAAAAAAATCTCTTATTTTCTACAAATCCATCAGGGTTTGGAAATTATACACTCATCTTGGCATGCTATGAAACTGCTGAAAAACTGTTTTTGTAGCGAATTGTTTTTTAAGGTTTGTGAGAAAATGAAAAAGTATTTTGGAAATATGAAAGAAGTTTTGCTTCATCGAAGATCCATATACAAAAACCTCTCTCAGTTTCTGAAAAGCGATCAGGGTTTGGAAATTATACACTCGTCTTTGAATCCTAGTTTTTAGATTTTTCACCAACCAAATTTGTGAAAAAATTGTAAAAATTCGACTTGGAGGTGGTCTAGCTCATCATGCACGTGACATAATGAAACATCAACACTCTAGTACACTCAAAAAATTAATTGGTTGTAGTTGATAATTGTTATTGAATTTGGTTGTTGAACTATTAATGAAAGAAGAGTCCTTTTTGTATTCAAACTTTGCAAAACAGAAATATCCCTAGGAATTCTCCAAGAGATAGAATCATGTTTGAAATAGGTCTCTGAGGTGGGAATTCGAAGCTAGCAAGGTGGAATATAATTTTTATGAGTCCTCATTCTATAAAGGACTTATTTTTAGAGTTAGAGTGGGCTGGGATATGTTATGGTTGACTGCTGCTATTGTAAACAGGTTTTTGATCAGTAATGGAGAATGGCTATTGGTTTCATCCTTCACCTGAGATTCATTTGATACTTTCGTGAAACCTATGTATCTTATTACTTTCTGTCATTATGTTAATGTTTAATTACTCAAAATTCTTTCTTTGCATGCTCTGAATTCCTTTCAAGTACTAAACTGTTGGATATCTTTCTCAATGTCCTGCTTTCAGTATCTTAATGTTCATTACTCAAAATTAATGTTTCTTATGCTCTGACTTCCTTTGAAAATTTATATATTGAGTAAACTCTGTATGTGTGTATTCTACTTTCATCTAAGTATCTACATGCCTTAGCTTCCACAAGGATAGCCTTTGTCATTTATATCCCTGTCACTGACTCCATAGCCCAATGGTAGCACGCCTTCATCTTTTCAACCTTCAAGCATACAAAACCAAGACACAATTCATAGAGTTAGCCATATATATTTATCATTAACCAATATCATAAATTACCTGTGAGAGAGCCCTTTCAGACTGAAGAGGCTAAGCTTCAGTCAAAATTTGGTTTGAAATAGTTACTCCAAGTTGACCATTGAAGCAGCCCAAGAGGACTCAATTTGGTGATAACAAAAGGCATCCCATTCCTATGGGATGAGATTGCCCAAAAATATTTTGATGAACTGAAGATCATTCTCTTCAATGCTAATATTTTTCATCCCCCAAATTATCATCGCGATTATTTACTCTATCTGGCTGTCTCTTTTAGCACTATCGCCATGGTTCTGGTATAAGACGATGACGATGGTAATGAGAATGCCATCTATTATCTTAGCCACAATCTTCTCGACACTGAAACACGTTACAATCATGTCAAAAAACTGGTGTTGGCAGCTGTTCAAGCTGTACAACATTTCTGCCATTATATCTTACTCTGCACCACGACCGTGATTTTTGATTGCAAACCCATGACCTATATTTTAACTCGACAGTTGCCGGGGGGAAATTACTCTAAGTGGATAGTTATCCTCCAAGAGTTCGATTGGAGTTCACTGTCGCCAAATTAAATAAATCGTTGGTTTTTGCTGAATTGATATGCTCTTTACCCTCTGCCTCTGCTCCTTCTAGTTCTGAGGAACGCATTCCAGACGATACTCTTTTTATGATTAGCACCTTCGATCCATGGTACGATGATATCATTGTTTATCTCTAGACTTCTAATTTCCAGTCCGAGTTGACGAAAGATTCTCTTCGACGTATTCGTCATCATTCACAACCCTATCACATAGTCGGAGATAATTTATACCGCATCGGAGTTGATTTCGTCCTCCGTCGGTGTCTAACCCTCGAGGAAGCTGAAAAGTTCTTAATGACTGCGATTCTGGAACGTGTGGCGGTCATATGTATGGGTATGCTACTGTTCAAAAAATTATTCGTGCCAGGTATTTCTGGCCTAAAATTTTCAAATATTGTATCCTTGCTGTCCGTAAATTTTGCGAGTGCCAGATCTACTAGCGAAAGATGCGCGCGCCACCCGCTCACCTCCATCCCGTCATTACTGTTTGTCCTTTTGAAAAGTGGGGTATAGAATTTATGACATGTAATCTTCGCTCGGACGGGGGGGGGGGGCATGATTATATTATCATAGCCATATAGTACTTCACCAAATGGGCCGAAGTAATGCCTGCATTAACAGCTGACGGTAAGATGATGAATCAATTTCTCTTGAATCATGTGATTGCCAGGTTTGGAGTCCCTCAAGCCATTGTCACTGACCATGGCTCCCATTTTCGCCATTATATGATGGCTGATTTGACTACTTAGTTGGGTCTGCATCACGACAACTCAACGCCATACTACCCCCAAGCCAATGGTCAGGTCGAAGCCATGAACAAATTTTTAGTCACTATGCTTCATCATACTATTGGGATGCACAAGTCCAATTGGCATCTCATGTTTTTCTCAACTCTCTGGGCTTACCGAACCTCAGTGAAGGATGCAACCAGATTCACACCATTTCAACTTGTTTATGGTCTGGAAGCTACCCTTTCGATTGAATTTGAAATTCCTTCGCTCAAGATAGCTGTCGAATTACTGCCAAATACTTTGCTAGAGGAAGAACTTCTTCTATATTTGGAGAGGCTTGATGAAACTCACTGCTTCGTTTCTCTAGTCATAGAAGCACAGAAAAAGCGGGTCAAATCCCACTTTGAACAGACAATGTCCCCTCGTACCTTCGTAGAAGGAGACTTAGTCCTCTTGTATGACCAAGCCCATGATAAGATGGGGGATGGTAAATTTGAACCCATGTAGCATGGGGCCTACATCGTTATACGTTTTTTGCAAAAACGGGGCCTGAGAGCTTATTGATTATAAAGGCCATCCTTTGGATCAGCCCCGAAATGGATATATCTCAAAAAATATTATGCATGAGTTTCCTCGTGAATTTATTTTGTACATAAGTGTGTTTTTTCATTTTTGTAAATTTTTGGCTTGGTGTGCTTTTCGAGCAATTTTTCCAGCTTATTATGTCTTTTCTTACTATGTAGATGTGTGTCACTCCTTATGTCGGTTTCGTTGACGGTGCCTCCCGCGGTAACCAAAACTTATCCTCCGTGGTTTGGGTAATTTATGATCCTAATGGTGAGTTAGTAGACCTTCAAGGAATTTTTCTAGGACGTAAAACTAATAATTTCGCTGAATACAGTGCAGTTATCGAACTTCTAACTGAATCTATTTCCCTCGACATTCGTGAATTAATTATAAACCTAGGCTCTGAGATTATTGTTCTCCAACTCAATGGGCGTTATTTTGTCAGAAACCCTTAGATTTTAAGGATGTATTTACGTGTTCATTTGTTAGAAAGAAATTTTGATTATATTACATATCAACATATTCCCAGAAGAATGAATACATTAACTGATGCAGTAGCTAATATTGTATTAGATAGAAATTTGTGGAATTTGTAAAAGCAATCATCATTACATAGTAAGATTTAGACATGAAAATAAGCATATATATATATATATATCGATTGTTTTCGTCGGCTTGTACATCATAGTTCAAAAAATATGTATGTGTTTCAGTTACATCCTGATACGCCATGTCTCTCAAAAAATACAAAAATAAAACCTAGGAGTCTAATCAGCATGGTGCTCATGATAACACGTCACTACCCATATGACATGTCTAAGCAGTCGATGGATGCAGTTAGAAATCTGCGCAGTGTGCTGCTGGTAAGGACGAGGAATGTTCTCAAATCTCACATACTCTAGGATCCTGCTCGTGAGTCCCTCCAGTTTGAGTATAATTTATTCCTCGTTATCACCTCCCTCACCATGAGGAGCCACTTCGAACTCTCTTTCAACCCTTCGAGCTATCAGAGACATCCCTACAGGTCTCCTTGGTCCAACATCTGCAACACATGAGAAAATATTAGAACACACACACACACACACACACACATATATAAACCAAAAAAATCATAATACTCATAAAAATCCAAAAACTGAGTTTTTACCTCTATCCTCGTCCCAATGGTCCCCTTCCGGAAGTGGAAGATCTAGATCACCCCTGATATCGGTATCGATATATGGCCAGTCCTCCACCACAATGATTTTTCGGCTCAACCATTCAAAGAACTCTGGTATCCATGACAGATGCTACCCACCTCCTGATCGAGGCATCAACTCAACCCAACGGACCATCCGTAGCTCTCATGGTGATGGCCTAGCTTCAACTACTTCCCGAAATTGGAATATTGGTAACCGTTCCAGGATGAATGATATAAAAATGGACCTATACCCAAACTGCTTTAGCTTACCTTTTTTTACACTTGGTCAGCTAGCATTTCATATTGATTGTCACCACTTCTGCCCAATTGAATATTTTTGGAGACATACAATCTATGGCTAACTGGAGTTGAGTCTTTGTGGCTTCATGGGGAGCCTGAGATCCAACAGCCCGAGTAATGATATGCAACATTACCCTCAAAGGTAAGTTGTGCACTGTCTGGATGTCTAGTTTACCGCATTTATGTGCTTTGCGTGCTTCAGGACAAGCTCTCCCTATCAACATGGCCATGCTCTCTCCAAGGATCCGAGTACCTGTCATTCCTGCCCGCTCTCCTCTCCACGAAAATCCTATCAAGAGGTAGATATAGGAGACTTCTATCTCTAATTCCTAGTCATGGATGATGAATTTCTCTTGGTCAATGTCCCATACATTAATCAAGTATTGCAGCAGCTCTAATTGAGCTCTTAGACATGGGCTCATGAAAAAGTTAAGGAGCCCACAGTTCCTCAGAGCATCTAATCTTGCACGGTCCTCCCTGGAATATGCATCTTCTACCCCATGCTCCCACTCTTTCCATTCTATTTCCATTACAACTGCTGATTCTTCCTGCAAAAAAAAAAACAAGATTCCATAAGCCATATTGTTAAAAAATAAATTGATTTTGATAAGCATTTTTGGAAAATATTAAAAAAAACTTGTGTGCGGTGCTCGACGCAATTTTTTTTCAAACAACAGCGCCGAGCGATGATTTCCTTGTATAAAATCGCGAATGTCGGCGTGGCTCCGTGCCGAGAACTGACGCCGACCGCCGTGGATATGAATTTTTAAAACTATTCCATAAAATGTATCAAAACATTAAAACATATGGAAAATGTATGAAATCGCAGGGGAAGTTCATGGTTCTTACTTGGAAGAAGTGGATTCGTCAATGGCCTCCTAGATCGCCTGCAGTCAGCTCCCCAACATCACAGTGAAAACCAGTGAAAGTGCTGACAAGAAAGTGAAAAGGTAAAAGTGAATTGATTTTTACTATTGAGTTATTTTATAACCTTTTCTAACCCTAATTAGGTTTTTGGACACATTATTGGTTATTTTTCATTATTTTTTCTTGAAAATAGGTTTTACATTTGTTTCTTATACAAAAATAGGTCTTAAAACTGGAAACGATGAGGAAACACATGGTATTTTATTAATTTTTCATAGTCAGTAAAAAAATGAAAAAGTCACCCCCTGGAGTTATCTTTCAGCTCTTTTCTGTCTCTCAAAATATGAAAATATTGCCGATCTCTTGTCGTTTTGAACTTGCTAAAGGTTTTGAAACATCATCTGCCCAGTATACGTTTACCCCTTTTTAGGCTGGGACAAATTATTTACAAAAAAAGAATACCTTAGTTGAATATGGCTAAGTGGTTCTCTCATATATTGTTTTCTACCTTCTCGGATCTGAGAGACAACCTACGAAAAGGGACCTTCTGGATTTTTCTTTTCTACCTATTTTCAAAACCTCTAAACATGAAAGATGCCGAGTTTTCCCCTTTTTAGACTCGTTAAATCTAAATGACGTTGGAGCCGTCTCCATGACGTTACCGAGTTCCTCCTTCCTAGGGCTCGTGAAATGTACTAGGATGGATTTGTCCGAAGGAGAAACTTACCTGACAAGCATATGCTATCCCCTTCAAGTTTTTTTCCAAAAATAATTGGGGTACTCGCCATAAATGGTGGGGGGAAACGGAACTAGTTATCAGTTGCATCGGCAGTATGTCGCTCTTGAACATGACACTTGTCTGCAGTTCGTTTCGGGTTGGGAACATCCCACATTCGTCATTTTTCCTCCATAGGTTTGGGTTATCCATTTTGACCTCTCATGTTCTATTTCCCTCGTTACCATGACCTCAGATCCCTTGATGTAAAATACTTCCAGATTCCAGAGTCGTGTTTCCAATATGTGCAAGAGAAGTCCCTTTTGTAGTTTTCAACCCCTGATCCTCTGTTCAGTATTGATTCACTATCATCTTATTCCTCTTTCTTGTTTCGATGATGTGGGAAACATTATGGCCCTCCTTCGACTGATCACTTCCTGTCGACTTCAGCTCATTATCCAGGAAGTTGATCCAGAGACTCCTTAGTGCTTGCACGCCTTAATGGAAAGTTCTTCGCATTCGACGACAGGTTCTCATAATTGGCCTTCTATCAGGTGATTTCACGGATGTTCGACTCCTATTCATTTTTCACATTCCGTGTATTGTACTAGCAGTACCTTGAGAACCATTGTCATTATTGGTGGTTTCTCTTGCACCTATTAAGAACTTCTGTCATCGGATGGTAATCAGGTGAATTTCTTGCATGTTCGACTTCAGCTCATTCATTCACATGCCTAAATTTGTACTTGTTCGGGCCGGGATGGAGCACAAGACCCTGGGTTTTGTCTGATGAAATCTAGGCTGCAAGATGATTTTGTTTGTCATGACTGCATACACGAATCTTCTGATTGGATGGCTGCGACCATACCTGAGTCTATTTTATTATCCTTTTCACTGGATGGCTCTGTCCATACCGTGGATCTTATTACATGTTCTCTATTATGGATGGCTGCACCCATACCTCATACTCATGTATCAGAGTTCTCAGTCGTACTTGATCTTGCAAGTCCTTCAACGATGACGTTCTAGTTTGGGCATGTTCTCATAAATCATTTCACCCCTCCCTCTCTCTTAGACTTCATGCTTTAGGGGGAATCTGTTACACAACTTTTTGTCACCATCCTTGCATTCCCTATTCCAAATACTGGAGGACCATCATAGTGACCCTTTTTTACTGTTACACATAATAATGAGTGTCATTTCATCCCTTAACATGCAAGGAACAAAACCTCTATGGACCATTCCTGAATTAGACCCTTAAAAACATGTAATTTTGGGTCAGCGATGTGGTGTGGTCATGTCCTCGTGCCCATGTCCATATTTACACTAGGACTCGCACTGTGGTCATTATGTATTTGAAGAACCCCTGTGTGGAGCTACTTTTGGAAGGTTTTTTAATATGGAAATGAAGCTTCTAATATCTAATAGCTTCGTGGGCAGAATCATGGATGTTGGTTCGATTGGATGTGGTCGAGTTTCTCCCTTTGGCCTTCTAGTTCCTACAAAAATGAAACTTCCCAAAGGGATAGACCTTTCCTCCACCATAAGTGGATCCCAAAGCTCTTCCTCCACTCCTATAAATTCCTCTTCATCCCATTGATTCTGCTAGATAGAATAGACCAAGAGCTGGTGTGCAGAAGATAGTAGAGAATAGTTCATAGTTATGGGAGAGAGTTTGAGCCTTTCTCCTCTTTGAGCCAAATCAACGAATGAATGATTTGGAGACATGCTTGAATGAACCCGTCAAAGGAGGTCTATAACATCAAGGCGTAGGTTGTAAACTCCCTTTTATACATTAATATGACATGACTAATTTCTAGTTCCATATTTGTCTATGTTAATATCCGAAGTTTCTAACTCTCCTTGACTAGTTAGATAGTTGTAAATGATTATGTATGCTCATATTCTTTTAGTGCTTGCTTGATCTTTGTGCGGTTGTGTGGATATTTCTACCAATAGAGTGCAAGGCTTGTAGGAAAAATATCGAGGGATCACTGCAACATACTACGTCAAGAGCATTGGATTGAGGTAGGACATCTATTCCAATCTATATTCCATTTATGAACTAGGAATTTAGAAACCAACTTGTTCCCTTGTTGCTCGACCCGCCCTAGGGCTAGAAGGATCGTCTCTGTCCACAGAGGGGATTTTCCTGCACAACATCAATACATATTCCCATTGAAACCAACAACTTACCAGATGGATAGTAAATTACCCAAGCCGCGGAAGCCAAATTTCAGGTATGTCGACTAGCACCATCGACAAATCCTAGATAGACCAGATCATCCATCAATACCTACCAATACAAATAAAAAATATGAATTTCACTATGAAACCTATAGAAATATATGCACAAATATACACAATATCTACAAAACCAAACAAATGCTAGGTAGAAGCCTAGGGATAATACTTTTTAAGATAGAGCCCATTTCTGGGCTCCGCTAACTCGTTTCCATAAAAATCAACCAATTCGTAAGCTCCCTTTTTCAATACTTTTTTAACAATAAAAGGACCGTACCACATGTATTTAAACTTTCCTTCCCCCAAGGCATCCTTGTCTTGGTCATAGACGAGGACAAGGTCGCCTTTAGAGAAAACCCTAGGAGGTACCATCTTATCGTATTGGATCTTCACCCTTTTCTTATGAGCTTCATTGATCATGGTTGCATCTCGACGTTGCTCATCAAGACATTCCAAATAAACGAGGCACTCTTCAAGACTGATATTTTCTAGAAGAAGTTCAATAGCTAGTTTAAGAGAAGGAATTTCACATTCCACAGGGAATATTGATTCCAACCCATAAACTAGTTGAAAATGAGTGAAACCATTTGCAGTCTTAACTGACATCCAGTATGCCCAAAGCAGAGGATACAACACAATGTGCCAATTAGATCAAGCTTTATTAATTTTCCTTTGTAAGATAACCTTCAAGGCAGGGAAAATTTAAAAATGGAAATTTATCTTTAATTTTAGAAACCTTGGCGAATCTTACGAGTCCCTGATATGCAGATTCTAAAAAGTTTGGTGATATTTTTTTAAAAATATCCAAATTTCTAATGAATTTATATATTCTTTATAAAATTTTGGCAATTTTTTGGATAATATAATTTTATAATATAAAATTTGGGCAAATCACTTTTAGAAAAAAATGGAAATTGGTTAATCTTGTTTTTAGAAAAACCATGGAAAATTAGCCCACCTATGAATATTAGCCCCTAAAATTTTCCATGCGTTAAGGATTTATTCACGGCTTCCACTTGCCCATTGGCTTGAGGATAATAAGGAGAGGAATTATCCTGTCGGAAACCTAACTTGAGAGCTAACTCAACCATCATATTTTTTTGGAAATGACTGCCATGGTCGGGGAAAATCTCTTTAGGGATATTGAAACGAGAAATGACTTGGTTGAATAGAAACAGGGCTGCTGTTTCACCATCGTTCGCAAAATTAGGCATATCCTCGACCCACTTAGTAAAGTAGTCCACTTCTACAATGATATACTTATGAACATTTTCCGAAGGCAGGTTACAAGTTGTAAAGTCAATTCCCCACTTTGTGAATGGACTGATGAAAATATCAGGAAACAACATAGCTATGATGAGCACACATCTTTCGAGTATAGACTTGACAAGGATGGAATTTATTGACTGATTAAACATAATATTTGAATATAGAATGTTAGTAATATGTTTCTCAATGATGATATAACCTCGTTGGATGAGGAATCAATTTCTGCATCCAATGAGTGCTCCTGCTCGAAATTTGAGTAAAACCATAGGGAGATAAGTTGAAAAAATAGTTTTTTCACTTTTCGCTTTAAAATTTTATGATGTAATCTAATATTGTTTTATTATTTCCACTACTTTTTTATAATATTCCCTAGGATACCCATTTTATATCTCAAAATTTCTCTAATGAATGGGTTTGATTCCATTACCAAACATTAATAAATTTTCCTTTTAAACAAATATGGATAGTTTTTCTATTAATAGTAAAAAGAGGGGTTTGTGATCATACTATCAAGTCTTGGCTAGTTGCATATGTTTCTCAATGATGTCCTCTTACATGTTTTTTGCTTCGTCATTTTCAAAAGAACCAACTGAAGTTAGGGAAATTTTGGCTTCATATAAACAAAAGATAGGGAACTTTTGGCTTCATATTTGGAGATAACACTATGCCAAATCTGATTTTTTATCTCTTGTTGAATGGGTTGTGATTTCATGTTTAAGTTGGCTGGAAAAATTGGGTGGGAAATGTATAATATTCCTAGAAATATTCCCTAAGTAGCTTTTCAACCCATGTATCTCCCTTTATTATCCTTAAATGATAGTTCCATGTTGGTTTGGTAAATAACGAATTGAGAGAACACATTTTTTTGGACAATTTTTTTTTATGGTAACGAGGAGGATAAAGTCATGTGCATGATTCCTCAAGAATTATTTGTTTCTCATAAAAAAATGTTTATATTTTAGGATTCAGCCTTGCTCACAAGGTCTAGTGCAAGGAATGTAGGAGGAATGGGCACACGTTCTTATTTTTACTACATGTTTAAATGTTGAAGGTTATGGAGAGTGTTCAAAGTTTATAAACTCTGCAACCTATATCTTCTCGATGCGAGGTTAAATGGGTTTTATTCCATTACCAAACATCAATCAATTTTATTTTTAAACAAATATGGATAGTTTTTGTGTTAAGAGTAAAAATAGGGTTTGTGATCATACTGTCTAGTCCTAGCCAATTGCATATGTTTCTCAATGATGTACTCTTCCATGTCTACTGCTTGGTCATTTCCAAAATAACCAACTAAAGTTACATAAATTTTGGCTTCATACGAACGATAGATAGGGAACTTTTGGCTTCATATTTGGAGACAACTCTATGCCAGCTTTGAATTTTGTCTCTTTTTTAATGGGTTGCCATTTTGTGTTTAAGTTGGTTGGCACACTTGGGTGGGAAACATATAATATTCCTAGAAATATTCCATAAGCAACCTTCTAGCCCATGTATCTTCCTTAATTATTATCCTTAAATGATAGTTCCATGTAGGTTTGGTGATTAGCCAATTGAGGGAATGGAATTTTTTAGAATAAATTTTGTATGGAAATGAGGGGGTTAAAGTCAGTGCATTCTTCCTCATGAATTATTTGTTTCTTGTAAACAAATGTTTAGTTTTTAGGTTTCAATATTGCTCACAAGGTCTAGTGCAAGGAATGTAGGAGGAATGAGAACACATTCTTGTTTTTCCTACATGATTAAATGTTGAAGGTTTTGAAGTATATTGAAAGTTTATAAACACTGCAACCTCTATCTTCTTGATGTGAGGTTCAATGGGTTTGATTCCATTACCAAGCATCAATAAATTTTCTTTTTAAACATATATGGATATTTTTTGTGTTAATAGTAAAAAGAGGGGTTTTTCATCATACTATCCAGTCCCAGTCAGTTGCATATGTTGCTCAATGATGTCCTCTTCCATGTCCACTACTTGGTCATGTCCAAAAGAACCAAATGAAGTTAGGGAACTTTTGGCTTCATATTTGGAGATAACACTAGGCCAAATCTGACTTTTTCTCTCTTTTTGAATGGCTTTCCATTTCATGTTTAAGTTGGTTGGAACACTTGGGTGGGAAACATATGATATTCCTAGAAATATGCCCTAAACAACTTTTCAGCCCATGTATCTCCCTTAATTATTATCCTTAAATGATAGTTCCATGTAGGTTTGGTGATTATCCAAATTAAGGGAATGCATTTTTTTAAACTAATTTTGTATTGTAACAAGGGGACTAAAGTCACATGCATGCTTCCTTAGCCATTATTTGTTTCTTGTAAACACGTGTTTATTTTTTAGGTTTCAGTCTTGCCCACAAGGTCTAATGCAAGGAATGAAGGAGGATTGGGCACAAGTTCTTGTTTTTCCTACATGCTTAAACATTGAAGGTTATGAAGTGTGTTGAAAGTTTATAAACACCAAAACCTCTATATTCTCGATGTGAGGTTCAATGGGTTTGATTCCATTTCCAAACATCAATATATATATATATGGATGATTTTTGTGTTAATACTAAAAAGAGGGGTTTTTGATCATAATGTCTAGTCCTAGCCAATTGGATATGTTGCTTAATTATGTCCTCTTCCATGTATGCTACTTGTTCATGTCCAAAAGAACCAACTGAAGTTAGGGAACTTTTGGCTTCATACTTGAAGATAAATCTAGGCAAAATATGATTTTTTATCCTTTTTTGAATGACTTTCCATTTCATGTTTAAGTTGGTTGGAACACTTGGGTTGGAAAAGTAGAATATTCCTAGAACTATTCCCTAAGCATCTTTTTAGCCCATGTATAACCCTTAATTATTATCCTTAAACGATAGTTCCATGTAGGTTTGGTGATTAGCCAATTGAGGGAATGCATTTTTTTAGACTAAATTTTGTATGGTAATGAGGGGGCTAAAGTCATGTGCATGCTTCCTCAAACATTTTTTTATTTCTTGTAAATAAATGTTTGGTTTTTAGGTTTCTATCTTTCCCACAAGGTATAGTGCAAGGAATGTAGGAGGAATGGGCACAAGTTCTTGTTTTGCATAAATGTTTAAATGTTGAAGGTTATGAAGTGTGTTGAAAGTTTATAAACATTGAAACCTCTATCTTCTCGATGTGAGGTTCAATGGGTTTGGTTCCATTACCAAACATCAATAATTTAAAAATAAAAATAAAAATAGATATGGATAGTTTTTGTGTTAATAGTAAAAGTAGGGGTTTGTGATCATACTGTCCAGTCTTGTCTAGTTGCACATGTTTCTCAATGATATCTTCTTCCATGTCTGCTTCTTGGTCATGTTGTGATCATACTTGTACTATTATAATGTTCTTGTGGTTTCGTCAAGACATTTCTCAACATCCCTTATGACACTCTAACAATTTATCTCATTTGATGGAGCATTATAGGATTTTCAACCAAATGGGAGTTTTTCAGATCTATATTCGTTGAGTAATGTAATTTCAGGTAGGATATAAGAAACTGAACACTGACATCTGCTACTTCGTCTAGCAGATGACGATCAACTAGAGGTGAAAATATTAGAAGAAAATTCCATATACGCATGATTTTTTTTCTCGCTAAATGGAGGTAATGTTCTTATGATAACGAGAGCGTAGATGACATCAGGGTACCCTTGAGGTACAAACATCTAGTGAAACAATGGTAACCTAAGGATCTTCCTGAAAGAAACACTGATTTTTCTGTCAATGAAAGGATATAGCGCATTTCCCCATCATCATTACATAGCTTAGGGCTACTTCCCATGAATGGCATGAAGGTATGTTACTGAGGATTAGCTGAATTGATGGAGTATGTTGGAACCCGTTACAACTACAATGATTAGGTCTGACTAGTCCAATATATAAAAATTATTCAAAGATATGGAGTGGCCACAAATTATATACAACTAAAAGACAATGATCAAAATAAAGGCACAACTATGTATATTGATGGAAGTCTAAAATCAACAGGTAATATTGCAAGGTTTATAAATAGTACACTGCCTGTGACCACAAATAAGAAACCCAATTGCATATTTGAGGGGTGTGAAGGAAACCATGTATTCGTATATGCCATTAAATAAACAAATACATGGGAATTGTTGCTTATTGATTACAATTTGAATCAAATAAATACAAATATTTATATTATGGGGGTGGTATGTATGCAATTTACCCAAATTGTAAGCAATGTCTATTATATGTTATGAATGTCATTTACTACAATATATTTTCATGCATCTTGTAAGTTGAGGAAACATTTTCAAACTATTGTTTCTATACAATATGGAATATATACCGATTCTGTCATAATGGATCTTCCAAGATCCTTCCAAGATGACGAAGTTTTTATAAATTTAGAACCTTTTATATTGGCCATGAAATAATGTGAAGTTTCTATATAAATTTATACATATGTCAGCAATGGTTTTCTTATTAATATAATGATGATTAATTGTGGATGAATTGCAAATTACACTTATTTGATAAACATGGTGATAAGGGGAAGACACCAGCTTTAGAGAAATCTAGAGATGCTATTGAGGAAGATCTTATTGAAGAAGGAATTGTTTGTCTGCCGATTTGATCCAAACAATAAAGAAGCTTCGAATGAAACGAAACAAGAAATTCAGTTATTTAGTTTTGATTGAGCCTCATATAGAAGAGATAAGAAGAAAAATCAAAAACTTGTTGTGCCAAATCCATTAGTATGGGGTGAGCAACTCATTTATTTATCCCGTTTATGATTTTAATCATCTCATCCGTTATAAAAAAAAAAAATATTTTATAGGAGTTTTTGGCAGAGTACGATCCACATGTTGCGACTATGGGAAGCCAACATTGGTAGCAGCATCGATGCTTCGCCTATGAGTGACACACCATTCATTAAGATAGGTACACTCGCTCAACCACACACAACATGATCTACAAATCCTGAACAACAAACGTCAGGATCTATAGATGATGTTGTGGATGCAGAGCATGATACCATTACACAATTTGAAGTGATATTTCTTGGATCTTCTTGTGTTACTAGCACGAGAACCCTAGAAATTAAATTTTTGGTAGATGAGGAAAATGTCCCCATGAAAATGGAGAAACTTACAGGCATTTAATAAGTGTTTTAAATATTAAGTACAATCTAATTGAAATTAACGTATATTATATGATAATTTTAAACTAATGATAATATTGTTTTGCAGGAAAAGATGCCTTATATAGGAATTTTTATGAAATCAACTTGGAAATATTTGGGCCCACCATTCACACAAATTGGAAACCCAAAAGTTCCAATTTGAAATATGAGCTTATAACCAAGATGGTTCGGTTATTCGGTGAGGGTATCTTCAACAAAACTAGAGATACCTCCAAGGCAGGATTACATTTAAAATATTTGTGGGACCAATATAGGTCTCATTTGGAAAGGAAAATGTTGCTTGATCACCCTCCATTGATTCTAGAGATGGAGTGGAAAGCGCTCGTGGAATATGCAAACAAGAAGGCCCTGCCAAAAGCAGGGAAGACACCACCCGAACCAGGAAGGTATGAGGCAATTTTAACAATGTAATTATGATGCTTTATGACCATTGCGACATCTAATTAAGTTTTTAAATATTTTAAATATAGGTTGCTAGATAAATCCAAAGCCACGATGGCTAGAATAGCCAAGCATGGGCAACATCATCTTGGCCTAGGTGGTTACTCAAAACTGGCCGCAAAAAATGTATTATATAAAAAAATAATTTGCATCCAAATTATAAATTCTTAACAATTTTAATTTAATATCACATAAGAAGAAAAATTCATGTTCTCATGCAAAATTTTAGGGGTCATAATTCAAAGAGGCTCCCATGTAGGAAGACCTAAAGCTTTCTTTCAAGCACGACTATCAAGCCGTGGTTGAACGTAGGACAAGCTTGGCATCTTCAAAATCTTCCAACACCCAACATAACACTCAAGAAAATAAAAGAAATGAATATAATTTATAAATGATTACTTATACAATATATTGTTTATTAATTTTGGCCATAAAGTAATGTTATTGATTGTAAAAAGAAAGCAAAAAATGTACATACAACACATGAGCCTACTGACGGTGGAGTTCCTCTTGATACTGATGTTCATTTCGGTACTCTAGGTATTTCATGTGTGATAAAAAAATTGTAGTATGGAATACAATTAAAAATATTTAAATGCAAATGGTGTATTAATTATAACCTTTCTTGTTTCTACACTAGAGCATGTACAGGATGAGGCCAAATAATAGGAGGAACATATGACCACATTCAAAAGTAATCTGCTTCCCTCCACTACCAAAACAGTTAAATAACACTCTAATTCTCTTTATACACTACAAGGAAAAGACCCTCTAGCGGATGTTTTTAAGGAACCCCTTATAAAAATAGCCCCTATATCCGTTTGTAGTGGAGTTTTCTAGAGGAGGTTGGTGGGTGGAGGCTTTTGCGGATGTTTTTTGTCCAATGCGTTCCTCATCCTACACCGCACTGGTGCGTTCCACTAGAAAAGCATTGGTGCATACTACAAATTGGCACACCAGGACACAGTGATCTCTGTACAAACCTGCTCGGTGTGTCTAATTACTGTAGCGCACTGCTTCTCTACACAGATTCAGCCCCTGTGCATCCTAAAAACTCGTGCCAAAACTGAAACAGCTCGGTGCGGTTGGAAGAAACTACCCGATGCCCCTCAAAAACCCATGCACCGGAATAGGGTTAAATAAAAAAAAAAATACGGAAAAAAATATGCATTTTTCACTTCTTCAGCGCTCCAAAGCTCTCAAGCATCGATGCAAATTTCCCTTGTGTGAGGTGCCATGCCATCGGTGCTCCCATTGCACGCACTGCTGCTGTCCATTACCCACCATCTCAATTTCGAATTTTGGAAAATGGTGGGAAAATTTACTTTTGAAAATTATATAGAAAATATGCCTCCTCGACGCCCAAATGTATAGGTATTTTACTTGTTTCTCCATAATTAAGATTTTTAGCAGATTAGTTTTGTAAAAAATCTTAAAATTCACCATTTTTTAATTTTAATTTTTTTTCTTGGGCGGTGTGCTCAAGCCGTTCATCTCGCACCGATTCATGGTGATGCCTGTAAATTTACAGGCTACACCATGACCGGTGCTAATGGTAACCACATCGGTTCTAGTGTGGTACCAAAATGACGCATCGTGTTTTAAAAAAAAATACATAAATTGCGGTGCGGCTGGTTAACCGGTCACACCGTTGACTATGCCCAAGTTTGGGAGGGTTGTACGTTGACCAAAATATGTGCCTCGGGGCAGATATTTTTGTCAATGCATTTCCCTCCTGAACTTGGACATATTCAACGGTGCGGTCATGTAAACGATCACACCGTTGACCATGTACTGATGTCAGGAGGGCGGTGCGCTGACTAAGCTATACGTCCTGGGGCGCATAGTTTGGTCAGCGCACCGCCCTCCCAAAACTGGTACATAGACAATGGTGCGGTCGGTTATACCACCACACCATTGACCATGTAATGATGCCAGGAGGGCAGTGCACTGATGAAACTATCCGCCCCAGGGCGAGTAGTTTGGTCAGCACACCGCCCTCCTGAATTTGTACATAGTTAATGGTGTGATCGGTTAAACGACCACACCGTTGACATTAACTGATGTTTGGCGGTGCTTTGAAGGTATTATCCACCCTGGGATGGATATTTTCATAAACGCACCGCTTGAGAAAGTATAGTTCATGATGTGCGGTGTGCTGCAAATTTCCAAGTCCACTGTGACCAGTGCGCGCTAAAAATAGATGCACCGGTACGGGTGCATGACTGTTTTTTTTGGTGCACCGATTGTTTTTTTTTCAATATATATATATATATATATACACACACACACACACACACACACACACATGTCTCATTTAATAAAAAAATTGTATTTAATATATGAATCATTCAGCGATGTCAAAGGAGAGAAGAGAGGGAACAACAAGAACATATGGCAGACCAGTATAACGTGGTTTGCCTGTGGGAGGCACGAGAGAGGGAGAGAGATATGTACCCTCACCCTATTATGGCAGCCACTTAGGCTCTCCTAACGGATGTAGGCCTCCTCAAGTTCTATGAGGAGGCTACATCCCTGAAGGGCCATGGTGGGTTATTGTGACAACTTATCTTCAGGTGGAATGCCCACTGAGAGGCTTTCTGAGTTGGTCCTAACCAGTGGAATGCACCCACTGAGGAGGACATATATTTTATTACTGGCCTATCGAGGAGAGGGCAGGATTTTTCCTTGTTCCCAGAGGTCCCCGTCAGCTATGCAACGGGGAGTCAATTGGTGTACTCCCAGAGATACATAAGCGCCGATATAATGTATCCTACAGATTTTCAGGTTTTCGATGGTCGGTTATGTATTGCTTCATTTGGTGGAGAGGAGGTGAGGTGCTTCTCACTACTGATTTTGACCATTTCCCACCAGGGAAAATTTTAGGGGTTAATATTCGCAGGTGGGCTAATTTTCTATACTTTTTCCCAAAAAATATTCGCCAATTTCCATTACTTTCTAAAATTAATTCGCCCAAATTTTATAGTATGAAATTATTTTACCTTAAAAATCACCAAGATCTTATATCGAATAATATAATATAATCAAAATTTTAGATATTTTTACAAAAATATCATGAATTTTTTTTCCATTTTTTCTATTCTAGATTACTAATATTCGCTAAGGTTTCTAAAATTTCAAATAGATATCCATCCTTAAAATTTTTCCTATTGCCCACCCTACCAGTGATGAGAAACACATTAGTTTCCCGATTTTATTTTATGTTGACTCTTTATTACAGGCGCCACGACTTGTGAGGTGGTCTACGATTTTTTTGCGGAAGTTTTGTACATCTTTAGATAGATGTCGTGCTCAGGCATAAGGGAGGGTGAACTTCCCTTTTTCTTCTGAGCTATTTTGTTTATTTTTTGAGAGGTTTCCAAAGATGAGGCATAATTTTGTTGGGCAACCTCGTAGGCCAATGCTGCATGTACAGATGAAGATGTGGGGATAGATTATGACCAGATGGGCAAGTCAGACTTTTCCGCGAGGATATCACATGATGCACTGGAGTTTCTATCTAGTGTTGATGGTCATGCCTTCGTTCTAGTCCCCTGTTCGTATGCTGGTTTGGATTGGCGAGGGTGTGCCAACATCCTCTTCACAAATGATGAGCTATCGGATGATGGAGGTAATATTAGTGTTTTCTTTAAATTTATTCTAACATGTTCTTTAACTTGTTTTTATTAAATTGTTTAATGAATTTGTCTAATTATTGTTGTGTAATTATATATATTTTGTAGATATTGGGTAATTTTATGTCGATGAGATTCTACCACCACCAAATGATCCAGATGTATATCATGATGATGAACAGGAGATGGCAGATGCATAGGATCAGGCCAGTGCAAACAGACCTAGTCCCCATGATCATGCGCAGGTACCAGCTGGTGTGAGGCATAGGAATGACACTAGATTTAGGATGGAGTTGGGCGACCAAATCTGTCAACTACTTATGGAGGAGGGAGTCAGGACGACCACTATCATAGAGATACAGGCCAATGATAGGCTGACAATGATGTGGAGAGGCATGCCACGTGATATGTTGACCCTGATGCAGCATGTCATAGGAGATACTAGCTTAGTGGCGCGGTTGAGGAGGGCCCTTCAACCTAGGCGTGGTTGAGAAGTAGTACGTTGACAGTTGAGTAGCGACACATCATTTGATGATCACGATCAGGGGAGTGATCATCATTCACCTCGTGCCGGAGATGAGAAACCTGCAGCATCTACCAATAGTCATGATCATGATCAGGCTGGACCATCCACGTCAAGCCATCATGAGCAGCCTACAACATCCAGCTGTCATGGTCATGAGCAGGCTAGACCATCCACGTCGAAACATCATGAGCAGCGTGCAGCATCTAACAGTCATGATCATGAGCAAGCAGTTGATCCTAATCAGCATGAGGCACCTCTAGATCAGTAGGCATGTGATGATCGACATCTATCTGAGCTTGTCGAGGCTGCACCATTGACTGAGCAGGCCTCGACTTGTACTACTATTGATGTACCACCAACTGATATTTGATATTTATATTACAGTTGTATATTTTCGACATATGTATATTATGTTCATGTTGTAGTTGTACTTAATTTACATGTTGGTGATTATCATGATGTGTATATTGTTAGGTCATGTTAGATATGTTCATTTAATGTGCAGCTTGTAGATAGATGTGTATGTGATAGTAGTTATTTGACATGAGATGTATATTTGATGTTTGTGTTGTGACGATGTTATACAATGCTTGTGTTTTTTTTGATGATCATGATCACGATGATTAGATGATGTTAGCGAATTTGAATGTGTTTTTTAGTCGAATATGATGTTTGTACAATAGTTATCATGATCGTGATGTTTATTTTTAATATTAAATCATGATATTTATTAAATATTATGTTGTGATTGTAATTGAAATTTTAATTTTAATTGTATGTAAAATTGTAAAATTGTAATTGTAATTGTATGTAAAATATTTGTAAAATTTTAGTTGTAATTGTAATATTTAGTTTATTGTGAAATGATTATAATTGTAATTGTATATATGTAATATTGTAATTGTAATTGTAATTGTATATACAATTCTAAAATTGTAATTGTAATTGTAATTTTAATTTTAATTTTAATTGTATGTTAAATATTTGTAAAATTTTAATTATATTAATATGAAATGATTGTAACTATAATTGTATGTAAAATTCTAAAATTGTAATTGTAATTGTATGTGAAATTGTAAAATTGTAATTGTAACTGTAATTGTAATTTTAATTGTAACTGTATGTAAAATATTTGTAAAATTTTAATTGTATTAATGTGAAATAATTGTAATTGTAATTTTAATTGTAATTGTATATATGTAAAATTGCAATTTTATTTTAAAATTCTAAAATTGTAATTGTAATTGTATGTAAAATTCTAAAATTGTAATTGTAATTGTATGTGAAGTTGTAAAATTGCAATTGTAATTCCAATTGTAATTGTAATTGTATGTAAAATATTTGTAAAATTTTACCTGTATTAGTGTGAAATGATTGTAATTGTAAAATTGTAATTGTAATTGTATGTAAAATATTTGTAAAATTTTAATTGTAGTAAAGTGAAATGATTTTATTAAAATTTTTAAATTTGTAAAATTGTAAATAATTGTAAATAATAAATCTAGAATAATATGAATTTTTGTAACATAATAAAGTTTATAAAATAATGCAAATATATTCATGTACTTTATAATTATCATTATTTTATTATGCTCTTACATACCAAAAAAAAAGAACTTTATACAGTATGCCATTATTTTCGAGATCAACATAATTGCAAATTATCAAGTGAAATGATTTAACATTAACACAAGGCCAATTACCAATTAATTCAAAATACATATTATAATGTTTCAAAAAAAATAGTCCCCTTTGGATACATAAAGGCAAATGAAGTCTATTACATAAAAATAACCATCTTGGTATAGGCAGTAGAAACTTTTTTTATGTCTTGTCTCATCTAGGTTCTCATTACCCTCATTCTCTTGATTCTGCAGCATCACTATTGTTTAAAAAGTGTGTATTTTGCTTTATCCTAAGTCGTCTTTAGAACCACACCATTCACTCCAGCACCTTTGGAACAAAAAACCACCTGGTTGCAGTGTTTGAGACAGCTACTCGGCCTGCTTTATTTATCTTAGAGTCGAGCACCATATCAGCTACCTGGGTCTTCTTAGTGGTATTCCAGCTCAGGTGGCCCCTATGCCTTGGTAACATTAAGAAGAAGAAATCACTAATGATCTCGTCTTAGGTGGCATGCTCCCTTACTTTTAAGTTTGAACATGTTTTCTAGATCGACTAGATTGATCGAACTTGAATTCCACTCCACAGTATTGTGTGATGTGTCCATCATCAACATTTTTTGTGTGAAAATGGTGTCCATGTGCCCACTTAGATGGGAACAAATGCACCTATAAAAAAGTTAAAAAATCATAGTGTCATGTGTCTTATAATAACCCAACAGTTAAAATATGAAATATAGATGTAATTACATTTCAAAGGTGCATTACTAATTTTAAAATGTACATAAATAGATTATTACTGAGTGGTTCCACCCAATCCCTACGTTTAGCGCATCCTCTTCAGCACGCAGGTAACGACCAGTTGCACTGTATTTCTCTCTGACTTGGTCAGCAACCCAACTGCTGGGGCATATTTTTAGCATATTTTCTTTTAAATGACAAGGATAAGGCACACTTCTACCATTCAACTGTTCTGAATTTTTCCCTATCACTATCCCATTTCATCCTCTTTTGTTTGTACAATACGACCCACGGTTGTGTCGCTTTGGAATTGTAAAGAACGAATTTATTGATTGCTTCAATTTCTGCATTCGATGATGAAACCAAACCGACATATAGTACATATGAGATCAAAATATACATTATATCGAAGTTCAACATGAATATTTACTTTTTTTAAATTTGAAAATTTATAAGTCGCTTAATCTTTATCAAGCGCCTTTTTCCATTCGTTTGGAGCAGCTCCCCTTCTCTTTTGTCTTCATCCCTTGCATCGTCCCAAATCACTTCATCTGGTCTGTTGTCGATTTTCTTGATGTACTCACTGGTATAATAGAAAGAATCATATGATATGTACCCCTTTGCCATATAACCTTCGGGTTTTTCCCTTTGTCGAACAAAACCTTTCAATTTCTTCATGTACCTCTCTAAGAAGAACATCCAACGACAAGAAACCACCCCAACTAATTCAACCTCATCTACTAGGTGGATTAGAAGATGAACCTGCAAGTCCATGAAACTCGTTGATAGTTCCTTCTCAAACATACAAACAATCTCAACTATCTCTTAATGCCACCGTGGAATGCTAGCGACATGAATCTCCTTTGACCTGATCCAATGTACAAATGCAGATAATTTAGATATGACACGTCCTAGGTCTTGGGGGAATTCATGTTTCACACACCCACACATGAAAAAAGAACAATGACACTGCAAAGTTATAAAAATGTGCAACAATATACACAATTAGTTATGTTTTATGATCCCTACATGGGATAAAATTTATTAATATAAAAATATTAAAATAATGCTTTTGACATTATACGTACTCTTAGAAGATTCAAATGGTCATGCGATTTCAACCTCGACAAATGGTCATCCACGGTGAAGCAACGTCATAGTGAAGACCCGTATGAATATGACACCCTCACACCCATTATAACTTCCTTTTACAAAGAAAGATCATATTTTTTTTAAATCCATTGGACATCACCTTCTTTGAAATACCATGAATTAGAGGGACCAACGCCTGCCTCTGATCCTGTACTTTCTAATCTTCTTGGCCAATGCTTATTTTTATTTTTTGAAGTAATAATATCTTTCCTAACAGCCAATGTGTCACTTTGTTTCAATGATATGTGCCTCCATAAAGAAGATGAAACATTTTTAAATATATGCATGGGATCTAATAAGTGGGCAATCTTAAGATGCTCCCAATATGGGAGGTTATAAAAGATAGATTTCCTTTTCATCCCAATGGGAAATTTCTCAACATAGGTGTCGAAGAATTCTGGATCATCGAACATAGGCTCCCCATTTGAATCGAACATTTCTATGAACTCCTTCTCCTTCTCTCTCTCTCATATGCTCTAAGCCATTCAGCTGGTGTCATTCTTGGAGGCCTTTGGGTTCTCTCTCGTTTACTATTGAAAGAAGATGCTTCTCTTCTATAAGGGTGTTCTTCTGGGAGGAATACCCTGGAGCAATCATACATTAGATTTCATATGTCTTTGGACCATCTAGCTTTTAGAGAAGGTACACAAAATTTACATCCAAAATAACCTTTTGCTACAGGACCTGCGAGATTATTGTATAAAATTTATATGCATGGCATGTTAAAGATTATCATGAAGATCAAAATAATTACAATGAATTAAATAACTAATATGTGAAAGAATATTGTTATGTATATAAACAAATCAATAAACATGAAATTTATTGGAGCAAACTCCTATGCTTGAATAATCATGTGTTGTGTAAGCACATATTCCATACAACGTAAAACTCCTCTCCACTGCGATGGGTCTTGATACATCATATACATTTATTGTGAAAATTTTTGAACGTTACACTTATGCAGAAATATACTGTTAGATCTGTTTATTCTCCTCCGACTTAATTAAGTTATTAAGCTGAAAATTGAGATTAATATCGAAGAAAAAAACATAACAGAATTTCATCAATCCAGATATCGAAAAAGTACATGCACACATAGACAAAGTGACATAGTGATTTTCTAGACAAATAGCCCCTGGAAAAACCCAATGCGAGAAAACCGGTCTGCTAGCTGTTGGAGGGTTTTATTATTAAGAATTTTCTGAATACAAAAAATTTGGGTTCTAGATCTGGAAAACCCAATAGAGATAAAATATATCTACAACTCATTGGCCATTCTGAAGCCAAAATAATGACTGATCCACACCCTCAAATGGGATTTACAAGACTCAGCCAAAATTAGGCCCTAGAAACCCCAACGCTGCCCCTGAAGCCCTGCGTCAGCCTCTGAAATACCTGCGTCCCTCAATGCTGGCCTGGAGAGGGCTGTGTTACCCCAGACTGGGTGATGCAGTCCTTACGTTGCCCCTTAGGGTCTCTGCGTAACCACTGAGGGCTTCCAGCTGAATCACGCTGTCTTGGGACAGACTGCACATCACCTACGTAGAATAGTTGCTACTCTCTATGCCACTGCTCTCCCGCTTCTCTGTGCTGCCTCTCTGAGCTGATCTCCATCTCTTGCTAATTCTAGACAATGGGATCAGATCATTCCCTTTGTCTTAATTCCCCTCTCTGCAACTGAAACACTTCTGAGAATTCTTAGCAAACTCGCCCTAGAACCTTAGCTTAGCTTCAGTGCTCTGCCTCTGTGTGTCTTTACAAATAACCCCAAGCCTTTCCTTTATACTTTTCTTGTTGGGAAACCACTGACCATGATCAGATCTTGAATCAATGGCTAATATTAAAAGAAAGCTTGATCCGTGTGACTTAAGACAATTTCATCACATTTTTAATTTAATTAACTTTAATTATTTTATTTTCCTAAGTTTAGACTTAGGAAATACATTAAAATAATTAATTAATTAAATATCTCCTAAACCGGATGAAATTTCCCAAACCTCTTTCTGGGTCTTGTAGATCAAGTGTACTCTAGTCCCTCCACAAAATTTGAGAGCTAGAGCACAACTGATGCTACCCCAAATACACGAAATCTGAACACTCCCTTTTAGCATCAAGAGTGTGCTCTAGCAATACATCACACTATGCATTACAGGATTTTGGGCACTGGTTCTGTGCTGTGGATGCTTGACCTGTTGCCACTCAACTCTACACTGTTGCTGCCATTTTGTATTGCTACCCATGACTTTGCCACTGCCACTGCAACATCTGTACTACAACTCCCTCTCAATATGTTGCATCTGTGCTGATCTGCCGCACTGAAACTTCAGTTGTTGAGAGAAACAATTGAATCTACTGCCCAATCTTTGACAGACAAGTCAGTTGGGCTGAATCCTCATCACTGAAGCTCCATAGGCTACTGATCTGTTCCGGCATGTGAAGAATGATGCACAACAACAACTTTGCACTGCGTAAGCAGACTCTCTCTGCACTGTTGAAATCACATCAACCCTTTTGTTGAAATCCCTTGCGCTGTTGCTATGCTGCGCTGTCCTCCTAAAGCCTCTACACTGTTGAAACTATGCTTTGCATAAGCATGTTTTCTTTTCGCTGCTGAAGTCACATCAGCCCCTATGCTTCTGCCGCCTCTATGCTACTGCTACATTTACATTGCGCTCCTCCTTCCAGCCTTCAAATCTGTCTCTGCTTCAACCATGATCTATGCACCCACTGCTCCACTTATCCCGCTACCATTTTAAGGCTGTCATAGCTCGCATGTGATCCAAGAGATGAACTGCTCAAGGATCCCGCCCTACACTCTGTAGCTCCTCTACAGATCCATGTTGCCCCACTTTCGTGGTTCATGAGTGCTCATGGCTGCATCATCTTCTGACCCATCATCTGCCACAACAGCCTTGGAAGAAGAAGCTTCCTTGTCCCTTTTCTTCTAAGGTCAATTCCTGGCAAAGTGTCCTAATTCACCACACTGGAAGACCTTGATCTTTGACAGATCCTTCTTCTTCTTTCCTTGCTGCCTCTTTGATGCCAAGGCTACATCTTCTTCATATTCCTTATTCACTTTGCTCAATCCAGAGCTTTACTGCTTCTTGGTGATTCTGCAGAGTTCTTCTTGACGTAGAATTGCCTACAAACTGTCCCAATCTGGGAGGTTTGCTCTGCCCAAGATACTTTGGACAAAGTTTTCCCACTCATCTATGATTGCGTTGAGAACAATCCTGACCATCACATCATCCTCCACTTTAGCACCCATTTCAGTCAACTGATCTCCGATTGACTTCAATCTGAAGAGGAAATGTTCCATATCTTTTCCCTTGGTCATCATGAATGACCTCATCTGGGTCTCCAACAACATCTTCCTTTGGACAGAATTTCCCTCATATAGGGAAGTTAAGGCCTTCCACATCTCATTAGCTGTCTTCTTTTTAGCTATGTGTGGGACAATATGGTCCTTAATTCCATCCATGATCAGCCACTTGGCATGCCCAACAAATTCATTATGCTTCCTTAGGAGATCTGCATCAGTCGGTGTGGCCAGAGTTTGATTTGCATGGTCTCTTAGATGATATGCCTCTAGGACTATCAGGATCCTAGCCTTCCAAACTAAGAAGTTGGAAAGGCCATCCAATCTATCCTGATCATGGAGTCCATGAGGATCCATCTTCTCAGAAATGTGTCAGAACTTCCCTTTCTCTTTTCTAAAGACCTCGATCTAAAGCCATTGGCGAGACATGTACCTTCCACTCCCTCTGACAACTGATTTCCCTTCTTGGAAATCTGCCAAATCAATAATGATTCAACTCTCTTTGATCCTCTGACCAATCTGCAAGTTTCTTTGGCTAGAAAATCACTAAGCTTATCTCTTCCCGTTATTTGTCACTTGTGCTTAGGCTAAACATATGAAAAATTCATAAATTTAACCCCACTAGCACCTTATGAATTTCTGCATCTATGCTTCAGGCTCTTCTGGATCTGACAGATTTAGATCTGCATCACACTGGCTAGCTTCAGAAAATACCAACGCTGCCTCTGCATAGTAATTACGTGGGCTTGCTGTGAGACACCATTGGACTGCATCACCCTGACCTCTGCATAACTTTTGTTTCTTTGAAAACTACATTGTTCCTTTAGATCTACCCTTCTACTGCTCTTCCTGCTGCTTTTTGTAGCAAGAACCTTCAGCCTTTTCTTGATGACCCTCCTAGATTTGCAATTTCTCTAATACCATGTGAAAATTTATGAATGTTACACTTTTGTAGAAATCTACTGTTAGATATGGTTATGCTCCTCCTACTTAATTAATTTATTAAGCTAAAAATTCAAATTAATATCGAAGAAAAACACATAACAGACTTTCACCAATCTAGATCTAGAAAAAGTACATGCACACATAGACAAAGTGACAGTGATTTTCTGGAAAAATAGTCCCCAGAAAAACCCAATGCGGGAAAATCGGTCTGCTGGTTGCTGGAGTGTTTTATTATTAAGAATTTTTTGAATACAACAAATCTGGGTTCTAGATCTGGAAAACCTGACATAGATAAAATAGATCTACAACTCACTGACTGTTATGAAGCCAAAATAATGACTGATCCACACCCTGAAATAGAATTTACAAGACTCAGCCAAAATTAGGCCTTAGAAACCCCAGCACTACCCCAAAAGCCCCTGCATCAGCCTCTGAAGCCCCTGCGTCCCTCAACGCTGGCCTGCAAAGGGCTGCGTTACTCCAGATTGGGTGACGCAGTCCTTACGTTGGCCTTTAGGGTATCTGCGTAACCCCTGAGGGCTTCCAACTGAATCACGCTGTCCTCGGAGGGACTGCGCAACATAGTTTCTCCCCTCTCTGCTGTTTCTCTCCTGCTTCTCTGCGCTGCCTCTCTGAGCTGATCTCCGTCTCTTGCTGGTTCTAGACACTAGGATCAGATCATCGCCTTTGTATAAATTCCCCTCTCTGTAGCTGGAACACTTCTGAGAATTATTTGCAAACCCGCCCTAGAACCTCAGCTTAGCTTCAGTGCTCTGCCTCTGTGTGTCTTTACAAATGACCCTAAGCCTTTCCTTTATTCTTTTCTCATTGGGAAACCAACGACCATGATCAAATCTTGAATCAATGGCTAAGATTAAAAGAAATATTGATCCGTGTGACTTAAGACAATTTCATAACATGTTTAATTCAATTAACTTCAATTATTTCATTTTCCTAAGTTTAGACTTAGGAAATACATTAAAATAATTAATTAATTAAATATCTCCCAAACCGGATGAAATTTACCAAATCCCTTTCTAGGACTTGTATATCAAGTCTACTCTAGTCCCTCCACAAAATTTGGGAGCTAGATCACAACTGATGCTACCCCAAATACACAAAATCTCAACATTTATCCCATCCCATAATTCCTTCAGTTCATCTACCAGTGGTTGTAAGTAGAGATCCTTATTCTTCACTTGTCTTCTACCAGGGACTATGCGAGCCAACATAAGATGTTCATTCTTCAAGGACAACCATGGGGGGATATTGTTATTGATCACTACTACAGGCCAAATGAAATAGTTGGTGTTCTAGAGGGAATATGGCTTGATGCCATCCATGACTATGTTGAGTCGTAGACTTCCTACTTCATCCTTGAATTTTTCGGGCCATGTATCCTCTATATGCTTCATGGCTATTGAATCTGTTGGGATTCACATAATTCCCAACTCACTTCTGTGTGAGGCATTCCATCCCTGCATATAGAATCTACATCAAAGAAGGAAGACATATTAAATTAAGCAGGGATGTCATATTTGGTGAAAATCAAGCCTATAAAAGATCCAAGGAAGTTTCTATTGATTACAATGATGAAGACATACCTATATTCGAAGAAGAAGAAGTGCATCATGACAATCCTACTACTATTCAAGAAGAATAAGAAGAACCAAGTGAGCCTATTCAACCTATGGTCATTCCAACCACTAGGAAAAGGCCAAACCCTCGAAGACGCTGAAGGACATGAAGATGTAAAATGAAACTTTAGAGAAAGCAAAAGGTAGAAGAGATACTCCAGATATGTTGCATATATAACAAAACTAATTGAAGTTGAACCATCTACATTTGAATTCTCATAAAGAGGCTTGGAAGAAGATAATGCAACAAGAGTATCAATCAATTATGAATAATGGGGTTTGGAAAATTGTTCCTAGATCTAGTGACAAATCATTTGTCACCTCTAAATGGATTTATTAGATCAAGCATGTTGTTGATGGAAGCATAGAAAAATACAAGGCCAGATTTGTTGCAAGGGGTTTCTCTCAAAAGGAAGGCATATATTATGAAGAAACCTTTGCACCCACTGCAAGGTATACTACTATTAGATATTTGGTTTTTTAGGTTGCCACCGTGGGATGGAATATTCATCAATTGGATGTGAAGACATAATTTTTGAATGGGACCATTGATGAGGAAGTATACATCAAACAACCTGAAGGCTTTGAGGTAAATAATAGAGATACTCATGTATATTGACTCAAGAAGGCCATATATGGTTTGAAGCAAGCATCTAGGGCATGGTATGAAAGAATGGATGCATACCTTCTAAGAATTGAGTTCGTGAAGAGTTTTGTTGATCCAAATCTCTACATCAAGGTAGAGAATAATGAGAAATTCATTATTCTAATATATGTGGATGATCTATTCATCACTGGTGTGGAGCAAAGGGTTCGAGAGTGTAAGAATATGTTGGCAAGCGAATTTGAGATGAAGGATCTAGGACCAATTCACTATTACCTGGGTCTGGAAGTATGGAAGAAACCTGGGGAAATATATCTCAGGAAAGGAAAACACACCATCGATTTTTTGTAGAAATTTGGGATGATGGATTTCAAACCCATGACTACTCCTATGATCACCAATCTCAAGACTTTGAGGACATATAACTCAAGTCTCGTAGATCCTACCTCCTTGAAAAATTTAGTAGGCTCCTTGATGTATCTGGTAAACACTAGGTCAAATATATGTTTTGTTGTAAAACTTCTTAGCCAGTTTTAGTTAAAGCCTCATTGTTTGGTCTCAACCTAGTCTTCCTAAATTGAGTTCATTTAATTGTCAACCAGGGTTGGTAAACTGCTGAAGTGAAGTGCACTGTATGTGCCTAGGTGTTTGTCTCTTAATGCATTGTGTTTAGTGTTTTATGATGTTTTTGGTCTTTTGTGATGATTTATGATGTTTTTGGTCTTTTGGTAGTTTTATGTTCACAAGGAAAATGACTAGAAAGCTAGTGGAAAGAAGCTAATGATTAAAAATAGAGTGAAGCCTAATTGGTTGATGACAAATGACAAATGAAATTGCAAATATTGAAACAGAATCAAATCTAAACTATGACTAAGCAGAAACAAAGCTTGATAATGACTTTTAAGCAAATGACTCAAAACATAAACTCAACTTGTCCAATTCTTTCATCAAAGGTATTTTGAGAGAAAGCTTGAGAAGTGGTCAGCTAAGTATGCAAATTCTCCTAACTAAGCAGTTAAACAACTAGCTTATAATGATGCAACATTTTATCCATGATTAGAGATTTGTTGAAGCATATTTGGAGGAAAACATTGATACCATCATAAGATCTTTATTCTAAGACTAGTTCCTAACTCTATTCTGCAACTTAGTTTGCTTGTGAGATGATAAGGAAGTTGCAAAAGTACTTCAGGCCTTGAAATGATACTGTCTTCTGTTCATATGGTTATGAATCAATTATAGATTTGGAACAGGAAGATGTTTGTAAATAATGAAGGCTGTTTTGTTAATTTTAACAAATGAAGTAATCTAATATGCAGTGGATGACAACTAAATGTGGAGTGCAAATGCAATGAGTTAAGCTAAAACTGAACTTAAGATGTCACTAGTCTAAAACAGTGCTGAACTAACAAGTCATTATCAAACTCAAAACAAAATAACAGAGCATGAGTTGAATGCAATTAGACTCCGGAGTATCCTAACTAAGTTATCATGCATTATTCTATGGGATTATACAGCCTGTTTGTCCATCATGATTAGTATTTTGGAAGAGTTTCTTAGAACAATCCTGACTGTACAATTCAGTGCAAATGCAAACATAAAGACTGAAAGCAATTTAAAAACTAAGATATCACAGTTGTCTCCTACCCATCATTATGATATTTTGGAAGAGCGTTTTAAGAGCAAGGTCAGCTATGTTACTTAGTGAAAACAAACAACTGAAACATTCATTATCACAGTCATGCCTTAGACATCATAAGGATTTTTTTGGAAGAGTTTCTTCTTTTGGAAGAGTGTTTAGAACAAGTGTAACTGTGATAGTGAACAAAAGAAATTACAATTAAATCCTACAACACTATAGCCATTTCCCATTCATTATCATGATCTTTTGGAAGAGTTTCTTCTTTTGGAAAAGTTTTTAGAACAAGTATAACTATAGTGGCTAATGAAATTAACTATGAACTCAAACTTCAAAAACGTAAAGGCAACTAAGATACTTATCTAAATTACGCAAGTAAAACCGTGCAGGAGGCAGGGGCCCTCTACCACCAGACGGAATCTAACTCCAAATCAAATCAACGCTTTCAAAACAATACTGTCTTTTTCATTAAAGGAGAAATAACTTGAACAGAGTAATCTGCGTCTTCAGAAATGTAGCACAAAATCTAAGCAAAATCTAGAGCAAAATCTAGCCTATCTCTTGGTTTCCCACGTGTTTTTATAACAAATTTACATAACAAGACTTGCAACAATTCGAGGATCATTGTCTTTCCTTATCGAAATCATACTAGGACTCTTAAAGTGGCAGCGTAAAAAGGAAAAGGACATCTGGACTAAGACAGTCCTATTAGAAATCTGCTTCCTTAAATGAGTTCCCACGTACCAAAACCATATCCAGAATTCGGTTCTTCCTTCATGATGAGCAACGAACAATGTAGACATGACGTGGAATATACCCATATGTGGTTTTTCTCGAGAGGACACCTGGAACATGCCTGAACGTGAAGGCAGTTGCAGAATTTCCGGTTAGCTATGGAATGTCTGCATTCTGCAGCTAGTTCCGGTCAAAATGCATTACAATGACAAAAATCACAAAACTTAGCAAGTTAGCCATGTTAATCATTCTAAAAGTAATTTTAACTAATTTCATTGATCAATTGGGTCTGGAATAACAATGGACAAAGGAAAATGAGGTAAAGTAAGATGAAAGAAAGCACAATCTTGGGGCTCAACATACCCCCACTGTTGTCTTCTTGCATGTCCTCATGCAATTTATTCCATAAACTCCGAGACTTCTGCAAGAACATCTAATCCTCTCCTTCTTCTTTGCCTGGAAGCTAAAGTTCTTCTGGGTTTTCTGATGACAAGTTTGAACCTTAAGTTGATAACTGCCCTGATTAGCTTCTTGTTCCTCTTTTTCAACTTTTCATTAGCCTTTTCCACTTTGTCCATATGTAGAGATAAGGTTGAGTTCATATTGGTTTTGAGTTTGACTTGTTCCTTCAGAATATCATTCTCATTTTTTATGTGTCTATTAAGTATTTCCAGCTCATACCTATCCCTTCTTAACACATCTATTTCGGATAGTGGAGGACTAGGGGTTCTATCCCTACTCTCTGAAGCTTTCCTTTCCAAAGTTTCAACATAGTCATAAACTTCTTGCTGATCAGGATCAATTTCAGGGGTTCCTTCATTAAAATCCTCTTCAACATCTTCTTCAATAGATGTTTCCTCATCTTCTATATTTATCACCCCTGTTTGTTTGATCTGAGTTTTCCTTAGTTTCCCCTTTAGTCTATGGATTCTTCTTGGCTGGGAAGATCCCTCTCCTTTTTCTGTGGCAGATTTTCTGATTACCTTCTCTTTCTTAAGTTGTCTCTTAATTTGAGTCAACTTCTCTGAGATTATTTCCTCACTACTTTCCTGGACTGTCTTGTCAATTTCAATTTTAGAAGCTCTCCATTTTCTGCTTCTCCTTGTAGGCTATTGTTCAGGTGAGGGCTCTTTTGGCTCTTCAAAATGATTTCTTATCAAGAAATTATCCAAAGTATCATTTGTTTTGGCTAAATGGTGTTCAATTAAAATCTTAACCAAGCCATGATGGTATAGAGTTGTCTCTAAAAATTGGACCCTTCTTTGAACACAAGAAGACATCTTTTTCAAACTTTGAAGCAAGAAATAGGGTAAGTTTAACTCTTCCTCCAGAAAATGCATTATTAGTCTAATGTGGTAAACATAAAATGTGCCATATCTACCTTCACATGTAATAATTTTTTTCAGAATAAGCAGTATGTTTCTCCATTTATTTTTCAATGCAGAACTTGGAATTCCCTTCTTAAACACAATGATATCCATACCTGGTGATTTTAGAATTTGCTTCCATGATTCATTATGGAATTCTCTGTTTTTGAACCATCTCTCTCCATTTCTAAGCAATCCTGTAGCTTCTGTAATGAAAAATTCAGTGACAGTGAATTTAACATCTCCCACTTCAACCTCAGCTCCTCTAAATGACCTTGAAAATGTTTTAGTGACTTCTTTGTGGAAGCCATTAAATTTCTCAAGAAATTGTAGCCATCCTACCTGTTGCAACATTTCTTTACATTGAGGGTATCCTTCCAGGTATTTTGTACCCATTGGTTCGGTTCTTACAATAAGGCCCATATTTGCTCCTTCAATGTTCAGATTAATACTCTTTCTGCCCACGGAAACAATAACTTCCACCTTCGAATTGATATACCTCTGGTTCTTGGTGACAAATGGCTTCAAACTTCGGATTGATATGCCTCTGGTTGACAGTGACAATGGCTTCAAACTTCGGACTGATATGCCTCTGGTTGACAGTGACAATGGCTTCAAATTCCACACTGATATATCTCTGTCTCTCGGTGATAATGGCTTCAAATTCCACACTGCTATACCTCTGTCTCTTGGTGATAGTGCTTTAATCTCTGCTCACGATGATAGGGATATCTCTGTTTTGCGGAATGAAGGACTGGCTACAGAATGGAGTGATGGAAGTAGTTACGGAATGAGTTAATGGAGTGAGGTGGAGAAAACAAATTAATGAGTGAAAAGACTGCGGAGATTTTTACAACGGAAAAGAAAATCATCATTGAATGATTTGGTTGGGTGACGTGAAGAAATCAAACACTTCAGCCTTTTTAACCGCTTAAATGATGTCGGGTATAGAATTTGAAATGAGAGATTTTTAATCCAAAGTTTGTGGAGGGTATATTGGTCATGATCAATAAAAATAATCAAAACAACTTTTTCGAATGATTCATAACTAAAACTATGCTAAACTTTATGAAATGCCATTATAATCAAAACTTGTTACCTCTGCTTTTCATTGCTTTTTGTGGTCTTTGTCTTCTTTGTTCTCCTTTGGAAGAGTCTTCATAATCCTTCTTGATTCTTCTTATTCATGAATAAACTGGATCATCTTGTTGCAATTCAAATGTCTGCTGATTAGTGTCTTCAGGACCTGTAGCTGCGGAATGACTGTCTGGCTGCGGAAAGTCTGCTCAGCTGCAGAATGTCTGTTAAGCTGCAAAATGTACCTGTAGAGTATTTTAATCATGGAATGGAGTGGTTTGGGATATAAGTGAGATGTTATATGAATGAAGATGGATGATGAGTCATGATATGTATGAAGTGGATGATGAAATGGAATGGATTCAATTTATGAAATGGAGTGGAAGAATATAAGAACTGCCCTGCAATCCATGACATGTGTTACTCATTTGCAGCAAGACATCAAACTTTAAAATTTTGACATGGAAATGAGGTGGATGGAGTATGGAATGAGATGAATGAAATATGGAATGAAGTAGAGTATGAATGAATGAATGAATGAATGAAATGGAGTATGGATGGATAAGTGAATGTAATGAAATGAAATGAGATGGATCATAAGTACAATGGATCTGAACTTATGATTTTGTAACAGCTGCTTGTAAAAACAAAATGGTAAAGTTAGAGTGTCAGAGAGACTCTGATTTTCACCCCATATTTTCTGTATAAACATGCCAATCAATGATTGGTTTTCATGTTTATACTTTTATTTATTTTTTTTATTTTTATTTTTATTTTTATTTTATTTTATTTTATTTTCAAAAGAAATGCTTCAAAAAATTTAATCAAGTTGATGAAGAAGAGAGATTCTTCTTCATTAACTTCAATCACTGCTTTCTTGGAACTTCTTGACAAATTCTTCTCTTGAGAGTGGTTTGTGATATAGCTTTAATCTATGACCATTCACAAGAAAAGTGACCTCTTCTTCATCTATTGTCTTGATTTTTACTGCTCCATTGTCAAAAATTTTAACAATTTCATATGGCCCAAGCCAATGTGTTTGAAATTTACCTTGAAAATCCTTGAATTTTGAATCAAACAAGAGAGCCCAATCACCTTCTTTGAACTTCTTCTCTTTGATGTACTTGTCATGCCATCTAGTCCTTTGCTGTTGGACTAGACTTGTTTTCTGAACTGCATCTTGTCTGATCTCATCCAATTCATTAATCTGCTCCAGTCTATGCTTTTGTGCCTCCGTTAAATCAAGTCCTAGCTGAACTACCATTTTGAAAGTTTGGATCTGGAACTCTATGGGGAACAAAACTTGCTTTCCATAAACAAGTTCATAAGGAGTATGGCCTATTGTGTTTCTCCATGTAGTTCTATAGGCCCACAAGGCTTCAGGAAGCCTATCTACCAAATTTCTTCTATGTAAATGAACAATCTTTGTTAGTATTCCTTCAATGACCTTATTAGTAGATTCCACTTGACCATTTGCTTGTGGATGATAAGGAGTAGATTTTCTATGCCTGATTTTGTACCTCTCCATCATTTGCTCCACTAGCCTTGATGTAAATTGAGCTCCTTGATATGTAACAATTTCCCTTGGGACACCAAAACGAGTAAAAATATCCTCAAAAAGAAAAGTAACTACAGATGCTTCATTAGCAAAAAGTAATGGCTTGGCTTCTACCCATTTGGTAACATAATCAGTGCAAACTAATATATATCTCTTTTGTCTTGATGGAGGACTAATGGGTCCTACAAAATCCAAAGCCCATTTTTCAAAAGGTTCAATATGTACCTGAGGTTGTAATGGCATCTCACCTGAAGGAGAAGGTTTCCCTACCCTTTGGCAACTGTCACACCTTTTGACATACTCTTTAGCATCTTTAAACAAGGATGACCAATAATATCCTAAATTAAGGATCTTATAGGCTGTCCTCTTATCAGCAAAGTGTCCGCCACAAGGTTCATCATGACATGCTTTGAGAATCTCAGGCATCTCATCTTCATGAACACACCTTCTAATGATCAAATCTGGACCTGTCTTGTACAACTCATTAGCAACCCATTGAATATCTTGCACTATCATTAATGATTTTTCTTTTATCCCTTGCATTCATAATTGAAGGAAATTTTCCTGAAACTAAATAATTGGCAATATCAGCAAACCATGGAGTTTGAGTAGAGATTGCAAAAAGATATTCATCAAGAAATTGATCTTCAACCGGAGTGTCATCTTTGATATTTTGAATTCTAGACAGGAAATCAGCCACAGTGTTTTGTTTTCCAGGCCTATCTAGAATAGTAATGTTGAATTCTTGCAATAGTAACAACCATCTTATAACTTTGCCATTAGTGATTGATTTATTCATTAAGTATCTAATGGCAGAATGATCAGTGTGAAAAAAAGTTTCATAGCCTGTTATATAGTGTCTAAACTTGTTTATGGCATGAACAACAGCTAAAAACTCTTTTTCAGTTACAGTATAGTTTAACTCTGCAGGAGTCAAATTTTTACTGGTATAATAGATGGCATAGGGAATTAAATCTTTTTTTCCCAATACTGCTCCTAGAGCTGTATCGGAAGCATCTGTCGAGATATGAAAAGGTAACTTCCAGTTAGGTCCCCTTAATATAGGTGCTTCATAAATTTTGGTTTTCAGGGTTTCAAAAGCTAACTGGCAATCAGAAGTCCATTTGAATTCACAATCTTTGGTGAGTAATTTGAAGAGTGGAGATGCTATCTTGGTAAAGTTTTCTATAAATCTCCGATAATACCCTATAAATCCTAGAAAACTTCTAACATCTCTTTGACAACTTGGAATGGATAGGTTAGAAATGACTTCAACTTTTGCCTCATCAACTTTAATCCCATCCCCTGAAATGTGGTGCCCTAAAACAATACCTTCAGTAAACATCATAAAACATTTTTCATGACTAAGTGAAAGGTTTGCTTCTTGACATCTTTTTAAGACTTTTTCCAAGTTTTCTAAAGCCTCTTCAAATGTGTCCCCATAAACCGTGAAATCATCCATGTACACCTCTACACAGTCATGTATTAGATCCGAAAAAATTCCTAATACTGCCCTTTGGAATGTTGCAGGTGCATTGCATAATCCAAATGGCAATACTCGGTAGGCATAGGTACCCCAAGGACAAGTAAATGTGGTTTTATCTTGGTCTTCAAGTGCTACTTGGATTTAATTGTAACCACTAAACCCATCTAGGAATGAAAAGTACTTTTTGCCAGCTAATGTATCTAATACTTGATCTATGAAAGGTAAGGGAAAATGGTCTTTAAGAGTAGCTTTATTTAGTTCTCGGTAGTCAACACATACCCTCCATTTTCCATTTTTCTTTGGCACAATTACCAAAGGAGAAACCCATTGACTATCTGAAATAGGATAGATGAAATTGACATTTAACAATTTTTGCAATTCTTCTTTAACAATTTCCCTAAGATTTGGATTCATCCGTCTTTGAGGTTGTCTGATTGGTTTGCAATTTTCCTCTATATAGATGTGATGAGTGCAAGTATTGGGGCTTATCCCTTTCATGTTAGTGTATTCCCATGCATATGCAGAAGAGTGTCTCTGTAATACTTTGACTAACTTTTCTTGTTGAGATTTTTCTAGGTTCTTATTTATGTTCAAAGTTTTGCCTGGAAAGATCTCACTTGTAGAGCTGCCAAATTTATCCATAGAATGAAGAGACATCTGCCTTGATGACAAAAACTCAATATTGGATCCCTCTTGAAATGATTCATGTTTGTGTTCTCGAGAGGATTCAAAGTTTTCTAGAGTATTCAGAATTTGATTATCTTCACTAATTTCTGAAATTGTGAAGAGGGGTTGTAAATCTTCTTCATCCTCTATCCATTGAGTGTCATCTAGATCTGTAATTGTCCTAGCTAGAGGATATAAAGTGAATTTCTTAGTTGAACTACCATCAGAGATATACATATCACCGGATCTACAACTAATAAAAGCATCAACTGTAGCCAACCAAGGTCTTCCTAATATAACAGGATGGCCTCCTAGATTATTCTTAGGAGTTAGGATCATGAAATCCACAGGGTACTCCCAAGAATCTAGGGACACTGGAATGTCTTCTATTACCCCACCAGGTTTGATCACAGATCTGTCTGCTAATTGTAATAATGTGGGTGTAAAGAGAAGATTAGGAAGTTTCAGTTTATCCATGATTTGTCTACTCATGATATTGATTGTTGCTCCTAAATCAATGAGTGTGTTCTGGATTTCAATTCCATTGATGTGAATTTTAACAACTGGATTTCCTGGGTCAAGATACTTTGGAATAGCAATCTTGCCCATTATAATGTCTACTATTTTTCCTGCCAGTTGATTTTTCTTTGTTTCTCTTATTCTTTTTCTTGTTTTCTTCAAACTCAACTCCTTTATTGTTTTGGCTAAAATTGGAATTTCCTTGATGGCTTGTAATAATGGAATTTTAATGCAAACATTTCTCATCTCATATAGGAAATCATAATTGGGCACCATAATTTGTTTCTCTACACCTCTATCAATTTGTAATCTTTCTGGAAAGGGAGGTATAGAAGTAGATGTAGATGGTTGCTCTAATACAGGAGTTGAATTTATTGGATCTTTTTTCTTTGATTTTTCAGTGTTTGGGTCTTGAAAAGATGTGTCTCCCTCAAGACTTTTATTCACCCGTAGAGAGTCTTCCTCAGAGTTATCTTGTTCTTGTATAATCACAAAAGGTTTCCTCTTTTCAAGTATTCTTCCAGACCTAAGTTGAACATCACTAAGGTCTAGAGGAGTAATTAAATAAGTTGGAAATTGTTGGCCTTCTATCATGTATGTGTTCTGAGGATTTTTATTATTGGGGTTTGGTATGGGTTGAGCAGGCAATTGATTTTATTTTTGAGGAAATGGTAATGGGAGTGGTTGATTTTGATGTGGTAGGTTCTGATGATGTTGTTGAGGATTTTGTTGAAGATTTTGAGGAAAATTTTGTTGAGGATTTTGAGGATAAAAATGTGGGTATGGCGGATACTGATAGTATGGGGAGTATCTTCCATAGGGACTTTGTGATCCTTGTGCCCAAGCTGGAGATTGATTTTGAAATTGAGGCCAAGGTTGCTGCCAAGAATTCCAAGGTGGAGGTTGGTTATACATTTGATCATGGAATCCTTATGTCTGAGGTCCTTGCCAAGGCCTTCTAGATACAAAATTGAGGGACTCTGTGGAATCTGTAGGAGTTTCCTCCTGAAAGACAGCTTTGAGACCAGGAAGAGAAGGAAAATTCTTGGTCTCATGTTTTTCAGAGCAAATGACACAGGTCTCTATAACTTTTGCATCTAATGGACACTCTCTCAAGGCATGTTTCTTTCTACATTTGGGACAAAAGATTGCCAAGGCATCAGATTCATCTTTTTGCTTGTTTTGTATCTTAAGGGTGTCTATTTGTTCACTAAGACTCCCTAAGATGTTAGATTTAAAATCATCAAGCATGTGTCCTATTTCTGATCTACTTACTGTCCCAGAAGCAGACTTACTTGCCCTTGCAAGAGTAGGATCTCTTGGACCTTTGACAGTTTTAGATTTCCCTCTTGAAAGGTTGATACATAACTCAGATATTTCAGGTAATGTGAGTTGTGATATATCCCATTTTCCCATCATGTTAAGGATATCCAACCATTCATCCCTAATTGTTTTCAACAAAAGAGCTTTTAAGGTGTCTTGATCTAGGTTTTCCATTTTTGCTCTTTTGATGTTGTAATGAAATATCTCCAACAAATCTTCCAAGTTTTCATCTTATTTTTGTAACATCTTAAACACTTCTTCCTTATGATTGACCGGCATACAATAATCCAAATACCTCTCTAGAAATGCTTGTTTCATGTCTTCCCATGTCCTAATAGAACTATTGATCAAACTCATAAACCACTTCAATGCTGCTCCTTTCAAGGTTGAAGGGAATAATTTCAATTTTTGAGCATCTTGTAAGTAGTCATAAGTTCTACATAGGACTTCAAATTCAAATAAGAAGGTTTCAGGATCTTCAGTTTTAAGTCCATAGAAGTTTGGAAGGACAGAGGGTGAAATGTTTTTCATGGTTGTATTGGTTTCTTCATCAATTATAGGGAACCCAAAAGAGCTTCCTATTTCTATTCTACCTCTTCCTCCATCTGCACCTCTACCTCCTTCTCCTCTACCTCTACCTCTACCTCCAAATAGTGTGTTTTCTCCATTAAAAACTCCTCCTCCTCCTTCTTCTGCCATGGTTGACTCTCCTGTGGAAGTGGAAAGGTTTGTGTCCCTAACAGGAGTCTCTAGATCTTCTTCTAAGGCAGGTTCAGTGGATGAAGTGGAAGATTTATCTAATGGAATAGTTGACCTTAGATCTTCTAGAAGTCCAGGATCAGGAGAGGATGGAATATGGGTCTGAGTTGAAGGTGTACTAGCTCTGGATCTAGATGAAACAAGTGGTGTTCTAGAAATCAAACTTCTGCTTCTGCTGCTTATGAATCTTCCCCTTGAATCTCTCTCTCTACGCATATAATTTTTTTTGGATGCTAAGAAACAAAGGTTACCTAGTTTTCACTTCCCCGGCAACGGCGCCAAAATGTTTGGTCTCAACCTAGTCTCCTAAATTGAGTTCATTTAATTGTCAACCAGGGTTGGTAAACTGCTGAAGTGAAGTGCACCGTATGTGCCTAGGTGTTTGTCTCTTAATGCGTTGTGTTTAGTGTTTTATGATGTTTTTGGTCTTTTGTGATGATTTATGATGTTTTTGGTCTTTTTGGTAGTTTTATGTTCACAAGGAAAATGACTAGAAAGCTAGTGGAAAGAAGCTACTGGTTAAAAACAGAGTGAAGCCTAATTGGTTGATGACAAATGAAAAATGCAATTGCAAATATTAAAACAGAATCAAATCTAAACTATGACTAAGCAGAAACAAAGCTTGATAATGACTTTTAAGCAAATGACTCAAAACATAAACTCAACTTGTCCAATTCTTTCATCAAAGGTATTTTGAGAGAGAGCTTGAGAAATGGTCAGCTAAGTATGCAAATTCTCCTAACTAAACAATTAAACAACTAGCTTATAATGATACAACATTTTATCCATGATTAGAGATTTGTTGAAGCATATTTGGAGGAAAACATTGATACCATCATAAGATCTCTACTCTAAGACTAGTTTCTAACTCTATTCTGCAACTTAGTTAATCATCACTAAACCTTGCCCAAGAGTTATAGATTTCTTTTTAAAGTAGTCTTTTGAGGAAAGGTTCTGTTTATGAAGTAGTAAAGAAGTTGCAAAAGTACCTCAGGCCTTGAAATGATATTGTCTTCTGTTCATATGGTTATGAATCAATTATAGATTTGGAACAAGAAGAAGTTTGTAAATAATGAAGGTTGTTTTGTTAAGTTTAACAACTGAAGTAATCTAATATGCAGTGGATGAAAACTAAATGTGGAGTGCAAATGCAATGAGTTAAGCTAAAACTGAACTTAAGATGTCACTAGTCTAAAACAGTGTTGAACTAACAAGTCATTATCAAACTCAAAACAAAATAACAGAGCATGAGTTAAATGCAATTAGACTCCGGAGTATCCTAACTAAGCTATCATGCATTATTCTATGGGATTATACAGCCTGTTTTTCCATCATGATTGGTATTTTGGAAGAGTTTCTTAGAACAATCCTGACTGTACAATTCAGTGCAAATGCAAACATAAAGACTGAAAGCAATTTAAAAACTAAGATATCACAGCTGTCTCCTACCCATCATTATGATATTTTGGAAGAGCATTTTAAGAGCAAGGTCAGCTATGTTACTTAGTGAAAACAAAACAACTAAAACATTCATTATCACAGTCATGCCTTAGACATCATAAGGATTTTTTGGAAGAGTTTTCTTCTTTTGGAAGAGCATTTAGAACAAGTATAACTGTGATAGTGAACAAAAGAAATTACAATTAAATCCTACAACACTATAGCCATTTCCCATTCATTATCATGATATTTTGGAAGAGTTCTTAGAACAAGTATAACTATAGTGGCTAATGAAATTAACTATGAACTCAAACTTCAAAAACGTAAAGGCAACTAAGATACTTATCTAAATTACGCAAGTAAAACCGTGAAGGAGGCAGGGGCCCTCTACCACCAGACAGAATCTAACTCCAAATCAAATCAACACTTTCAAAACAATACTGTATTCTTCATTAAAGGAGAAATAAATTGAACAGAGTAATCTGCGTCTTCAGAAATGTAGCACAAAATCTAAGCAAAATCTAGCCTATCTCTCGGTTTCCCAAGTGTTTTTATAACAAATTTACATAACAAGAATTGCAACAATTCGAGGATCATTGTCTTTCCTTATCGAAATCATACTAGGACTCTTAAAGTGGCAGCGTAAAAAGGAAAAGGACATCTGGACTAAGACAGTCCTATTAGAAATCTGCTTCCTTAAATGAGTTCCCACGTACCAAAACCATATCCAGAATTCGGTTTTTCCTTCATGGTGAGCAACGAACAATGTAGAAATGACGTGGAATATACCCATATGCGGTTTTCCTTGAGAGGCCACCTGGAACATGCTTGAACTTGAAGACAACTGCAGAATTTCCGGTTAGCTACGGAATGTCTGCATTCTGCAGCTAGTTCCGGTCAAAATGCATTACAATGACAAAAATCACAAAACTTAGCAAGTTAGCCATGTTCATCATTCTAAAAGTAATTTTAACTAAATTCATTGATAAATTGGGTCTGGGATAACAATGGAAAAAGGAAAATGAGGTAAAGTAAGATGAAAGAAAGCATAATCTTGAGGCTCAACACTCATCATGATCACTAGATAACTGCCAAGAACATATTGATATATCTTCGTGGCACTATAGATCACTGCCTAAAGTATGATAGTAAGGAGGTCAAGCTAATTGGCTTCACAGGTTCTTATTTGGGTGGTAGTGAGACCGGTGGAAGGAGCACTACTAGTAGATGCTTTAGTTTGGGAGTTTTTATGGTCTCATAGATAGGAAGCAAGATCATGTTCCACTGAGTAGTGCCGAGGAAGAATATGTGACTACATGTGAAGTACGAAAATAGGTTATATGGTTGAGAAAACTTTTGACATATTTGTTTGAGAAACCTCCAGGTCCTACCATGATCAATTGTGACAACCAAAGCTACATCAAGATGTCTGTAGATCTCATGTTTCATGGTAGAAGTTAAAATATATCCAGAACTTGGTGCAAGATGGAATCGTGAAGCTGGAGTATGTCTCAACAGATGAAAAGGTAACTAACATACTAACAAATTATATTCCTTATAATAAGTTTAAATATCTTATAAACATGCTTGGTTTAATAGATATTGTTGATATTTTTGATAAAAAATTGGAGTATATTTGTTGAGGCTTTCTGAGTGAAGCTTTTCCTAGGAGGACATCAGGTCATCAATATGTGTTGATGTTTAGATCCTGAAGTAGGGAGGGTGGCATTTCTCTTAGAGATCTAACTTCAGATACACACTTGGATCCCTAGGTTCATGGTTAACAAGTAATCTTGATGGTACCTAGAGAGGCCAAAAGATTTAGTCCATCTTATTCCCACCTCTCCATCTGGATATATTTCCCTCATCAGGAATCTATTCCATGGCATTGCGGTACCTAAAATATTCATAGTTCATATAGTTTGAGACCTTCCTTATGAATACCTCCATAGTTAAGAGAGAGTGTTGAAAACTGTAACTAGGTTCAGTCTTCATAAATGTAATTGAGTCACTATGTAATGTACTTGTCAAAAGAATAAAGAAAATAAATTTCATTATTATTACAATGAATTATTAAAGCATTGGTTTCATGCTTGGGTCATCATTATATTAGTAAAATTCCACATTGTGAACTCCTAGGATTAATATTGAGTCATTAGAGTCATTGTACCTTTTATAAGACCCTTCTTGGGCTTTCAAATCATGTAAAAAGAACTAATTTTGATTCAAATATGTATTATGTCACCTGCACACCAAGTTGGCCTAAAGGAGATCAAGTCGGCCTCAACATGGGAAATTATACCCCACCTAGAGTCTATATATTGGAGAATATCGAATTAATTTGGAAATAATATTTCACTCAATTTTGATATCTCAAGAATCAGCTCGGAAAAGTGCGAAGTAGAAGGAGGTCAAAAGAAGTGCGAGTTTGGTCAAGGGAGAAGAAAAATAGAAAATCAAAAGTTTGGGCTCTCTCTCTCTCTCTCTAAATGGATTTATTAGATCAAGCATGTTGTTGATGGAAGCATAGACAAATACAAGGCTAGATTTGTTGCAAGGGGTTTCTCTCAAAAGGAAGGCATATATTATGAAGAAACCTTTGCACCCATTGCAAGGTATACTAATATTAGATATCTGGTTTTTTTGGTTGCCACCACAGGATGGAATATTCATCAAATGGATGTGAAGAAATAATTTCTGAATGGGACCATTGATGAGGAAGTATACATCAAAAAACCTGAAGGCTTTGAGGTAAATAATAGAGATACTCATGTATGTCGACTCAAGAAGGCCCTATATGGTTTGAAGCAAGCACCTAGGGCATGGTATGCAAGAATGGATGCATACCTTCTAAGAATTGGGTTCGTGAAGAGTTTTGTTGATCCAAATATCTACATCAAGGTAGAGAATAATGAGACATTCACTATTCTAATATATGTGGATGATCTATTCATCACTGGTATGGAGCAAAGGATTCGAGAGTGCAAGAATATGTTGGCAGAAAAATTTGAGATGAACAATATAAGACTAATGCACTATTACCTGGGTCTAGAAGTATGGGAGAAACCTGGGGAAATATATCTCGGGCAAGGAAAATACATCATCGATTTTTTGCATAAATTTGGGATGATGGATTTCAAACCCATGACTACTCCTATGATCACAAATATCAAGACTTTGAGGACATATAAATCAAGTCTCATAGATCCTACCTCCTAGAAAAATTTAATAGGATCCTTGATGTATCTGGTAAACACTAGTTCAAATATATGTTTTGTTGTAAACATTCTTAGCCAGTTTCAGTTAGAGCCTCGTCATGATCACTAGATAGCTACTAAGAACATATTGAGATAACTTTGTGGCACTATAGATCACTGCCTAAAGTATGATAGTAAGGAGGTCAAGCTAATTGGCTTCACAGGTTCTCATTTGGGTGGCAGTGAGACCGGTGGAAGGAGCACTACTAGTGGTTGCTTTAGTTTGGGAGTTTTTGTGGTCTCATAGATAGGAAGCAAGATCGCGTTCCATTGAGTAGTGCTGAGGAAGAATGTGTGACTACATGTGAAGTACGAAAAGATGTTATATGGTTGAGAAAGCTTCTGACATATTTGTTTGAGAATCCTCTAGGTCCTACCATGATCAATTGTGACAACCAAAGCTACATCAAGATGTCTGCAGATCTCATGTTTCATGGTAGAATAGTAAACTGTATTTGGAACTTGGTGCAAGATGGAATCGTAAAGCTCGAGTATGTCTCGACAAATGAACAGGTAGCTAACATAATAAGAAATTATATTCCTAATAATAAATTTAAATATCTTATAAACATGCTTGGTTTAATATATATTGTTGATATTTTTGATAAAAGAATTGGAGTATATTTGTTGAGGCTTTCTGAGTGAAGCATTTCTTGGGAGGACATCAGGTCATCAATATGTGTTGATATCTAGATCCCGAAGTAGGGAGGGTGGCATTTCTCTTAGAGCTCTGACCTTGGATACACAATTGGATCCCTGGGTTCATGGTTAACAAGTAATCCTGATGGTACCTAGAGAGGCCAAAATCATTAGTCCATCTTATTCCCACCCCTCCATCGGGATATATTTCGCTTGTAAGGAATATATTCCATGGCATTTCGGTGCCTAAAATATTCATAGTTCATATAGTTTGAGATCTTCCTTATGAATACCTCCATAGTTAAGAGGGAGTGTTGAAACTGTAACTAGGTTCAGTCTTCATAAATGTAATTGAGTCACTATGTAATGTACTTGTCAAAAGAATAAAGAAAAGATTTTTCATTATTATTACAATGACTTATTAAAGCATTGGTTTCAAGCTTGGGTCATCATTATATTAGTAAAATTCCCCATTTTGGACTCCTAGGATTAATATTGAGTCATTAGAGTCATTGTACCTTCTATAAGATCCTTCTTGGGATTTCAAATCATGTAAAAAGAATTAATTTTGATTCAAATATGTATTATGTCACGTCCACACGAAGTTGGCCTAAAGGAGATCAAGTCGGCCTAAAAGAGATCAAGTCAGCCTCAATATGGGAAATTATACCCCACCTAGAGTCTATATATTGGAGAATATTGAATTAATTTGGAAACACTCTCTCACTCAATTTCGATATCTCAAGAATAATCTTGGAAAAGTGCGAAGTAGAAGGAGGTCAAAAGAAGTGCGAGTTTTTTCAAGGAAGAAGAGAAGGAGAAAATTAAAATATTGGGCTCTCTCTCTCTCTAAATGGACTTATTAGATCAAGCATGTTGTTGATGGAAGCATAGACAAATAAACGGCCAGATTTGTTGCAAGGGGTTTCTCTCAAAAGGAAGGCATAGATTATGAATAAACCTTTGCACCCACTGCAAGGTATACTACTATTAGATATCTGGTTTTTTAGTTGCCACCATGGGATGGAATATTCATCAAATGGATGTGAAGACATAATTTCTAAATGGTTCCATTGATGAGAAAGTATACATGAAACAACCTGAAGGCTTTGAGGTAAATAATATAGATACTCATGTATGTCGACTCAAGAAGGCCCTATATGGTTTGAAGCAAGAACTTAGGGCATGGTATGAAAGAATGGATGCATACCTTCTAAGAATTGGGTTTGTGAAGAGTTTTTTTAATCCAAATATATACATCAAGGTAGAGAATAATGAGACATGCACTATTATAATATATGTGGATGATCTGTTCATCACTATTGCAGAGCAAAGGATTCGAGAGTACAATAATATGTTGGCAGAAAAATTTGAGATGAAGGATCTAGGACTAATGCACTATTACCTGGGTCTGGAAATATGGCGGAAACCTGGGGAAATATATCTCGGGAAAGGAAAATACATCATGATGGATTTCAAACCCATGACTAATCCTATGACCACCAATCTCAAGACTTTGAGGACATATAACTCAAGTCTCGTAGATCCTACCTCCTAGAAAAATTTAGTAGGATCCTTGATGTATATGGCAAACACTAGGTCAAATATATGTTTTGTTGTAAACATTCTTAGCTTGTTTTAGTTAGAGCCTCATCATGATCACTAGATAGCTGCCAAGAACATATTGAGATATCTTCGTGGCACTATGGATCACTGCCTAAAGTATTATAGTAATGAGGTCAAGCTAATTGGCTTCACAGGTTCTCATTTGGGTGGCAGTGAGACTGGTGGAAGGAACATTGCTAGTGGATGCTTTAGTTTGGGAGTTTTTATGGTCTCATAGATAGGAAGCAAGATCACGTTACGTTGAGTAGTGCTGAGGAAGAATATGTGACTAGATGTGAAGTACGAAAAGAGGTTATATGGTTGAGAAATCTTCTGACATATTTGTTTGAGAATCCTCTAGGTCCTACCATGATCAATTGTGACAACCAAAGCTACATCAAGATGTCTGCAGATCTCATGTTTCATGGTAGAAGTTAAACTATATTCGGAACTTGGTGCAAGATGGAATCATGAATCTGGAGTATGTCTCGACAGATGAACAGGTAGATAACATACTAAAAAATTATAATAATAATAATAAGTTTAAATATCTTATAAACATGCTTGGTTTAATAGATATTGTTGATATTTTTGATAAAAAAATTGGAGTATATTTGTTGAGGTTTTCTGAGTGAAGCATTTCCTGGGAGGACATTAGGTCATCGACATGTGTTGATGTCTAGATCCTGAAGTAGGGAGGGTGGCATTGCTCTTAGAGCTCTGACCTCGGATACACACTTGGATCCCTGGGTTCATGGTTAACAAGTAATCCTGATGGTACCTAGAGAGGCCAAAAGCTTTAGTCCATCTTATTCCCACCTCTCCATTTGGATATATTTCCCGCGTCAGGAATCTATTCCATGGCATTTCGGTGCCTAAAATATTCATAGTTCATATAGTTTGAGATATTCCTTATGAATACCTCCATAGTTAAGAGGGAGTGTTGAAAACTGTAACTAGGTTCAGTCTTCATAAATGTAATTGAGTCACTATGTAATGTACTTGTCAAAAGAATAAAGAAAATAATTTTCATTATTATTACAATGAATTGTTAAAGCATTGGGTTCATGCTTGGGTCATCATTATATTAGTAAAATTCCCCATTGTGGACTCCTAGGATTAATATTGAGTCATTAGAGTCATTGTACCTTTTATAAGACACTTCTTGGGCTTTCAAATCATGTAAAAAGAATTAATTTTGATTCAAACATGTATTATGTCACCTCCACACCAAGTCAGCCTCAATATGGGAAATTATACCCCACCTAGAGTCTATATGTTGGAGAAGATCAAATTAATTTGGAAATAATCTCTCACCCAATTTCGATATCTCAAGAATCAACTCAGAAAAGTGTGAAGTAGAAGGATGTCAAAAGAAGTGCGAATTTGGTCAAGGAAGAAGAAAAGGAGAAAATCAAAAGTTTGGGCTCTCTCTCTCTCTCTAAATGGATTTATTAGATCAAGCATGTTGTTGATGGAAGCATAGACAAATACAAGGCTAGATTTGTTGCAAGGGGTGTCTCTCAAAAGGAAGGCATATATTATGAAGAAATCTTTGCACCCACTTCAAGGTATACTACTATTAGATATTTGGTTTTTTTGGTTGCCACCATGGGATGGAATATTCATCAAATGGACGTGAAGACATAATTTCTGAATGGGACCATTGATGAGGAAGTATACATCAAACAACCTGAAGGATTTGAGGTAAATAATAGAGATACTCATGTATGTTGACTCAAGAAGGCCCTATATGGTTTGAAGCAAGCACCTAGTGCATGGTATGCAAGAATGGATGCATACCTTCTAAGAATTGGGTTCGTGAAGAGTTTTGTTGATCCAAATCTCTACATCAAGGTAGAAAATAATGAGACATTCACTATTCTAATATATGTGGATGATCTATTCATCATTGGTGTGGAGAAAAGGATTCGAGAGTGAAAGAATATGTTGGCAGACGAATTTGAGATGAAGGATCTAGGACTAATGCACTATTACCTGGGTCTAGAAATATGGCAGAAACCTAGGGAAATATATCTCGGGCAAGGAAAATACATCATCAAATTTTTGCAGAAATTTGGGATGATGGATTTCAAACCCATGACTACTCCTGTGATCACCAATCTCAAGACTTTGAGGACATATAACTCAAGTATCGTAGATCCTACCTCCTACAAAAATTTAGTAGGCTCTTGATGTATTTGGTAAACACTTGGTCAAATATATTTTTTTTTGTAAACATTCTTAGCCAGTTTGAGTTAGAGCCTCATCATGATCACTAGATAGATTCCAAGAACATATTGAGATATCTTCGTGGCACTATACATCACTGCCTAAAGTATGATAGTAAGGATGTCAAGATAATTGGCTTCACAGGTTCTTATTTGGGTGGCAGTGAGACCAGTGGAAGGAGCACTACTAGTGGATGCTTTAGTTTGGGAGTTGTTATGGTCTCATAGATGAGTAGGAAGCAAGATCACGTTCTATTGAGTAGTGCCAAGGAAGAATATGTGACTAAATGTGAAGTAGGAAAAGAGGTTATATGGTTGAGAAATATTTTGGCATATTTGTTTGAGAATCCTCTAGGTCCTACCGTGATCAGTTGTGACAACCAAAGCTACATCAAGATGTCTGTAGATCTCATGTTTCATGGTATAAGTTAAACTATATCTGGAACTTGGTGCAGGATGAAATCGTGAGGCTGGAGTATGTCTCGACAGATGAACATGTAGCTAACATACTAACAAATTATATTTCTAATAATAATTTTAAATATCTTATAAACATGCTTGGTTTAATATATATTGTTGATAAAAAAATTGGAGTATATTTGTTGAGGCTTTCTGAGTGAAGCATTTCCTGGGAGGACATCAGGTCATCAATATGTGTTGATGTCTAGATCTCGAAGTAGGGAGGGTGGCATTGCTCTTAGAGCTCTAACCTCAGATATACACTTGGATCCCTGGGTTCATGGTTAACAAGTAATCCTGATGGTACCTAGAGAGGCCAAAAGCTTTAGTCCATCTTATTTCCACCTCTCGATTTGGATATATTTCCCTCGTCAGGAATCTATTCCATGGCATTGCGGTGCCTAAAATATTCATAGTTCATATATTTTGAGATATTTCTTATGAATACCTCCATTGTTAAGAGGGAGTGTTGAAAACTGTAACTAGCTTCAGCCTTCATAAATGTAATTGAGTCACTATGTAATGTACTTGTAAAAAGAATAAAGAAAATAATTTTCATTATTATTACAATGAATTATTAAGGCATTGGTTTCATGCTTTGGTCATAATTATATTAGTAAATTCCCCACTGTGGACTCCTGGGATTAATATTGAGTCACTAGAGTCATTGTACCTTTTATAAGACCCTTCTTGGGCTTTCAAATCATGTAAAAAGAATTAATTTTGATTCAAATATGTATTATGTCACCTCCACACCAAGTCGGCCTAAAGGAGATCAAGTCGGCCTCAATATGGGTAATTCTACCCCACCTAGATTCTATATATTGGAGAAGATCGAATAAATTTGGAAATACTCTCTCACTCAAGTTCAATATCTCAAGGATCATCTCAGAAAAGTGCGAAGTAGGAGGAGGTCAAAAGAAGTGTGAGTTTGGTTAAGGAAGAAGAAAAGGAGAAAATCAAAAGTTTGGGCTCTCTCTCTCTCTCTCTCGTGCCCTAATTTAGAAAATCGAATTATTTCTACTGTTGTTGATGCTAGTTGTTACCTGTTACTGAATTTTTATGCAGAGTTGAAGGTGCTGGGGTTAAATTGCTACTGCTACAAGGTCGGTGATATGGAAGGTTTGACTTGGTGTGGAGGAAGGTTTATTCTATGTCTAGGTTTAATATTCTCAAGGAAAACTATTGAAGGAGGATCATTTTGACTGGATTTTCCCCTAAAGAGGGGTTTTCCCTGGCATAGTGCCTACATCTTGTGTCTCGGGTTTTTGTGATATTCATACACACATAATTTGGTAATTTCTTAATAAAAGATAATATAATAAAGAATTAAAAGAATCCAACATAATGCAAAAGTAATTATCTTTGAGTTTTCTTGTGTTATGGGGTAGCATCGGATGAGCACTAGCTCCCAAAATTTGTGGAGGGACTAGAGTACATGATATCTCCAATACCCAGAAAGGGATTTGGGAAATTTAATCCAGTTTGGGAGATATTAAATTAATTAATCTATTTAATTAAGGACCCCAAGTCTAACTTAAAGTTCATTAAATTAAACATGTGATGAAATTGTCTTAAGTCACACGGATCAAGATTTATTTTAATACTATCCATTGATTCAAGATCTTATCATGGTCGTTGGTTTCTCAACGAGAAAAGTATAAATGAAAGGCTTGGGGTCATTTGGAGAAGACACACAGAGGCAGATCACTGAAGCTAAGCTGAGATTATAAGGCAAGGTTTTCTAAGAATTCTCAAAAGTGTTTCAGCTGCAGAGAGGGGAGTTTAGGAAAAGGGGATGATATGATCCCAGTGCCTAGAATCAACAAGAGGTAGAGAGCAGCTTTCAGAGGTGGCATAGAGAAGTAGGAGCAGTAACAACATAGAGGGTAGTAGTTGCGCAGCGTAGGGGAAACTAAAACTACGTAGGTGCTACGTAGTCTCTCCTAGGGCAACGTTGGGAAACAAGAGACCTTCTGGGGTTACGCAGATTCCCTCAAGGGCAGTGTAGGGTATGCGTCACCCATTTTGGGGTTACACAACCCTCTCCAGGCCATCGCAGAGGGACGCAGAGGCTTCAGTGGTAGTGTTGTGGTTTCTAGGGCCAACATCTCACTGAGTCCTGTAAATCCCATTTGAGGGTGTGGATCAGTGAATATTTTGGCTTCAGAACAACAGTTTAGCTGCAGATCTATTTTCTCTGTCAGGTTTTCCAGATCTGGAACCCATATTTTTTGTATTCAGAAAAATCTTAATAATAAAACCCTCCAGCAGCTAGAAGACCAGTTTTCCCCCATTGGGTTTTTTCAGGGACTATTGTCCAGAAAATCCTTGTGTCACTTTGTCTATATGTGCATGTAATTTTCTGTTTTAGATCGGAATTGGAGAAAGTGTGTTATGTTTTTTCTTCGATGTTAATCTGAAGTTTCAACATTAATAACTTAATTAAGTAGGAGATGCATAACCAGTTCTAACAGTAGTTTTCTGCATAAGTAACATTCATAAATTTTCACATGGTATCAGAGAGATTGCAGATCTAGCAGGGTCACCAACAAAAGACTGAAGGATCTTGCTGTAGAAAGCAACAGGAAGAGAAATAGCAGCAATCGAAGGTCATATTTGAAGGGACAACGCAATTTCAGAGGGAATTGAATTACGCAAAGGGCAGGGTGACACAGTCTTACGTTGTCTCCATGCAAGCCCATGTAATTATTGCACAAAGGAAATGCTAGGATTGTCTGAAGCCAGCCAAGGTGATCCAGATATGAAGCTTTTTGATCTAGAAATGCCCAAAGTAGAGCTGCAGAACTTTCAGAAGGTGCTGGTGGGGTTAAATTTATGAAGTTTTCAGAATTTATCCTAAGTACTAAAGATAAAGAGTGGGAGGAGATCAGCTTCTCAGAGGGTTTCTAGCCAAAGAAACTTGCATATCGATCAGAGGATCGAAGAGAGATGAGTCATTGTTTGATTTGGCATATTTCCAAGAAGGGAAATCAGTTGTCAGAGGGAGAAGAAGGTGCATGTTTTGCCAAGGACCTTAGATCCAGATCTCTAGCACAGAGAATAGGAGCTTCGACATACTTCTAAGTAGATGGCACCTCACGGACTACGTGATTAGGATAAATTGGATGGCCTATCCAATTTTTCAGTTTGGAAGGCTATAATCCTGATAGTCCTAGAGGCATATTGTCTAAGAGGCCATGCAGAACAAGTCCTGGCCACGCCGACCGATGTAGTGTTGAGATTGCAACAAGATGATGAGCTTAGTGGAAAGGAGTCGCCTTCACTAAGTGGGCCCGCAGGCTATTTCTGGTGCAAAGTCTATTTTTAGACATATGGATCATGTTCTATGAGTTGCATGATGCTATTTTTGGATGGTTGGTCAAGTCGGAAAAAATAAATGGACTTATATTTTTAGACATACTGGGTGGAATCTATTTTTAGATTGCCAGTCTAAAAATAGATATGTCGAATATTATTAGCTCTTAATAATATTTAGACTCTAAACATAATATTATTCTCTTGGAGCACTTCAGTTAAGTGCACAGATGTGGCACAGGAGCTGACAGAAGGAATTATGCTATTCCTGAGGGTTAAGTGGAGCTATTGCATGGATAATTCAGTTAGAACTCATGTGACAGAGTTTGGTGGAGTTGATTGAGGAAGTTAGTGGAGTTGTATTCAGTTTAACTAATCTAAACATAGTTGAGCTATTTGTATTCAGTTTAACTAATTGATACAATTAGTGAGAGTGGTGTGAATTAATTATTAATTAATTCACTAATTATAAACTCATTAATCAACTAAAAAATGCATCAGTTAACTTCAGTGCATGGACAGTTTCAGTGGAGACCAGTGCAGAAATAGGTGAAAGAGCAGGTTAACTATCAGTTGTGACTATACTGTTGCTATTTGCAACACACAGATAGGTGGAGAAGCCCATGAGGATTGCGTAGTACAAGCCAGGTGGTTTATCTATTTAATGAAGCCATCCCATAGCATTGATTACGCAATAGAGGCTGGCTATCAAGTGGCTAAAGATTGGAGCATGTGTTTTGCTAGATCTAGCTTGATAGTGTGTAGCAATTGAGGGTGTGCATGAGAGCTTGTGAGGAGCTTTTGTACTATGATTGTTACATGATCTCCATAACATATAATATACAGATAGTTGGGGTTTTCAGCTTTAAGCTTTCCCATTAAATACTGTGTTCATATGTGTGATTGTTTGTGGTTTTAATGTATGCATGCAATTGATTTTATTTCCGCATGTGATGATCAATGGTAGAAAAGATTCTGTATTATGCATGAAGCTAAAATAGTGTGTGATCAGGAGAATATCGGTGAATAATATATCAGTTATTCAAATTTCTACATGGTATCAGAGCGATATTGATCATTGGAGCAATTGAAAAACATTGAAGCGGTTGAGTTTTGAGCTGGTGGAATTCGAATTTGCAGTAGTGTTTTCTTGGTGTCGAAGTTGAGATGTCTTTCTGGCAGATTGTGATTTCCCAATGCCCTTGAGGCGAAGCTCTTGGAGGTCCTCATGTGGAAGGACGGATGGAGGCGGTCTTTGGATGACAATGGGTTGAAGGAGTTCATAGATGCAGAAATTCCAAAGCCTACTTCTAGTGATGCTGTCCTTGACGCTGTGTAAAAGAAAACAACAAAGTGTCAGAAGGATTGTTGGAGGGTGTGAAGGATCACATAGTGTCCAACCTTCATGGTAGAGCTTCTCCATTCTTGATGTGGAAAGCCGCAGCAGTTATTCCAAAGCAAGAGCGACCGGAGGAAGTTGAGCGCTCGGATAAACTCGGCTGTAAAAATGGAGAAAGGAGACAGTATGCCCAAGTACCTCACGAAGTTTGTCCAATGCAGGGATGAGCTGGGAAGTGTGGGGGTGACTATTGATGATGATGAATTGGTGAGCTTGGCTCTCCTTGGGCTTCCGAAGAGTTGGCATTCCTATCAGGACTCTGTCAATGGTCGGGAGAAATTGCCAGGATGGGAGCGACTTTGGTCGGATCTTGTGCAAGAGGAGATAAGGCGGAGTACCAGGGATGGATCTTCATCAAAGAAATTTGATGAAGAGAATTTCACTTTGGCTACCAAAGAAAAGAAAGGGAAGAGAAAGAAGCATGCTTCTCATTCCGGTGCGAAAGGCAAGAAGCAGGACATGTCCAAAGTGAAATGCTTTCACTGTCACCAACACATACATTATGCCACAAATTGTCCGCAGAAGAAGAAAAATAAGCAGGCTACTGAATCTGCAGCTGGAGAGGCCTTAGCCTCGCAGTTTGAGCTGGATTTTTCACTGATCGCATGCTTGGTTTCAAGTGTGATGGGTTCAGTGTGGTTTCTGGACAGTGGTGCGTCTTTTCACATGACAGGAGATCGAGATTTGTTTACTAATCTGGATGAGAAATATCTTGGAGTGCACATCGAGATGGGTGATGATGGTAGATATAGTGTGATCGGTATCGGTACCATTTCCTTTGAGAGGGAGTCTGGTAAACCCTTCAGATTGAAGGAAGTGATGCATGTTCCAGGATTGAAGAAGAATCTTATCTCTGTGGCAATGTTAGAATACAAGGGATCTGATGTTGTCTTTAGCGAGGGAAAGGCTTTCCTGTGCAATAATGCAACTGGTGAGACCCGGAGGATAGGGGTTTGAGTTAAGAACCTTTATCAATTGTAGGTAGATGGCTGCGCAACAATCGAAGGCAAGGCAGAAGGAGTGGTGAGCGAAGATGATGGCGAGCTGTGGCACCAGATATTGGGCCACCTTCACCATAGAGCTTTGAAGATACTGCAGCAGTTTTCTACTGGGCTTCCTAAGGGCACTCTTGCGCAGTCAGATCAGTGCAAGGGGTGTACCTTGGGAAAATTTGTGAAAGCCACCTTTCACGAGAAGGATAGTCGCGCCACGACGATCCTTGAGAGAATTCACATAGACGTGTGTGGACCTTTCTCGGCGGCTTCAACAACAAAAGAACGGGTATGTGATATTTGTTGATGATTTTTCTCGTAGTCTTTGGATCTTCTTCATGTAGAAGAAGAGAAAGACATCTCAAAGTTTTGTGAGTTGAGCCTTTGGTTGAGAAAGAATCGAGAAAAGCGGTGAAGGCTCTTAGGAGCGAAAATGGTGGTGAATTCATCTCTGGTGAATTCAAGGACTTTGCAACGCAGAAGGTCGAAGAGAGCTCTGCCCACAACGGGAATGGGGTTTTCGAGCGAAAGAACAGAACGATCATGGGTGCTGCACGGGCGATGTTGCATGATCAGGGCCTACCCATTCACTTGTGGGCGGAGGCATGCAATATTGTAGTATATGTGCAGAACCATTGTCCTCACAGGATACTTGGCATGAGTACACCCGAGGAGGCGTTTTCTGGTAAGAAGCCTGATATTTCCCATTTGAGGATTTTTGGTTCACCTGTTTACATTCATGTGACGAAGGATGCCAGGAAGAAGCTGGAGCCGACTGCGCAGGTTGGGATTTTTGTGGGGTACACTGATACGCCCCACAACTATCGTGTGTATTTTCCGGACAGTCACAAGACTGTTGCGGGAACAAGATATCAAATTTCGGGGAGGAGAAAGCCATGAAGTGTTCGCTTGAGAGGGAGCCACACTTGCATGCGGATGAGGAGCTATTAGTTCCTAAGGATGAGTCTCGAGATTCGAGGAAGTGGATCAGCCACGAGATGAGGTTCATGGAGTGGAAGAGACCACTCATGCAGCACCAACCATCAGAGGGCGGAAGCGCACTACAGAAGCTGAGCGACTGGCTCAAGATGCAGAGAAGGTTGTAGGAGCACCTACATCACAGCGCAGACAGATACAGTCACCTGATCGGTACACTGGATACATGGCTCTTGTGAGAAAGTGTATCGTGACAGAGCCATCCTCTTTCGAGGAAGCTGTGGAGGACCCCGCATGGGTATATGCCATAGTGGAAGAGTATGATTCGATTGTCAGAAACAGTGCATGGGAGATTGTCCCGAGACTGGAAGGGAAATCAGTGGTGGGTTCGAGATGGATCTACAAAGTGAAGCAGGCAGCCGATGGGAGTGTGGAGAAGTACAAGGCAAGATTTGTTGCCCGAGGCTTTTCACAGATAGAGGGGATCGATTATGAGGAGACCTTTGCACTTGTCACAAGGTATTCTTCCATACGGACGATTCTTGCTCTCTCAGCGCATATGGGGTGGCACATTCATCAGATGGATGTGAAGACTGGATTCCTCAACGGAGTCATTAAGGAGGAGGTGTACATAGAGCATCCCAAAGGTTTCTAGATCTTCAGCAGCGAGTCGCATGTGTGCAGGCTCAAGAGAGCGCTGTATGGGTTGAAACAAGCACCTCGTGCTTGGTACACACGGATAGACAGTTATTTCACTGGACTTGGATTCTCCAAGAGTGAGGCGGATCCGAACCTATACCAGATTGTGATGGAGGGTAAGTTGCTGATCATTGTACTTTTTGTAGATGATTTGATTTTGATAGGTGATGAGTTGTTGATACTCTCATGCAAGGAGGATCTTGCAAAAGAGTTTGAGATGAAGGACTTGGGCCTCCTTCATTATTTCCTGGGATTGGAAATTTGGCAGCGCAGTGGTGGACTGTTTGTTTCTTAGGGTAAGTATGCTCGGGAGATACTGGAGAAGTTCAACATGCATGGCTGCAAGCCTGTTGATACTCCTCTTCCTGGTGTTTGGAGGAAGGAGGATGCTACTTCGGTGGAGGTAGTGGATGCCACTGTTTATCGACAGTTGGTGGGGTCGCTTATGTATCTGGTCAATACACGACCCGACATATGCTATGCTGTTAACCAGCTTTCACAAGCTATGGTTAAGCCTACCAAGCTCTTTTGGAAGGCGGGGAAGCATGTATTGAGATATCTCAGAGGCACATTGGGATATGGATTATGGTACAGACAGTCGGATGAGGTGAGGCTATGTGGCTTCACGGATGCAGATTGGGCAGGGAGTCCAACGGACAAAAAGAGCACATCTAGAGGGATTTTCAGTATCGGGTCGACAACAGTTTCTTGGTACAGCAGGAAGCAAAGATCCGTGGCACTCAGTTCAGCAGAGGCCGAGTATATGGCAGCGAGTTTCGCTGCATGTGAGGCTATATGGATGAGGAAGATCTTGGTCGGGTTGTTTGGTTCACACTTAGAGCCTACTGTGATTTATTGTGATAATCAGAGTTGCATCAAACTCTCGGTTAATCCAATATTTCATGATAGATCTAAACACATTGACATCCGGTATCATCATATCAGAGATTGTGTGCAGCGGAAGGTCATGTTACTTTCATACATTCCTATGGAGGATCAGGATGCTGATATCTTGACGAAGGCGCTCACCAGGAGCAAATTCGAATACCACAGAGGCAGGATAGGGGTTGCAGATAATCCATATCTTGTTGAGAGGGAGTGTTGAGATTGCAACAAGATGATGAGCTTAGTGGAAAGGAGTCGCCTTCACTAAGTGGGCCCGCAGGCTATTTTTGGCGCAAAGTCTATTTTTAGACTATGTCTATTTTTAGACATATGGATCATGTTCTATGAGTTGCAGGATGCTATTTGTGGATGGTTGGTCAAGTTGGAAAAATAGATGGACTTCTATTTTTAGACATATTGGGCAGAATCTATTTTTAGATTTCCAGTCTAAAAATAGACATGTCGAATATTATTAGCTCTTAATAATATTTAGACTCTAAACATTATCTTATTCTCTTGGAGCACTTCAGTTAAGTGCACAGATGTGGCACAGGAGCTGACATAAGGAATTATGCTATTCCTGAGGGTTATGTGAAGCTATTGCATGGATACTTCGGTTAGAACTCATGTGACAGAGTTTGGTGGAGTTGATTGAGGAAGTTAGTGGAGTTGTATTCAGTTTAACTAATCTAAACATAGTTGAGCTATTTGTATCGAGTTTAACTAATTGATACAATTAGTGAGAGTGGTGTGAATTAATTATTAATTAATTCACTAATTATAAACTCATTAATCAACTAAAGAATGCATCGGTTAACTTCAGTGCATGGACAGTTTCAGTGGAGACCAGTGCAGAAATAGGTGAAAGAGCAGGTTAACTATCAGTTGTGACTATATTGTTGCTATTTGCAACACACAGATAGGTGGAGAAGCCCATGAGGATTGCGCAGTACAAGCCAGGTGTTTTATCTATTTAATGAAGCCATCCCATAGCATTGATTACGCAATAGAGGCTGGCTATCAAGTGGCAAAATATTGGAGCATGTGTTTTGCTAGATCTAGCTTGATAGTGTGTAGCAATTGAGGGTGTGCATGAGAGCTTGTGAGGAGATTTTGTACTATGATTGTTACATGATCTTCATGAAATATAATATACAGATAGTTGGGGTTTTCAGCTTTAAGCTTTCCCATTAAATACTGTGTTCATATGTGTGATTGTTTGTGGTTTTAATGTATGCATGCAATTGATTTTATTTCCGCATGTGATGATCAATGGTAGAAGAGATTATGTATTATACATGAAGCTAAAATAGTGTGTGATCAAGAGAATCTCAGTGAATAATATCTCAGTTATTCAAATTTCTACATGTAGATCTCCTGAAGAAGCACAATGAATTTGTTGCACATGCCAAGCAACTAATAATGGATGGAGTTAAGGACCATATTGTCCCACACATAGCTGAGAAGAAAATAGATAACGATATGTGGAAGGCCTTAACATACCTATATGAAGGGAATTCCATCTAGAGGAAGATAATTTTGGAGACTCAAATGTGGTCATTCATGATTACCAAGGGAGAAAACATGGAACATTTTCTCTTCAGATTATAGTCGATCAGGGACCAGTTGACTGCCATGGGTGCAAAGGTGGAGGATGATGTGATGGTTAGGAATGCTCTCAATGCACTCACAAATGAGTGGGAAACCTTTATCCAAAGTATCTTGGGCATAGTGGACCTTCCCGACTGGGACAACTTGTGGGCAATCATGCGTCAAGAAGAACTCTGCAGATTCACCAAGAATTAGTGCAGCACGGTATTGAGTAAGGTGAAGAAGGAAGATGAAGAGGATGCAACCTTGGCATCAAAGAGGCAGCAAGGGAGGAAGAAGCAAGATCTATCGAAGATCAAGTGCTTCTAGTGTGGCGAACTAGGACATTTCGCCAACAATTTTCCTCAGAAGAAAAAGGACAAGGAAGATTCTTCTTCCAAGGCTGTTGTGGCATTTGATGGGTCAGAAGATGATGTAGCCATGAGTGCTCATGAACCATGAAAGTGGGGTGACATGGATCTGTAGAGCAGCTACAGAATGAGGGCAGTATCCTTGAGCATCTCATCTCTTGGATCACATTCGAGCTATGGGAGACTTAAGACAGTAGCGGGACAAGTGGAGCAATTGGTGTAGAGAATCACAGATGAAGCAAAGGCAAATCTGAAGGTTGGAAGGAGCAGCGCAGTGAAGAGGAAGAAGTAGCAGCGTAGGGTCTTCAAGAGGACAACACAATGCAACAACAACATGAGAGATTTCAGCACAAGGGGTTGATGTGACTTCAACAGTGCAGAGGGAGTCTGCTTATGCAGTGCAGAGCTGTAGCGGTGCATCATCATCTAGATGACAACACAGATCAGTAGCCGATGGAGCTTCAATTATGAGGACACAACCCAACTGACTTGTCTATCAAAGATTGGGTAGGAGATTCATTTTCTTCTCTCAGCAACAGAAAACGTAGTGCAGTATATGGCAGCACATATGCAACAAATTGAGAGGGAGCTGTAGTACAGATGTAACAGTGGTGGTGGCAGTTTCATGGGAAACAATAAATAATGGCAATAGCAGCACAATGATGAAGGGTAGTAGGTCCAGCATCAGTGTAGATACCCACACCAAAGATCAGTGCAGAGCTTCAGGGTGAAGCAGAGTTTGTACTAGAGCACATTCCTCGCTAAGAGGGAGTGTTGAGTTTTCTTGTGTGATGGGGTAGCATAGGATGTGCTCTAGCTCCCAAAATTTGTGGAGGGACTAGAGTACATGAGACCTCCAATACCCAGAAAGGGATTTGGGAAATTTCATCCAGTTTGGGAGATATTAAATTAATTAATATTTTTAATTAAGGACCCTAAGTCTAACTTAGGAAAATTAAAAGATTAAAGTTAATTAAATTAAATGTGTGATTAAATTTTCTTAAGTCACAAAGATCAAGATTTCATTTAATCTTAGCCATTTATTCAAGAGCTAATCATGGTCATTGGTTTCCCAACAAGAAAATTATAAAGGAAAGGCTTCGGGTCATTTGGAGAAGACACACAAAGGCAGAGCACTAAAGCTAAGCTGAGATTCTAGGGTGGGGTTTGCTAAGAATTTTCAGAAGTGTTTCAGCTGCAGAGAGGGGAGTATAGGAAAAGGGGATGATCTGATCCCAGTGCCTAGAATCAATAAGAGGTAGCGCTGAGAAGCAGGAGCAGCATCAGCAGAGAGGGTAGCAGTTGTGTAGCGCAGGGGCAGCTATAGCTACGCAGGTGCTACACATTCTCTCCTGGGCCAACATTGGGCAACATGAGACCCTCTGGGGTTACACAGAGTGCCTCAAAGACACCATAGGGTTTGCCTCACCCATTGTGGGGTTACCTAGCCTTCTCCAGGCCAGCGCAGAGGGATGCAGAAGCTGCAGAGGCTTCAGGGGCAATGCTGGGGTTTCTAGGGCCAAGATTTGGCCGAGTCCTGTAAATCCCATTTGAGGGTGTGGATCAGTCAATATTTTGGCTTTAGAACAATAGGTTAGTTGCAAATCTATATTTTCTCGATCGGGTTTTCCAGGTCTAGAACCCAAATTTGTTGTATTCAAAAAACTCTTAATAATAAAACCCTCTAGTAGCTAGAAGACCGGTTTTCCCCCATTGGGTTTTTCTGGGGACTATAGTCCAAAAAATCCTTGTGTCACTTTGTCTATGTGTGCATGTAATTTTCTGTTTTAGATTTGAATCGGTGAAAGTCTGTTATGTGTTTGCTTCGATGTTAACATGAAGTTTGAACATTAATAACTTAGTTAAGTAGGAGAATCATAACTAGATCTAACATTAGATTTCTGCATAAGTAACATTCATAAATTTTCATAATTATCAAGAAAGAAGAAATAAAACCCTAATATACTAGTATATATTTATGAGCAAGGAAGAGTGTTGGCCACTTGGGGGAAGAGGAAATGCGCAGAGGGAGGAGGAGGAGATCTATGGGGAGGCGAAGGGGATGAGATGGTAGAAGGAGAATGTGAGGGATACATAAAAGGATATAGGAGGTTGTGGGGGTAGGAAATTTTTAGGTCTTTGGAAAATCGTTTTAGCGAGGAGGTGGAATTGATGAGGTGTGCAAAAAGCTCCACTATCCAATTAATCTATTTAGACTTGTCCTACTTCCTATATTTTAGCTGATGAGATAAGAGATTTTAGAGAGCCCAAAGGGACGTGCACCCCCTAGGGGTCTCATCCTCTTCCACGACAACTATGCTCCTTATGGTGTGACCAAGGATGTTATTATCAAACTGGGTGGAAATGGAGGCATCGTCCACAGTGGTTGGGGGATGACCACAGACTCTTTAGTTTCCTGGGTGGCATCCCCTTCCTCTGTCGCTGCTCATAATGTAGTTGTAGGGGTTAGGCATCACGAGAGTGTGGTCAGGGGGATGAGAAATGATTATAGGGGGAGGCAACCAAGAGAGAAACAACTGGGATGCCAAACCTCTGAGGAATATAATTCCTGAGATGACAAGGATAGTTGTGCATTTGAAGGCCAAGGTATAAATGTAGGATTTAATTCGTATGAGCATTTTCAAGTGTATTCACCTTACATCAGTATCCATTTTTCATAATAGTATTCGCTAACTTGTGGAATTGGTATAAATCTTTGTGGTATGATATCCTACGATTTGTGCATCCTACAATGATAACCCTAGGCCAAATATGTGGAGGCATATAACAAAAATTTATGGGTGATTTGACAAGCATAATGTAGCTCTTTGGGCACCTAATTATCCCTAACCTCTGATAATAGGTTGCAGACCCATCTACAGAAGAACGAGGTCATCAAAGACAAAATTCCAATAACAAAATGTTAAGATATGTAGCGTTCTTACCAAAGAATTTGAGGATCGTCCAACCATGAGTGTGAATTTGGCGTTGAGATTTGAAAGGTGAGTGAAGTGGTGTTGAGCTCCGAAAGGCGAGTGAAACCCTAGTGCCTCGGTGCCCTCGTATGAAAATTGACGGGAAGCCAAGAAATGTGGCCTTAACACTAGTTTCTTTTCTTATATTGGAACCCAAACACAAAACACAAAATTAAAAATAAATATAATATAACGTATAATTATATTATATTAACAAATTATAAAATAATATAACATAAAATTAAATTAAATTATATGTTATATTTAATTTTACTTTAATATAATCTTAATATTTGTTATATATCATATTAATATATAATCTAATATGATTTTTGTTGAAATTAATCATTTATTTCATGTGTTACATGTGAATAGAAATTTCATGGTGTCATTGACACTATTATGATGAAATTCCATGGTATCTTGTGATTAAACATCTGAAGAACCCCTATTTCAACATGGCTACACAATGTGGAAAATAAAAATCCATTCATTAATATGAATAAAAATTAAGAATATAAATATGATGACACCCAACCATATGTCAAGTGTTCACGTTGAATTTAAATGCACATGAATAGTTTTCTTATCTATTTAATAAATTGAACAGTACAATGAATCGAGATAATACATTGTTTGAATATAAGAGATATGCGTCAGAGGGTTCATGAAAAAATAAAAAAGGATCTCATTAGTTAAGAATTTTCATAATTTGTTTGTAAATGTATACAAATTAATTTTCCAATAAAAACCATGTTCTCATTTCTAAGTAATGTCAACTATAACAATCATGGAAACTATTGCATTCATGGAATCTTGGTTATTTTATTTTGAATGGGAGGATTATCTCTCAATCCATGAGAATTGAACACGACGATGTTGATTCTAACTTGTCCACAATGAAGGTTATCGATGAGTGGGTTGAAGAGAAATAAGTTATTGGTCACACAAGTCTAGGTTCAAAAATCAGTTTATATGGTTAAGCATTGTCATAGTTGATTTCTAAATGTATACAAAAGGGTTTTCCATGAAATACCATGTTCTCATTTCCAAGTAACATCAACTACAACAACCAATGAAACTATTGTGTCCAAGACATCGTAGTTCCAATCCTTCAAATGGGAGGATGTCTCAGGACACATGAATGGAACATGTGATGTCCAATCTATCTTGCCCACTATGAAGGGTGATGCATGATGAGAAGGTCAAGGAGAAAGAAGACATTCACTAAGTGAGTAAGAATCTGAACTCATATACTAATCCAAATTTGTATCTACAATGCTTTGATATCAATAATTTACTAGCAATTTTGCCACTATTTCAACATATATTAGATGTTTGGAGATAACGAGGCAACCATTATAAGTTGATTTGTTACCATTGCCAAATATCCTAAACATGCACAAGTCAATTTAACATATCATAAGGATAGTTTCCAAGAACCACCAATAATTCATTGAACCAACACATATGATCATTGTAGCTTAAAATTCACATCTAGGAGGGATACAACTACCATGAATAGGTTAGTTATGAACCAACAATAGGTCTCAAGGTCTAACATGGTAAGCACCCAATAACATGGATATTTTAAATGGATAACTTCACCTCCTTGACATTTATGTTATAATTTTAAAATTTTTTGTCGAATTCTTTGTGTGATTCATATATGAGTCTTAAAACCCTCCCATACCGTCAATTCATGTGTCTACTATAGCCATATCCAATTTCAATGCATGCAAACACAAACTAAAAAAAATTCAATTTTGACCCCTTTCAAAGGTCACTCTGTGTGGGGTCAATTAATTAAATCATAATTTCAACTAAATGGTAAATTTTAACTGGTGGATTGGTACTTAGGGGTAGGCCTGCAACAAATAACAATAAGATTTACATCAACGATAATTGGTTCCTATCTATCCATGATTTTTACATTCATGGGGACTCATATCCTTAAAGATTGGAAGTAGGAGCATAAGAGACATATAATAAATTATGTGTGATTCATTGAGGCTCCATTCCTTTTCATATAAATGATGTTGACAATGATGATGATGATGATGATGACGACGATGATAATGACGACAATGATGATGATGATGATGATGATGACAATGAAGATGACGATGGCGATGATGACGATTATACGACGATGACGACAATGACGACGATGATGATGTTAAAGATGATATGGATGAAAAATATGGTGATGATGATGTTGATGAAGATGACAAAGATGATGTTGATGATGACGATGATGACAAAGATTAAGATGAAGGGTAATATTTTTAGTCAAATGGAAGGGTATAAAGGATTTTTCTTAGCCTTTGGACTATGAAGTACATTATAACCCTGCAGCTGGTAAATAGTAATAAATAATTTCATCTCCTTAACATTTATATATGTTATAATTTTTTCATTTTATTGTCAAATTATTTGTGTGAGTCATATTTGTGTCTCAAAACCCTCCCATATAGTCAATGCATGCATCTACCATAACCATGTCAAATTTCAGTGCATACAAGCACAAACTGGGGAAAAAAATAATTAGCGTTGGCCCCATTCTCAAGTCACATCATGATCGATTAGCTCAAGAGAATTTTTCATCCCTCTGGAAATCAATTCACGAAACTTGCAAATAATAGACAATGAAAAAAATTAAATTATACAATCAACTAATAACACTTCAGATGATGATGATGGTGATAAGAATAATGGTGACATCACATCTCAAGTCACATCACGACTAGCTCAAGATACTTATGCAACCCTCACGACAAATCATTAGCTCATCAGTGACAACAAATATTATCACTTGTTAGTACTATGTTGCGTAATCAATCAATTACAAATAATTTTTTAACCCTTAAACATTATTTAGTCAATTTTCTAAAACTCATTATGATACCCCCTTGTGGTAACTCTGTTCATTGGTACTAATGCGCTGACCTTACTTATTTTATGTTGCCGCCCCTTTCCAAATTGGGTCAACCTACCAATCATGCGCGTCACGCTATGAATTTTCCCGTCGATTGCTTCACTCAACTATCAACGTTCACCTGATCGCTCACACGTCTTGTCCTTGCTTATTTTGCATGTTTTCCTGACAGTTGTGTTGCCCAGTTCACCCGTCGCCCATATTTACCGGTCCAATCGATGTACCCAACTCGTATGCCCGTCCTCGTGTCATGCGAGTCACTTTTAGGCACTCGGAAGCACCCTAAGGCACACATGCTTTTCATGCACATGATGCCCTTGGTTCACTTCACTTGGTCGGTTTTCCCATCATGTCACTCGCTGTGAAGGCTCTGTTTTCATTTCGGTGATAAGGGGCCTTTCCTTCATGCAGGCGTGCCTAGGGCACTCACCTTTGTGTTGTGCACACCACACCCACATGATCGCACTTTGGTTCATACTTTTTTTTTTCACCACTTTGAGTGGGCATGGGAAGTCATGGATCAACCTTACTTACACTACAAGGAAAATACCCTCTAGCGGATGTTTTTGCGGAACCCCTTATAAAAATATCCCAGACATTCGTTTGTAGTGGAGGTTACAACTAGAGGAGGTTGGCAGGTGGAGGTTTTTGTGGATGTTTTTTGTCTAGTGTGTTTCTCATCCTACACCACGATGGTGCGTTCCACTAGAAAAGCACTAGTGTAAAATGGCACACTGAGGCACAATGCTCTTCGTAAAAACCCTCCCGGTGCGTCTAATTATTGTAGCGCACCGGTGCTCTACACAGATTCAGCCCTGGTGCATCCTAAAAACTCGCGCCAAAACTGAAACAGCCTGGTGCGGTTGGAAGAAACCACTCGGTGCACCTCAAAAACCTGCGCACCGAAACAGGGTGAAATAAACAAAAATTATGGCCAAAAATCTGAATTTTTCACTTTTTAGTGCTCAGAGCTCTCAAGTACCAGTGCAAATTTATCTTGTATGAGGCGCCCTACCATTGGTGCTCCCATTACACGCACTACTGTTGTCCATATCCCACCATCTCCATTTCGAATTTTTCAAAACAGTTGGAAAATTTAGTTTTGAAAATTCTACAGCAAATATGCCTCCTCAATGTCAAAATGTATAGGTATTTTACTTGTTTTTCCATAATTAAAATTTTTAGGGGATTGGTTTTGTAAAATAACTTGAAATTCACCATTAAAAAAAAAAAAATCTCGCGCAGTGTGCTCGAGCCGTTCGAATCGCACCAGTTCGTGGTGCTTCCTATAAATTTACAGGTCGCACCATGACCGGTGCTAATAGTATCTGCACCAGTTTCGGTGCGGTACTGAAACAACGCACCGTGATTTTTTAAAATTACAGAAATTGCGGTACGGTTGGTTACCCGGTTGCACTATTGACCATGTCCAAGTTCGGGATGGTGGTGCGTTGACCGAAATATGCGCCACGGGGCGGATATTTTGGTCAGCGCACCGCCCTCCCAAAATTGGACATATTCAACGGCGCGGTCATGTAAACGACTGCACCATTGACCATGTAGTGATGTAAGGATGGCAGTGCGCTGCCTAAACTATACTCCCCAGGGCGTATAGCTTGGTCAACGCACCGCCCTTACGATACTCATACATAGTCAACGATACGGTCAGTTATACCACCACACCGTTGACTGTGTAACGATGCCAGGAGGGCGGTGCACTGACGAAACTATCTGCCTCGAGGTGAGTAGTTTGGTCAGCACACCGCCTTCCCGAATATGTACATAGTCAATAGTGCGATCGGTTAAACGACCGCACCGTTTACCATTAGTTGATGTCTGGCGGTGTGTTGACGGAATTATCCGCCCCAGGCTGGATAGTTTAGTAAACACACCGCTTGAAAAAATACAGGTCATGATGTGCGGTGTGCTAAAAATTTCCAGGCGCATCGTAGCCAGTCCGTGATAAAAACAGACACACCGGTACCAATGCACGCTTGTTTTTTTGGGCGCACCGACTGTTTTTTTTTTCGAAATATATATATATATATATATATATTTGTAAATTAATGTCTCATTTAATAAAAAAATTGTATTTAATATGTCAATCATTCAGCGACGTCAAAGGAGAGAAGAGAGGGAACAACAACAACATATGGCAGACCAGTATAACGTGGTTCACATGTGGGAGGCACTAGAGAGGGAGAGAGATATGTACCCTTGCCCTATTACAACAGCCACCCAGGCACTCCTAAGGGAGGTAGGCCTTCTCAAGTTCTATGAGGAGGTTACATCCCTTAAGGGCCATTGTGGGTTATTGCGACAACTTATCTTCAGGTGGAATGCCCACCAACAGGCTTTCTGGGTTGGTCCTAACCAGTGGTACGCGCCCACTGAGGAGGAAATCTATTTTATTATTGGCCTATCAAGGATAGAGTAGGATTTCCCCTCATTCCCAGATATCCCTGTCGTCTATGCAGTAGGGAGTCAGTTAGTGTTCTCCCAGAGATACATTAGCGCCGATATATTGTCTTCTGCAGATTTTCAAGTCTCCGGTGGTCAGTTACGAATTGCTTCATTTGGTGGAGAGGAGGTGAAGTTACTCTCACTATTGATTTCAACCACTACACACCATAACAGTGACAAGAAACACAATATTTGCCCGCTTTTATTTTATGTTGATTATTTATTACAGGCGCCACGACTTGTGAGGTGGTCTGCGAATTTTTTGCGGCAGTTTTGTACAACTTTAGATAGATGTCGTGCTTAAGCACAAGGAAGGGGGAACTTCCCTTTTGCTTCAGAGCTATTTTGTTTATTTTTTGAGAGGTTTCCAGAGACAAGGCCTATTTTTTTCGGCAGCCTCGTAGGCCGATGCTACATGTATGAATGCAGATGTGGGGATAGATGATGCGCAAGAAGGGCGAGTCAGACTTTTCCGCAAGGATATCAGATGATTCACTGAAGTTGCTAGCAAGTGTTGATGAGCATGCCTTCGTTCTGGTCCTTTGTCCATATGCTAGTTTGGATTTGAGGGGGTGTGCCAACATCCTCTTCATAGATGATGAGATGCCAGATGATAGAGGTAATATTAGTGTTTTATTTAAATTTATTCTAACATGTTTTTTAACTTGTTTTTATTAAATTGTTTAATGAAATTATCTAATTATTGTTCTGTACTTATATATATTTTGCAGACATTAGGTCATTTGATGGTGATGAGATTCCACCTCCACCAAATGATCCAGGTGTGGATCCTGATGACAATCAAGAGATGGCAGATGTTGAGGATCAGTTCGGTGCAGACAAACCTCGTCCTCATGTTGCGCAGGTACCGACTGGTGTGAGGCGTAGGCCTGACACTAGATTTAGGATGGAGGTGGGCGACCAAATATGTGGACTGCTTGTGGAGGAGGGAGACAGGTCAGCCACTATGAGAGAGATACAGGCTGATGATAGGTTGATAGCTATGTGGATAGGCATGCCACATGATATGTTGACCCTGATTGGTAGGAGCTACCATCTTAGTGGCACGATTCAGGAGGGCCCTTCGACGTAGGCGTGGTCGAGACGCAGTACGTCGACAGTCGAGAAGCGACACATCATTTGATAATCACGATTAGGGGAGTGATCATTGTTCACTTCACGCCGCATATGAGCAGCCTGTAGCATTGACCAACAGTCATGATCATGAGCAGGCTGGACCATCCACGTCGAGTCAGCTTTCTCAGCCTGCAACATCCAACATTCAAGATCATGAGCAGGTTGGACCATCCACATTGAGTCATCATGATCAGATACCTGCAGCATCTAGCAATACTCATGATCATGAGTAGGCTGGACCATCCATGTTGACTCATCATGAGCAGGCAGTTGATCCTGATCAGCATGAGGCACCACCGGATCAGCCATTAGGGGAATTTTGAGGTCTAAAATGGGCTTCCTAAGAAAAATGTACAACAAAAATAAAATTTATAAGAACCAATAGGATTCAAGATGATGATGTCAACCATGGGGGATGATTCACCATTTTTTAAGTAAAAGGATTAAAATATTAAAAAATAATAAAATAATAAAACTAATTTTTCAACTCGTATTTTCAACTTATCTCACAAATTTTTTTCTCAAATTTCGAGCGGGAGTACTCGTTGGATGCAAAATTTAATTTCTCATCCAAGGAGTACTCATGTTGCATACTTTTGATGGACCCTGCTACATGAAAAATGAGAAATACATGAAAAAACGTGATTGAAATCACGTTTTTCATGTATTTCTCATTTTCTGTGTAGCAGGATCCATCAAAAGTATGCAACATGGGTACTCCTTGGATGATGAATTAAATTTTTCATCCAACGAGTACTTCCACTTGAAATTTTAGTAAAAGATTTGGGAGTTAAGTTGAAAATACGAGTTGAAAAAATAGTTTTTTCTTTTTTCCCTCTAAAATTTGATGATGTATTCAAATCTTATTTTATTATTTCCACTATTATTTTATAATTTCCTTAAGAGGCCCATTTTAGACCTCAAAATTCCCCTAATGAGGCACGTGATGGTCAACATCTATCTAAGCTTGTCGAGGCTGCACCATTGACTGAGTAGGCCTCAACTAGTACTACTATTGATGATGTACCACCAGCTGATATTTGACATTATATATATATATATATATATATATATATATATATATATATATATATATATATATATATATATATATATATATAGTCCATGTATTTTCTGTTCATGTTGCAGTTGTACTTAATTTACATGTTGGTGATCATCATGATGTGTATATTCTTAGGTCATGTTAGATATGTTCATTTAATGTGTCGCTTGTAGATAGATGTGTATGTGATAGCAATTATTTGACATGATATGTATATTTGATTTTTGTGTTGTGATGAAGTTATACAATGCTTGTGTTTTGTTAGATGATCATGATCATGATGATTAGATGATGGTAGCGAATTTGAATGTGTTTTTTAGTCGAATATGATGTTTGTATGATGGTTATGATGTTCGTGATGTTTATTTTTAATATTAAATCATGACATTTATTAAATATTATGTTGTGATTGTAATTTAAATTTAAATTTTAATTGTATGTAAAATTGTAAAATTGTAATTGTAATTGTATGTAAAATATTTGTAAAATTTTAATTGTAATTGTATATATGTAAAATTCTAAAATTGTAATTTTAATCATTAGGGGAATTTTGAGGTCTAAAATTGGCCTTCTAAGGAATTTGTAAAATAATAGTGGAAATAATAAAACAATCATTAGGAAAATTTTCAGGTCTAAAATGGGTCTCCTAAGGAATTATAAAATAATAGTGGAAATAATAAAATAAGATTTGATTACATCATCAAATTTTAGAGGGAAAAATAGAAAAACTATTTTTTGAACTCATATTTTCAACTTATCTCCCAAAGTTTTTACTGAAATTTCGAGCGGGAGTACTCGTTGGATGCAAAATTTAATTCCTCATCCAAGGAGTACCCATGTTGCATGCTTTCGATGGAGCCAACTACACAAAAAATGAGAAATACATGAAAATCGTGATTACAATAACTTTTTTTCATGTATTTCTCATTTTTCATGTAGCAGAGTCCATCGAAAGTATGCAACATGGGTACTCCTTGGATGAGGAATTAAATTTTTCATCCCACGAGTACTCCCGGTCGAAATTTGAGTAAAAAATTTCAGAGATAAGTTGAAAATACGAGTTGAAAAAGTAGTTTTATTATTTTATTATTTTTTAATATTTTTACCCTTTTATTTAAAAAATGGTGAATCATCCCCCATGGTTGACATCATCATCTTGAATCCTATTGGTTCTTATAAAGTTTATTTTGGTTGTAAATTTTTCCTAGGAGGCCCATTTTAGACCTCAAAATTCCCCTAATGTTTAATTGTAATTATATGTGAAATTGTAAAATTGTAATTGTAATTGTAATTGTACGCAAAATATTTGTAAAATTTTAATTGTATTAATGTGAAATGATTGTAATTGTAATTGTATGTAAAATTTTAAAATTGTAACTAAATATTGTAATTGTATGTGAAATTGTAAAATTGTAATTGTAATTGTAATTGTAATTGTCTGTAAAATATTTGTAAAATTTTAATTCTATTAATGTGAAATGGTTGTAATTGTAATTTTAATTGTAATTGTATATATGTAAAATTGTAAAATTGTAATTGTAATTGTAAATTTTATGTAAAATTGTAAAATTGTAATTGTAATTGTATGTAAAATTCTAAAATTGTAATTTTAATTTTAATTGTAATTATATGTGAAATTGTAAAATTGTAATTGTATGTAAAATATTTGTAAAATTTTAATTGTATTAATGTGAAATGATTGTAATTGTAAAATTGTATTGTAATTGTAATTGTATATAAAATTCTAAAATTGTAGTTTCTAATTGTAATTGTATGTAAAATATTTGTAAAATTTTAATTGTATTAATGTGAAAATTTTAATTGTATTAATGTGAAATGATTTTATTAAAATTTTTAAATTTTTTAATTTGTAAAAATGTAAATAAGTGTAAAATCATAAATCTAGAATAATATGAATTTTTGTTTCGAAAATTAAAAACAATATTAATTCAAGAATTTACCAATTAATTCAAAATACATATTATAATGTTTCGAAAAAAGAGTCTTAGTTATAAGGTAATTAAGTCCTCTTCTTTATAAAAACCCATCTTAAAAAGTACAAATGATGAAATAACACATGTACCATATCACTCTGGGTTCTCATGATCACCCTCATTATCTTTCAGCTCACTTAGCATGATAACACTATTGTTCTCAAAAAAATGTTTTGATCTAGGGTCATGTCTCAATACGAACCACCAATCCTTATCCAACACATCTGGGTAAAAAAACACCTGGTTGCAGTGTTTGGGGAAAACATAAGACTCCTTAGCTTCATCCCACATCTTTCTAGAGTTGATACATATCAGCCTACTATCGCGATCTTCCTTTACATTATACCGATCAAAGGTGTCCCACCACTTGCACCTAAAAATAACACATTGGAAAGAAGAAAAATCCACTTCAATGATCTCTTGTATCTTTTCGACGTAACCTAATGTCCCTCGTACTAGGTTTTGATCACGGTGGCTGGATCGACTATATTGATCGAACTCGACTTCCACTCCACAATTTTGTTTGATGTGTCCATCATCAACATTTTCTGTGCGAAAATGGTGTCCATATGCCCACATAGATGGGAAAAAATGCACCTATAAAAAAGTTAAAAAAGCATAGTGTCAGGTGTCTTATAATAACCCAGCAGTTAAAATATGAAATATATATGTAATTACATTTTAAAGGTGCATTATTAAGTTTCAAATGTACATAATTAGATAGATTATTACCGAGTGGATGCACCCAATCACTACGTTTAGTGCATCCTCTTCAGCACACGGATAACGACTTGTTTCACCGTATTTCTCTGTGACCTGGTCAGCAAACTAACTGTTGGGGCATATTTTTGGCATATTTTCTTTTAAATGATCAGGATAAGGCACACTTCTACCATTCAACCATCTGAATTATTTCCTTTCACTATCCCATTTCATCCTCTTTTGTTCGTACAATGCGACCGACGGTTGTGTCGCTTCAGAATTGTAAAGAACAAATTTATTGATTGCTTCAATTTCTGCATTCGCTGATGAAATAAAACTGACATATAGTACATATGAGATCAAAATATACATTATATCGAAGTTCAACATTAATATTTACTTTGTGTAAATTTGAAAAATTATAAGTCGCTTAATCTTTGTCAAGTGAATTTTTCCATTCGTTTGTAGCATCTCCTCTTCTCTTTTGTCTTCATCCCTTTCATCGTCCCAAATCACCCCACCTGTTCTATTGTCGATCTTCTTGATGTACTCACTGGCATAATATAAATACTCATCCGATATGTACCCCTCTATCATAGACCCCTCAGGTTTTTCCCTTTGTCTAACAAAACCTTTCAATTTCTTCATGTGCCTCTCTAAGAAGAACATCCAACGACAAGAAACCACTCCAACTAATTCAACCTCATTTACTAGGTGGATTAGAAGATGAACCTGCAAGTCCATGAAACTTGTTGACAGTTCCTTCTCAAAAATACAAACAATCTCAACTATCTCTTGACGCCACTATGGAATGCTAGCCACATGAATCTCCTTTGACGTGATCCAACGTACAAATGCAGATAATTTAGATATGGCACGTCCCAGGTCTTGGGGAATTCATGTTTCACACACCCACACACGAACAAAGGATAATGACACTGCAAAGTTATAAACATGTTCAATAATATACAAAATTAGTTATGTTTTATGATCCCTGCATGAAATAGAATTTATTAATATAACAAATAATAAATCATGCTTTTTACAGTATACGTACTCTTAGAAGATTCAAATGGTGATGTGATTTCAACCCCGAAAAATGGTCATCCATGGTGAAGCAGCGTCGTAGTGAAGACCCGTATGAAGATGGCACCCTCACACTCATTATAACTTCCTTTGCCAAAGAAAGATCATATTTTTTAAAATCCATGGGACATCATCTTCTTTGAAAAGCCATGAATTAGAGGGACCAACGACTGCCTCTGATCTTGTACTTTCTAATCGTCTTGGCCAATGTTTCTTTTTTGTTTTTGAAGTAATAATATCTTTCCTAACAACCAATGTGTCACTTTTTTTCGATGATATGTGCCTCCATAAAGAAGATGAAATTTTTTTAAATATATGCATGGGGTCTAATAAGTGGGTAATATTAAGATGTTCCCAATATGGGAGGTTATAAAATATAGATTTCCTATCCCAACGGGAAATTTCTCAACATAGGTGTCGAAGAATTCTGGATCATCGAACATAGGCTCCCCATTTGAATCGAACATTTATATGAAGTCCTTCTCCTTCTCTCTCTCATATTCTCTAAGCCATTCAACTGGTGTCGTTATTGGAGGCCCTTGGGTTCTCTCTCGTTTACCATTGAAAGTGGATGTTGCTCTTCTATAAGGGTGTTCTTCTGGGAGGAATACCCTGGAACAGTCATACACTGGCTTTTGTAGGTCATTGGACCATATAGCTTTCAAAGAAGATACACAAAATTTACACCAAAAATACCCTTTTGTTACAAGACTAGCGAGATTATTGTATAAAATTTATATGCATGGCATGTTAAAGAATATCATGAAGATCAGAACAATTACAATGAATTAAATAACTAATATGCAAAATTGTAGGTTTTAACCCTGAACAGAAATTATCTACACACGATTCTTATAACAGAAAATAAACAATAACGAGAGCATAAAACATAAAACAGATAAACACAGAGATTTTCCCCTGGATCCAAAATCGGGACTACCGGCTTGATCTTTCCTTATATTCCTTTTAGTGTTACAACACATATATATACATGCCGAAGCATACATAAACCCCAATCCATTAACCCTGGATTAGAACATAACCATAGTTCCCTTGAACAGATCTACAAAATACCAGGGGCTGAAAACCATCGTGCCCCAAAACCATGTGCAAACTCATGCAAAAAACATGGGTGGGTCTGCCTATGAGTGGGACCGCATACCAATTTTTTTTTTTGTCGGGGCGCTACCCTGGACCTCGACAGGGGGGGCTGCCGCCCCCCCTGTGATCCCCCTGTTGCGCCTGGCGCAATGTACAGTGCGTGGGGCTAGTCGTGGAAAGAATATAACACATACCCAACATTCTCCCACTTGTTGTTTTCTTTCCACAAGGGGCCACATGAGAGCTTAGTCATTGGGCCAATTCTTCAACACCCATTGTTTCTCTACACCAAGAGAACTTTTGAGTGCTCACAGACTTCTTCAATGCATCTGCAACATTCTTCAAAGTGTCCACCTTTACCAACAACACCCTTTTAGCTTCAACCATATCTCTAACAAAGTGATATTGAACATCAATGTGTTTTGTCTTTGAATGATAAGCAGGGTTATTAGCCAAGAAAATTGCACTTTGGCTATCACAGTCTATCCTTATAGCTTGCTATACCAACCCCATACTTGAACACAATCTCTGAAACCAAACTGCTTCCTTGCTTGCATGAGTGGCTACTATGTATTCTGCCTCTGTAGTTGAAAGTGCCACTACAAACTGTCTTTTACTCATCCAACTGACTGCACCTCCAAATAGGCTAAACACATACCCACTTGTAGATCTTCTTTGGTCTAGATCTCCAGCCCAGTCTGCATCAACAAAACCACGAATTTCCAACATTCTTTCCAGTCCTGGTCTTCCCTGGTAGCACAAGCCATAATCACTAGTGCCACGTAAATATCTGAAAACCCGTTTCACTGCTGTCCAATGCTCCTTCCCTGGGTTTGACATAAACCTGCTCAATACTCCCACTGCATGTGCAATGTCTGGTCTAGTACAGACCATTGCATACATCAGGCTACCCACTGCACTTGCATATGGAACACAAGACATATCCTCCTCTTCTTCTTGTGTCTTGGGACACTGTTCAGCAGACAACTTTACACCTACAGGAATAGGAACATTCACCAGTTTACTATCCTGCATATTGAACCTCTGCAATATAGTCTCGACATACTTCCTCTGGTTTAACCAGAGCTTCCTCTTTTCCCGATCTCTCTTAATTTCCATGCCCAAAATATAGTTTACAGCACCCAGATCCTTCATGTCGAATTTGGAGAACAGTTGGGTCTTCAAATCTTGGATAATTTCTTTGTCATTTCCAATCAACAACATATCATCCACATACAAGACCAAATAAATAACACGGTCACCAATTTATTTAAAATAAACACAGTGATCCTCCTTGCTTCTGGTGAAGCCAAGTCCCCGTATATAGGTATCAAATTTCTGATACCACATCCTTGGTGACTGTTTTAACCCATACAGAGACTTCTTCAACCTGCATACCAGTTCTTTCTTACCCTTCACCATAAAGCCTTCAGGTTGCTTCATGTAGATCTCATCTTCTAGATCCCCGTGAAGAAATGTTGTCTTCACATCCATCTATTATATCTCAAAATCAAATGCAGCAGCAACAGATAAAAGTAATCTAATAGAAGTAACTTTGGCAATAGGAGAAAAAATATCACCAAAATCAATTCCCGGCACCTGGGAATAACCTTTTGCTACCAATCGAGCTTTTTATTTCTCCACCTTGCCTTCTACATTCATCTTCTTCTTAAACACCCATTTACTCTCGATGGGCTTCCTTCCAGCCGGCAACTCCACCAAATCCCATGCCTCATTTTTATGCAAGGATGCCATTTCATCAACCATGACCTCCTTCCAAAGTTTTCCATCCTCTGAATCTACTGCCTCCCTGACAGTTCTGGGATCATCATCAGTTATAGTTAAAGAAAAACTTGAACAGAAAGCAGATGGACTATACATTTCTGTTTCCTTCTTTCCCAAACTGATCTTCTCACAGCTGGAGTTTGTGGCTCTTCCTCTTCCGAGTCTTCTTCTGTTGTAGAGTCTGATTCATCCTCCTTTAGCTCAAACTCTATCTTCTCAGGTTCCTTCCGTAGGAATTCATGTGTAACAACATCTTTCACCTCTCTAAACACCACATCTCGGCTGTACACAACCTTCCTTGTTTCTGGGTTCCAAAGCTTGTAACCCTTTAAACCATCCTTATACCCAAATAAAGATGCACCTTTTAGATTTATTATCCAACTTGGTCCTTTTCTCATTTAGAACATGTACATATGCATCACATCCAAATACCCTTAGATGTGAAAGAGAGGGTTTCTTACCAGTCCATACCTCATGTGGAGTCTTATCCTCCAACACTGATGAAGGTGATCTGTTAACTAGATAGCATGCAGTCTCCACTGCCTCTACCCAGAATTCTTGTCCTAACCCGGTACCACTGAGCATGCTTCTTGCCTTTTCCATCAGTGTTCTGTTCATTCTTTCTGCAACTCTATTTTGCTGAGGTGTGTATGGAGTAGTATTCTGTCGTGTTATACCACACTTCTTACAGAACCCTTCAAATTCCTTCTTGCAGAACTCCCCACCATTACCTATCCTCAACGCCTTTATCTTCTTCGTTGTCTGGTTTTCCACCAGAGCCTTAAATTCTTTAAATTTGTCAAAGACTTCAGATTTATTCCTCAAGAAATATATCCATGTATTCCTTGAGAAGTCATCTATGAATGAAACATAGTACACAGACTTTCCCAGTGATGGAACTGACACAGGTCCAAACACATCACTGTGCACAAGATCTAATATCTTGTTCGCCCTCTTAGCACCAGAAGGAAAACTCACCCGATTCTGCTTCCCATATACACAATGTTCACAGAAATCGAAATCCAGAGAGCAATTACACATACCTTCTACCATACCATTTCTATGCAGTATCCGAAGGCCCTTCTCTCCAATATGTCCAAGCCTTTGATGCCATAGCATGGTCTTTTCTCCAGAGACAGCTAGGCTTTCCGCTCCACTTTCAGGAACCACATAACTATTACACCCATCAATAACAATGCTACCTTGTAGCTTGTACAGAGTTCCAGTCCGAACTCCCCACATTAATACCAGTGCTCCTCGAACCATCTTGCAGGCATCTTTCTCGAACACTGTTTTTACACCTGCATCATCCATCTTGCTTACAGAAATCAGATTTCTGGCCAATGCAGGAATATGCAGAACACCGGGAAGTGTTCTAATCCTTCCACCTTGTAGCTTCAACTTGACCTTTCCACATCCGATGATTCTGGCCTTCCTATCATCCCCTAGGAAGACATCACCACCATCATATTTCTCATACTCGCAGAACCACTCCCTATGGGGAGTGAAGTGAAAGAATGCACCTGAGTCAATCAACCATGACTCATGATCTACATGTGTATTTGAAGAAGAAGCCAAATACACATCCCCACCTTCATCCGAGGTGGTTTTTGCCTTTGCAGAAGGACCTTCATCAGATCCCTTTCCTTTCTCAGGAGCTTTAGATCTGCATTCCTTTTTGTAGTTTCCTTCCTTTCCGCATTTCCAGCACACCTTTACAAACTTTCCAGGAGATTTAGATCTCCCTCTAGATTTAGATCTCCCACTCGAAACCTTATTCTTGTTTCTGTTTTGGGACCTTCCTTGTACAGATAAGGCATCTCCATTCTGACCCTCCATATTTCTCCGTCTCATTTCCTCCGACAGCAAGGCTGAGACAATGTCATCAAAATTCAAGGTAGTTGTATTGCTACCTATTACAATAACCAGACTGTCCCACGAGTCTGGTAGAGAACACAACAAACTGATGCACTTATCTTCATATGAGATTTTAATATCAACAGATGATAGCTAACTTACCACAGTATTGAAGGCGTTCAGATGCTCTGTCACTGGGTCTCCATCCTTCATCCTCAAGTTATACAACTTTTTCCGCAGGAACAACTTATTCACCAGAGACTTAGATTGGTACAAAGTAACAAGTTTTTCCCACAAATTCTTCGCCATAGCTTCCCCAGATACATTCAACAATACTGAATTTGAGACACACAACCATATTGTGCTCTTAGCCTTCCGATCCAGTTTCTTCCAGTCTTCATCTGACATTGCCGTTGGTTTAGTACCTAGATCTACCGTGATCCACTGATCTTTATCCACCAACAGATCCTCCATCTTGAGCTTCCACAACTCAAAACTATGACCATTAAATTTATCGATCTCTATCTTTCTGTCGCTCGCCATCTTCTTTCACTGCAAGAATCGATTCTGCAGATCTCCCACTGAACAGGGTCTACCTCAGGCCCAAGCAAAAAAACCTCAGCAGCAAAGGCATCCCCTTGAAGCTGAAACAAATCTGATACCAAATGTAGGTTTTAACCCTGAACAGAAATTATCTACACACAAATATTATAACAGAAAATAAACAATAGCAAGAGCATAAAACATAAAACAGATAAACACAAAGAATTTCCCCTGGATCTCAAATTAGGACTACCAGCTTGATATTTCATTATATTCCTTTTAGTGTTATAACACATATATATACATGTTGAAGCATACATAAACCCCAATCCATTAACCCTGGATTAGAACATAACCGTAGTTCCCTTGACTAGATCTACAAAATACCAGGGGCCAAAAACCATCGTACCCCAAAACCATGTGCAAACTCATGCACAAAACATGGGTGGGTCCGCCTATGAGTGGGACCGCATACCAAATTTTTTTTTTTTTCCGAGGCGCTACCCTAGACCTTGACAGGGGGGGCTGCCGCCCCCCCTGTGACCCCCCTGCTGCGCCCGACACAATGTACAACACGTGGGGCTAGTCGTGGAAAGAATATAACACATACCCAACAAAAATAATATTGTTACGTATATAAACAAATCAATAAACATGTAATTTACTAGAGAAAACTCCTAAGCCTGGATAATCATGTGTCGTGTAAGCACATATGCCATACAATGTAAAACTCCTCTCTTTTGTGATGGGTCTTGATACATCGTATACATTTATCCCATCCCATAATTCCTTCAATTCATCTACCAGTGGTTGTAAGTAGCCATCCATATTCTTCACTTGTATTCTACTAGGGACTATGAGAGCCAACATAAGATGTTCATTCTTCATAGACAACCATGGGGTAATATTTTTATTGGTCACTACTATAGGCCAAACAGAATAGTTGGTGTTCTAGAGGGAATATGTGTTGACGCCATCCATGGCTATGCTGAGTCGTAGACTTCGTACTTCATCCTTGAATTTTTCGGGCCATGTATCCTCTATATGCTTCATGGCTATTGAATCTGTTTGGATTCACATAACTCCCAACTCACTTCTGTGTAAGGCATGCCATCCCTACAACATAACTAATTCTTTGCAAAGAAAGAGCCTTTGAATCCTTGGGATTATAGGCATGTGCCCCAATATCTTAAAAGGAGGACCACATGGTTTACCCTTTTTTTTTATCATACCTCTCATGCCCACATTTTAGACATATCTCTTTGTCTGCATATTCTCCTCTATATAGAATAAAATTATTTGGACATGCATGATATGATATGTACTCAACACCGAACATTTTCAACAATTTCTTTGCCTCTTTGCAGCTACCGGGCAAAACATTATCACTCAGAAGAACCTTATCTTTGAATAACCTATAGTTTGTGATCATTGACAATATTAAATGTACATTAATGCCGATATAATTATTAATGTTCATAAAATTTACCATTACAATGTTCATTGTCTGTTATATTTCTCAAAATATAAGGGAGGACTTTATGGTTATAATTTACCTCAAAATTTCGGAGAAACATGCATTTGACAAGCCAAAATTTTGTTTCAAGTTGTAAAGTAACATCATTGTCCCCAACTGGTAGACTTTGACTGACCGCTAGGTCCAAAGAGAGGGGTGGTGGAAGAAAATTTAAGGCTTTCAAAAAAGGTGTCAATGATATGAGCATCATCCCCTAGTTGATCATTGTTCTAGAACACATATAACAACATTGTCTCCATGGTAGTCGTATCCCTTAAGTAATCATCCATACCAACCTCTATTTGATTGCATCCATTTCCAACTTGTGAAGAACTACTATTGTTGTAGTCATTCCTAATTGGTGAATCTGGGCATAGTGGGAATTAAATAGGTGGTTGATTCAACCATTCTTGGTATTGTTTCTCTCCGGTTTTTTCTCTTAAATTAGCCTTCTCTCAATTTGACATTGTCATGGGGTGCAACAGAAAATGGTAGGTAGGTCTCTCATCATCACTAGAATCCAAATAATTTCAAAAAATATATTTGAACATGATTAGTACAAAATATATGGTATCAATTAGTAAGCATGTTGTCAATGCATGATTAATTGGTTTTACGTTGAAATAATTACATTAATATACCAAACAATTATTACACTAGAAAATTTGGCCCAATTTCCGACGGCCACTTTGTTGCTATTCCGACACATAGTCGTTGCAAGAGCGAAGTTCGAGGCCAGAAAAAATGTGGTTAGCCATTACGTCGCAATTCCGACGCTTTTCCAAAGTGTCGCAATACCGACACTTTTTCCGACGTTTCCAAACAACCATCGCTCTTCTGATGTTTTCCAAACCGTCGCTCTTCCGACGTTTGTAAACTATCACAATTACGACGATATGTGGTCCGACGTTTTGAACGTCGATCTTCCGACGTTTGTAAAATGTCACTCTTCCGACGTCTGTAAACTGTTGCTCTTCGGACGTTTGTAAACTTTCGCAATTCCGACGATATGTGGTTTGTCGCAAAGCGTTGCAATACCGACACCTATGGAAAACGTTGGAATACCGACGCTTCCAAAGAATCGCAATACTCTATGGCTTACCACACTTTACTCTAATACTCTAAGGCATCGGAAGACCGACGTTTACAAGGCGTTGATATAGCGACGACAGGTTACGTTTACAAGGTATCAGTATAGTGACGCTTATAGGGCGTCGGTATAGCGAAGACAGGTTACGTTTACAAGGCGGTAGTATAGCGACGCTTGCAGGGTGTCGGTATAGCAATGACAGGTTAATTTTTTATAAAAAAAATTGAAATAGCTTACAGTCCGAACGCTGTAATGGTGAATTATTAATGAAAGTGTGTTTTTTCTTCTTGACAAAATCCAGACAGATTAAAGCCATGTTGATACAATTTTCCATTTTTAAACCGTGTTGATACAAAATTTTGTTTGTGTCTCTATGGCCTGGCCAACTGTTAACATGATATATAAATCGTATCAGTTCAATCCTAACAAAATTCGTTTCAATTCACCCCACCATATGTTTAATTTTTTTTCATTGCTCAGGTTTGCTGCCCATTCGATGTGGCAAGGTTCAATGGCTTGACAGGCATGTTCTATGCCTTGCCAAGGTTTAGAATTCTGGAGCTCGCTGAATAGGGTTATTTTGTATCTCACCAAAACAAGGGTAGATGCATTTATTTACGGTCAATTCAACTAAGGTATCATGCAAAAAATATAAATATTTGCAGATCAGTGATCAGAGATAGGAGATGAGCGAGGAATGGCCATCACTAGCTTGCTCGAGCAATAACAGTATGACCTTCTAGGAACACTAGTGCGTGAAGCAGGGTACTTTCTCTGAGTCTATTCTCGTGCTCCGCCCATTGCTTACCACGGCTAAAGCTTATTCCTTACTGCTGATCAATTTCTATGAGGACGAGAAATGCAGCCCTTAATTGGTCGAAAACTCCTTCCTTCCTATTACTTATTTTCTGTTAAATATTCTTACTCTGCGTAGCTATGATAACTTCACTGTGTTGAAATATTAAAGGTATACAGAGTAACTGGAGAAAAGTTTGTCTGGGTATTAGAATTTCAATGAATAATCCACTAAAAAACACGATTGTCCAAGACTGATTTCAATGAATATATGTAGTGGGATCAAGTGCAAACTTTACTGATTTGTCAAGAAATCACATGCATAATTATGAAGTAGTTCGTTGCAAAGTTACCAAGTCCAATAATATTTTTCTAAATCATATGCACCTGTCATGAAACAAAGAACATTTATTCATAGTTGTAGACAAAATTATAAATACCGCAGTAAAATAATTGAAACATCATTTAGATTGGTATCCTGTCATGACATGGATAAGAAGTCTCTATCTCAGGACATGCCATGCAAATTATGAAATTTAACAACCAGTTCCTTTGATGCAGAATACGATGAGGATAAATTGGCAGTGTCATATAAATCTGGAAAACTCCATGATTCTTCAAGATTCTGTTGATGTTTTCACTATAAAGTTTTGCCTGGAAATCAGATTCATGACAACTGGAGGACTAGCTTATCGAGGCCAGGCCTGAAATTTCTTATAATTTTCTTCCCACCATCCTTTATCTGCAACAGTTCTAGGCACAGAACCTACAAACACCAAAAATATGTGTTTTCTTAAATTGAAATCACTAAAAAAAGCTTATTTTCCAACAAATTAGACCAATTTCAGAACTCCTCACAACATAGTTGATAATAAATGGAATGTGTACATATATTGCAACAAAGGAAACATGGTAAACAGTAGGAACTGTCAAAAATAATATATGATAAAACACCATCCCATGCCTTGTGGCTAAATAAAATGAATCTCATAAAATAGAAATATGTTTGCCCATATCACCTAACACTTATATTGCACCAGAAGCAGCCCCTCTGTAATTATAGGGGAAATTTCTAATAGAAAATGGTAACATAATCAATATCAGCTGTCCTTGAGTTTCATACCTCAGTTTCTGGTCTCTGACCCTATTAATGATGTGACTGAAGCTCAATAAAAATAATGGATGTCAATAAGCCAGCTAAGAATACTTTTGAGGTCCCACTGCTATCCAGTAAATCACCACAGTTTGCCCCAGGTAAAATATTCTTACTCTGCGTAGCTATGATAACTTCACTGTGTTGAAAGCTTAAAGGTATACAAAGTAACTAGAGAAAATTTTGTCTGGGTATTAGAATTTCAATTATTTCACCTATTCTTCCCTCGTAGAGAATACACAAGCTTGCCCCTATATGCAAGATTACTAAGCTCATCTCCCATGCCATCCACTACTGATTTTCCATTATAATTAGCTGGCTTCTGGACTATATTGTGTTTGCCACCTTTGCGAGGAAATATACTTATAATTTTTTTTTTGATTTTCAAATCCAAGAATGCCAATTTCTTTTTTGCATTGGACTAGCTTTATGGTCAATGACGCCGTTAGCTCAACTTGTTAACCGACCATTCACCCTCTCCTAACACATTTAATCTCCTTCCTATCCATGCCTGGAAATTTATTTTTGCATTGTGCTCACTTTATGGTCACAGATGCTATCAGCTCAACTTGGTAACCAACCATTTGTCCTTTTCTATCACATTAGATCAAAAAAATTATGGGATTTACTGTACTCTTAAATTTATGACGGGAAGTATCTGGTAAGGATTGCAATATAAACCCTTCAAAGTCCTAAACCAAAAACTATTAACTTTTTTGGTGCACTCAAAAAAATTTGCATGAGCTATGACAAATAACTTGCTAAGGAAAATTACAACTGTTAATTCATAATAGGTATCAATGACTGCAGTGTATTATCCATATATGCAAGCTTACTCATGGTAAGTGTCGCTGCATTCTTTTATGTCTGTATTCAGTAGGAGCACTGTAAATCACATATGTGTAGGAGGAAGACATACCATTTGAGGTAGGATAACCTATAATAATCGAAGACTCTGGCTCTATTTTAGCCTCAGGAAACTGCAAAAAAAATAGTAGCTTTATCCATAGAATCAAGGGACAAAATGTGCAGTTTCTGTGCGGTCTCCATGTTTTCATCAGACTCAATTGGTAGGACGATTTCCTGCTTCTGGGCATCTCCATTCCATAGAACTCTATCCTCATATGGAGCTCTGTCATGGATAGAAGACTTGATGAAATCGCCACTTTCTCCAAAATCGAAATCTGGAACTGTTATCCCTTCAAAGAAATCCTCCTGCACATAGAAACAAAACTAAAATTATATATCCTTTAGAGCCATATAGGAGTGAGGAGGTCATCAACACTTAGTGTTATTCATGTGTGTGTGCAAACAAATATGGGCACTAGCAAAAATCCATCTTAACTCTGGTCTTGTATCCACTCGAGGTTGCAAAGCTTCAGGATTCATTTCAAATAATGCATTGAAACATGGTGTATGTGGGCTAGAATTCGAGATATACGACCTCTATCTTTGCAACCTAGAGATGCATCTCAGTATGTGCTACTCTTCAATCCAATACACAATACATCAATTTGATATGCACCTCTTTTTTCCAAAGCTCCAGGAGGCATATCTCGAGTTAACACAGACCGATGGTCCATTGAATCAAAGTGGGGGTGGACTGGAATTCCACATATACAACCTCAAACTTATTTCAAACGAAATTTTAGATGGGGTTTTGCTAGGCTTCAATCGAAACACAATATAACAATCAATCAACTAGGACAACACACAAAACCTGTTAAAACTCCTGATAATCTAAATCTGTTTGTTATGGAAACTTGCATTTTCAAAAGCATTTTTGGTGCAGATTCTACACAAATGATTCAATTAGTCATAAGTTAAAAATTTCAATAATGAAATCGTCTGAGGGTGATGATTATTGATTATTGCAATTTACATATCTCTGACAGGTAGAATGAAGTTAATATTACTGCTAAGCTACCTGGTATCATTTTTCATATCAAATCATATATGTTACTTTCCCTTGGTCAGAATCCTGCATGCTCAATCTATACAGAAACTTTGTTTCTTGCGATCATGTGGACTAAATTCATTTCCAATCATTTTCTGGTATTTCATATTTATGTTTATGGAACAACACTAATTTAACTCATTTTTTTCAATAATTAGGTTCAAGCAACATCTGCAACTAAACGTTATCTGAGTAAAGATACAGTCAAAGGCAAGTCTACAAGCACATTATTCGAAGCTCTGCATGAGAATGGACCACTCAGATCTAGAAATGGAAGTTTACAGCCATGCTCCAGTGGGCGAGAAAGTACAAAAGCAGGCACTTCCTAGGAGAAAAAAGGAAACAAGATAGTGGCATCTGAAATTAAGTCTCAGGAAAATAATAAGAAGGACCAAAATTTGGAGAAGAGCAAGGCAGATCCTGGGAAGAATGAAGAATTTGGGAATCCGAGATCTCTTCTAGAGGGCATGATACCAAAGGTTTGTCCTGTTTGTAGATATTTCTCATCTACATCCAGTATAGCCTTAAATTCCCACATAGATCACTGTCTTTTAGGTGAGTCAAATGCTAAAAAATCTGGAACAAAGTTTTCCAAGCCTAAAGTGAAGGTGAGAAAAAAACGATTAATCCTAGATATAATTGCTGTGGCACCTGTTTGCATGCTATAATATTTGGATTATAGTACTAGCAAAGAGCAATCGACCGCTGATGCACATCCATTGCCTTTGGATCAGCTCAATCTCAGAGACACCACCAAGTAGAGGCAACATCAATGCAAAGATCTCAACATTTCAAAATTAATGCAAAGATCTCGCGTAGTGGTAATGCATGTATTTCAAAAGAAACAAATAACAATGCACATTCTAACCCATTTGAATAACCACTGTAGCAAGGGTTTACATCTAATTAGATCCAATCCGTATATCGATGGAAAAAAATTAATATAATTACATTTTCCATAGCAGAGGAAACTTTGCGAAAATAGAAAAGGAATTTAACCTTACTTGAGCCACGCCAGAGTAGTTGTTCTGCCCACTAACCGATCATATAATCTTCTAGTTTTAGTAGTAGTGGAGTTCAATAATGAAAACAATATCTACAATCCAATTTATCTCATCCCTGAGCCCCTCCAGTTGAAGAGCTCTGCCTGAGCCTTTTTTATAACATTTGCTGGTAGAGTCGCTGGCCCTGCAGTGAAATTGAACATGCGACCTTCATCATGCACTAGATCTGAGAATCTTGTTCGTGGGGTTACAGAAGATGGTGCCACGGCTGTGCATGTGATAGACAGGGTTTTTTCTCTGCATCCTCCCTCCTTCCCTGGACAAACCATGCAATCGGAGGGAAATGAATTAAAACTTTTTATATTTGAAATTTTTTGACATTTTGAAATGATATACGTGTTTTTTTTAAGGCCACTCAAATTCCATTATATAAAATGTGTGATACTTTTCTTGGGGTTAATAAGGGATTAAGTTAAATAAGTGGTATTTTTTATTATAAATAATTATTAATGAGGTTAGATATAAGACATTTATTTAAATTATTAATTATATAAAATTGTTCAATTTTTATTTCATAAATTAGGGATTTTGGTTGATTTTTTAATCTAATTATGTGATATTAAAGATGAATTATGGTAACTTAAAAATAAGTTTTATGTGGTTAAAAGGGAAGTAGTAATGTTACGGGCGCCCTCGAGCAAAACAGCCCGACCCTCGAGCAAAATGGCCCGACTTGAACACGCCCGGTCGGGCGACCTCACACGGCACGCCCGACCGAACAATGCCACAAGGGAGAAAACGATAAATGGGCCACCTGAACATGCACAAGGCACATAGGCGGTCATAACTTAGCAAAACTGATACGGGCACCCTCGAACAAAATGGACCGAATTGAACGTGCCCGATCGGGAGACCTCGCACGGCACAAGACGGCGTGCCCGAACGAATGATGCCACAAGGGAGAAAATGGAAAATGGGTTGCCCGAACGTGCACAAGGGAGCAAACAGAAAATAGGCCACCTGAATGTGCACAAGGCACCCTGGCAGTCACAACCTAGAAAAACTGATACGGGTGCCCTCGAATGAAACGACCCAAACCGAACACGCCCGGTCGGACGACCTCACACTGTGCGACACTGCGTGCACGACCGAACGATGCCACAAGGGAGCAAACGGGTCGCTCGAACGTGCACAAGGCACTCAGGCGGCCACAACTTAGCAAAACTGATATGGGCACCGTCGAACGAAATGGTCAGACCCGAACGCGCCCAGTGGGGCGACCTCACACGGTGCAACATGACGCGCCCGAACGAACGTTGATGCCACAAGGGAGAAAACTTGAAAACGGGCTGCCCAAACATGCACAAGGCACCCGAGCGATCGCAACTTAGCAAAATTGATACGGGCGCCCTATAATGAAACGGCCCAACCCGAACGTGCCCAGTCGGGCAACCACACATGATGCCACACGACGCACCTGACCGAACAAATATCCCACAAGGGAGCAAACAGAAAATGGGCCGCCTGAACGTGCACAAGGCACCCAGGTGGTCATAACTTAGAAAAACTAATACGGGCGCCCTCGAATGAAACGACCCGACCCGAACGTGCCCAGTCGGGCGACCTCGCACGGCGCGCCCGACCGAACAATGCCACAAGGGAGAAAATGAAAAACGGGCTGCCCGAAGGTGCACAAGGCACCCGGGTGGTCACAACTTAGCATGAAAACTGATACGGGCACCCTCGAACGAAACGGCCCGACCCGAACACGGCGCGCTCGACCGAACGATGCCACAAGGGAGAAAATGGAAAACGAGCCGCTCGAAGGTGCACAAGGCACTTGGGTGGTCACAACTTAGCATGAAAACTGATACGGGCACCCTCGAACCAAACAACCCGACCCGAACACGCCCGGTCGGGTGACCTCGCACAGCGCAACATGGCGCACCCGACCGAACGATGCCACAAGGGAGAAAACGAGAAATGGGCCACCTGAAGGTGCACAAGGCACCGAGTGGTCACAACTTAGCATGAAAATTGATACGTGCACCCTCGAATGAAATGACCCGACCCAAACACGCCCGGTTGGGCGACCTCGCACGGCGCGACACGACGCACCCGAACGAATGATGCCACAAGGGAGCAAATAGAAAACGGGCCGCCCAAACGTGCAGAAGGCACCCAGGTAGTCACAACTTAGCAAAACTGATACGGGTGCCCTCAAACGAAACGACTCGACCCGAACGCGCCCGGTTGGGTGACCTTGCACGGCACGCCCAATCGAAAGATGCCACAAGAGAGCATTAAACGACAAACAGACTGCCCGAACATGCACAAGGCACCCGACAATCACAAATTAGCAAAACTGATACAAGCGCCCTTGAATGAAACGGCCCGACCCGAACGCGCCCGGTCGGGCGACCTCACACAACGCGACACGATGCACTTGACCGAACAAATATCCCACAAGGGAGAAAACAGAAAATGGGCTGCCCAAACGTGCACAAGGCACCCAGGCGGTCACAACTTAGCAAGACTGATACCGGCGGCCTTGAGAAAAATGGCCCGAACCGAACGCACCCGGTCGGGCGACCTCGCACGACGCAACACGACGCACCCGACCGAACAATGCCACAAGGGAGAAAATGACAAACGGGCCGCCCAAACGTGCACAAGGCACCTGGGTGGTCACAAATTAGCAAAATTGATATGGGCACCCTCGAACAAAATGACCCGACCCCAACTCGCCCGGTCGGGCGACCTCACACGGCGCGACACGACGCACCTGACCGAATGAATATCCCACAAGGGAGCAAACAGAAAATGGGCCGATCGAACGTGCATAAGGCACCTGGGCAGTCACAACTTAGCAAAACTGATATGGGCGCCCTCGAGCAAAATAGCCCGAACCAAACGCGCCCGGTCGGGCGACCTTAGATGGCACGACATGACGTGCTTGACTGAACGAATATGCCACAAGGGAGAAAATAGAAAACGGGTCGCCCGAGCATGCACAAGGCACCCGGGCGGTCACAACTTAGCAAAACTGATACGGGCGCCCTCGAGAAAAATGACCCGAACCGAACGCGCCCGATCGGGCGACCTCAGATGGCACGCCACGATGAGCTTGACTGAATGAATATGCCATAAGGGAGCAAATAGAAAATGAGCCACCTGAACATGCACAAGGCACCTGGGTGGTCACAACTTAGCAAAACTGATATGGGCGCCCTCGAGCAAAACTGCTCGAACTGAACACGCCCTGTCGGGTGTCCTCGCACGGCGCGACACTGCGTGCCCGACGGAATGATGCCACAAGGGAGAAAATGATAAATGGGCTGCCCGAACGTGCATAAGGCACCCAGGTGGTCACAACTTAGCAAAACTGATACGGGCGCCCTCGAACGAAACGGCCCGAGCCGAACGCGCCCGGTCGGGCGACCTCACATGGCGCGCCTGACTGAAGGATGCCACAAGGGAGAAAACGGAAAACGGGACGCCTGAACGTGCACAAGCTAGCACCCAGGCAGTCACAACTTAGCAAAACTGATACGGGCGCCCCTGAACGAAACGACCCGAACTAAACGTGCCCGGACGGGCGACCTCACACGACACGACACGACACGCCTGACCGAACGATGCCACATGGGAGAAAATGGCAAACGAGATGCCCAAAATTTCACAAGCTGGAACCCGAGCGGTCACAACTTAGCAAAACTGATACGGGCGCCCTCAAACGAAACATCGACTCGACCCGAACGCACCCGGTCGGGCAACTTCACATGGCGCGACACGGCACGTCCGATCGAACGATGCCACAAGGGAGAAAAAGACAAACGGGCCGCCCGAACATGCACAAGGCACCCTGGAAGTCACAGCTTAGAAAAACTGATATGGGCGCCCTCAAACAAAATGGGTCTACCCGAACGCACCCAGTCGGGCGACCTCACATGGCGCGACACGGCACGCCCGACCGAACGATGCCACAAGGAAGAAAATGGAAAATGGGTTGCCCGAATGTGCACAAGGCACCTTGGCAGTCACAACTTAGAAAAACTGATACGGGTGCCCTCAAATGAAATGGCCTGACCCGAACGCGCCTGGTTGGGAAATCACCTCACATGGCGCGACACGGCGCGCCCAACTGAACGATGCCACAAGGGAGGAAACGAAAAACGGGCCGCCCGAACATGCACAAGGCACCCGGGCAGTCACAACTTAGCAAAACTGATACGGGCACCCTCAAATGAAACGGCCCGACCCGAACGCGCCCGGTCGGGCGATCACCTCACATGGCGCGACACGGCACGCCCGACCGAACAATGCCACAAGGGAGAAAATGGAAAACGGGCCACCCGAACATGCACAAGGCACCTGGGCAGTCATAACTTAGAAAAACTAATACGGGCGCCTCGAACAAAACGGCCCGAACCGAACGTGCCCAGTCAGGCGACCTCGCACGACGTGACATGGCGCGCCTGACCGAATGATGCCACAAGGGAGAAAATGGAAAAATGGCCACCCGAACGTGCACAAGGCACCCTGGCAGTCACAACCTAGAAAAACTGATACAAGTGCCCTCGAACGAAACAACCCGAACCAAATGCGCCCGGTCGGGTGAACTCACACAGCGCGACACCACGTGCTCGACTGAACAATGCCACATGGGAGCAAACGGCAAACAGGCCTCCTGAACGTGCACAGGGGAGCAAACGGCAAACTGGCCACCCGAACGTGCACAAGGCACCTGGCGGTCATAACTTAGAAAACCTGATATGGGCGCCCTCGAACGAAACGACCCGACTGGAACACGCCCGTTCGGGAGACCTCACACAGTGCGACACGACGCGCTCGAACGAACGTCGATGCCACAAGGGAGCAAACTTGAAAATGGGCTACCTAAAAGTTTCTTTATTTGTGTTAAGATTTATTTATTAAAAGTAATTTCGGTGCCTAAAAGTCAAGGGAGCAAACTTCAAAATGGGTAATTTCGGTGCCTTAAAAATGGACTTATTGTTATCGGTTCTAATGTATAGATAACCGCATCGATGCGTTTTAATTACTGGGTACCAGTGCAGTGTTATTAATTGACGCACTAGAGCCGAATAGCGGTAAATAAAATAAAGCACAACTGTATTTTTTTAAAGTGAAAAAAAACAGTAAATTGAAAAATAGGTGGCAAAATATTTTTGAAAATCTAATTTCATAAAAAATTCTTTAAATAGTAAACACTTTTCATTATTTCATTATTTTTGCAAAAAAATTCCGGGAGAGATTTGCATGAGACATACCTGCAGCAAGAGAGCATGAGAGCACTGTGGAGTAGCAAAATACTTTCGAACAGAACTATTCAAACAATCAGAATTCCAAACCTCTACTGATTCAAACCCTGTAGCATAGAATTTCAAACCATCTAGTGATTAAATTTTATTGTTTTTTTTTACATTTTCTGCAGTATTTTTTACGCAATAAGTAAAAAATTTAAATTTACTGTTCATTTTCAGGAAAAAAATAAAAAAATAAATAAAAATCCATTTAATGCTAAACCCTTGATTCTTTTTGTTTCTGCCCTTGCTTCTTCTTATTTCTGTGATTTCAGAATTAGGGATTTTCATTTTAGATTTATAGCGTTTGTATTGTTATATATATAGGCCTATGACATCTAACCCACAAGGTGACTTGCATAGTCGGATCCCAATCCATGTTGACCCTTGAGTGAATTAAAAAAAACATAATTTTTTAATCGGTGCGCCCTGTGTAAACTAGCGCATCGGTGCATTGTTTTATCACAAGGAACCGCACATGTATTGTTTGATAAAAAAAATTAAAAACATATATATTTTTTTAATCCGTGCACCATATGTAAAATAGGGCACCGATGCGCTATTTCATTATAGCGCACCGCGAACGTACTGTTTCACAAAAAAAAAAATTTATTTTATGTCTGTGTTAATCGGTGCACTGTTTAAAATATAATGCACCATGTCTCCTTGTTGACAGAGAGCACCGTACGATGGTCCCCTGTTTGCACGGTGTGTTTATAAGAATATGTCGCACCACCCCCTCCATGACATCATATGCTACAAAAACTAACACTAGAGGATTTTTATTAATTTGTTTGTGTTAATCGGTGCGCTGGTTAACATATAACGTGCCGGTGCTCCTTGTTGACATAGAGCATCGTGCAGTGTTTCTACTATTTTGGCGGTGCGTTTATAAGAACACGGCACACCGAAATTGGTTCGGACATCATTAAAGGTGCATCGGTTTCTTGGTATTTTTTTTTACCCTAAATTTTTTGATTTATTTATAAAATATATTAATGAATGGTATGGTACAAGTTTCATATTGATAAAGAAAGAGCTGACAAGAGATAAAGTAACAAAAATACTGATAACACATCAAGAAAAGAAAAAAAGGCAAGTTCTTTGTAAGTTATTTACAAAAATTATTATTTTCGAACTATATGTAAGATTAACTAATATGTATTATTTACTGTTTATCATGCAGAGCCACAAAATGACAAAGCTCGATAATATTATTTATGATCTAGGACCAGAAGAGCGTAAAAGCTTGATGGAAAAATTGCAAAAGGATGAATCAGGTGAATGAAAAAATACTATTGATCCAATATGAGTTTCTTTTTTATTTATTTTTCATTAATTATATAATTAAAATTATTAGATAACATGTTTCAAACAATCTATTAATTCACATATGTTTAATGTTCTATAGGGACCAACAACTCTAAAAATAAATGTTGTTCTAAGAAAAGAAAAAAATAGAACATGCAAATGAAAATGAATTGCTCCTTAGCTCATCTGGAGTGGTGTTGGATGTTAACGAAAGGGGGAAAAACTTTTAGATAACTTTTAAGGATCTAGTGGAACGAATATATATATGTTCTTTCCACTTACAATACAAAAATCAATCCAATGATTCCAAGAACCAAATTTTATCTACACTACAGGAAGAGTTTCCAAAGAATTGGTCAATGAGACATGTCATACTTTTAATAGAAAAAATGTACAACAACAAAAAAGAAGGAATGAAAAAGTAATATTCATTTAAATGTTTTTCTATAATTATATGTATATATTACTAGAAAGCAATCATTTATATATATATCACTTTTGTTATATTTACTTTTCGTATATCAATATAAAAATTAAATAGTTTATTGTCATGTTACATTTTCAGGAAGATTATGAAAATCTCAAAGGATGAATGAGCTGATATCAGAAATATGCCAGTAGGAATTTCCAAAAAGGTGTACAAGGAGATGGTCAAAGAAATGGACATAATTGCATCGCATGAGGAGCTATCTCAACAACAACGTGCTTCAAATGTAATATGTAATCATTGAATTTTTCGATTAGGTACAATAAATAAACAATCTGGCATTAAATATTAATTTTCAATTATTTTCTTCCAGAAAAGAAAAGAAAATGGAACCCATTCAACACATAAAACAGGATGACAAGGAAGAAAAGGGTTGATATCTAAGTTTGTGAGTAATTGTTACTTCCTTATAACAACTTAACTAGATTTAATTTTTGTATATTTTAATTTGTTTTATAACAATTATCATTGAATGTATTCAAACAGGTGCTAACATACAAAGAAGAACCATCAGATGAATTTATTGACATTGGGTTAAATATGGGTTGTCAGTATATGTTGGCATATCAGAAATTAATTGTGGAATTTGTAAGCATCTATCGATCTTGTTTTACTTAGCTCCGTCTATAATTAATAGAACAAAAAAAACTTTTATATTAAATATATGATTTGTTATGGGGTATAAAAATTGCAAGAAACAAAGTATGGAGCTGCGTCTACAAATGAAATCTTGAAAGATGGCATGAAATTTGGTTTTGAAAGAATGTGTATAGTTCATGAGTCAATTGCTGCTATGGTACGCCATTTATTTTTTATTTACATTGATGTATATTATTTAATATTTCAATTTTCATTATTCTCACCAATGTATATACAATCATTACAGTTTATTTTTATGTTTGTAGATGGAAGGTGAAGAAGAAGAAAACAATCAACACAGTGAACAAAACATTCCTCAAAATAACCCAAGTCATGGAAGTAGCTCGAGCAGTGACAAGAGTTCAAGCGAAGAATGCTTATCATTATGTTTGGATATCAAAGCAAGGCATTGTATTTTTTGAAATATTTGTCTGTGAAATGAGACATTTTGTTTAATGTAATGGACATAGTGTCCCAATTGAAAGACAAAGGGATACCAATAACTATCCCATTTTGTATGACAAAGAGTGTCTTATTCATATATATATATATATATATATAATAAAATACGTTTTAATTTATTCTATTGCATTCTCTATTATCGTTGTGAAATGTAACACCATTGATTAAATATATGGATGATTAAATATTATAATGAAGAGATGTGAAATCTGATGATATGATGAAAAAAAATTAATCCAAACATCACATTCAAATGCACTAATAAAAATTAATTGATATGAATAATGCTATAATATATGTGTCGTCTTTTGATGAATAATGAATTTTAAAAAATCACAATAATTATGATATGATATAACAAATTAATCCAAACATCACATTCAAATGCACTAATAAAAATTTAATTGATATGAATACTGTTATAAGATATGTGTCGACTTTTGATGAATAATGAATTTTTAAAAATCACAATAATTGCACTGTCACAGGTCGATATTTCTAAAAAATACAAAATGAATACCGATGTGTGTTAGTTACTATGCACTAGTGCATTTGTATTCTAATGCGCACCGGTGCATTTCTATGACCTATGGGCACCGCACAAATAACAATACCAATTATAACTCTCGTTGTGTTTGTGCGATGTTGCACACCGATGCGTTTATGTGAGACTGCTCATTGGTGCATTTCTACGACCTGTGGGCACCACAAAAATACCAATACCAATTAGAAATATCGGTGAATTTGTGGAATACTACACGCTGATGCATTTTTATAATACTCCGCACCGGTGCATTGATACAACCTATGGGCACCGCAAAAAGCCCAATACCAATTAGAACGATCGGTGTGTTTGTTTGATACCACGCGTCGGTGCGTTTGTATAATACTACGCATAGGTGCATTGATAGGACATATGGGCACTGCACAAATCCCAATACCAATTAGATGTGGTTTTAGACCTTAACGACCCAGTGCATGCACCTTCGACCACCCCGGGGCAACTTTCTGGATGACATGCACTGGGACGGTGCTAAATGCCCCAGGGTGTCCTATATTTTTTTTCGTCCCGATGCTTGGTAGGTGTGCAGTACTGATGCGTTCACTCTAAAACGCACCGGTGCATTGACACCTGATTAGCGCACTGATGAGAAAAACATCCGTAATAAACTCCGCCCTAGTTTTTTTTAGTTGTGTTGAAATTCCATTAGACGCTCTGCCAAAACCTCCGTTACCGAAACATAAGTTGTAGCAAATGTTTTTTTGACAATTTTGGCTAATTTTATAACACTAAAAACCTCTATTATAACCTCCGCTAGAGGGTCTTTTCCTTGTAGTGTTATTAATAAAACATTTGTAATAATAATAACTATAAATATGAATTTAAAATTTATTTCTTATTGCAATTGATGCTTGACCCCGCTTGAAACAACATAGTCATAGTACTAGGTCAACAACAAGACATACACTAGAACCCACAAAAACTGAATGGGGACAAGATCAAGACATCCTTTCTAAATACATATTTAAAAGGAGAAAAAAACCTGATAAACAATTACCGCACTTGTTTATTTAGAGCTTCACTTTTTGAATACCACATTTTTTACTGAGAGGTTGAAATTCTCATGGCATGTGCACATGTAACTTTTGATTATCTTAATAAAAAATTGTGATTTCTCGATTGGAAAAAAATTGAATGACCTTGTTTTATAGTATGTTTCATCTCTTCACCCAACTCTCGTTTCAGGTTATGATTAAATTATAATGCAAGGAATTTTTTATATAGGCTCAACCAAAACCCATGTAAACTGAATAAGGGGAAAAATCTAGAAGGCACATTCTAATATTTTGTCTCATATAAACTTTCTGGATTTTAAACATCTTGGTATACAAGTCATTTTCAAATATGTACAACCCTTATAACTACTAGGCAAAGCAATGAAGCTTTCATAACTTATATAACTAGTTTCCATAAGCTTTCTAATTAGAACTACGATGCATTGAACTTGTTTCTAACATACCAGCATTTGTTAAATTAACCACCCATTTTAGTCTTGGGGATGAGATACTTATAAACATATCCCTAGTGAAGGATTTGAGTAAATCTAATTTTGAGTTTGTGGACTAATGGATTATTAAAGTGAAATATACATGACCTTTAGGATTTTCCATCCACAATATTGTGTTACTATAATTCTAACATTATTGTTAATAAAAGAGTTGATTCCTTCCTCTCCTTGAAAAATACCCTTCTTCTCTTCTCCCTGAACTACTCCCTTAGATGTGATGTGTAAATCAACCTTCCAAATGAATAGTCAAGAGTTTAATCCTCTATGTTTTAGTGATTAAATTTTTCATCTTCATGTTCCCCTTTCAATTACATAATTATTTCAGCTCATGTGATAATTAACTCAACTATCCATTTGAAAGATCATGATCCACGAAAGACATGCTTCTCATTGAAATATACCATTGAATCACTTAGTACTACTAACTAGGCTTCCTAATCTACAACTAATCCAACTATATTCAATTAAAAAGATATTATATCCCATTTTCTAGTCATCTCATGATGGTTCTTAGCCAAATGATTCCCATTCGAATTATGAAAGCATCACGTACCATATTATGAAAACATATTTTTGATGATAATTTTGTTTGAGATGAAGCATTTTGTGTCTATGATTAATGAATGAATGAATGAAAGTTATATGTTAATGCATAATTTCTATATGTTTCTTTATGTACATGACCTTCTTTCATATTATGTAAACATATTTTTTATGATAAAATTTATTGAGATGAAATATTTTGTGTATATACGAATGAATGTTTTTTTGGGTTTTTTTATTTTTTATTTAATGTATATTAATGTATTTATTTCAACTATTTCCTATATAGTAGATAGATTGGGTACTACAGAATTGAGAGCAATGTGGGGGGGTGGGGCCATGAGGTCTTCCACCTTCACGTGGTTGACCATATTAAGTAGATAACAAATTAGGATTTGGATAATCTTGGAGCAAAAAACCCTCGATCCAACAAAGCAACAACAAAGTCAGTGTTGACTTCATTGCTTCTTTGTCGAGTGGAGGGAGGTTTTCTCCAAGATTAAACTACTCCAACAATTAATTCTCAAAACCAAGAGGATATCATTCAAATATTTATGCACTCAAGTCCTTTTAATTATTATTTATTCATGAAATTAAATTTAATATTTAGTCAAATTTAATCTAAATTTACCTCATTGGTCTCATGAATATGTTTAGGACAACTAATATCAATTCAAATGTTGAAGTGGAACAACTATATGAATCAAACAACTCAAATGGTAAGGGTTTAGGTGAGACAACAAAATTTGTTTGATATTTTTGTTGTATGTCTTGGCCGAGTGGGAGTTACATAAAGGTTTATAGAAATAATAAAATTTTCCATGAAAACAATTCATGTAGTATTTGTATATCTTTTACCATTGTGTTTGTATTTGAGTGAAAGACCATAAACTGTCATTTTTCATGCAAGGAAGTAGAAGAAACTCTTACTCTATTAATTGGGCATAAGGCACTTGCATGAATTTTCTTCTATTTTTTTTATCTCATCTAACTTCTCCTCCTTCCTTTGTTTTGTAGGTACTTTCATTCACATATTTGGATTTGAAATATTAAATATGGTTGGAGTCATATACGCGAAAAAAAATCATCGGAGTACTTCTCAACTTTAGCCCACCATGCGCTTGGATACCGGGTGCATGATTTAGTTTTGTGTTGCATTTGATTTAAAGCAATTTTTTATTTCTACATTGAAAATATTCCAAGACCATAAACCTAGATTCTCTTGTTATCAACTTCAAATGAGACTTCCAAGACCATAGACCCAAAGAACAATACAACATGATCACTTGAAGGGTTGGCCAACCTAATCAGTTGGTGGACTATAAGACACTTTTTACACAAAATAAATTTATTTTTACGCTATCTCTCAGGGCACATACCCCACTCGGATGTTCACTAGGTATGTACCTTTAGGACTATTTATATTGGATTACCAATCCTCAAAGAACATCAGTCCTCTTTGACCACTCTTGTGTTGGATACCCTATCAGAACCTAAAAAGGTGTCGATCACGAGACTACTACCTATCTTGGATTTATGATCCTCAAGGAGTATTGGTCTCATATTCTTACCCAACCCTCCATACACCATTCTCTCCTCATGGCCTTCACTAATACTTATGACTATTAGTCCTAGTCTAGTGCATGACAACATATCCTAAGAATCAAAATTTAGGGTTTTATAGTGAACCCTAAATGTTAGGGTTTCAACATAAATGAAAAATTGACAAAGGTAGATTCAATCTAGTGATTGATATTCCTAACAAGAATTTTTACGATTCAAAACCCTAAACATAAGATAGTAATACAAGGAAAATTTAAAGTAATTTTAATGAAAATTTTTTACTGCAAATATTATAGTTTTAGACATACCTGGAGTTGCTCCTTTTACAAACATTGTAGAGTTTCCTTTTGGTGAGACCTGGTATTGCACCAAGAGTGTTGCAACTCCCAGGGTCTGCCCTAGTTTACTTTATCAACACAGGGTTCCTACAAGCTTGGAGGTGACAGTGCTATATACACAACATATGCATTTTGTTCATGTCATCCTCTTCTGCTTTACAAAAGGGCGCTATTTATTAAACTATGATAAAAACTGAAAATTAAATTGCTGGAAGGAAACGACAGAAAGGAAACTAACTTATTTTGCAGAAAGGAAATCATGGAAATGAAACTAATTTAATGTGCAGGAAGGAAATGACAGAAAGAAACTAAATTAAATTGCTGACAAGAAATGACAGAAAGGAAACTAATTTAATTTGCAGAAAAGAAATGACAGAAAGGAAACTAATTCTAAACCACACTTAACTTGGCCAAATGGCTAAATGCACTCTACTTATCCTATGGTCTATTTATCATGCTTTTATCCATGCATTTAAGCTATCCACGAATTAATTCTATTTGAAAAGGGGTTTATTTGCAGCTTGGATGGAAGAAAAGGGCTAAACAGGATAATGGAGGGCTGAACACATGAAACAAGGCTTAGAAGTCAAAAGAGGGAGTTTAAACCTTATAAAACCTTATGATAGTGCAAAAATGGCTTTGGAGTGGAATTAATTTAAAAGTGTGATGGTGGAGATGCGATGGAGGCAAGAGTTGTGATATGCGATATCGCAATTGGTGGAAAGAGTGGTGAGTATTAACGAAAACCAACTAAACAGTGCAAAGTGCAAAAGGTGATGGGCGATGTGGTGGTGGGACCAGCGGCGGAGCGCGATCGCAATATCGCAATCGGAAAGGAAAAGAGCAGTAAGTATTAAACAAACCCAACTAAACAATTTCAAGTGCGAAATGCGATGGGGATAAAATGGTGAAATGAAATTTGTGATAGGGATTACGTGGTGGTGGAATTGACAGCGGAGCACGATCGCAATCGGAAGTTGGAGCGGTAAGTGTTAAAGGAAAAAGGGAAAACGGTGCGATCTGTGATTTGCGATTTCGTAATATCACAATCGGTGAAAACAAGCGGTAAGTGTAAAGGAAAAAAAAGGTAAATGGTGCGATTTGTGATTGCAATGTACGATAGTGGGAGAACTGAGGAGAAAGGGTGGAGGTCGAGTTTTGATGGTTTTCAAGCGTTTTTGCGTTAAAATGAGTAAGGAAACTGTAACCAATAGAAATAAAGAGAAAAGGCAGCCTGAATGGTTTAAGTGTTTTTAGGGGAAAAAGGTGGGTGCATCAGTTAGAATAAGCGGAGAAAAAGAGGTAATGGAGGCATAAAAATAGTGTTCAGGACGGGAATACAGGGATGTAAAATGAAGTGGGAAGGCACCATGAAGCTGCTATGGGCTTTAGCAATAATTCCTACAAACAACTCTGTTGATCTATGCACGAGAAACAGACAAATGCGTGAAAATATCGTGCAAAGGGAGACTGGAAAATGGTGATGCAACTGTACTTCTAATCTCAGAAAAAATGAACAGAAACCAGTTTTTGGGTCTGTGGGAAGGTTTGCCCTCCTTGAGCTCTATTGACGGAGATGAGAAGGGGTTATTGATCCACAACTTTTCTTGGTTTTTTTCTCCTCTATTCTATCACTCACGAGAAAATGAAAACTACAGCAACACACTGAAAGAAGAAACTAAGTGGTAATGGAACTATGAGAAGCAGAAATAATTGAATGACAGAAACAAAACTAGATAAATGACAGAAAGGAAAGAATGAAACAAAAAAGAAGCTGAGGCACATGGATTGAGCCCTAACCCACGAGCCTAGCTCTCTGAAACTTAAATCAATCTTCTCATTTCATAAAATAATAACCTCATACATCTTTGAAAGTTTGATCACCGAGTAAAATAATAAAAAGCTCAATAGCTTGCAATAAAGTTTCGACTAGAATCGAGTGGAATTGAATAACTCTTCCTAGCTCTAGATTTGCTCTATTTATTCTACAAGGTAGTTACCAAAAACTCCCTAGAAAATAGTGATTGAGTCCACTTGACTCCAAGTAAACAAAGATTGAGTGCACTCCTGTTTGAGTTACTTGGCTGCCTCTGGAATTCAAATTTCTGGAGAGAATCCTTGGGGATATTTTGGCTGCCTTTTGAATTCGAATTGTTGGAGAGAACCTTTGGGATCCTTTCATGAGAGTTAAGGAGGGTGGACAATCTTCCAATAATTTCTCCTTTCTATCTCATCCAAGTCCTTATGATACAATCCTTATAAAAATGCTTAATAAATCATGATTTTCTGCACTCAACCTCATATTAGGCACTCAAAATATGTTAGCCTTAATCACCACCTATACTAGCATCATAAAACCAAATAATAATAATAATGCAAGAAAAAGAGATATATGAAGGCAAAAAGGTGACCATTAACCCCTCCAAATATGTCTAATGATGGAGCTCATCATCATCTTCCTACTGAATGGTTGCTCACCATCTGAGAAACTAATCCTCCTCTTGTATTTCCTTTAAGGCTTTGACAGCCCCCCTGATATCCTGAGGAAAAAGTGTGGGAGTTTCCCCAAGGGGGTAAAAACCATTATTCTTTTCTGCATTCTCCCTTCTCTATCTTGTGCATCTGTGTCATTTTCATCAGTCAGCCCTAGCAGCAAAGGTGGGCCGAGCTTTAGTCCCAACCATTGGATATTTTTGGCCTGCATGGCCCTCTTGTCTAATGGTGCCCTTTCCAATGCACTCCTCAGTATTTCTGGAGTATCGTACTCCCTGTTCTTGAGGTTGTGAGGGAGGTTGTTCCATCTCCTTTAACTGGCCATCATGCACTCATATTCTATCTACCTCGAAACATCATCAAAGTGGCCTATTACCTATGTTTGAGTCTGAAGGTAGCTCTCAACTACTGCAGGGTCCCTTTCAATCTATCGATAGTTAAGGATGACTCCTCTTGGGCTGAAAAATTATGATCTGATATATAAGGGTTCTCTAGTTCTTCTTCCCATGACCCCCCATATGTCTTTTGCTCTAATGTCCTCATTCACCATCCAAGATGCTAGAGCCATCAACTGCATATCCCCCATTGTAGGATTGGGTCCCAAATATCCATATTTTTCAGCACAAGGTTATGCACATAAAAATATGCCATCTTTTCCTGATCAACCATGTTATCTTGCTTGTAGAAATTCATGAATTGCATACAATCTTGGAAAGGTAGTGATCCATGGGAGGCTAGACTTTTGATCTGAAATAGAAGCCATTTCTCCTTGAGGTAGACAACATATGAGTCAAAAGGGAATCTGTGTTGAAGGGCTTCTATGCATAAGTCTGCCATGGTGGCTACTTGCTCCCCTTTTTACTACAATTGATCCTTCAGTGCTACATTCTTTGCCTGTGCCTTCTGAAACTGCTCCTTGAGAACTTTTTTTTCGATTCTTTCCTCCTCCCTTGGTGATTCTTCAATGATAATCAGGCTCGTGGGAGGATTTTTTGGCTCTCTTTAACTCTTGTCAGCTCTGAAATACATAGAGGTCTGCCTTTTTCTCTTTGCGCTCAGAGGAGCTATGGTGGAAACTACCTATTTGTATTGAGGGGATGTGGTGTTGTGTTATGAGTATTTTTCTTGCCCATTTTATCCTATCTCTATGACTTCTATGGCCATATCTTCTGTTTTTCCTTGGCCCTTTATCTCTTCCTCTTCTTCTTCTTGTTCCTCTTCTGGTTCCTCTTCCAGCTCTTCTTCTTCTTCTAGGTCTTCCTCTTCCATTGGTTCTTCTTCTGGTTCCTCTTCTTCTTCTGGTTCTTCTTCATCTTCTCTAAGGCTAGGAGTGGAATCATGCCTTGCTTGGGTTGCTATAAAAGCTTCCCTGCTTATATTTACGAGAGAGGACCAGACCATGGGTAGGGTGATGTTGTTCTGGTGTTGTTTTTGCGTGCTGTTCAAATACGTAGCCCACTCTCAGTACTGCTATGCTACGGCTCCCTTCGGTCTCTTTCCCTCAAAAATTCTCAATTTACTGGTTTGGATGAGATAGAATCTCCTTTTATCAGATTGCACAACTAATTTTGGAGTGCTTATGTAACTCGTCTCAGCTCCAGTTTATGTTGTAGACAATTTTTTCCTTCTCCCTGTTAATTCATGATGGATTGCGTGTTTCCTCCCCTCTTTCTCCTCTACTCCACTTGATTTAAATTATTTTCTTTTACATGCCCATGTAGTGTGACTTTCCAGTTCTCCCTAATCATACTTCACGATGGTGGCTAAGCTCACTGGCCACCTTTCTTCCCCTTAAACTCTAAGTCTGCAAATTTAATTATTTCTGGCTATTATGGATGCATAGCGAGGGGTGAGAATCTATACCTTAGTTTACCTACCGTTTCCAAGGCATTTGCAGGAACTGTATTGAGGAGACAAGCCTTGTATATGTCGTGTTCTTCACTATTTTCTTTTCTTTGAGTGAGAATCTCGCTGAATAAGCAGCTCTCTGAGTGAGTTGCTGATATTTCCTTGATTTTCCTTCCCATTGTAGATGATGCGTGGGGGTGCTCCAGATGCCATGGGTGGCACTTTTGTCTTTTCTGGGGTCTGCTTCATGAGTTCCTCCATCCTTTTTTTTTTTCTGTTCAAGAATAGATGTCTGCTTTGTATGAATTCCCTGATGTCTGTAGCACTCTGTGTCTTGCTTTCATTTCTACATTGTGCTCAGGTATGGAGGAATGTGGTGTATGGAGGTGATGGAAGAAATTGTGAAAATGAATGGAGTGAATGATGGGATGGATGGTAAAATAGAAGAAGGGAAGAGAAGATGAATGCTTCCATGTGTTTCAAAAAATCATTAATGACCTGCAAAACAACAAACACATAAAACACAGAGATGAAGATGTAATTTTTTTTTTTTGAAAGCAAGTGGGTTGCCTCCATGGAGGTTTTCAACTCACAGACTTGCCTTGGGTGCCTCAGAGAAGTTTTCACCCATATATATATATATATATATATATATATATATATATATATATATATATATATATTTATTTATTTTTATTTTTTTCAAGAGGTGTGGGAAAATATGGAGTTTCCCATCACATACACCTCTCTGCTTATTGAATTTATGAAATTTTCCCTTGAAAAAGGCCTCTTGTAAATTTTAATTCTGTGACCATTGATAAGCAAGGTGATTCCTTCCTCATCTATGGTTTTGATTTGAACTGCGCCATTATCAAAAAAAAAATTCCACTGTGTAAAGTCCCAAACATCTTGTCATCGGCTTGCCTTTTAAATATTTAAACCTTGAATCATACAACAATGCCCAATCTCCTTCTTGGAAGCTATTTTATTTGATGTTCTTGTCATGCTAGACCTTCCTTTGCAACTGGACTACCTCCGTGTGAAGAAGTGCTTGGATTCTAAATTCATCCAATCCATTTAGTTGCAACAACCTCTCTTTTTTGGAATTTGATAGATCTAGATTTAATTAAGCTACCATTCTTAAAGTATTGAATTCAAACTCAACTGAAAGTAGAGCCTTCTTACCATAGACTAGTTCATAAGGTGTGAATCCTGTTGTTGTCTTCCAAGTAGTGTTGTAGGCCCAAGTAGCTTCTACCCAATATTTTCTGCTACTACTCACAACCTTGGTGAGGATGCTCTCTAAAGCTCTATTAGTTTCTTCTACTTGGCCATTCGCCTAAGGGTGATAGGCAGTAGAAGTTCTATGCTTAATCTTGTGCTTCCTCAAAATATTTTCAATGAGGCGGGAGGTGAATTGTGCTCCCTGGTCAGTGACTACTTCTCTGGGGTATCCAAACTTGTAAAACACATTCTCCCTCAGAAATTATGCTACTTTATCCTATGATTAATCTTGTTCTTCCTCAAAATATTTTCAATGAGGCGGGAGGTGAATTGTGCTCCCTGGACAATGACTACTTCTCTGGGGTATCCAAACTTGTAAAACACATTCTCCCTTAGAAATTATGCTACTTTCTCCTTGGTTGCTACCTTCACTACTTTTGTTTCAGCCCACTTTGTTAGGTAATCAGTGAAGACTATGATATACTTCTTTTTTCCGCATGGTGGATCGATAGGACCAAAAAATTCCACGCCCCACTTGTCAAATGGCTCAAGAGCCACCTGAGGGTGCAAAGGAATCTCATCCCTTTGCGTGGGTTTCCCCATCCTTTGGCATTGGTCACACCTGCTGGTGTATCTTCTGGAATCTTGGTGAAGGGTAGGTCAATCGTATCCTGCCTGCAAAACTTTGTAAGCAGTTCTCTTTGCAGCAAAGTGGCCTCCACATGGGCTATCATGCCATGCATAGAGGATATCAAAAAATTGTTCCTCCCTCACACATATTCTTAGGATTTGATCAGGGCCGAACTTGAAAAGGTTTCCCCCAATCCATGTGAAAGGGGTGCTTTTTCTGATGATTCTGCTCCTCTCCCTGAATGTAAGATTAGGATGGAGTCTCCCAGAAACCAAGTAGTTTGCTATATCAGCAAACCATGGTGAGAGTGTTGATATAGCAAAGAGATGCTCATCTGGTAGCTGGTCATCCCATTCCTTCTTCACCTACAGGGAGAGCTAACCTAGACAAAAAATCTGCAACAACATTCTCCTTTCCAGGTTTATCAACAATAGTCAAATCAAATTGCTGCAAAAGTAACAACCATATAACTATTATAGCATTAACATCCAGTTTGTTCATTAAATACTTTATGGCTGCATGGTCAGTGTGAACAAAGGTCTGATACCCAGTTACATAATGCCTAATTTTGTTCAAGGCATGGACAATGGATAACATATCCTTCTCAGTAACAATATAATTCAGCTCGGCCTTGGACAAGTTCTTGTTGATGAAATAAATGGCATAAGGGACTTTGTCCTCTAATTGTCCTAATGCTGACCCTACAACTTTGTCGAATGTATCAGTGTGGATGTGGAAAGGCAGAGACCAATTTGGACCTCGAAGGATGGGGGCAGTAGTCAACTTTCTCTTAATGAGCTCGAAAGCCTCTTGAAAAGGACCAGACCAAATAAACTCATAATATTTGGCCAATAACCCAAATAATGGCGACGCCATCTTGATGAAATCTTTGATGAACCTTCTATAGTAACTAGCTAAGCCTAAGAAACTCCTGACATATTTCTTCTTTTGAGGAGCAGGTACCCTTTTGATGATAGTGATTTTTTTCGGGTCTACTTGTATTCTTGCTTGGGATATAGAGTGTCCTAATACAACCCCTGATTTCTTCAAGAATTCACACTTTTCTGGGCTCAAGGAGAGATACATATCAATGAACCTTCTTAGTAATTTACCCAAATTGGAGAGAGCTTCCTGGAAGTCATCCCCATATGGTGTGAAATCATTCATGTATATTTCGACAGAGTCATGGACTAACTTAAAAAATATGCTCAGGAGAGCTCTTTGGAAGGTAGCTGGGGCATTTCACAACCCAAAGGGTAAGACTCTATAAGCGAAGGTACCCCAAGGGTAGGTGAAAGTAGTCTTATCCTGGTCTTGAGGGCTGATTTGAATCTGATTGTACCCACTGAACCCATCTAAGAAGGAAAAGAACTTCCTCCTCGCAAGGCCATCTAGGAATTGGTATATAAAGGGCAAAGGGAAATGTTCTTTCTTGGTGGCTTTGTTAATTTCTCGATAATAAACAAAAATTCTCCACTTCCCATTCTTCTTTGGGACTAGGACAAGAAGGGATACCCACTCACTGTCAAATATAGGATATATGAACCCCACATCCAATAGTTTCTGCAACTCTTCTTTGACTATGTCCTTCAGAGCTGGGTTCATCCTTCTTTGGGGTTATCTCACAGGCTTTCATCCTTCTTTGATTTAAATGTGATGTCTTCATACTAAAGGATGCACCCCTTTCATGTCCTTTTAATTCCAAGCAAGTGCATCTATATTCTCTTTCAAAAGATGGCACAACTGCTTCTCTTCTTCATTCGAGAAGTTTGGGTTGATTTTCAGAGATTTGGATGGGCCAAAATCAATAGCCTTGGTGGATTTAGAGGTTGACTCAAATAAGTGAAATTCCATCCAAGGTTGGCTTTCAGACTCTTTGACTAAGGTTTCGAGAGGAATGTTAGTGGAGGACAGGTTTTGAATGGCATGGTCGATGAGTTCATCTTCATCAAGTTGCCCCCCTCTAAGAATAACATCTATGGTACACATAGGGGCAATGTTATATAACTCATCTTCTTCATCCTCCAACCTATAGGGAGATCATGATCAATGGAAGGCTGGGATGGAGGATATAACACTAGTTGTTTAGAAAACATCCCATTTTTTATAGTCATTTTTCCGAACTGAAAACTAATATAAGCATCTGCAGTGGCTAACCAAGGTCTCCCTAAGATGAGAGGATAACCATTAAACTTGGTTTTGGGTTGCAGGATAAGGAAATCTGTAGGATACTCCCAAGAGTCAATGGTAACCATGACATCCTCAACAATTCTTTCCGAAGTTACTGTGAACTAATCTGCAAGTTGTAGAACTGTTGTGGTTTTCCTCAAAGTACCTTGGAGATTAAGTTTCAACATAGTTTCCTTGGTCATGACGTTGATGGCAGCCCCTAGATCAATGAAAGTGCTAGGGACTATGACACCATTTACATGCACATCAACAACTGGACTACCAGGGTCCAAGTATTTTGGAAATATCACCCTTCCCAGCATTAGGTCAGACAGTTGCCCTACCACATTAATGGTGGGGGTATCTCTCTTCCTTCTCCTAGGTTTCTTGAAACACTTTTCTTTGATGAGCCTATTTTAGATAGGGACATCCTTAATGGCCTGGAGAAGTGGTATCTTTACACATAAATATTCCAATTCTCCTAGGATTTCAGTCTCCTCTCGGGTTTGCTGACTAGGGTGGATCAAGCTCTCAGGAAAATGAGGTTGTTGGATATGAGTGTTACCTTCTTCCTTTTCCTCCTCAACCTATATAGGTGGATATGGAGGATGGTTGTCTAGGAGTACTCTTCCCGACCTAAGATTAACCTCTTGTTTCTCCACAACATAAGCTAGATGGGATGTTTCTCCACTGGGAGCCTTTTGTGCCTTTTTTTGTTCGGGCTCGGATTGGGTTGTGCAAGTATAGGTAGCCTAGGTGGAGAAACATGAGGAATATGAGGTTGAGGTTGGGGTGGAGGCATTAGAGTAGGTGGTTGATTTTGTTGAGGCTTCCACCCTTGGGATGGATTGTTCCACTAAGGTTGTTGTGGAGTAAACTGCTAAAATGGCTGGTTTACTGGCTAAGGATTATATGAAGGGTTGTAAGGCCAAGTAGGAGGTGTAGACTAGGATGGAGGAGTGTGGGTATACCAATGTTTCAAGGGTGCACTCTGATTGTTGTGATAGTAAGAGTAAGGTGCACCTTGCATACCTTGTTGATATGGCTGAGGGTCTTGAGGCCTTCTTTGGTTGATGAAACAGAGTTGCTCTGGCATTGCTTCCCCACCTTGATATACAGACTTAAGTCCAGGTAAGGAGGGACACTTTTTTGTGGCATGATTCTCTTCATAGAATAAGCAAACCTCTATGACATTCAATGGACATTCATTTCTGGGTGCTTCCAGGTACATCTAGGACAAAATATGGTCAGGGCTCTCTCTGCTTCCTCTTTCTTCCTTTTGACCTGCATTGTGTCCATTTTCAAAGAAAAGGTGTGCATCATGTCACTCTTGAAGTCCTCTAGCATGTTTCCAATCTCATATTTGATGGAGGTGGAAGAGGAAGGGGTATTGGATGTACTCTAGCTAGCTCTACCCTTCTACCTAAATTCCCTAGAATGTTGGAAATACTGAGAGGGGGGGTGAATCAATATTCCTTTCAATTAGAGCATTAGTTAATCTTCAATTATTATTAGTATTTGTACAGTGATAGAAGAAAACAAGAGGAATACAAATGCACACATTTTTTAAGGTGGAAACCCACTCCGGGACAAAAACCACCTAATGCTTTTCTAATAATTCTTTAATATTCAACTCCAATTGAAAATAAAGCTTCAACTTACTAAATCTAGAAAAGCATTCTTCTCCAGCTCCCACTGGATGGATGCTCCAACGCCCTAGATTATTCAGTAGTCAACTAAACGGATGCCCCAACACCCAATGAGCTACAACTCACCCTAGCACCACCCTACCACCCTATAGAAGAATAAAATAAGAATGGACTCTCGTACCAGGAAAAATGGTCCACTTTACAATGATATAGAATAATGTAGAAGAAGAATATATACTAGACCATAACCCCAACTTTGACACAACCACCTAATGATAATCCTAGACCTCCCAACACTGCCTCTTCAACCCTTGGTAGATAGACACTAGTACAATTTTTACAATAATGTATTCACAATGACTTAGTACAATGACACCTTTACAATGAGTGTATGCAGTGCTGCCCACTTGAAGACTTCATAGGATGAACTTCTTGCTGATGTTATGCACCTTGTTTGATGCTCTTTTCATGCTACCCTCTGCTGCAGCTTGCTTTGCTTTGCTACCCTAGAAATTTTGGTCCTTTGCAACCCTTGAAAACACATGATCTAGCTTTTTCTTTGCCTTCTAGGAGCTTGATATTGAATCTGGTGTATCTCTATTATTTCAGATCCTCAATATCTGATTTTCAGTTCTATATTATTCCTCTGAGTTTTCTTTCCAATTCCACAGGTTTTACCCAATTTGGATTCTTTAAGAGAGATTTATACCCAATCTCTCACAATACCCTAATTATGGACTGTTTCAGCAGAGCACACTTGTACGGCGTGCCATGTGTCATTTTTTCTTCATTTGGATTTGAAATTGATAGAGAGAAAATAAAATACCGTGCACTATCTGCCACTTTTTACAGAATTCCAATCTGATTCTCAAAGAGAGAGTTATGATGAATTTACCAAGGTCACTTCTTTGAGATGAATTTAAGGAACCTACAAATACCCTGACTTCCACAGATCATATCTCCAAAAATGTTGTGCACCTTGATCTGAAATTTTTACAGAAGCTTCCTCAGGATTTTGGCTTCACCTCATACAAATTTTAGCTTCTGAACCTTCGTAGAAAAAAATTTAGAGGGAAAATTCCACGATGACCTATTTCAGATGGCGAAATCCCTTGCCTAAGGAGGAAATGAAGATCACAATTTATATAAATGCTTAAGTTGAAAGGGGCTTCATAAAATGAACGTGGGAGGGATTTTGGGAGCTTAAAAGATATTAATTATGACTTTTCAATGACCCATGCCCCAACCCCATGGGGTTTTAGCCCACTAATTGGGGGTACAAACTTCAAACATGGATATCTCTCAAACCGTGAAGAATTACATGGCATGCCATATATCAATGGAAACATCTCGACAAGTAGAAAACATCAAAATAATTATTGACCCAGAATATATTAATTTTTTAGGTCAAAATTCCCATGCAATATTGGGTTAGCCCCTGGTGCTGCTTGGGTTGACATTAATGACAACCGTTGATCAACAATCTCCCCCTTTGGCATTGATGGCAACACAAGTACTCCCCCTACAATCATGACACCTTTTCCTACAACATTATCTCCCCCTTTGACATCAATGGCAAAGGGTAACTCCCCTTGAAATACAACCATCCTGCGGACATGTACACACTTCCACTCCCCCTAACACACAACCGTCTTGCAGACCTGTAATCTACTTCCACTCCCCCTTTATATTCTGAAAAAGGAAAATATAATGAGAACTTGGGAGAATTCCAATCTTCTGGCGAAGATATTCCAATGCTGGTGAATATTTAATATGTGATTCTTTTGGTGCTGCTTGGAATCTTGCTACTTGTCCATCTGCTTGCATAACATCTGGTTGGGAGGCTATTACATATAGAATACTACTAATCATAGATATGTACAACCTTTGATCCACATCCTTAGATGAGTCGTCTATGCTCAATTTGCAACTTGTTACCATTGGAGTAAGGATGGGTTTGCAATCTTCCATTTTAAATTTCTTGATAATTTCCTTGATGTACTTGGCTTGACATATAAATATTCCTTTCTCTTGCTGAGATATTTGAAGCCCTAAGAAGTATGTTAGCTGACCAAGTAAAGACATCTCGAAATCACTTTGCACCTTTGTAGTAAACTTCTTGCTTAGTCGATCATCATTGCTACCAATTATTGTATCATCCTCTTTAGCTATTAGACATGCTTTAGTTGCTTCATCCAGAACATATATGTTGTTTGGAGCTCAACTTGTTGTAGCCACAATTTCACCATACACGCCTTTCCTTGATCACACATTTGTCCAACACTGAGCAGATTGTGATTCATGTTTTCAACCAATAGAACATTCCTGGCTAGAGCATCTTTTCTTTCGAGAGTGACAGTACTTGATCCTATAACATTTGAAGATCCATCATTTCCAAAGGACACGGTTCCATCCTTCTTCTCTTTCAGAGATACAAATTTATTTCTATTTCCAGTCATATGCGTTGAGCAACTGCTATCAACATACCACACATCTTTGTTCTTTTGAGCCTTGAAAGCGAGAGCACAATTATCATTCTTCTTCTTCTTCCATGTTCGTTCATTCTGTGGCTTCGAAGATTCTTCTGGAGGATTTTCAAGTCTGTAGTCTTTGGCTATGTGTCCAAATTTTTGACATTTGTAACATTCAATATTATTTATTAAATGTTCAAATCTATTGATGTTTCATTGAGCCCTGGGAGGTTCATATTTGACAGATCTCCTGGAATTGTATTCGTTCCTAGGGTACGTGCGACATTTTACGGCTTTATGACCAAATTTTCCACATGAATAACAGGAGCCATAAAAAATATGTTGGTACCTGTATGGAAATTTTCGTCGAGGAATTGTCTTCCAAGGCTATTCTTGCGAATCTTGTCCAATGAAGTCTACATGCATGTCATATCTCATAGGCTCATTGTATTTTGTTGTAGAAGGTCCTGCTTCTTCTTCTTTGTAACCGATGCCAGTTTTGTCGTTGTAAGATCGTTGATTGTTGATGAGTTCTTCCAATGCCCTTGAGCTGTTAGCATAGTTTTGGATAGTGTTTCCTTTCTTCACTTCTTCACGCAACGAGACTACTTCGGCTTCTAATTCTTTCCTTTCTTGGTTGCTTTCTTCAACTTATTTTGAAGTGACTCTTTAATGCATTTGTGTTCTTCAACTTCAATTTTGAGACCTTGAACTTGTTCTTCAAGAGTATTGGAACGAATCTTCTCCGCCTTGAGATCTTTTATAAGCTTGATTTCTTCCTCATAAAATTATTCTATGGTCCATCCTTCTTCTTCATTGTTTGATACCTCTTGTTTATTGTGCTTGGGTTTATTGTGCTTGGCCATAAACAATACTCTCTCATTGGATTCTTCTTCATTGTCATTGTCTTCATTGGACGATGAGCTATCTTATTTATAGAGAAAGTTCCTTTTGGATCCTTGCTTGTTGAATTTCTTAAAGCCTTTATTTCCTTTTGAGTTGCCATTACTTCTGTTTGGACATTTTTCTATAAAATGCCCAACCTCAATACATCTGAAACATATCAATGGAAGTTTACCTTTTAATTGTCCCTTACCAATTTTTAGTTTTCTCGTAAAGTAAGCATATTCTTCATCTAAAAGACCTTCTTTATCATCTCCATTTTCTTCACACTTGCAGGTGCATGTATTTTCAATTGAATGTTGTTTATCCTTATTGGTTTTCTTATATGCAATGAACACGGTTTCTAGATGCGAAGTACCCTCTTATTCATCAAGTCTCATTTTGTATGCTATGAGAACTCCATGTAATTCCTCTTTGCTGAGTTTGTCCAGATTTGCACTGTATTCTAAGACTGATACCTTTGGGTTGAATCTCCTTGGTAACGTTCTAAGAATCTTCCGTATAATAGTCTTCTCATCAACTGGCTCTCCCAATCCTTCCAGAGTATTGGTTATTTCATCAACGTATTGGAAGTATGCAGCAATGTTGCAATCTTCTTTCATTCTGAGTTGCTCAAATTTTTCTCTATATATTTGAAGCTTTGCTTCTTTGACATTTGAGTCACTTGCATATATATTCTCAAGCTTGTCCCATACATTTTTGGCAGTTTTACAACCCAACACCTTATGATAAGCAGATTCAATAAGTCCACTGATAATAATATTCTTTGCTTTTGCATCATTTACCAAATTATTCTTACCTTGTTCATTCGTAGTTGATGTAAATCCATTTTGAACAGTGTCCCATACTTCGTAACCTTGCGCCAAGAGATAGACCTCCATTCTTCCTTTCTAGAGTGCATAATTATTTTCATTGAATAGAGGTACACCATTCTTGGTATGCTCCATGACCTCCTTCCAGCTGTTAAATTGCTATTGAAGGAACCAAACTCTGATACCAATTGTTGGAAATACTGAGAGGGGGGTGAATCAATATTCCTTTCAATTAGAGCATTAGTTAATCTTCAATTATTATCAGTGTTTGTACAATGATAGCAGCAAACAAAAGGAACACAAATGCACACAATTTTTAAGGTGGAAACCCACTCCGGGACAAAAACCACTTAATGCTTTTCTAATAATTCTTTAATATTCAACTCCAATTGAAAATAAAGCTCCAACTTCCTAGAATCTAGAAAAGCATTCTTCTCCAGCTCCCACTGGATGGACGCTCCAACACCTGAGATTCTTCAGTAGTCAACTAAACGGATGCCCCAACACCCAATGAGCTACAACTCACCCTAGCACCACCCTACCACCCTATAGAAGAATAAAATAAGAATGGACTCCCATACCAGGGAAAATGGTCCACTTTACAATGATATATAATGATGTAGAAGAAGAATATATACTAGACCATAACCCCAACTTTGACACAACCACCTAATGATGATCCTAGACCTCCCAACACTGCCTCTTCAACCCTTGGAAGATACACACTAGTACAATTTTTACAATAATGTATTCACAATGACTTAGTACAATGATACCTTTACAATGATTGTGTGCAGTGCTACCCACTTGAAGACTTCATAGGATGAACTTCTTGCTGCTGTTATGCACCTTGTTTGATGTTATTTTCATGCTACGCTCTGTTGCACCTTGCTTTGCTTTTCTGCCCTAGAAATTTTGGTCCTTTGCAACCCTTGACAACAAATGATCTAGCTTTTTCTTTGCCTTCTAGGATCTCGAAATTGAATCTGGTGTATCTCTGTTATTTCAGATCATCAATATCTAATTTTTGGTCCTATAGTATTCCTCTAAGTCATCTTTCCAATGCCATAGGTCTCACCCAATTTTGATTCTTCAAGAGAGAGTTATACCCAATCTCTCACAATGCCCTAATTATGGACTGTTTCAGCAAAGCACACTTGTACGACGTGCCACGTGTCATGGTTTCTTCATTTGGCTCTGAAATTGATAGAGAAAAAACTATAAACTGTGCACTATCTTCCAATTTTTACGGAATTCCAATACAATACTCAAAGAGAGAGTTATGACGAATTTACCAAGGTCACTTATTTGAGATGAATTTCAGGAACCTGCAAGAACCCTGAATTCCACAAATCATATCTCCAAAAATATTGCGCACCGTGTTCTGAAATTTTTACAGCAGCTTCCTCAGGATTTCAGCTTCTCCTCATAGAAATTTCAACTTCTGAACCTTCGTAGAAAACAATTTAGAGTGAAAATTCCACGATGACTTGTTTCAGATGGCGAAATCCCTTGCCTAAGGAGGAAATGAAGATCACAATTTATGTAAATGCTTAAGTTGAGAGGGGCTTCATAAATTGAACATGGGGGGGATTTTGGGAGCTTAAAAAATATTAATTATGACTTTTCAATGGCCCATGCCCCAACCCCATGGGGTTTTAGCCCACTAACTGTGGGTACAAACTTCAAACATGAATATCTCTCAAACCGTGAAGAATTACATGGTGTGCCATATATAAATGGAAACATCTCGACAAGTATAAACCATAAAAATCATTATTGACCCAGAATATATTAATTTGGTAGGTAAAAATTCCCATGCAATATTGGGTTAGCCCCTAGTGCTGCTTGGGTTGACATCAATGACAATCATTGATCAACATAGAATGGTTCTGGAAGACATTTTTGATTGTCTCATAAGGTAGTTGGTAGATATATCCTCCTGATAGCATATTCAAGGTTTCTATCATCTCTTCTCTGATGCCTCTAAAATCTACAAGTTTAAGTGATGCAAGATCAAGAGTACAATTGGATTTATTATAGTTTAATTGAAACTTCTCTTCATAGTCCTCTAGGGATTCATCAGGCCCTAGAGTCATCCTTAGTTTCCTTGGACCTACAGTATTATCTGTACTTGTTGTTGAAGGTATCTTCCATCTGTTCCCAGGTAGTGATGCTAACCCCAGGCAAACCCATGAACCAGAGCAAGAATGCATCCTTGAGGGTGGACGGGAATAGCTTCAAATTCTGATCATCAGAGGTGTAGTCATAAGTCCTACAAACAAAATCAAATTCAAACATAAATTTTTCAGGGTCCTTATAGGTAAGTCCATGGAAGTGTGGAAGAGTCGAGGGGCTAATGTTTTTCCTCTTGGTTTCCCCATCTGCCTCTCTTATGGGAAAGGATCTCTGGATCCTATCCATGGTTAAGATAGGATAAGTAGGTCCCTCAGTTGAAAAAAGGTCTTCTTCTTCTTCCCCAATAGGATCCTCAAAGTATTCAGAAGGCTCTCCTATAGGGGGTTCAATCTCACTGCCATTGAAGAAGAGTGAAGGGTGGATAGGAGGTGATGTGGGGATTTTAGGTAAGATTGTCTTTGAGTATTCCTACTCCTAAGAGGCATGTAATTAAATATTTTTGTAAATTTTTCAATATTTCTGAAATGACATGAAAAGAAAAGAAAGCAGAAAAGAATGCTAAAAACAAAATCAAAGCATCTACTAGATTCCTCCCTGGAAACGACGCCAAAAAATGGTGAGCCTTGGTATTGCACCAAGAGTGCTGCAACTCCCAAGGGCTGCCCTACTTTACTTTATCAACTCGGGGTTCGTACAAACTTGGAGGTGACAGTGATATATACATAACAGATGCATTTTGTTCATGTCGTCCTCTTCGACTTTATGAAAGGGTGCTATTTCTTAAACTATGATAAAAACTGAAAATTGAATTACTCAAAGGAAATGACAGAAAGGAAACTAACTTAATTTGCAGAAAGGAAATGACGGAAATGAAACTAATTCTAAACCACACTTAACTTGGCCAAACAACTAAATGCACTCTACTTATCCTATGGTCTATCTATCATGCTTCTATCCATGACTTAATTCTATTTGAAAAAGTGTTGATTTGTAGCTTGGATGGAAGAAAAGGGCTAAAGAGGCTAATGGGGGGCTTAAAACATGAAACAAGGCTTAGAAGTGGAAAGAGGGGGTTTAAACCTTATAAAACCTTATGATAGTCCAGAAATGGCTTTGGAGTGAAATTAATTGAAAAGTGCGATGGCAGAGATGTGATGGAGGTAAGAGTTGCGATATGCGATATCGCAATCGGAGGAAAGAGTGGTAAGTATTAACGAAAACCAACTAAAGGGTGCGAAGTGCGAAAGGCGATGAGTGACGTGGTGGTGGGACTAGCAGGGAAGAGCGATCACAATATCGCAATCGGCAGGAAAAGAGAGGTAAGTGTTAATGAAACCCAACTAAATAATGCGAAGTACGAAATGCGATGGGGATAAAATGGAGAAATGCAATTTGTGATAGGGATGACGTGGTGGTGGAACCGACGGTGGAGTGCGATCGCAATATCGAAATCGACATTTGGAGCGGTAAGTGTTAAAGGAAAAAGGGAAAATGGTGCGATCTACGATTTCGCAATATCGCAATTGGTGAAAACAAGCGGTAAGTGTAAAGGAAAAAAAGGTAAACGATGTGATTTGTGATTGCGATGTACAGTAGCGGGAGAACTGAGGAGCAAGGGTGGAGGTCGAGTTTCGATGGTTTTCAAGAGTTTTTGCGTTAAAACGAGTAAGGCAACCGTAACCAATAGAAATAAAGGGTTAAGATGGCCTGAATGGTTTAAGTGTTTTTAGGGGAAAAAGGTGGGTGCAACAGTTAGAATAAGCAGAGAAAAAGGGGTAATGGAGGCGCAAAAACAGTGTTCAGGCCAAGAAGACAGGGATGAAAAATGAAGCGGGAAGGCACCATGAAGTTGCTCTGGGATTTAGCAATAATTCCTACAAACAAATCTACTGATCTATGCACGAGAAACATAAATGTGTGAAAATACCGTGCAAAGGAAGACTAGAAAATGGTGATGCAACTCTACTTCTAATCTTAGAAAAAGTGAATAGAAACCAGTTTTTGGGTCTGTGTGAAGGTTCGCCCTCCTTGAGCTCTATTGACAGAGATGAGAAGGGGATCTTGATCCACAATTTTTCTTTGTTTTTTTCTCCTCTATTATATCACTCACAACCAAATGAAAAATACAATAGCACACTGAAAGAAAAAACTAAGAAATGATGGAACTGTGAGAAGCATAACTAATTGAATGATAGGAACAAAACTAGCTAAATGACATAAAGGAAAGAATGAAACTGTAATATTCCTAAATTAGCTTGCAGCTAATAGGAATGTTAATTTTGCCTTGTTTATTTTGCATTTCATGATTGATGAATAAATTGTAAAGGAGGACATGTAAAACTCCTAAAAACCAAGAATAAATCAATGCCTATGTGAACAGAGACATATCTGGGCTATGTAAATAACTCCTGCAGGTGTGAATGGGTCTAAATCACAAGAGTGGGTCACCTTTGACCAATTCAACAGTGCAGTCTAGATGCATTGAACCTCCTTGAGGGATAGCGCAGTTCTAGAAGGAGACTCTAAATGTGAAAGGGGCTAAACTAATGAAGTGGTTTAGGGTTTTTCCAAGACTCCAATCTTATAAAAGGGGAGGAGAGCAACAAGAGAGGGTTGTTGAAGATTATCATTTTCTGAAGGTATTGTCTACTCAGACATCCCTTGTTGGGATTTCCTATTTAGGATTCCCACCTCTTTCCTTGAGTAGCTCTTGGAGGAGACTTGTGCTATCTTTTCCACATCAAGATTTTAGGCCAAGCTTCACCTTACACCTACAATGCTACTCCTATTGAGGGTTGAGTTGTCTTTGTGAGTTGCAGCAGTGGAATATACTAGATCTTCTCAGATCTAGCTCGTACTAGTGGCTCTTCTCAGTGAATGTGTCTTTTAACCTCCTGGAAGAGTTCATTAGCTGATTGTACTTTAGATCTACATATTGGCATCAAGCCAAATCATTCTCAAAAGCTACAACGCTATTTCTCTCCCTGGATAGTGTTATTTGTAGATCTATAGCTGCAGGGTGTTTTGTCTACATTTTGGAGGAGAGATCTTCGGTGTTGGGATTCTTCCTCTCACTGTGGCGATCCAGGGATTGGACATCCAATCCATGTTAGTTTAAAATCTGATCTGTTGTACCATTGTATTATTCATAAATTTCTGAATCATTCTGCAGATCTGTAAGCTTAGATCTCAGATCTATTCTCTGTGCTTCATGTTTTTCACAAAACCCCAAGGGGAATGTATAGATCAACATTTCTTGTACACAGATCTGTATTAGATCTAAATTTTTATGTACAGATCTGCTCTAGATTTTAATATTAATAAAATGTTGCTTCAGCCCCTGAAAATAACGCTGTCATGGTTATGCAGTCTTTCCTTATGGTTGTAGCACCTCATTTCTGAGGATTTTTTTTGCATGATCTCATCCTTTATCTTGTATAATGTTTGGGATGTAATGTAAATCTGATTTGCTGTTATAATACTGATTTATAAACCTCCATATCAGCCTCCTACTGTGCTTCAGTGGATCTGCATTATTTCTGAAGGAATCCTTTGCATATAGCTGGAACTCCTCTCTTTGGGTGATTTTCAGCTAGACTAGTTTGTGGGACATCTGTTTAACCCACCTAGTCTGATTTGTTTTTTCTCTCCTTTTGGATTTAGATCTTAGATGAGCTGATCTAAGGAATCTAGGAGCTACAAACTCATTTCTATGTACATAATTCTTAGGAGAGTGTTATTTCAGCAGACTTGCTAAGCTGTCCCAATTTTGGGATATTACAGTGGTATCAAAGCAAGATCTTTGGCTCAGCCTATGGCTTCAAGCCAAAGTGTTGTAAAGCAAGGAGAAAGTTCAGAATGATGAAGAATATGAGTTTACTCTCATCACTTTTCAGACCCAGTAAGAACCTCTCCAAGGAGGTTGTACAAGAAGAAGAGAGAAGAAGCAGTGAAACTCCTAGAAAGTTTCAAGAGCAGGAAGATCTTCCGATCAGATCTACAAGATCTATACATGAGTAACATTATAAATCCTCATCTCATGGAAATGTGCACTCAGCCATATCACCAAAGCTTTAGCGTTCTATCTGTGATTTCTTCATGAAGAGGAAGAAAGGAGGTGTACTTGAGAAGGAGACTCTTACAGAGTATTTGCAGGAGTATGAAGATCAATCCAAGGAGTTCAAAGATAATTTGAACTTCCAAGGGTTCTGCAAGATCAAGGAGAGCAAAGGCATAAAGGAGGAGTAGCATGGTGTGAGTAGATTCTTCCTATCTACTTTGATGGATCACCTAAATGTCCAGTCAGGGTTTGGGTGGAGGAGCTAGACAACTTTGTGTAACAACATCAAGTTTCAGAGATTGAAGCCATCAAAGTAGCAGTGCTGCATTTTGAAGGTAAAGCATATGATTGGTGGTTATTTGAGTCTTTCTCCTTGAAGAATGCAAATACACCTACTTATGCAAGGTTTATTTCAAGATTGATAGAGAGTTTTGATGAAGCTCCATGTGTAACATCTTCTGTTGACACTATCAAACCGCATCAGACATATCTTTTGCACGAGGTGGAAGGGTCTATGAATCCAAATCCATTCTTGAAGACCATGGAAGAAGGTGTAAGTTTGTTTGATGCATTTCCAAGGGCAAGATCTCCCTTGGATGAAGGGTTCTCTTCTCAAAAGGAAAGCATGAAGATTCCTCCTTCAATAGATGACCTAGATCTGAGGTCTCTTGTTGATGATGGGGAAATTTCAGTTATTGAAGGAGAGAAGAGGAAGGCAGGAGATAAAGCAGTCATGAAAAAAACACCTCAAGAATCTCATGAAGAGGAGGATGGAGCACTTTCTCCAAGGAAAGAAACTCTTGCACACTTGCAAGGAGTTCCACAAGATCTCACACATAAGGCTCTTGGCATAACACATGAGCAGCATGTACCATCATTATTCAATGATGAGATCTTGGAGATAGAAGAAGGAGAAGAGGATTAAGGGCATCACAAGATGAAGAGCATGAACCCTTCTCTATTTCAAAGCTTGGAAGCACAAATAAGGCAAGGGGACCTATGCAGTAAAGGTAGGGGAAAATATGTCTACCTACATCCACATTCTACTCTATGCCTTGACACCTCTTTGCAAGGAGGTATTTTACCAGGAGCACCTCTTGATAGGAGGGAGTCTAAAGTGTTCTCTCAACTATGGGCAACATATGCATACTTGGCTAAGGAGGGAACCTTGGGAGAAGCCAGCGCAACGCAGAGAATCTCTCATGAATTCAGGAGAGAGATGAGAAATTTCTTGAAAGAGGCATTGCTAACTACCACTCAGATATCTGCGCTGAGAGAGGAGAAATCAGAGATCTATGATGGAATGAGAATGAGGACACATGGAAAATCCATATCTTTGGGACAGCCCATGATTTCTTCATTCAAAAATAAGATTTCTAAACAGGGCAAGGGGATGCTAACCCTCTTGTATACATGGGCCAAAATGAAGAATTTTTGGAAGACAAGAACTTTCCAAGGGGAAGTTGATTTCCATATTCTTCAATCTTGTCTTGAGCAAGATCAGCTGCAAGAGAGGCAGCAAAAGGGAGAATATGAAGCTCCAACATGTGATTTTGACATCAATAATGTCAAAGGAGGGAGCCATGATATGACAGAGTCAACATTTCAAACCTCTACAACACTGTCATTCTTGGAGAGCTTAGATCCTTATTGGGATTCCCAACTCATGATGGATTACTCCAAGGACCTTTTCACATGTGGGGTTCTTGATGGGGAAGTAAAGGATGAAAGGTTCAAGGTAGTTGATGGAGTCATCTATTTCTATAATCTTATCCTTTTGAACAGAGACTCCAAGCTCAAGGAGGGATTACTAGATGCAACCTATGAGATCTTGCTTTCCAAACCCACTGGTTTCATTAAATAATATCATACTTTTTTGGGTGGATTCATATGGGAAGGCTTCAAGGAAGAGGTGCACTCTCATATGAAGATGTGCATGGACTACTTGGTAGAGGAGGAGGAACATAGCTCTTGGGAAGAGCCACCATTCACACCTCCTTACTCATTGAGTGTGAGAGGGAAATCATCCATGAGTTAACCCACTGATGTTAAACAAGTATATAGAGTTGCTTGTATTAATGAGCATTATAATTTATCTCCTATATGATTATATTTTTCTAACACTCATTTGCAGGATATTGTGCCAAGATGGGGCACTATTTATGATGGGTTTCATGGGCCACTCAAGGCCATGAACTATGTTGATGCAGACCATTCCTTGAAGGATCTTGGAAAGCTATTATATTATTCATGGTGTGATTCCTTTACAACAACTATGATGCATTTTCTCCAAGCATTCAGAAGGGATGAGGCAGAAAACAAGTGTTGGGGAAGGTACTTGTCATATCCTATTCTATGGCAGTTAAGGATAAAACTGCGCTGGTTGCACATGAGGGAACATCTTCCTTCTCATTTATCATACATGGCAGCTAGCATGATTCTAATCATGATTCCATATGATGAAAATTTTCTTACTCTTGGGAACATGGTTGGGGGAGAGGCACACTTTTGGATGTGTCCTTGGGGAAAGGAGTTCCCCATTCTTTTTGCATTGCATGCTTCAATAGGAGCATGAGATTTTTTATAGCCACTATGATAGATCACTTGTGTCTTTGTAGACTGAGCCATATGTTTGTTGGGAACATGCCTCTCATATGTGTTGGGGAGGAGTTTTTCTATGGATTGCCAAGCTGGGAGGTGATCCACTTCATTTGGATGATAGCATGGATATGGGAGACTTTCATGAATCATGAGAATCCCCATGATTGTCATCACTTCTATCTTGAGGAGGCCATGGATCAGCAAGAAGGTTTCCATAACAACCTTCCATTCTTTCATGATGAGAGCCATTGGGTTTACTCACCAAGGGCCAACTTGCACATTGAGGAAGGACCATTGCAAGATAGAACTATTGCAGAAAATTCAGAGCAATGGTGGAGACTATTGAATGAAGAGGCCACAACAGAAGAAGGGGAGATTTGGAAGCAGCCCTGCAGTTGCTTGAAGACAAGCAACATTTGGGAGGGGGAGACTGTAATATTCCGAAATTAGCTTGCAGCTAATAGGAATATTAATTTTACCTTGTTTATTTTGCATTTCATGATTGATGAATAAATTGTAAAGGAGGACATGTAAAAATCCTAAAAACCAAGAATAAATCAATGCCTATGTGAACAGAGACATATCTGGGCTATGTAAATAACTCCTGCAGGTGTGAATGGGTCTAAATCACAAGAGTGGGTCACCTTTGACCAAGTCAATAGCGCAGTCTAGATGCATTGAACCTCCTTGAGGGACAGCGCAGTTCTAGAAGGAGACTCTAAATGTGAAAGGGGCTAAACTAATGAAGTCATTTAGGGTTTTGCCAAGACTCCAATCTTATAAAAGGGGAGGAAAACAAGCGGTAAGTGTAAAGGAAAAAAAGGTAAACAATGCAATTTGTGATTGCGATGTACAGTAGTGAGAGAACTGAGGAGCAAGGGTGGAGGTCAAGTTTCAATGGTTTTCAAGCGTTTTTGTGTTAAAACGAGTAAGGCAACTATAACCAATAGAAATAAAGGGATAAGGTGGCCTGGATATTTTAAGTGTTTTTAGGGGAAAAAGGTTGGTGCAACAGTTAGAATAAGTGGAGAAAAAGAGGGAATAGAGGCGTAAAAACAATGTTTAGGCTGGGAAGACAGGGATGGAAAATGAAGCGAGAAGGCACCACGAAGCTGCTTTGGGCTTTAGCAATAATTCCTACAAACAAATATGTTGATCTATGCACGAGAAATAGAAAAATGCGTGAAAATACCTTGCAAAGGAAGAATGGAAAATGGTGATGCAACTCTACTTCTAATCTTAGAAAAAGTGAACAGAAACCAGTTTTTCGGTCTATGGGAAGGTTCACCCTCCTTAAGCTCTACTGACAGAGATGAGAAGGGGGTCTTGATCCACAACTTTTCTTGGTTTTTTTCTCCTCTATTCTATCACTCACAAGAAAATGAAAACTACAATAACACACTGAAATAAAAAACTAAGGAGTGATGAAACTCTGAGAAGAAAAACTAATTGAATGACAGAAACAAAACTAGCTAAATGACAGAAAGGAAAGAATGAAACAACAGAGAAGTTGAGGCACATGGATTTGGCCCTAACCCACGAGCCTAGCTCTCTAAAACTTAAATCAGTCAAATGAAATTAGTCTACTCATTTCATAAAAGAATAACCTCATACATCTCTGAAAGTTTGATCACTGAGTAAAATAATAAAAATCTCAATAGCTTGCAACAAAGTTTCAACTAGAATCGACTGGAATTGAGTAAATCTTCCTAGCTCTAGCTTTGCTCTATTTATTCTACAGGGAAGCTACCAACAACTCCCTAAAAAATAGTGATTGAGTCCACTTGACTCCAAGTAAACAAAGATTGAGTGCACTCCTCTTTGAGTTGCTTGGATGCCTCTATAATTCGAATTGCTGGAGAGAATCCTTGGGGATCCTTTGGCTGCCTTTGGAATTCAAATTTCTAGAGAGAATCTTTGGGATCCTTTGGCTGCCTTTGAGAGTCAAGGAGGGTGGAAAATCCTCCAATAATTTCTCCTTTTTGTCTCCTCTAAGTATTTATGATAAAATCCTTATAAAAATGCTTAATAAATCATGATTTTCTGCACTCAACCTCATATTAGGTACTCAGAGTATGTTAGCCTTAATCTCCACCTATACTAGCATCATAAAACCAAATAATAATAAAAATACAAGAAAAAAAGATCTAAGAAGGAAAAAAGGTGACCATTAACCCCTCCAAATATGTCTAATGATGGAGATCATCACTTTTATCAATGTGTTCCCTCCAAATTTTGTCCTTTATGCTTACAATTATTATTGAAAAGTACAAAATATGCAATACTAAAAGCACGATGTTAATTTTTTCAATCTAGGGTTTCTAAGCAACAATGGAGGATGAAATCCTAGGTTAAAAAATTCCAAATCTAGGACTAGGTACTTAATGTCAAATATAACTTATTATTCTAATCTAATCATACTTGACATATACCCTAGTTAGCTCACAAACCCTAGAGGCCAAGGGTTAGGGTTTTGGGGTTATATAGTTAGGGTTTCACATGTACTATTTACAATCCTAGATAGACAACTATAAACCCTAGAACCAAATATCGCAACTCAACATCCAATTTTAGACTTTTGATAAACAACTTATACATACCTCATGAATTCATACCTTTATCCTTTATGATCATTGAGACTGCTATAAGGCCTGCTTATGATCAGAAAAATAACCTTCAAGGAGTACTATGAATTTCATTAATTTCATGCCAAAATTTCTAACTGTAGACATCCTTCTTATTTGGATTTGTGGTGCACAGGTCTCAAGATATTGACTGCTTTCACCAAGGATTCTTTTGATGCTTCTACTCTTCAACATTTTAGTAGAGACTATTACTTACTCAGAGATTTTCTTCAAGAGGGATACTTGTAACTTTTTGCTTCTTTCAGTGCAGGTCGACTCACTGACTTGTATATGCTTGAACTATGTTTATATATATATATATATATATATATATATATATATATATATATATATGCCAATCTTGACATTGTAACTATTCGGTAATTTAATTGTCAGTTAAATTTCTTGTCATTAAATTTTCAAACACGGGGTTTGTGAACTTACGAAGTACACTTGCATAATATATGTTAGAAATGAACTTTCAATTTCAAAAGGGAAATTATACTCTATTGAAATAAATTGCAAGCCTGAAATAAAACCAATTCATGAAAAATGTCTAAGATGAGTATGCACACACTTACTTTTTCAAAATTAGAAAATTCAAAACTTGGAAAGAAATATTTTAATCTATGAAATTGAATTGAAAATTGACATGAAAATAAAATTACTCTATTAACATGAAAATAAACTTACTCTATTGACAAGAAAATAAGTCTATTCTAGTGACATGAAAGTAAATCTATCTTATCAAGAGAAAAGTAAATCTATTCTAATGACTTAAAAGTAAATTTAATCTAGAAAGCAAAAAATACTATATTAAGAAATAATTGAATGCATAAACTATGGAATTTAAAGGCACCCTATTCTAAAAGCAGTGAGAGATCAATTGAAATTACTAATGTATGCATTTTGAAATTATAATCATTCATGAGTATCTATGAATCTAAAAACAAACAAATTGAAAATCAATGAATCTATGAAATGAAAGCAATAACATTTTATCTGCAAAAGAACTTAAATGGAATGAGAATAAAAGAATGTATACAATGCATCCAATCAAAAGACTTGAAGTAAACAATGCATTAAAAAAAAAAAACAAAAAACAAAACAAAACAAAAAAACAAAACAAAAACTATATTGCAAAAATGAAAAATTAAAATATATCTCATACTCATTAGGTGGCTATTCTAAAGTCCAGGAGAGGTGGAAAGTTGAGAAAACTATTGATCAAACACCAACCATATCAAAGTGAACTACAATGGTATTCATTACATCAATCATAAGCATAGTTCCAATCCTTAACATCCGAAACTCTACATTGAAGCATGAGCATAACTCCCAAAATTTTCACATCTTTTGAGAGGAGAAGACACTCATATTTATGCAAAAATTAAGATAACTAATTCATAAATGTATATCCACAAATCTCTCATAGATCCAAAAATATCTCATCTTGTTACAACCATGTGTTGACATTCAGAAATTAACATCTCTTCATATACTCTCACAAATCTCTCCTAGCTTTGATAAGAGAAACTTATGAAAACTTCCATGATATTTCTCCATGAAATGTGCTTGACCAATGATCTCAAATCTTCAAAAGTTTGAAGAGGAAATTCGAATTTGAGTCTTGGAGGCAAAGTATGAATGTCCTGAAATCTTTAAATATGCCTACACACATCAAAAAACTCATCCAACTTTTATATATAAGTGAATACATGTTATTTTTCTAATATTTAACCATAAATTCACTCAAAATACTAAAATAAATGTATTGGAAATTAATGTGTCTAAACCCATATTTAATTTTGAATATGGTCTTAGTGCATGGTTATGGAACTGTAAAATATGGTAAATTTTGAAGAAAATTGAAAGAAAATAAGTTGAAATGAATGACATTTTGGAGATCCAACAATAACTATGAATAGAACTTACACACTATAGATTCTTTTCTTCTAAGGTGAATGTAGCTTGATAATAGGCCTAATGAGCCTTAGATCTCAGTCTCTTTTATGCACATAAATAAGGTGGGAAATCTCGGTTCCTATTATTGAGGCCTTTTAATACACTTATGCTCACAAGGTGGAATTTCTCCATGGTGACTGATGTCACTTCTTCTAGTCTTCCAAATAGGATTGTAGGATGGATCCTAAACATGATCATTACTTCATATTCTTTGAGAATATGGCAGGTATAACTTAGAACTTTATGAGGAATATGTCTTGGTATTCAGTGATACTTATGCGAATTTTTGGCCCCTTTGGTGACTACTAAAATTTTGTTTTCATGTTACAAAATTTTCATGAATTCGAGGTTCCTATACCACTATATAGGTTTGCATTTTATCATGATAAATGTAACAATATAACTTTCTATATTGTAAGGATTTTTCCTTGAGAAACCCCAAACATTAACTCGACCACCTATAGTTCTGAGAATTTGGATCATTATGATAACACATAGTTCAAATTTTTATTTGATGACATTTATAGGCTTTAAGTACTTTGCTTCTTTCATTATAATGCTCGACCTATCCTTTTAATATTCCAGGACAAGGCTCCTATCTTCTTTAATTCTTTTTCATTGTCCAATCAAATTTATGTGACCTAATTACTGCAACTGGGGCTTATCAGAGTGCCTAGAATTTTCTTTTGTATCTTCTAGAAGATCCGTCAAAGGAGAATTATCTTCCTCTTCTTGTCTTAAGGCCTTAGTGACCTTATTAATACCCTTGTGGAAACAAACTAATCTTTTATACCATGTTGAGAAATTTAGGGCATTATGTGAATTAGATTCTTCAAGTGGATTTATCTTACCTTTGACATTTTCTTGTGATTGTTATTATCTCTTTATTAGTTCTTTCTTTCATTTTGTTATGTTCATCAAGACAAATTACAAACAAACAAGGATACAAGATGTAGGCACAAGGTAAGGGAAGAACCCCTATAAAGGGGAAAACCCATTCAACTCATTCTCTAGTAGATTAGATCAATTTAAGACAAACTTGACCCTTTAAACAAAGACCCATTCCATCCACCATGTCTACCCTTACTAATTTCTTTATCTTTCATTGAACTTCGTCCCTTTTTTTCTACAAATTTCAAAGTCAATAATCAAATTGACTTTCCAATATGATGATCCAATACCACTGTTCATAATCAAATAGATGGCCCAGTCAAAGTTTGCAATTATTTCCTCAGTCAACAGAAGTCAAACTTTGCCCTAACTAGAAAGTCAAAGGTTGGTAAAAATATTCCAAAATATTTTGGCCAAAGGAGAGAGGAACTCGACCTCTCTTGATAGTAAAAAATTAACAAAACAATTAACTTCTGAGAGGTCAAACTTGGTTAAACAGAAGGTCAACCCTATGGTCAAACTACCACATTAAGCCTATGCTCAATGCAGGTCAAACCTACCTATATTTCCTTGATTACTGTGACATTATCCATGGTGACTGATGTCACTTCTTCTAGTCTTCCAAATAGGATTGTAGGATGGATCCTAAACATGATCATTACTTCATATTATTTGAGAATATGGCAGGTATAACTTAGAACTTTATGAGGAATATGTCTTGGTATTCAATGATACTTATGCGAATTTTTGGCCCCTTTGGTGACTACTAAAATTTTGTTTTCATGTTACAAAATTCTCACGAATTCGAGGTTCCTATACCACTATATAGGTTTGCATTTTATCATGATAAATGTAGCAATATCACTTTCTATATTGTAAGGATTTTTCCTTGAGAAACCCCAAACATTAACTCGACCACCTACAGTTCTAAGAATTTGGATCATTATGATAACACATAGTTCAAATTTTTATTTGATGACATTTATAGGCTTTAAGTACTTTGCTTCTTTCATTATAATGCTCGACCTATCCTTTTAACATTCCAGGACAAGGCTCCTATCTTCTTTAATTCTTTTTCATTGTCCAATCAAATTTATGTGACCTAATTACTGCAACTGGGGCTTATCAGAGTGCCTAGAATTTTCTTTTGTATCTTCTAGAAGATCCGTCAAAGGAGAATTATCTTCCTCTTCTTGTCTTAAGGCCTTAATGACTTTATTAATACCCTTGTGGAAACAAACTAAGCTTTTATACCATGTTGAGAAATTTAGGGCATTATGTGAATTAGATTCTTCAAGTGGATTTATCTTACCTTTGATATTTTCTTGTGATTGTTATTATCTCTTTATTAGTTCTTTCTTTCATTTTGTTATGTTCATCAAGACAAATTCCAAACAAACAAGGATACAAGATGTAGGCACAAGGTAAGGGAAGAACCCCTATAAAGGGGAAAACCCATTCAACTCATTCTCTAGTAGATTAGATCAATTTAAGACAAACTTGACCCTTTAAACAGAGACCCATTCCATCCACCATGTCTACCCTTACTAATTTCTTTATCTTTCATTGAACTTCGTCCTTTTTTTTCTACAAATTTCAAATTCAATAATCAAATTGACTTTCCAATATGATGATCCAATACCACTGCTCATAATCAAATAGATGGCCCAGTCAAAGTTTGCAATTATTTCCTCAGTCAACAGAATTCAAACTTTTCCCTAACTAGAAAGTCAAAGGTTGGTAAAAATATTCCAAAATATTTTGGCCAATGGAGAGAGGAACTCGACCTCTCTTGATAGTAAAAAATTAACAAAACAATTAACTTCTGAGAGGTCAAACTTGGTTAAACATAAGGTCAACCCTATGGTCAAACTACCACATTAAGCCTATGCTCAATGCAGGTCAAACCTACCTAGATTTCCTTGATTACTGTGACATTCACCATGGTCACTGATGTCACTTCTTCTAGTATTCCAAATAGGATTGTAGGATGGATCCTAAACATGATCATTACTTCATATTCTTTGAGAATATGGCAGGTATAACTTAGAAATTTATGAGGAATATGTCTTGGTATTCAATGATACTTATGCGAATTTTTGGCCCCTTTGGTGACTACTAAAATTTTGTTTTCATGTTACAAAATTCCCACGAATTCGAGGTTCCTATACCACTATATAGGTTTGCATTTTATCATGATAAATGTAACAATATCACTTTCTATATTGTAAGGATTGTTCCTTGAGAAACCCCAAACATTAACTCGACCACCTACAGTTCTGAGAATTTGGATCATTATGATAACACATAGTTCAAATTGTTATTTGATGACATTTATAGGCTTTAAGTACTTTGCTTCTTTCATTATAATGCTCGACCTATCCTTTTAATATTCCAGGACAAGGCTCCTATCTTCTTTAATTCTTTTTCATTGTCCAATCAAATTTATGTGACCTAATTACTGCAACTGGGGCTTATGAGAGTGCCTAGAATTTTCTTTTGTATCTTCTAAAAGATCCGTCAAAGGAGAATTATCTTCCTCTTCTTGTCTTAAGGCCTTAGTGACCTTATTAATACCCTTGTGGAAACAAACTAAGCTTTTATACCATGTTGAGAAATTTAGGGAATTATGTGAATTAGATTCTTCAAGTGGATTTATCTTACCTTTGACATTTTCTTGTGATTGTTATTATATCTTTATTATTTCTTTCTTTCATTTTGTTATGTTCATCAAGACAAATTCCAAACAAACAAGGATACAAGATGTAGGCACAAGGTAAGGGAAGAACCCCTATAAAGGGGAAAACCCATTCAACTCATTCTCTAGTAGATTAGTTCAATTTAAGACAAACTTGACCCTTTAAACAGAGACCCATTCCATCCACCATGTCTACCCTTACTAATTTCTTTATCTTTCATTGAACTTCGTCCCTTTTTTTCTAAAAATTTCAAAGTCAATAATCAAATTGAATTTCCAATATGATGATCCAATGCCACTGCTCAGAATCAAATAGATGGCCCAGTCAAAGTTTGCAATTATTTCCTCAGTCAACAGAATTCAAACTTTTCCCTAACTAGAAAGTCAAAGGTTGGTAAAAATATTCCAAAATATTTTGGCCAAAGGAGAGAGGAACTCGACCTCTCTTGATAGTAAAAAATTAACAAAACAATTAACTTCTGAGAGGTCAAACTTGGTTAAACAGAAGGTCAAACCTATGGTCAAACTACCACATTAAGCCTATGCTCAATGCAGGTCAAACCTACCTAGATTTCCTTGATTACTGTGACATTCTATGTGGCCTAGTCAAACATAGTAAACCCTCCAAAAATCTCAGTCAAAATATGTCAAATGAACCTCAGTCAAAGTTGGTCAACGCTGGCTGAAACAAGAAGTCTGCGCAAAGATAAAATTCCCAGTCAAACTCTCACATTTGTGAAGAGAATAGATTCCTTTGGATGTTGAACCCATGAGAAGAGGATACTGCCACAATGACCCTACTTACAGCCTCTACTATATCTTCAAAATAAATAAACATTTTCTTCTCTACTTGCAACTTTGTGATGCACAAGTCCCATAGCGCTGACTGCTATAGATGAAACAATATTCCTTATACCCAAAAATTTCTTCAAAATCTTTACTTGACTATTATGATGACTAAACACAAAATTATCTTGCACTAAATTTTGTGACATTACCACTTCCTATAGCTTTCTTCTTTCCAACATGACCAATTAGATTATTATATCCTTGAATTAGGGATTTCAAACATAGACCCTTATTCTTGTTGAAAAATTTATAGAACTACACTAAAAAATGATTCAAAAAATAATGCCACTGTAAATTCAAATAGATGTACCTTTCAATGAAGGTTGGCTCACTAATTTGCATAGGATCAAACTGTGTATTTTTATATGCCAATCTCATCACAAAACCTACACAAATATTCTTGACTTCTTATGCCACTTACATAGGTCAAAAAATTCTAGCTTGATCAATGGTGAATGTAGCTTTGAAGATAAGCCAAATGTGCCTTTAAGCTATTCTATCTAGGTCTCTTTTTTCTCAAAATTGTAATAGGAGGATCGACTCCCTTTTTAAGACGATTGGTTCTTCAATTTATGTCCATTTGAAGTGTGTTTATACCCAAAACAAGGGGAAATCTAGATTTTTTTCTTTATAATACTGAGATTACTCATAGATTTCCAATTAGGCCATTATCCCATATTTGATTTGATACCAATGAGAGAACTGATCTGCACTTGCAATATGGAACTCTAAACAAGGAACATGCTTAGAATTTCTATGTCTTGATGCACATGTGTAGAATATGGATTTTTGAATCCTTTCAACAAGACTTAAGCTCATAATGAGTTTATCAATACCGTCAATCTTGGATCTATTTTATGCTCATTTGTATCCTCTTTCAATAGTGCTTTCGGCTCCCTTTGAAAAAGTGACGATGGAAAAATTTTTATGGCTTACAAAAGAGATTCATGCACATTCCTTTCAACTTGAGACTATGATCACTCAAAAATTGTCCAGAACAATGGCTTGGTAGATGAATTTAGGATCCTTTCATATGCAGGTGAAATTTATATGTCTCGATCCTCTTATAACAATACTAATGCTCAGAATGAAGCCCAATCTTTAATTTATATGCACATGTATAGAGAAAGGATCTTGGTCCTCTTTAAATTAGAAATGATGACTTTCTTCTAGGATTTACAATAAAGGTTTATGCTTAGAATAATTTAATAATACTCAAAATATTTTGAGGAATATTTTACATCTTTCCAAGATGATAGATAATAAGTAGACCTTATGAAGTCTCGCCTTGTCTACAATATCATGCAATTTTGAAGACTTCAGATCTTGTATAATCACCTCATACCTTTTCTTACTTTGTCAATATGCTTGGCATTTCTTGAGCTCCTCAAATAGCCTTTCAGTCTATCAAGATCAGAGTCCTTAAACTCTCACTCTTCTTGAGTAAGTCTAAGGTTATGTTATAAAGAAGAGGGATAGTATAATGAGCCCAAAACTTTGATTTCTTGTTTGATAATTTTGATCTAGTGAGATAATGTCTTGTAGCTATTCAGTCATCAAGAAAAGTGATTATATCCCTCCAAAATCCCTTGCTCCTTTCTTTGTATATTATCGACCTTATCTTTGCAATTAGGGCTAGAAATTATGCCCAATTTTTTGTTCTTCATACCTTCACAAATTTATACTAGAGAATTCTCTCTTCTTGAGATGAGATGGTGCAAAGTTGATCTTCTTTTCTTCCTTCACTTAAAAACCTGGATCTTCTACCATGTTGAGAAATCTAGGGCAAAGATTTAGGTTAAATATTAACTTGATTTCTTTGAAACTTTCTTGAAATTTATATCTTTCCATGGATTTGGTTATAGATCAATGTGATGGGTCGATCATAGATTTATAGTCCAATACAATCATCACAAATTCACAGGTTGATTCATCTTGGCTTGCATAGACAGGCCATTAGATCATCGCTTCGGTCCATACATATAGAGAGATAGGTAGGGATAGGCTATATGCTAGGGATGTGTTATCTCACCTGGGCTTGATAACCCTTGTTCAATAACCTCAAATACAAGGAGGGTGTAGAATAACATATTTTTGATAAATTTGTGGTATAAGTTAGTTAACTCCATAAGGAACACTAAGAGCCCATTATCAAATTCACGTGCTAAACTAAGAATTTACACAATATGTGTCCATGGTAAATCAAACATCTAGTAATTTGCATCCCTATCCCACTCCACCAAACACTACCAAACTCCTAATTCAGTTGTTAGCTACTCCCGCTTCAATTCCTAATCATAACAATTTGTGATTATCATGAATATTTAAGTACATATATGTGTAATTTCCATGATGGGACATATTAATTGTCCTCCCCACATTTCCCATTGTTACACCATTTTTTGTTCATCTAACCTATTATCATTATATGGACCCAAGTACACCATGTAAAACTAATTTTACCCTAAGTAAAATTGCTTTCGCTATGCAGAGTTACTTAATAAAACACATTTATTAAGTTGTTTATGGTCCAAATAGGAAACCCCAAAAGGAAATATTAAACAAATCTTTATTTGTTTGATTTTCCTCATGGAATAATAAAATAAACAATAATTTAATTATTATTCCAAGTTATATTTAACCCAAAACAAGGAAATTAATTAGATAAATCCTTATTTATCTTATTATTTTCTAGGAATAATTATTTAAATCTTATTTAAATAATATTCCTTATTAAATATGACTAAATCATTTATAAATAATTAAATAAATCATTATTTATTTAATTATCATTCAACCACTTCCTTAAAATAATAAATAAATCATTTATTTATTTATTATTTATAAATAAAGGATTTGACCCAAGTCAAAATCCTTTTCCCTCTAACAAATATAATAAAATATTCCTAAAAGGTGGTTCTAGAATTTGGTTAATAATATTTTATTCATGCACCAAGTTCTAGACTACCCTAATATTTTGTTATAAATAGAAGGGTTTTCCCATTCATTTGTCACCTTTTGTTGCTCATTAGATCACTCTAGATCTATGCTCTTGGTCTGACTTTGAGCCATTATCATTGTCACATTCTCTACTTTTTACTTTGTGAGCTCCCTTTGAGTTCTATGTTTGTCTGGGTTTTCTACACCAACAAGAGAGAGAAATGCTAGATCTGAAGCGCTGAGGACTTGCAAGAACCCATCCCATTGAGGAGAATTGGAAACACCTTTCTTGTTTTCCTCTCAGGTGCCCTTAATATAAAAAATTCTTTCAAAAATATTATTCTTTTCTTGTCTATTGGATGCATGGAGCAAAACCTTATTTTCACTGCTTAATGTCTTTTTATGCATAGATCTGGATTTTTGCAGCTTTGTCTTGATCAACTAACTGCAAATTTGAATATATTGGAAGCCATAATTGATGTTAGGGCTATTTTTTATGCGTAGCTAAAGTGGTCTTTTTCCGACAAAAGGTTCATACTAACAATTGGCGACTCCACCCAAGTTTTCTTTTGCGACCACTGTCATTTTATATATTCCTGCATACCCAGCTATTTCAAACCCTAGGGTTTCTCTTCAGTTTTTTTTTTCCTATTTTTATGGTGTTTTTCACCTCTAAAACCCTCAAACGTTCAAATTCTTAACTTCCGTGTGTTTCTGGCCCTATTGTGCAGGTGACAGACATCAGCTGCAGCTGAGACGACAATTTTTTCTAAAATCTACTGCCGAGAGTGCCGGAAGTGCAGGTCACACTTTCTGGCCCAAAAAATGTGTCCTGGAGCTTCAGGTAGCGGAAAACAGCCCAAAACTGCGACCTGAGCGAAAAACAGGTCAAAAACTGCGACCTGGACTTTTTCTGGAATTTTTCTGAAATTTTTCTGGGTTTTGTCTGACCCTCTGTCAAGATTGTCTGACCTCTGTCTCCACCCATTTAGACCTATTCTTGCTCTGTTTTACTCAACTAAGTGGGAATCTAGCCCCCTAGGGCTTCAGTACCCTCCAATTTTTGTGGAAGAGTTTTAGCTGCTGTAAGTGTCTAAATTTTCAGAGTTTCAGCCATTTCTGATACCTCATATTCCGATCCCTTTAAGATCAGCTACTTTTCCCTTCAAATCACCTCATATAGTTTTGTTTGGGTTTGCCTCTAGGGTCACGTCCTTGTCCTTTCTACCTTTAGCTGATTTCCTCCTTTGTTGCAGCAACCTTGCCTCTGCCTCTTTGCTGTTTTATGCACCTCCTTTCAACAGATTTCTCCTTTAGATCCCTGTCCCTCCTGACCTTAGATCTATTGGCCCCTTTTTCGTGTGTTTTGACTAGATTTTTCCTCTTTTAGACTAGTTTTGAGAGACCCTCCTTCTTGGGTTAGATTGATGCATTGTTAGCTGTAAATTTTCTGTTATTTCAGCATTATATACTGTTCTCTGCAGATTTATTTTCAGTTACATAGCACACTTTTTCTTTTACTCTCAAAACGTCTGGGTTTAAAAATTAAAATTAACATATGCTACAAACTAACCCGAAGTGAAGAAGAGCCTGGTTAACACCGCCCGGCAAAAACCTTAAAATCAATTGACACTGCACCTCTCTACCCTTGTTTTGACATTGTGATCACTTGATTCTGCACCTCCCTGCCCTTGTTGGTCCTTCTTCTTCCCTTTTTTCTGTCATCTTGGTGCCCCCAAGGCGTATATCCCGGAGACTTCTTGGCCTTCACCCTCAGTTTCTGGTTGGTCGACCTACTCCTTCCTATTGTCATCAAGTTAGTCCCCCTCCGAGTCTGCACTTCGACTCCTCTTCTGATTCTTTGGGTTCTCCCCCTACTTCTGGTTCTCCCCCTGTTACCTTCACCATGTCTGGTACAGGGCCTAATGTTAGCGGCATCCCTGGTCGTAATGCTGGGAATGTTCCTAGCGGAACTGCCACGGGAACTACCTAGACTGCTCCCTTGCTCCCCTTCATGGCATACCTCAATCTCCCTGATTTCAATCAGCTGATCAATGATCCTATCTGCCACGATGGTGGTTTTCCTGCTATGCAACCAAGCTCCCTTCCGACATTCCCAAGTTCGAAGGCCTTGCTGGAGAGGATCCCTCCAACCATATCCGATCTTTCCACATGTGGTGTTCATCCCATTCCATTACTGATGATTCAATCCATCTTAGATTGTTCCAATGCACGCTTATAGGCAAAGCTTCTAAGTGGTATGTTGATCAGCCCACTTCCTCTCATACCACCTTTGCGACTCTTGCCCGGGCTTTTTTATCTTACTTCCAGCTTCCCCTTCGTTATGACACTGGTATCGAACTTTTGACTTCTTTCCGTCAATCCTTTGCGACCCGCCTATCCGATCATGTCCAAGAATGGTGGCGAAGAAAGAGCCTATGTCAATCTCCTACCTTCGAAGACCATGTCTACATGGACTGGTTCCTTAGATCTCTCTTGCCCCCTATCGGGAAAGATGTCACATCGCATTTTCCTCAAACCAAAGAAGCTGCCCTCCAAATGGCGTTAAAATATGACCTGATCTACGCTCAGACGGGTTATGTTTATACCATTCTACCTGATCTCCCCAGACTCGGTGATGCTAATGCACCGGGGGCACCTCATGCCACCGACGGTATCGTTGGAGCCATCTCTCATACATACGCCCAACCTCCCATGGGTTATGGTTTTCCTGGGGGGGGAGGCAGCACCTCCCGCACTTTTTCCCCTCTCGGTAGCACGTCTCTAGGATATGGCATGCCCCCTCTTTTGGCCCAACCTCCTACTTACCACACTATTTTCCAACGCCCTTATTATCCGTATCCACAGCTTGGTGCTCCAACTCCTCCGACATTAGCACCTCTGCCTCCCTTGCCTTCTCAACCCCCACACCAGCAGTCACCACCCCCTCAAGAGTAGGTGGATGCACAACAAGGATTTGTGGCTACCCAACCACCTAACAGACAAGCGGCCACTCAACCTTCCCCTTCTGGTTCCTTCGATTACTAGATACTCATGATGAACTCTGATCAACCTTTACCTGTCGACCTTAACCTTCAAACTCAGTCTCGTCAATACCCCAAGCCTCCCGCTCCGTCTGTCCCCGTGTCACCTTCTACAGGTTCTATAAAGCCTCTTTTGACATCTAATGGTCCCTTGCATATCCCCCAACCCAAAGTTGAGGTTCATACCAAGATTCCTAAGGGCCCATTACACCGAAACGTTGCTTCTGGTCGAGCTGCTCATTCATATAGCATAGTAGATGATTTGGCGCAATCTCCTACTGCCATTTCAACACTGGAACTCCTCCAGTCATGTCCTTATCAAAAGAAGGCTCTACTATCTGCCATGGGCACTGTAGATCCTGCTGCTGACCAATTGATTGTTTTCGACGCCCGTCAATCAGAACATCTTCCCCTTCCTGCTTCCATAGCTTTCCAAATCCCAGTCAAAATATGGAACGCTCACGTTTCTCGGTGTGTTATTGATGAGGGGGCATCCACCTGTGTGATGTCTGCTTCAGTTTGGAAACAACTCGGATCTCCTGAACTGTCCCCTTCCACAATCACCCTTCGTGCATGGGACGACCATGCCTCCCAGCCCATTGGCCTATTCCGTAATTGTCCTATCACTCTTGTGGGCAAGACTGTTTGCGTTGACGTTGAAGTCATCGACACCCCTCTTGATTATAACATTCTTTTGGGATGTAGCTACACCTATGCCATGTCCGCTGTCCCATCCGCGGTCCACCGCAAGATGTTTTTCCCTCATAATGGAAATATAGTCACCATTGACCAGTTGACATATCATGAGCCAAAATCTCAGACCTCCCCTAAGTCAACCATCTCTTCTATAGCCAATAAGCAAACCGTCGATTCTTTGACCAATGTCTCCCTTGGCATCTACAAAGATTCCTCCTTGCTTGGAACTTTCCTTGGTATTCCTCCTCCTCTTGTCTCTGATCCCAGCTTAGCGAATGTTTGCATGATGCAATCGTCTTGGGCTGACCTTAAACGACCCGCTTCAGCTAGTCAGCAACCTCAACCTCAACCTCATCCACCGCAACCTGCTCCTAGCCCTTTGCCTCAGCCAGCTGGACCTCTTCCTTCTGGCCCTTCTCCTACAACTGGTATTCATGAGCCTCTTTATCCTCCTGGAACGGTTCCTCCAAGCCTTAGCCATTTAGGAGCCGTCCCACCTGGCCATTACCCCTCTGGTCAGATACCGTTCCTAGCTCCCCCACCAGGAGTGTACACGGTACCTGTCATGGCCACCCTCTCTTTTCCTAACTTGACCCTTGGGATTCGTTCCGGTACGACATCAATCCACCCGGCAACCTCGCCTGGTCAACCCAAACCTTATCTTGCTTTAACCCCGGTTCAACCAGTCCCCATGACTTCTCCTGCTGCAACAGTGCCTCAGTCACCTCAATAGGAACCACCTCCTATTGCGACCGCTTCGGGTAAGAAGGGCAAAGCTCGCAAGGGGGCATCAAAGGACAAGGTTGTACTGAAAAACCCTGCCCCAATGTGCCTTGTGTGATGTTGTTGGTCACGCCACCCATATCTGTCCCGAATTGCCTCATCTCAAGCCCATGGTTAATGTCGCGTTCCCTAAGTCCATGGTCCCAAAAGCCTTTGTTCCTTCTGCGACCATGGCCAAGAACCCCAAGACTATTCACACCAACCACCCCTGTGCTTTGTGTGATCTCCATGGCCATTACACCCACCTTTTTCCCCGCCTCGAGGACTTCCACACCTCTCTATCCGTGATCCGCCAATTCGAGGCCAAGCGCAATGAGTCCACCTCTTCCCTATTTGCGCATTTTGCTTTGGCAGAACTACCAGACACGAATACTCCCATTGACATTCCCCCTCCTAATGTCGAGATGACGAATCCTTCATCCACCATTTTCTACCTATCATCATCCATGAGACCCTCGGGGAACATTCCCTTTGAATCCTCCCCTGTTGTTTCGCTTGACTTTCCTTCTATGATCACCCTGGGCTCAACATCGGTAGATCATTTATCTGCTTACTCTTCTGTCACCCCTTCTGATGATGCGCATGTGAACCTCTCTTCTCATGATGATGAGTCAGGTAGCTTCGCCGCGTCAGGTGGTCTTTCTTCCACCAGTCACCCCATCTTCTATCATGATGACGACATTATGGATGAAATCCCCACCCCTAACTTTATCTATTCCCCCTTACATCGAACCCATGCATTTGAACCACGTCCACCTTGTGGACATTACATTGAAACCCAATGTTTGGGTAAGGGGGCGCCCATATTTGAGAGACCAGGCGAAGGAATTCTCCACTACTCTCCTAGTGTATCTGGTCGTGTTGACTTTAGTAACATTATTATTCCACATTTAGATGAACCTTTGAAGTCTCATATCACTTCATATCACTCTAGGGATGATACCCCTTATTGTTCCTTCATCTTACATCAGCAACCCAGTCTCTTAGACATTGTTGTTGACCAACCTATGGGTTTGCTAGGAGAGCATCAGTTCATTATCTCTAAATCCTCTCTTTGTGATAGTGACACCAGGTATGCCAACCTGGAAACTTAAAGTCCATTTGATTCATATATGCAGTACTAAAAGAGATTGGTAATCCTCCATTTCCTTTCTCATACTGCATAACCATAACGAAAACAAATGATGCACCACATCATTAAAATGTGTTTAGATTCCCCTTTTTCTAAATACATTTTGGCATGAACACAACATGCTTGGGGAACCTATGCCCCTCAACCATAAAAATCCCAGATCTCAGCCAAAAACAGCACTAAAACCCCCTTTCTCTGAAGGGTCACACTTTTCAGGTCATTTCCTGGCACAGGTCGCAGTTTTCTGCCCAATACCTGCTACCTAGGTCGCAGAACAGAACCCAAAAAGTGCGACCTGGCCTGTTCATGAGCTCTGGGTACCTGTTAGTTTTTAGTACCTTGATACTTCATCAGGACACATTTTTCCAAGAAGGGTCTCTTCACCTCTCCTCAAAATCGGATTTCCTCACTTACAACACTTGTACTTGAGGCACCATTTTGCCTCCATACTTGTCCTTGTTTGTGTTGATTTTCGTCATGAGTTACCATCTTGTAATCATGTTTTCATGGCCCCCCATTGGACCTTTACTATGTGGCAGCACCATCGATTCGCCCTTGTTTAGAGCATCCAAGTTGAGTCATCATCACATTCATGGAGTCTATCCCGAGTCCCTTTGTACCCCGCTATAGTCCTCCATCCCTTCTTGCTTGGTCCCTCTCTCGTGTCGCACATTATGGCCTTCAGTCCCATTGTCCCCTATCCCTCATGATATTGTGTCAGTCGCTGCCAGGTCATCCATGCCCTTTATGATTTAACAAGAGAAGTCATCCATTCGCTACTCAGAATCCCCTACTTCATTATCATCATTAGTGTTAGTCTGTCAGTCGCTCTAATATTTTCTCTCGTACCTTAGTTGAGGATTCCTTATTGCCTCACCTATGGCGGACCTCCTTTTGTCGACATCAGCTCATTCATTCCAGAAGACAGGTCTAGAGGGCGTTGTACCTTGGGTCCAACTTCCACTCTTGTTCAGCGCCCCGGATCAGGCAAAGGGACTACTTATCGCCCTTTCACTTGGTTGTTTCTCACCTTCAGCTCCTTTCATCATGATCGAGATCTGTATACTTGATGGTCCAGCGATGTAGCAGCAGATATTGGTGATTCCTGGGTGTGTGTGAGATGTATCAACCCTCATGAGGGGGTGGCCCTGCAGGTAGCCCCCCACATGCCTGGATGACCTCTTCATTGCAGCCTTCGATGCAGCTCCATATATTTGATGATGTCGGCCTTAACCGCTTGCAACGCCTATTTTATTTGCATGTATCAGTCAGATTTTGTGAGCCCTTTCCCATGTATAGGGGGCATTTGGGTTGTATTTGTATCTCATGTACTCAAATATTATTGTATAAGTCCTAGCTATTATCCCAGGCACAACATGCATGTGGGATTCCTCATTATATCTTTTATCTGGCTTTTGTTTATGCTAGCATGTACTTTACAGTTCAGTTCCTTGTTTACTAGATGCACTATTCTTTTGTACTTTGTCTCGGTGGGCATAGGTATGCCTCCCCTGCCGCCTCTAGCACAAGTACCCTCTCATAAAAAGAGACTTGTTGCATCTATAAGTCTCATCTCCTCGGGGTCTGGTTCTTCAGCACATTAGGCTACCTTACATTTCTCTCTCTGACTTCCCTTTTGATGTCTGGTGATTAAGTTCTTACAACGTACTTCGGTCATACGATTTGCTCCTAACACTCGCACACTGAGGGGCAATCTGTTACACCATTTTTTGGTCATCTAACCTATTATCATTAGATGGGCCCAAGTACACCATGTAAGACCAATTTTACCCTAAGTAAAATTGCTTTCGCTATGTAAAATAACTTAATAAAACACATTTATTAAGTTGTTTATGGTCCAAATAGGAAACCCCAAAAGGAAATATTAAACAAATCTTTATTTGTTTGATTTTCCTCATGGAATAATCAATTAAACAATAATTTAATTATTATTCCAAGTTATATTTAACTCAAAACAAGGAAATTAATTAGATAAATCCTTATTTATCTTATTATTTTCTAGGAATAATTATTTAAATCTTATTTAAATAATATTCCTTGTTAAATATGACTAAATCATTTATAAATGATTAAATAAATCATTATTTATTTAATTATCATTCAACCACTTCCTTAAAATAATAAATAAATCATTTATTTATTTATTATTTACAAATAAAGGGATTTGACCCAAGTCAAATAATTTTTCCCTCCAACAAATATAATAAAATATTCCTAAAAGGTGGTTCTAGAATTTGGTTAATAATATTTTATTCATGCACCAAGTTCTAGACTACCCTAATATTTTGTTATAAATAGAAGGGTTTTCCCATTCATTTGTCACCTTTTTTTGCTCATTAGATCACTCTGGATCTATGCTCTTGGTCTGATTTTAAGCCATTAACATTGTCACATTCTCTACTTTTTACTTTGTGAGCTCCCTTTGAGTTCTATGTTTGTCTGGGTTTTCTACACCAAAAAGAGAGAGAAATACTAGGTCTGAAGTGCTGAGGACTTTCAAGAACCCATCCCATTGAGGAGAATTGGAAACACCTTTCTTGTTTTCCTCTCAGGTGCCTTTAATATAAAAAATTCTTTCAAAAATATTATTCTTGTCTTGTCTATTGGATGCATGGAGAAAAACCTTATTTTCACTGCTTCATATCTTTTTATGCATAGATCTGGATTTGTGCAGCTTTGTCTTGATCAACTAACTGCAGATTTGAAGATATTGGCAGCCATAATTGATGTTAGGGCTATTTTTTATGCGTAGCTAAAGTGGTATTTTTCCGACAAAAGATTCATACTAACACCCATCAATTATTATAATCTTGAATGGGATAGCAGTGGTCTATCTCATCATCTCAAAATGACCCGACATATGAAAATTTACAATTTCTATCATCATCACTTCACACTATCTCATAGATGACCCTTTCTATAGATTATATGCATGAATTTATGGAAGGCCATCCCCTCTACCTATCCTATGATTTATTGTGACAATTGAATAAATGAAAATTGAAAGATATTTCTTGACAATATCCCCTACTTATAAATTGTACTTTATTCCCTTGTTGTCACAATTAATCATAGGCTAAGTAGAGGGGATGGCCTTCCATAAATTCATGCATATAATATGTGGAATGGGTCATCTATTAGACAGTGTGAAGTGATGATGACAAACATGGTAAATTTTCATATTTTGAGTAATTTTGAGATGATGATGACACACCAGTGCTAGCCCCATCAAGGTTATAATTATTGATGGGAAATTTGGGGGAGACAAGTCATACATTCCATCATGGAAATTACACTCATATGTACTTAAAATGTCATAATAATCACAAATTATTGTGAATTGACAACTAATATATGTTATAAAATTTCTAGACTAATATATATTAGAAAATGCAACCAATATATAGATTAGTTACAATAAATATAGTAGAAAATACTGGATGTGTGAGCATTGAAGCCTCCCATTACACTAGCCATGCAGATTCAATTATGTTCTTGAGCTTGTTCAAATTAAAAAAAATGGAACATTTGTCTTCAAAACCTTTCTAAAACCTTCCTTGGCGATGATAGCATCACACACCATTGATTTTCCATGCCCTTCAATCCAGCTCATAATTGTGGGTTTCTTGTTTGCACATAAATTACTAGAAACACATTAACATCCATGTCATGAAACTCATTTTGAAGGAAATCAAAAACATTCTTCACAACCTTGGATACCATATTCATCCCCATAGAATCCTTAGTAAAGAAAATTTTTCAAAGAATCTATGTAAATCATTTGTTTATTTATAGTGTGGCCTAATAACTTGATATTAAAATTATCATTTGATAGGATTGAAATAAATTTTGTATAGTCTATCTTTTAAATTTAACAATATAAATATTGCAATATGATATGTTATAATCCATTTTGATCTATGGGTGGCTATCTATTTATTTAAATCCTACATTAATATACACCCACTCCCCCCAGGCCCCCTAATCTGTATTTACTAACCAATAACTTCATAATATATATGGTTTTTCAAAGTTACACTAGTTTTAGTAGCATTGTCGATGGTTTTATTAGATTGATATATTTTTAAACTTATAATTTAATTATAATGTCGGCTTTAATATTAATATTGCTAATATTTTTTTATGCATATGTTGTGAGATGCTTTTGGGTTATGGTTAGTGTTTTTGTGATGCTGCAAACTATCTTAACGCAACATTATAAGTTGTTTTTGAGTTATGGTCAATGTTTATGTGATGTTGCAAATTTAATTATCACAACAACATGTGCATAACCATTTGGTGATATTAAATATTCAGAATTTACTTATTGAGGATTGTTTTGAGATAGTGAAGCATATAGAAAAATGTTTGTTAATTTGAAATTGACCTTCTGTGTGTAGGGATTATTTCCACATTAATAATCCCTACATCGAAAATTAATAATTTCCCCTCTCCTAACTCTTTGATGGTATCAAGCCATAAAGCATCACATATTGTGGTTTGTTTTGGCCTAACAAAGCATACATAAAAAAACTTTATTCAATTGAAGTTTATTATAGACTATAGTTTTGCTTTAACACATAGGTATGTGAGTTATGTGATATTATCCTCTCTCATTATAATATTAACATTGCAATAATTATGCTTCTAATCACATTTATTAGGAACCTATGTGCTTATTATTGAAAGGTTAAAATGAGTCACTTCCGAATTTGTGTTATAGACACCATTTCAACTCTTGGTTTTTAAGCCACTTTATAAATCTAGAAAAAAGTTTCTAAATTTTTCTATCTAGAGAATTTCTTAATCACTTGAAAATTTGAGTTTGATGACTATCCAAACTTACTCAAAGTGGAAAAAATTCCCTTCCATGTTAACATGATTTCTTTTGAGGGCAAAAATACATAGTAGAGATCACCTCATTTTTGTGAACTTTTTTATTTGTGTGAGTGGGTTATGTATAATTTTATGTAATATCCCAAAATAGGAAAAATCTACACTATTGGGAATATCTTAAGATATTCAAAAAGTGGGGCTACAACAATACATGAACACAATATTGTAAACACAACAAATATGATCATGTCATGAGAGAGAACAATATTCAGCCATCATGTTGTAGCCGCTACAACACCACCCAAAATTTTGGGTATATTCGAAATTCGGGTCCCCCTCTGCTCGCTTAGTCATTAAGGTCTTCCACCCGATCTGTAGTCAGTGACATCCCAGCGACCTATCCCCAACCCCTCATGAGCTTTCTCACCATCATGATCAGATGTTGTTGCTACAATCACGCCATGTGTGGGAGGGATCATCCACCATACGCTCGAATAGGAACTTTTCTGTGCATTGAGGATGTACATTAGCAGCCCCCTCGCCATGGGTCATTAAGCATGTTGTTTGAGTACTTCTCTTAAGCTCGTTGGTCTCATATAATTTATCTAGGGGCAGCATTCGCAAAGAATAACTGTGAACTAATTGATGTTATGATGTTTCACACAGGTCTATCCCACGAGTGATAAACTCATCAATGTCGTCATGATACCGAGGGAAATAAAATTGAGCTAAAAAAAAGGACACAGTTGTGAAACAGGACATTTTCATCCACATGCCCCTGCCCAGGTGGGGATGAGACTTAAGACTACCATTGAAGACCATTGTTAAGGCAGATGAAAAGGATACGCCCACAAGTGAGAAGGAGGAGCAAGTTAACATTATTTTCAGCTGGAGGATGGGGTGGTGTATGTTCATGCAGATAGAAGATCAAGGAAGGAATTGTTCATGGGCGACCAATTGCAAAAAAACATTCTTCACTATGTACATCGGATTCTTAGAATCATTCCATTTGGAAATTTTCGTACCGGATGCCATAAAGCATTCTCGTGCTGAGCAGTAGTGCAAAAGCACACATGTTGGTGTCGGCAAGGAAATGGCACAGTTTCAAATATCAAAACGCACCTTTGGGAAGTAATATTTGTTAAACCTAAGCTACAAAGTGGGTGGAAATCTATGGACCAAGGTTATGGTTTTATACATTATATAATTAAACCAAGGCGCAAAACACAATATGGTTTCAAAAACATATAAGATGGCGGAGCAAACTATACGAAAAACATTACAAATGGGATTAAATACTTCTGTGGCGGAATTTTATCCAGATATTTCGGATGAAGAAAAGAATGAAACCCTAGTCTCGAAACCACATATTTCCGATCTTTTTCCTACTTCGGACACCGTTTCTTATATTATAAATTTGCCACCAAGAGAAATTGAAACGATCCAAACGAGGGAGCGGAAGCTAATAAAATTTCAGTATCACAAGCAGAACTGGCCCCGTGCAAGAATTTTCGAGAAGCAAGTCACAACGACATGAGAAAGCCATGGGGTGTTGACTTCAAAAGGTTTATTATAAGTTTGTGCTTTTCTCACACGATACATTGATATTTTTCGTTCAAACCATGAGATATGTATTACCCATGGTAAAAAAATTGGAACAGATATATATAGTGACCGAAATTTATATTTGAACACAGAGCAGAACATTATAAAAATCCTACAGTGGAAATGTTGTAATAACTATAGCGAAATTACAGTCAAAAGAAAGGCAAAGTTGTAAGATTACGATAATCTAAAACCTCTGTTTTAAACAACGCAGAGTTATAGTTTCAAACTATATCGGACGAAGACTGATAATACAGGTTAACAACAGGACAATTCATCACTGATGAATCTTCCAACAGGCCACGGGTTTGTTAAAATGCCAGATCATGATTTTGAATAGGTTGTTCAATATGCCATGGGTGATATTACGTGTTCGACTCACCGCCAATGCTGAGCCAAGTGCCACGACTGTTGGAGGAGGTGAGACAAATTTCCCAAAGGATGTCAAAGGGATGGAGATATGATCCATCGTTTTGGTAAGCGGTTTGATAATGTATTATAACATTGGTTTTGATGCTATGACTTCAAACCATGTAAAGCAGAAAAGGGGCCAGCGCATTGCAAAAGCATATGATTCAACCACCGAGTTAATGGCATTCACAGATTGAAGTGGTCTCGCGGTGGAATATGAGTCGCTCACGGTAATGAAGAGCCCCTCATGAGATTGAGGTCGCTGAGTCACAATACATGCTTCCGGACATGAAATGAGACCATGCGACTATGCAACTCCTCCGAGGTCGCAAGGTTGTGAAAGGATGTGTCCAAGGGAATCTGCGACCGTTCCATTTCCCCAACTACGTGACCTTTGATCAGTGAATGCGACCCTTCTCAAAGACAGACACACCTCAAAAGGATTAAAATGCCGAATATGAAGCATCTATTTGGCAAGAAGAGAGAAAAGTATGGTGGCTGTGTCATGCTTTCCTTAAAGGTTTTCACGCGATTAGTATTCATGTGCCGGTTTTTAAGGTAGATCGAGCGTTGCACCAGGAAAAAGCACAGTAAAAGTAGCAAGTCGATGCATATGTCTGTGTGCAGTAAAGGGTGAAAGAAATTGTGTTGCGACTATAACATATCGCTGGATGAGGAGATAGTCTGGTGCAATTCGGCTGATTGAAAGGTTGTATCCTTTGTGTTGGTTGCCTCATGTGTACGCTTATATCAGAGTGCTTTCATTTCAGTTGCAGCATAAATCTGGGTTTCGGAGATAAAGGGAATGCTCCCCTCTCACTGAAAAACTAGCACCACGTCTCAATCCATTGAAGGGCGTGCATTTGCTGTAAGGAGTTAGCTAAAAAAATTTTAAATGGAAATGCTCGATTCTTTCTTTACATCCATGAGGAGCTAAAAGTAGAGGAATAAGATAAACTAAACAAATATCGCATCCTAGAGATGGACGAGAGTTGCGATTGCAAGATCTTAAAACAAAATGGAGGTCGAAGAAACCTAAATAAACGTGCACAAATATCGGTCGTTACATATGTATTCGAGGGTAGAGGTGTAAAAATTCAGAAACATGGGAGCGTAAGCCGTTTTCATAGAAAAGTAGATTGCGATGAATGCCAGGAACCACAAAAGTGGCAACAACAAGGTTTCACAGCAAGAAGTCACGATCACATGCGGTTCATTCTTGTGCGGGGCATTTAAACACATTGAAGGAAAATGCGACTACGAGTGTGGTGTTCAGTGGTCTCACAGCCTTCCCGTGGACGCCAGGTGCATTTCTCAGTGTTATGATTTGCGTCCAACATGATATTCACTACCCAATGCACCTACAGCCAATATTACACCAGGCCACGCCTAGAAGAGCTAGGGCAGCCCGAGGAACACTAGTTGCAGTTGGCCGAGAGAAGGGTGCGACTGGTCGCAACTCTGTTTTCAACCAAAGGACGAAAGTGGGGATTTGTGGCTTTGCGACCTTATGGAGCCATGTTGCCATCCATCAAAGGCTGCGACCCAATCCCTTTATGACTACGCGACCTCCACCAAGTCGCAAGGTTGTGAAACAGCTCACCGAGGCAGTCAACAAATTATGTGACCCCCCGACCATGCGACTGTGCGACCAGGTCACCAGGTCACAGAAAATTGCAAAGTCATCCAAAAGACGATCCTCCGACCGTGCGACTATGCGACCAAGTCGCCAGGTTGCAAAGCATGCAAAATCATCCAAGGTGCGACCTCCCGACCATGCGACCAGGTTGCCAGGTCGCGGAAACCGGCTAGTTTACACAAATGAAGAACGATATCCATCGTCTTCCAAACCAGTTTAAATGGTGTTGCACATTCACATGAAACCTTCATTAATTCATGTGGAGCCTATGGTTAGTCAAATGGCATATGTTAGTGCGATGGGCTTCATTTCATAATGGTGGGTTTAAATATACTGTAGCAAAGTTTATTTATGGCAGCATTACAATGGTTTTAAGACCATAGTTGAAAATGGTGGTACTTTGCCTATATGGAAATATAGAATCTGCTCGGTAATCAGTCTCGGGAGAGGAGACTTTTGTTTCTGCTGCACCATCAAAAAGATACTAGGTGTCTGAAGATGAGCATGTGCCTTTGTTCAAAAGAGTATCGTTCAAGACCATTGCTAAACTTTCATGGTTTGCGACTCCTTATCTACTGGTGTGCTCTAATAGTTAAGCGAACTAGACGCAGCTGAGCATGGGAAGAGCGAAGCGCTTCCTCATGCGAAGCATAGCTTCAGCTGGATAGAGTCTGAGGAAAATGTTGGGGATAAAGTACAGTGACTAAAAAGGCATAGGGAGAGCCTATACAAGCCGTTCTGTTTGATGACTTAATGACACAACATTTGACCACACAGGGGTCTAAAGTTATCATTTTCACTTGTACAATTAATTAAATATGCCCCTAACATTATTATTCGATCAATGAAGACATCTAACCTAAGCTATGTGACTGCAAGTGGAAGCTGTTGGTCTACGCAATGAGCCAAATTTTTTCCCAGCAAGCAAGAGGGCCTGTGTTCAAAGCAAGGAATGTGAGATGAGGAATACTGCTATAAAATATAGAGATCACCAAAAGAAGGTTGCAAGTCACGGATCTGTTCGAGGTCACAGGTCATAGATTGGTCGAGGTCGTAGGTCGTAACAGTGGCCAAGGTCGCAGGTCGCGTATTATTCCAGGTCGCAGGTCGCAGATGTTGGCAAGTTGTAGGTCACAAAATCTACTAAGTCGCAAGGGAACCCAACGGTCAGGAAGACGAAAAGTCAAGGAAGCCCAAAGGGAAAGTTTCCTATAAATACTCCCTTCGGGAACAAACAAGAGACCTTTTGTTTGGGACTCGAGCTGAGTACACTGTATTACTAGGATTATACAATTTGAACATGAATACAAGAATTTTGAAAAATCCCTTTGTGGATCTGGTGTTGACATATTTATGAGCACTATTGATTATTATATTTTCAGTTTCTGAACATCTTTAGGTTAAGGGAACTGTATCTTCAATTCATATCACAATTGCATAACAGTTTGCTGAGTATATGTTAATGGTGGTTGAGTTCATTTCACTTTCTTAACGAATGTTGATGACTTTGTTTATTAGCATTTGTTTTATCATTTAAAACTCTTAGGAAGTGAAGGGTGTTATTGCCATAAGGAATTGTTTCTTTTGTGGTTAGAACAGTTTACAAGAATGACCCTAATGATGTGTTGTTAACAACACTTCCTTCGGTACTTATGCTTTATTATTTTCTCTTGCTACTCATAGTGTTATATGTACATTTAATGCATCAATCATATGTCTTGTATCATTTGATTAAGTGTGTATCCACTGGTTTATAGAGTTTAAGCAAGACCCAAAGGAAGGAGAAATTAGCAGTAGCCAGACCCACACCCTGGACGGGATCCCTATTCCAAACAGTTCAAGGTCTAATTGGGACTTTTTACTGGGGAGATCCCCTACTTTTTGCCGAATAGATTTTCCCATCAACAGAATTGGCACTAGAAGGAGGGCCAGATGACAAGTTGAGCCCTTAGAGCCTGCAATTAATCTCATATCTGTAATGGCTCATCCCCAAATCATGCTCTCGAGATGTTTGTCGGATTTTTATGAGCCTCGATGTCTCATCCCCAGTGAACTTATGTATCACTTGTCCTAGTTAAAATTAGATGGTGAAAACGGAGTGTCCACAACCCAACACCTTTTAGATTTTTGTGACTTTGGTGAGTGCTATGAAATTGACAATGAAGGTTTGATTTGTTTGCTTTTCTTCCTCACTCTCGAAGGTCACGCTAAGCAATGGTGCCACACATTGCCGGAAGCTTCCATCCATTCGTTTGAACAACTCGCTAGTGAATTACAATAAGCTTTTCATAGGTACGATTTGCAAAATGTACTAATAAAGTTAAGTGACATCAGAATGGAACCTGAAGAACCTCTAGATGAATTCTCTATCAGATTTTTCCATTATTGTTTTGAGTTCCCTGAAAAGGATGTTGATTGGAAATTGTTAAGTGAACAGTTCAGGTATGTGATCCTAGTTTCTCTTGAACAATTTCAAGTAGCAACCTAGCCTAATCCTAGTATTCCCTATGAAGACCCGCAAGTTGCCAGCTCTTCAGACTGCATCCCTAATGCTTCCTTGTCCATCTCCCTGAGTCCAGACCACATTCAGGCCTCCAAGGAGAGTATTTCTATTTGTGATATTTGTGCTCTTGCTCCTGAGTTGTCGGGTAGTGGAGTTGTGACCTCGAAAGTTCTGAGCAAGGGTAGACACTTGCATGAAGATAAAGCCTATTTTACTACCTTTGAATCTTTCATGCACCCTGTCGAATCAAAGCTTGAAAACTAGATGGGCCCAACATCCCTCCAGGTTCACGAAACCTACCTCGAGCCCACTCGATGTCTCCTTGGACACAGTCCTAAATCCGATTCGCATACTAATTATGAATCGACTCTTATCCCGGATGAAGTTGATCCCCTTATAAGGCCTGCCAGATCATTGTTTTCTCTGAATGAAATGGATGTGCGTATTGAAAAACCTTGTACGGTTAATACCCCTGCGGCTCAATCTTTTCGTTCATTATTCCCCGATTTATTTCACGAGTCTACCACACCAAAAATTTCTTCGAGACATTCAAAATTTCCTTATACTAGTATCGGCGACAATCATAAGCACGCAGATGGTGTTTCACAATCACAGTTCAAAATTGATGAATATTTTAGATCTGATCTTTCTCACTTGGAATCTTTAGACAACCATAGGAGCGATTTCCTTTCTGGGCAACCTCAAGATGTCCTCTTTATTGATCCATCCCAGTTGGTAACTCTCGGGGAGCCCAACATGCCCGGTACCCAACTTGATCAAATCGATGGTTACAACGATCACTGCTTATCTGAAAACATATTCAATCATACCGCTGAGGACTGTCACTCGTATCTCTTTTCCGACCATATGGAGACACCAGAAGTCGATAATCCACTTTATGAAGATTCGAGTACCCATCAAGGAATCGAAGCACTTCTGCTTCTGCCGGTTGTTACCCCTATTCCTTTCAATCCTGACAGGACCCCTCAAACAACTCCAACTAGGGTTTCTCATATTAGGGTTTCTGAAATGACAGTTCCCAAGTACCATGCTCCTCCCAGCATAGCCCCGTCGGACCTAGGGTTGTGCATGAATGGGTGTGTGTCATTCATAAAAAATGTTAAGTTTCAAGCACATATTGCTGTGTATCAGGATGAGAGTGGAATTCAGCTTGCGCAATCCATTCTGGCATGTTCTCTAGTAAGTATCCATGATCTTCTTGCCACTGCACATGCTCTTCAGGTGAGTTTTGTTGTCGATGCACTTTTTTGGAGGCTAGCTCTAATCCCGAGCATCGTTGTTGTTGCAGGATGGGAACTAATGTAGTGGCTGCACTGGAAAGCTGATTTTACATAACCTGACCACCTCTTTGGTTAAATTAGGAGTAGGATAGCTAGGATCTGCTAATAAATTTTTGTTTTTCAAGTTATTAATTAGGTTTACTTGCTAAGGTTTTACTTCATGGTTTAGAATTATGCTTGCTGTATTTTCTTGTGTTCTGCAGTTTTATGCATTAAAAAGTTCCATTTATTTTTGCATGCATGCTTTTTCAGTTTCCCTATTGCTGCATAATGTTCGGATAATCACTGCATGTGCTTTGCCCTGTCTCTCCACCTCCAACTAGTGGATCGTTCCAGCACATGGCGTTGCATTGCATCTTGAGCCTCATTTATTACATTGCGTCGTACACTTTCTTCCCCACATCATTTCCACAGGTTGTTGATATAGCTTGAAAATATTCCACATATCGCCTATCACTGCATGAGCCCTCATTGAAACCCTACCACCTTGCGGACTTGTTCTGCCCCGATTTCTGATATAGTAACCCCATTGTTTGTGTGAGGTTGTGGTGGTTATCTCAAGAGGTAGCTTTCTCTCAGGATAGGTCATCGAAGTCGCATTCTCAACAAGATTCCTATTAGTCTAAACTTATTAGCCAGGGAGATACGAGCCGGTTATTTGTGGGAGACCTAATGTGTTTGAATGGCCCAATACTCGTAAGCCTAAGCCCTGTGCCCAGCATAGTCTTAGACATATTAATGATCTGTTTTTCATGCTTCGCCTATTGTGGTAGATGGGATGTGAAGGTTTGGCACAAGGGCAAATCCAAATCAGGATATCTTTCAGTTTCTGTAAAACAAGAAACAACCTCTCTTGCTCATAAAATAAGTCGGGATCCCTCATCTGCCCATGAAAAATAAGTGCCACGAGCACATGAAATAAGTGTTATAAGCACATGAAACAAATAAGGGTAAAGAATCAAGAAAGGCTTCCTGCGCAGAGAGGTAATGCAATGACTCCGCTGGGGCACTAACCAGGCTCGCTGGCAGCAGAGCAACGCTTGTGATTTCTTGAAGTCACTCCACCGGGGTACTTTCCAGATCTGCTGGAAGCGGAGCAACATCGGAAACTTACTTTAAAATCCTAAAAATAATAAACCCGCTACCTTACGCTTCACATCATGAACAAGCTGCGGGCGTCTGTGAGTTCCCATTTTGATGTGTTCTTATTAGCAAGACCTAGCTGAGGCACAAGGACTGGGCATACCTATAAAGGCCAAAGTAATACAAAAGGTACCCTCAGAACTTGTTCAATATTCCCTTGCATCACTATCTCAACTCAGACTATTGTTGTGATATTGACAAAGATGCTGGATTTTACCAGTGGTTCACCATTTGTTGTAGCCGCTACAACACCACCCAAAATTTTGGGTATATTCGAAATTTCGGGTCGCCCTCTGCTCGCTTAGTCGTTAAGGTCTTTCACCCGACCTGTAGTCAGTGACATCCCAGTGACCTATCCCCAACCCCTCATGAGCTTTCTCACCATCATGATTAGATGATGTTGTTGCAATCACCCCATGTGTGGGAGGGATCATCCAGCATACGCCCGAATAGGAACTTTTCTGTGCATTGAGGATGTACAATATTAGCCCCCTCGCCATGGGTCATTAAGCATGTTGTTTGAGTACTTCTCTTAAGCTCGTTGGTCTCATATAATTTATCTAGGGGCAGCATTCGCAAAGAATAACTGTGAACTAATTGATGTTATGTTGTTTCACACAGGTCTATCCCACGGGTGATAAACTCATCAATGTCGTCACGATACCGAGGGAAATAAAATTGAGCTCAAAAATAAGGACACAACTGTGAAATAGGAAATTTTCATCCATATGCCCCTGCCCAGGTGGGGATGAGACTTACTACCATTGAAGACCATTGTTAAGGCAGATGACAAGGATACGCCCACAAGTGAGAAGGAGGAGCAAGTTAACATTATTTTCAGCTGGAGGATGGGGTGGTGTATGTTCATGCAGATAGAAGATCAAGGAAGGAATTGTTCGTGGGCGACCGATTGCAACAAAACATTCTTCACTATGTACATCGGATTCTTAGAATCACTCCATTTGGAAATTTTCGTACCGGACGCCATAATGCGTTCTTGTGCTGAGCAGTAGTGCGAAAGCACACATGTTGGTTTCGGCAATGCAATGGCACAGTTTCAAATATCAAAACGCACCTTTGGGAAGAAATATTTGTTAAATCTAAGCTACGTGGTGGGTGAAAATCTATGGACCAAGGTTCTAGTTTTAGACATTATATAATTAAACCAAGGCGCAAAACACAATATGTTTTCAAAACCGTATAAGATGGCGGAGCAAACTATACGAAAAACATTACAAATGGGCTTAAATACTTCTGTGGCGGAATTTTATCCAGATATTTTGGATGAAGAAAAGAATGAAACCCTAGTCTCAAAACCACTAATTTCTGATCTTTTTCCTACTTTGGACATCGTTTCTTATATTATAAATTTTCCACCAAGAGAAATTGAAACGATCCAAACGAGGGAGCGGAAGCCAATAAAATTTCAATATCACAGGCAGAACCGGTCCCGTGCAAGCATTTTCGAGAAGCAAGTCACAATGACATGAGAAAGCCTTGGGGTATTGAATTCAAAAGGTTTATTATAAGTTTGTGCTTTTCTCACATGATACATTGATATTCTTCGTTCAAACCATGAGATATGTATTACCCATGGTAAAAAATTTGGAACGGATATATATAGCAACCAAAATTTATATTTGAACACAGAGTGGAACATTATAACAAGCCTACAGTGGAAATGTTGTAATAACTATAGCGCAATTACAGTCAAAAGAAAGGCAGAGTTGTAATATTACGATAATCTATAACCTCTGTTTTAAACGGTGCAGAGTTATAGTTTCAAACTATATCGGACGAAGACTGATAATACAGGTTAACAACAGGACAATTCATCACCGGTGAATCTCCCCATAGGCCACGGGTTTGTTAAAATTCCAGATGGTGATTTTGAATAGGCTGTTTAATATTCCATGGGTGATATTATGTGTTCGACTCACCGCCGATGCTGAGCCAAGTGCCACGACCGATGGAGGAGGTGAGACAGCTTTCCAAAAGGATGTCGAATGGATGGAGATATGATCCGCCATTTTGGTAAGCGGTTTGATAATGTATTATAACGTTGGTTTTGATGTACCAAACCGAGGAAGTTTTAGCCCATGACATGCCCACAGCATCTCAACATCTGCGACTTCAAACCATGTAAAGCAGAAAAGGGGCCAGCGCATTGCAAAAGCATATGATTCGACCATCGAGTTAATGGAATTCACAGATTGAAGTGGTCTGGTAGTGGAATATGAGTCGCTCATGGTAATGAAGAGCCCCTCACGAGATTGAGGTCACTGAGTTGCAATACATGCTTCCAGACATGAAATGCGACCATGCAACTGTGCGACTCCTCCGAGGTCACAAGGTCGTGAAACGATGTGTCCAAGGGAAGCTGCGACCGTTCCATTTCCCCAACTACGCGACCTTTGATCTGTGAATGCGACCCTTCTCAAAGACAGACACACCTCAAAAGGATTAAAATGCTAAATATGAAGCATCTATTTGGCAAGAAGAGAGAAAAGTATGGTGGTTGTGTCATTCTTTCCTTAAAGGTTTCCACACGATTAGTATGCATGTGCCAATTTTTAAGGTAGATCGATCGTTGCACCAAGACAAAGCACAGTAAAAGTAGAAAGTTGATGCATATGTCTGCGTGCAGTAAAGGGTGAAAGAAATTGTGTTGCGACTATAACATATCGTTGGACAAGGAGATAGTCTGGTGCAATTCAGCTGATTGAAAGGTTGTATCCTCTGTGCTGGTTGCCTCATGTGTACGCTTATATAGGAGTGCTTTCATTTTAGTTGCAACAGAAATTTGGGTTCCGGAGATAAAGGGAACACTCCCCTCTCACTGACAACTATCACCCCGTCTCAATCCATTTAAGGGCGTGCATTTGCTGTAAGGAGTTAGCTAAGGAAAGTTTAAATGAAAACGCTTGATTCTTTCTTTACATCCATGAGGAGCTGAAAGCAGAGGAATAAGATAAACTAAACAAAGATCGTGTCCCAGAGATGGACGAGAGTTGCGATTGCAAGATCTTAAAACAAAATGGAGGTCGAAGCAACCTAAATAAACGTGCATGAATATCGGTCGTTACATATGTACTCAAGGGTAGAGGTGTAAAAAATCAGAAACATGGGAGCACAGGCCGTTTTCACAAAAAATCAGATTGTGTTGAATGCCAGGAACCACAAAAGTGGCAACAGCAAGGTTTCACATCAAGAAGTCACAATCGCATGCAGTTCATTATTGTGCGGGGCATTTAAACACATTGAAGGAAAACACGACAACGAGTGTGGTGTTCAGTGGTCTCACAGCCTTCCCATGGATGCCTGGTGCATACCTCAGTGCTGGGAGTTGCGTCCAACACGATATTCACTACCCAACGTACCTACAACCAATATTACACTAGGCCATGCCTAAAAGAGCTAGGGCAGCCCGAGGAACACCAGTTGCAGCTGGTCGAGAGAAGGGTGTGATTGGTCGCAACTCCGTTTTCAACCAAAGGACAGAAGTGGGTAGTTGTGGTTTTGCAACCTTATGGAGCCATGTTGCCATCCATCAAAGGCTGTGACCCAATCCCTTTATGACTACGTGACCTCTACCAAGTCTCAAGGTCGCGAAACAGCTCACCGAGGCAGTCTACAAATTATGCGACCCCCCGACCATGCAACTGTGTGACTAGGTCGCTAGGTCGCAGAAAATTGCAAAGTCATCTAAAAGGCGATCCTCCGACTATGCCACTATGCGACCAAGTCGCCAGGTCGCAAAAGCATGCAAAATCATGCAAGGTGCGACCTCCCGACCATGCGACCAGGTCGCCAGGTCGTGGAAATAGGATAGTTTACAAAAATGAAGAACGGTATCCACCGTCTTCCAAACCAGTTTAAATGGTGTTGCACATTCACATGAAACCTTCATTAATTCACGTGGAGCCTATGGTTAGTCAAACGACATATTTTAGTGCGATGGGCTTCATTTCATAATGGTGGGTTTAAATATACGATAGTAAAGTTTATTTATGGTAGCATTACAATGGTTTTAAGACCATAGTTGAAAATGGTGATACTTTTCTTACATGACAATATAGAATTTGCTCGGTAATCAGTCTCGGGAGAGGAGTCTTTTGTTTCTGCTGCACCATCAAAGAGATACTAGGTGTCTGAAGATGAGCATGTGCCTTTGTTCAAAAGAGTACCGTTCAATACCATTGCTAAACTTTCATGGTTTGCGACTCCTTATCTACTGGTGTGCTCTAACAGTTAAGCAAACTAGACGCAGCTGAGCATGGGAAGAGCGAAGTGCTTCCTCGTGCCAAGCATAGCTTCAGCTGGATAGAGTCTGAGGAAAATGTTGGGGATAAAGTACAGTGATTAAAAAGGCATAGGGAGAGCCTATACAAGCCGTTCTCTTTGATGACTTAATGACACAACATTTGACCACAAAGGGGTCTAAAGTTATCATTTTCACTTGTACAATTAATGAAATATGCCCCTAACATTATTATTCGATCAATGAAGACATGTAACCTAAGCTATGTGACTGCAGGTGGAAGTTGTTGGTCTACGCAATGAGCCAAATTTTTTCCCAGCAAGCAAGAGGTCCTGTGTTCAAAGCAAGGAATGTGAGATGAGGAATACTGCTATAAAATCTAGAGATCACCAAAATAAGGCTGCAAGTCGCAAATCTGTTTGAGGTCGCAGGTCGCAGATTGGTCGAAGTCATAGGTCGCAACAGTGGCCAAGGTCGCAGGTCACGGATTGTTCTAGGTCGCAAGTCACGAAATCAGTGAAGTCGCAGATCCTGGTAGGTTGCAGGTCGCAGATGTTGGCAAGTCGCAGGTCGCAAAATCTACTAAGTCGCAAGGGAACCCAATGGTCAGGAAGACGAAAATTCAAGGAAGCCCAAAGGGCAAGTTTCCTATAAATACTCCCTTCGGGAACAAACATGAGACCTTTTGTTTGGGACTCGAGTTGAGTACATTGTATTACCAGGATTATACAATTTGAACATGAATACAAGCATTTTGAAAAATCCCTTTGTGGATCTGGGGTTGACATATGTATGAGAACTATTGAGTATTATATTTTCAATTTCTGAACATCTATAGATTAAGGGAACTGTATCTTTAATTCATATCACAATTGCATAACAGTTTGCTGAGTATATGTTAATGGTGGTTGAGTTCATTTCACTTTCTTAACGAATGTTGATGACTTTGTTTATTAGCATTTGTGTTATCATTTAAAACTGTTAGGAATTGAAGGGTGTTCTTGCCATAAGGATTTGTTTCTTTTGTGGTCAGAACAGTTTACAAGCATGACCCTAATGATGTGTTGTTAACAACACTTCCTTCAGTATTTATGCTTTATTATTTCCTCTTGCTACTCATAGTGTTATATGTAAATTTAATGCATCAATCATATGTATTGTATCATTTGATTAAGTGTGTATCACTGGTTTATAGAGTTTAAGCAAGACCCAAAGAAAGGAGAAATCAGTGGTAGCCGGACCCACACCCCAGACGGGATCCCTATTCCAAACGGTTCAAGGTCTAATTGGGACTTTTTACCGGGGAGATCCCCTGCTGTTGGTCGGAAATATTTTCCCATCAACACATCATTATATTAAGGGATCAACAACAATATACAAAATATCATGAGGTACATGCCACTCAAGCCATAAGAACAAGTCTCCAATGATCAAAGCAATAGGTACATGAGATGTTGCAACTATATAGAATGCTAGAGAGTAGTGACTACACAGTCTCTATTAGTGTAGTTGCTGTTGCAAATGTATATACATGAAATATGGCTGAAGGAAACAAAAGAGATGCCCAATAATGAAGATATGGGCTCCAATACAATAATTCTAGCCAACCTGGAAAAGATTGGTAGAAATGTCGGAAAACATACAATGTGACAAATAACCCTGGGGTTAATGTGTCACTATAAACTAGATCTGATATAAAATGAGGCTATGACAGATCTAAAATACTGATTTCCTCCTCCAATGGTATTTCTAATTAGAAGGCTGATCCCTATACTCATAAATAGACCCTCCTGATGAGCTCAATGAACCCTCCCAGCAACTGCCTATGAAAGTAACGCAGATCTGGATTGAAACTACGCTGTGAGGGATGGAAGATGATTGGCTTGATGCCAAAGATATGAAAATATGCCCGGGAGTCTTTCTTACTGATCTTCCAATGGATAGACAAGCTCTCCACTGAAAAACAAGCCTGGAAATGACTCAAAGAGATCCTCCGTTGCTGCACCCTGCAACACAACCTAGCTCTAAACAGAAACTACGTTGTAGCTGAAAAAGGTAGCTTGGAAAAAATTCTAGAATGAGGAAATGTAGCTCAATAACCTCTCCTTCCTTGAGAATGAGGTAGGGATTCCCGACCAAGAACACCCTTGTGCTAAAAAACACTACAATCCTGCTAAACAGCAAGAGGAAGCAAAGTCTCAACAGACCAAAGAAAATAATAATCCAAGCATGAATAAAACGATTGTCCTCCTATCCATATATAGCAAGTGCTCCTCTCCACAATGGGTCCCATCCATATGTGCCACCTAGCCCATGCAAGTTGTCCTCCTTTAAAATTGCGCAATTCATCATGGAGATACAATGTATCTAGACAGTGCACGTGGACTTGGTCAAATATGACTGAATCAACATGATCCAATCCTGTTCACACCTATAGGTGCTCAATCCAGCTGCTTATTCTTCCAATTTTCACATGAATAATGTTATTTTTCCTTCTAAAGAGGTTAATGGGCCTCCCTACCCATTTTATTCATCTAATGCTAACTATAATGTTCTTTTTAGCTTGAGGCTAAAAATTGGGAACATTACATTTTAGATATATAAAACTTATGATATAGGGATGATTAATAAGGGATTTACCATAGTTTGTCAATTAAAATTTGTATTTTAGGTGCAAATCTAAAAATTGATGAGATATCATTCTCTTTCACTCCAATAGTAATAACACGAAAATTACATTGCTATGTATTGTGAGTAATTCTGATTAATGGATTATTGATCATAGTCGATGAATTATTTAATAGAGGTGTTGGTATTTCATCTTTTGAATTAATATGATGGAGCCACTAATAAAACAAGAAAACCTCATGTAAATTCGTCAAATTATATATATATATTTTTAATGCGCAGACACCCATCGGATATTCGACGGTACATGGATGTCATTGCATATCTGACAGGGAAACTATTGGATATTCGACACAAGAAATACAAATAAAGCGTCAGACATATAACATTCCCATCAGAAAAAACTGTTATCCCGTCGAATATCTGATGCTAAATCATCAGACTTGCTACTCCATCCCGATGGAAGGCCGTTTATGATCCCATTAGACAAAACTGTTATCCCATCAAATATACGATGCTAAATTGTCGAAATTAATACTCCATACTGATAGAACATTGCATCTGAGATATAAAAATCACGTCGAACTAATTTAATATAAATTCGATTATCCGACGCTGAAACAATCGAAGAGATAACTCGTTCGATGCACAATCTTGTTCTACAGTCGATAATTCGATGCCACACCTTCAGACTTTCCCGACAGACTAAATTTGGGTCTCGTTAGATAATATACACATATGGGTGTCTCTACTGATGTTTTTTGCATTATATATCTGATGGATGCGAGCGTCGCAAAAATGACTTCAAAGCGTTATATTTTTAATGACAAGTTCGACCATTTTTTGTGTCGAATTGTCTGGACTGTCGAATATCCAGCATTTAATAAAGTGTCGACTAATTGAAACAATGCCAACAACGAGTTTCTCAACTTCAATTTATCAGATAATCGATGCCAATAAGTCACATATCCGATGAATAGCCGTTGGAATTTGGCCCCATTTGTATTAGTGCACTATTGTTGTGAGGTAGTCCAAGCGTTGACTGAATTCATCATTCTCTAAGCTAGACAACCTCTCCATTTGAACACAAACACAAGAAACCTCCTTCCTTACAAATAATTTAAAGAACCAGGCCCAAATTCCTAATGAGATGATGAAGAACAACGACGTCTTATAAGCAAACTTTTTATTCCCCCACTAGGCCATCAATTCTCTTTCCATCTTCAATACATAATAATGCCAATTACATTCTCCAGACCAGATGTTCAAGTTCAGAATTAACATCACTACAACTTCCTTCCCTCGCCATTAAAGCCTTGTACCCTAAGCGTGTCTACTGCTTCTCAAATATGAAAATAATGACCCTCAACTTCCACCAATATTTATTAAGAAATTGAGTGAACATCCATATGTCCTTAACTTTTCTTGTGATCACATGAGTAGGCCAGATGTGCACACTGACCCAAATCTCAATAAAAGAGGGGAGTCGCCAAAATGTTGGAGAGAGATTATGAGGGATAGAAAAACAATGTTGAGGTCTAACATAAGGTCATCAAATTTCCATCTAAATTATTCATCCTTTAATACTGTTTAAAATGTCCAATTCCCTTGGACCTTGATTTATGTTTGAGATTTTCATAGTAAATATTTATACACAATAATTCCTTTTTCCTGAGCCAATAACCCTTTATTTAAGGAGTCTCCCTTATTTTCTAATGCATCTTACTTTGAGTTGAGATGTCTCTGGACATGATAGAACTCGACAGTCTCAAAATTTTCTATTTTCAAGCTAATTCGTCACAAAATTGGGATTGAACCATATTAGAATTCTCTTTGATTTTACACACCTATTAGATGACTATCACTGAATCTCCAAACACCATTAACTATTGAATTCTTCTTAATATAGTCAATTATAATCCCTACCACAAGGCTACAAATTCAGCTTGGTTATTAGTAGCAATCCCCAAGCCCCATGCATATTGAATCCCTATTTCATCATCGAGGCGAAAGATAACCTCTCTCTCTCTTTTTCCTTCCTAATATTTATGATAATTTTAAAAAATAAAAATTATTATATTTTATTGAGTTAAAAATTACAATTTTATTTAGTGAATAAAAAAATTTATAATGTTTTAATGGTATTGTCTATGTGGAGATCCATTAGCTTTAATATTAATTTATAGGATTTCCAATCATTGATACATCTTTTCTATTTGAGTTATTTTAATTTCCCAAATTATATAATTAATTATAAAATATTGAGAACATAACTATGTTAAAAAGAAATACATAGTATGTAGTTAGATGTCCATTGACGTGATTTGTTCTTTTTTTTCATGGAGACTTATGCTCATTCCCCTTGTTGATTTTGGAATGGTGTTGTTGGTTTTATGACTCTCCTTTTATTTATGCAATGGTGCTCCTTCCTTGAAGGATTTCTTGGTACCCAAGGACATTTTGAAATCTTCCTATTTCTTTCTCATATTAACTAAGCTCCCTTGTCCCTTTCCTTGGGGGTGGGGGGATAATGTAAAGGTGGTATTGAGGAGAGATTAGTAGGATAAATTATACAGTTTTTATTTGGAGTTTTGAGGGCCTTGTTGATTCAACCTAATTGTTAGTGTATTCTCTAATTCTACTTATTCTTATGGAGTTTTATATTGGCTAAAATATGATGTTGCATCCTCATACAATTGGGTTAAGGTCAAATGTACAATCAATGTTTTCTAGGGATGTGGTTTGGTGTTCTCTTCTCCACGCTAGATCCAAAAACACAAATTTTGTTGATTCTTCATTCATTAGGTAGTGCTCCTCCAAGGCCCTGACCCACCATTTGATTTTTCTCCAAAAATTTGTTATTTAACACACCTTTTTGTTCCTAAGGGCACTACAATGTGACTTATTTCAAAGCACACCTTAAACTAGAGGAAAACCTACTTGTAGTCAAGGGTGTGTTTCCAAGTGTTATATTTTTCTACTAACTTGATCTCCATAGGGAAGCCTATTTTGAAGCCTTTTCCATGAAAATGTAGGCCTATGTGATTATATGTAATTTTTGTGTTTATACACTCCTGTAATGGAATTTACCCAAGTTTTTTGTAATTCCTTGCAATTATTCAAAGCCTAAGAATTACAAGGAAAGGTTTGACATTGTTACTTAAACTAGAGTGGTGGGTAGAGAGCCCATTATTAGATCAAAGATTTGGCTCCATGGATTCATTCCAAGCCTGGGTCAGAGTTAAATATATCACCTAAAACCAAGGGTTGGAGTTAAATATATCATTTGTCTACTACGAGGGAAAATTAAACCATGAAGAGTATTTTTTGCACAAATAAATTGAGGCATCTTCCTTTGTTTATGACTTCCAAGCTACTAATATTCATTTGTGATAATCTTCGTTAGTTTCATTAGAGGTCATTAAATTTACGGCTAACCATGTTTTCCTTAAGGAATTCAGTATGTTCCTCTACATATAAACAAACTAAAATAAAAGGTGTTCGAGATTCATTCACTACTCGTATTAATGGGAAACTAGTTAACAAGAGGAGGTGAGGGGTTGGAGGGAAAATTTCAAGTAAGATTGAGGGTCCAACAATTCATAAGGTCCCTAGGCTTGTCTTCATCGAATATTTGCAATGGGTAAAACAAAAGAGACTTCAAAGGTGGTTTCATCACTAAAGGGAATGGATTAAACATGGTTCAAATGGTCTTGAGAGGGGCACTAACTAGGGAAGCTCCTTGAAGAGGGAATCACCACTAGGGTGAGTTATAAAGGCATCATAAAGGAGGTGAGATGTGAGTTGAAACCAATAGATGATAGCTCAACATGAGAGACCCTTATTGAGGTTTTATATATTTGGATGAATAAAGTGTCCATTGGGATGGGGAAATGAACTTGGGATGGTGCCATATGGGTGACTAAAGTGACTATTGTTGTGTCAACTATGTAGCTAGGTATAACCCTTGCTAATTCACAGAAGACTCTAAAGCTTATATTTATTTGTGTATTTAACATCTATGATAGTTGATATTGTGTAAAAATTTACATTTGAAAAAACATTTTCAAGCATGGAAACATCTTTGCACTAATTGACTTGACTAAAATGTTATTTGTGAACATGTCATTTATATCATGCTTTAGCCCATCATTGACTATGTATAACATTTTTACAAATTTTTATTACTTTTTGACCATTCTCCTCTATTACTTTTCCACCATTCTCCTCTCACCCATATATTTGAATGATTAATTTTTGTTTAGATTTTAATTAAAAATAAATCAAGAAGAAAAAAAAATATTAAATAGTTAAAAAAATTCTTCTACTAAAAATACAAAATGATTATGAAAACAATGATAATATGTTTAACATAGACCTTCATTTTATGTGGTTGGTTCACTTTATTTGATTAGGGTTTTTTAATATCCACAATTTTATAACCATCATATTGTCGTTTTACATACAAGCCACTACAATCTTGTGGCATTTGTTCTAATTTTTATAAAAAATACTTAATAACTTTGATCAATTTTATTGAATTATAAGGTTAAATTTGGTTATGATCTTATATCCTAGTAGAAAATGTGCACCAATTACTTCGTTCATTCCTGTAAAGTAGATATACATGCATGTATTTCCCTAAAAGAAAATATACATGTTTTTTTAAAATTGACTTTGGGTAGATATGATTCAACTGTAGTCAACTTTAAAAGAAATATATCACAAAGAGCCACAATAAATGGACATGATTCAATTGTAGTCAACTTTAAAATTACACTTTGTGATGCATGGAAAATTGTATAATTTAGAAAAATACTTCATTGTACCTTGCGTTCACTTTTATTTTCAATGATTTTACAAAGCTCCTAAATTATTAAATGATGGTAAAAATCTCCAAAATTATTAAATTAAATGAAAATACTTCTAAACAAACCCAATATGTACCACATATTGTCATTCAATTATGTAGATTAAAAAAAATAAAAAGGAACACTAACACATGTAAGGAGGCCGAAATATCTGGTTGACGTGAGAGTGTTGGGCTTTTTGAATGTCAAAAGAAAGAAAGAAATAAAGAAATAATTTTAACGTCCACGAGGCTAAAAAAATCCTATGGGACATATTTCTTTTCTATTTGGCTCTTATACTCAACCCTTTTCCTATGAAGTCTTACAATAAACATTCTTAGCTTCTCGACAAACCCTTCATTGAATAGATTATCCCAAGAGCTAGCTTCGGGAATATCTGCATAACTTACCCTGCTGTCTTGAAGGTCTCACATTCTAAGATAAAATTATTTTATGTTTCCACTTTTCTAGAAGAGAAAAAAAATACATACTCTTTCCTCCCACACTTCTTTTGGCTTTTTCTAGCGCCCTGTTTCACAATGGAGTTTATGAGAATTAGTCCTTAGTTGAGCAATAATAATTTTGGCTCTCCAAGAAATATTGGCCCCTATGTATGATTTTTGTTGTTGATTATGAATGGGGTTAAACTCTTCAATATATTACTTTTTCTTTCTCTCTAGCTCCTTCTCCCAAGTACACTTTTGGAACTTATCTATAACAAAAGCTTCCATCTCTTTACTGTATGTGGGACACATGCTCAAACAAATACCCCATTTACTAAAAACCATTTGTTATTTTTACACATCCAAGTCTTATTTCTTTTGCAAAATATTTCATTAAACACAGCCTTAGGCCCTCTGCCCTCTTCCATTTGCTCAAATTTTTTTAAATACCTTATGACTTGCACCATATCAATTGCTTCAATAGGAACAACCCCCATTTCACTTAACAAGATAGCATAAGGAACTTCACTTTTAATTTTGAATTTTTTTGTAATCAAACACTTCTGAATTTTCTCAATTTGTTTCCACTGCATGTTGGATATACTTCTGACCCACAATTCACAACCGTAGAAAATCACCAGAATCACTAAAATCCCAAAAAGAGTTAAAGTTGTTTCTAGTCCCATAACTCTTCCTCTATTCACCTATTTTGAAAAGCATAAAATGCTTTCCAACCCCCCAAAGTTATTTTATTTTTACAACCATCCCAACTTAGATTTATGTTGAAGTCTATTCGGAGGTATTTGTAATCTGCAATCTAGAATCTTGCCTTTGAAGTATAACTTATGTTGGTTATTTTTTCTTTTGTTAGAGAAAAGCACTGCTTTCATTTTTCTAATATTGACTTGCATCCCCACCCTTCTACAAAAATTCTAAAGGGAAATTAAGTGCTCTTACAAACCAAGAGCGGATTTAGCAATTAGAATAAGGTCATCTGCGTACAAAAAAATCCTTATAAAAAACCTTCCAAAATGGATACCATCAACAACTTGTGAATTTATCCATTCTTCAAGCTTGTCGATATATAACCCAAAAAGGGTAGGAGACATTGGGCAACCTTGCTTGACCCTGATATAACTTCTAAAATTTTCAGAAATGCCTACTGAAGTTCTACTTTTGACTTTCACCTCTTCATATAGCCTATGCACTGCTGCTCTCAAATACCTGGGAACCCTGAGTTCTTCCATTCCATGCCAAAGATTATATCTAGGAACTGTGTCAAAGGATTTTTTAAAATCAACAAAGAAATACAATGCTTCTTCCATTTTCTCCCAAACTTTTTCAATGATGTGTGTTAAAGTTATACCATGATCAACTATGGAATATTTAGGTCTAAAAATTTCTTTCCCTTTAGCACATTTATCTCTTTCTTCTGCCCACTTGCTGATTTTTTTTCTATCATGCTTCCAAATAACTTTGAAAACAAGGGGTTTATCATTATGGTCTTATAATTGGAGGGATTATTGACATCACCAATCTTGAAAAGAGGTATTTCTAGACTATTTGTCCAATATGTGGGGAAACCCTATTGTATGATGTTATTGAATTTTTTTGTAATGTGAGGTGCAAGAATTTTTAAGCCCCACTTTAGATACTTTTCTTAGAGTTCAGCTAAGTCTTTTGCTTTTCCAGCACCCTACTTCTTGATACCCATCTCTACCTCTTGCACCGTGAATAGTTTTGTATCAATGTTGACCAAGGGAGGAGGGTCACCCTTGGGATCATGCTCACAAATTTTCTTGCATAGTCAAACCATTTAGAAGCTATAATATTGTTTTCAATTTGCAACTTTCTCAGTTGGAGCTCCTTCCAAAATAATTTGGGGTTATTTTTCCCAAGGAAGATTAGTTCTCTCCTCGAAACCATGAAATCAAATTTTTTATTTCTTAATATCTTCTTGTAATATTTGAGTTTTATGTTATCCTTGTTTGAATCTTTCCACATTCTCCTTGCCTTTTTGCATTCCTCGTCAAACCAAGCATTAACCGGAAAGTAATTTGTTTCAGATTTCTTATTTTTTTCTATTTTGCACTCTGCAAGTGCACTTTGAATTAAATATGTTAACTCGTGACTGTTAAGGTCGTGAAATGAGATTTTCTCCTTCTCAAAGAGCCTCTCTAGCGTTATTTTGAAGGTATTACAATTTTTTGGAGTCAGAAGAATTCTTCCATGAGGGAGATTTTGTTGAACACACTGATTTTTTGACCCTAAATGCTTCTTCCTGATCCAAGAGAAACTTAAATAAATTGGCTTGTGATATGATTTTAAGTCCCAACCTAATCTCCAATCAAAACTTCCTCTATTTTCTCACACAAACTATGCGAGAAAATTACATAATCTACTACACTTGCTCCATTGTAAGTATTGCAAGTGAAATTACCAGACTTTTCCCATCTATTCAAACCATTACAAATGACTAAATCGAAAGCCCCACATAGAGTAAGAAATTGTTCACCAAAGATATTTTAACCCTTGTCCTCAGAAATTCTTTCCCACTAAAGGTTACTCTCTTTTATAAGCCAAATAGGGTTGTAATCTTCTTTACAACAAAGAATGCTAGTTTGCTCACTGCGGCAATCCTAACATTGAAGTCACCCATGCATTGAAGTCACCCACTATAAGGACTTCACCTAGCTGAGAATATGTTTCAATATCCACTTTTAAGGATGCAAAGGGATATTTTTGGTCAAGCTATCTACTTTTGTAGTTTTTTGAAACTTGCAACACAAAATAACATGTTACAATTCTGATGTGATTTCCATTTTTTCTGATTTTTTAAACCAAACAGATTATTTATTTGGGTCTTCTTTTTCTAGCTGAATGAAACGAACTTCTTTTTCTCTCACTAATACCATGATACTCCTGTGTCCTTTGCCATTCCCTATTGCCTTGTTTCACACTTCCATCTTCCAGTTCCTTCAAACAAAGGTGTCTTGCACCCTTCATTCTCATGTGTTTCTATGACGCAAATTATGTCTCTATCTTCCGCAATAAGCCCTAACCCAGGTCATCGTCTCCATGGGTAACCTATGCAGTTCCAACAAAATAATCTTAAGGAAATTTGGGTGTGACTTGATTGCTATATATTTTGACATGCAAGACTCAAAGTGAGTCTTTGTCCCTGCTTGCCCATACTAACCTTGCTTCTTGATTTACTGCTAAATAGTTTTTTGCCTCTTCTTTATTATCATCTTGCTGCCCCGTTTTGGAAGGAGGTCCAAATCACACTTTTACAACTTTACCTTTATAAATCCATGCTCTCTTGCCCTCATCTCTTGCTTCCCGAACTTTTGACATTTCCTCTCTCCTTTCCTCTTGTTGACTTACAATTAAATCTTCTTCTAGAAAAAAACGAGAACCCATCAAGAATTGCTTCTTTCTTAGAATGATATATTTATCACGCAAGTTATGCATGATGACTTTTATGGGCCTAGCTCTTTCACTGTTAAACTTACCTACCCTCCATGCTTAGCATATTTGTCCTTGCCATAGCAACTTGTCTTTTAATAAGTCCCTTGCAAGGTCAAGAGTACATTCATTTTTCGCATAGTCTTTCACCCCTTTAATAATTATGTTTACTGCTCTATCTTGTTTTTCTTTGCTTTCTCTATCTTGCATGTTGCAACACAAATGTTTTCTTCTCCTTCCCTATAGCAGAATTGCTAATAACTTGAGCCAAATTTTTGGAAAATTTTGTGGAACCTCCTATCCTTTCTTCTCTCGTTGTCTCTTCATGGTTGTCTATTTGGGAAACCACTTTCCCTTTATCCCGGGATGGTTTCACATTCACCAACTCTGTACTGTCCACCACAACTTTCTTCATGTTTTTCACATCCGCCTTCATGCGCTACCATTATGTATTCCCTATGAGGAGAGATTCATGTAACAATGCCACTTGCTCCTTCAAAACTTTATTTCTTTCTGCTAAAGCCTGGTTTTCAGCTATTATTACATGAATTGTATGATCTCTTTCCTTCTCTTTAGCTTCTAAAACCTCCAAAAAAAAATTTGCACCTAGCAATTCTTTCACATAAAGATCAGATGACCATGTGAGAGGTGTGGATGTGGGACTATAGAGGGCAGAAACATCAATGAATTTTCCTTTGGGCCTGTTGTTGTCACATGCGGGCAAAGGGAACTTGTTTGAGTATTGCTTATTGCGAAGGGCCAAATTACTTTCCCTTTGAGATTATTTTTCCTTTTCTGCTCCTATTTAGATGTGCTAGTATTCATTTTAAAATGTTTCGATACTATTTGGCATTGACCCAAACGCACTTCTCAACTTTGGTTGATGAGACAATTTTCACTTGTCCTAAATCATTTGTTTCTACAAGTTCTAAAATTCCTTATCCCGTTTTCATGTTTAGTTACATTTATGATATACTATTCTTTCAATCAAATATTTGACTTAGGTCATTTGAGTTTTCCTTCCATTTCCCTTTTTTATCACGACTTTCTGCCATCTGTTCAGAAATTCCAGCTGCTACTACCCAACTAAATGAAAACTACACACAATAATGTGAGTATCGAGCTTCTTCAAGGTGACCCTATGCTTCGATGGACTGATATTTTCTATTGTTTTCGGAAAAATAAAAAAAAATCCAAATCACCGCAAAATTCTTATGCTTTTGGCATATTAAAGAGGAACAACTATGCGTGAGATTTGAACCCTGGAAATGAAATTAAAATACATTTGTATACATTGTTAAAACCTCGGACAGGATCATTGACTCATTCGCAGATGTAACTCACTAAGTCAATTTCACTCTTAGTTTCAATGCATTATATAAAGTCTTTGAAACTATTAAATAACAAGACATTTAAACAATCCAATATGCACTAGATATGATTGAAATAGCTCGTTGACACTAGAGTCTTGAGATTTTCGAATTCCTATGTAACTCAATGGACATCATCTTCACTCCTAGCTTCGATGCATTATGCAATATTCATAAAATTATGAAATGGAAAGGAATCTGAACCCAATACGTGCCACTCATTGTCATTAAATAACCCATATTAAAATTAAAGAGAGAATTCACATTTAAGAAGATGAAAGCTCTTTGAATTCCGGAACATAGGGGAGAGATGTCTAATGTTGTGTAAGGACCAGTAATTGTTATAGTATTGGTCCCATCAACCCACCAAAAATAGATATATATTCCTCCAATAATTAAACATAAAGAAATAACTTGAAGTGAAAATATATATTAAATTAAGTCCAAAATTTCCCAAGTCATTGACTGGGCCCACAACTGTCCTGTTAGCTCCCCGTAATTTGCAAGATTGGCAAATTAAAACTGCAGGGAGAACACTATTTCAACCACTTTGGGATTATAGGATCTAGCCCTCCTGAATCCGGAGAGGGATCTCTCCAATAAGTGCAAAGATGGATTTATCTTTAAAGCTTTTGGGTAATGATATTAGGCTAGTTATGAAGTCCGAGGGTTTTTGTTTGTTTTTGATGGTTGAGCATGATTATTATTTGAGTGAAAAGTTCTACATGAAATTTTTTTCAAAGGTGTGAAGTTGCAAGCAATCAGAACAAGCTTTGGCTAGAAGATAGATATAATGTTGGTTTTGAGTCCATTGGGCTATGGAGTCATAATAGGGTTTAATTGAAACAACAAGGTTCAAGAGTGGTCCATGGGGCAAGTCATCTATGTCTAAGGATATCTTTAAAGTTGATTTTATGGAATGAAATGATACAACAAGAAGGGGAATTTAAACAAATGAAGAACAAAGAGCAGCCTAAGATCAGGTAAGTACTTTGAAACTATCCTGCTTTCGGCATATACTTAAGAGAGACATAAAAGTAATCTAAGATCTTGTAAGTACTTTGAAACTAGCCAGTTTTTTATGCACTTTCAATAGAAAAACATTTAAAACACAAAGGGAAACTTTAAAAGCAACCGTTGGAGAAGAAACTAGAGGAAAGGGCTCACCATAAACTTCCCTAGCTCTGCTTTACTTTGTATACTTTCCAGACAAACACATGAGATAAAAAAGAATAGTCTAAGATCAGGTAAAGACTTTTAACCTAGCCTGCTTTCAACACACTCTTAGGGAAACTTTCAGATTGTTTTTTGGGATAAAACTAAAGGACAAGGCTCACCATCACTTACTTAGTTCATCTCTACTTAACATAAATTGAAAATAACATTTAAGAAAAATATTTTTCTCAGACAGTAGGACGAGGGAATGCCAGCATTCCTAACTTCTTAAACTAAATTAAATCATTCCTAAACAACACAATTTGGAAGAAAACATTTAGATAAAGCTTATTAGTTAGAGAAGGGTACTGATATACAGTAAATCCTAACTCTATGCTTGTTGTTCTTTATCAGAGAAGATGGACAAAGTGAAAACAAAAATAAAAAAACAATTTACAATAAGAAATAACATCATGGTTGACATAGACCAGGATCCCATAAATCAACTTGTATTGATGTTTCAAACCAGTTACAGCTTTAAGTCCAATGTTTCAGTTCAGAAATCATCTTCACTTCTCAGCCTAACTTATTTAATCACAAACAGAGCTTCAAGAGCCTTTGAACACTATTTACAAGTAGAAGTTTTGAGCACAAGTATATTTCAAAGTTCTGCAACCAACATTGTTTCATCTCCTACAAAAGTATTTATAGAAGAATTGAGGATGTGGGATCTAATAAACGATCTTCAAGGTTCAATTAATACAGATTTAAGACTTCTCGGCCTTTGAGGGGCTCAATGGAGAAGTTTACAGATATTTGGCTGTATTAATTGTTTGACATTTAAGAGTTAAGCTCGGTGGGAGCTTTTGTTGACTTTAAGGCTCTGTTTCATGATATAATAACTTTGCTGATATTTTTTGTATTAAGTTCCTTTGGTAAAATTAACTATTCAGCTGCGTTGAGGCAAATATATTCTTTTCTTATCATAACTCGGCCTCTGGTGAATGCGGTGAAGTTACAGGTGGCATTGGGTAGCTGAGAGGAATCAATTAGCCTCTGATGTGGCGGTGGAGGCACTTTCTGACTGATAAATCCTTTTGATTTGTCTTTAATCGTGTTTTAATTTAGAGGATTAGGCTTTTGATTTTCGATCTTAGCCGTGATCCTCCAAAAATGTGAAAACAGTCTTCAATCCTTCATTTTTGGCTTGATTTAATCTTCAACACTAATACTCTTTCGTTGGATTTAATTCTCTGTGTCTTGTTGATGTGCAGGTATATAAAAGGTCCATATGGCATCAATGCCCATGAAGCATTGATGAAACGTGGCATGGAACCCCGCTCAATGATTTCTCTTTGATAAGTGAAATCCTGAAGGATCGTCATCCTCAGCTTTCAGTCTCTTTAATATAATGGAAAAACCATTTAAAACCTTCAAAATACAAAAAACAATTAAGAAATATTGCATTATTGGGTAAAACTGCTTAGGAGGGTGCGGTTAGGAGAAAATGGTGGAGAGATTAAGTTAGATCTGTTGATCCAAAAGAGATCAACGGTTGCGAGAGATTGTAATGATATAACGCGAAGGGGTCACATTATAATTACAATAAGCAAAAATATGAAGAAATACAAAGGGAAAGGGGAAAAATTCCTTTGGCGGAGGAAATTGGTTAAGAATTGAAATTGGGGTTTCGGGACGATCATGGGCCGTCGGATGAGATCAGGCCACGAGATCAATGGTGGAGATTGCATGTTAAAAACCCTTTGGAAAAGGCGGAGGGCAATGGTGTAATGAGAAATCAGATCTAAACCATTGATCTGCAGAGATCAACGGCGGGGAGCGCACGTGATACAATATAATAGAAAAGGAGGAAAGTGGTTTCAGGAGGGAAAACCACGGTTTTCGCGAGACAAAAGGGCAAGAAAATGGTATTAGCTTTTTGGAAGCGATATGCGTCAGAGGCTAACACGTGGCTTTTGAAAACAACTTATATCGCGCATCCCTCAGGAAATTAACCTTCGCGCTTGAAGTTAAGAAAAAACGCGCGTCGACCGTTGGATCTGGGGTCACAGATTTGATGATGGAGAACGAGCGCAATATTGGATAGATGCACTGTAGATAAAAGGCAGGGTGGTTTTATTATGGACCGTCCGATCAAGGGATCGACGGCGGAGATTAGATCTGGAGGGAGGCAGGACCCACAGGGGTCGGCCCTGTCGGGGTTAATATGTGCCATTGATCTGCAGAGATCAACGACTGAGATTGGTCATAAAACATTATGAAGCAGGCGCATGAATTTAACCAAAGTTGGGAGATGCAATCTGGACCGTCCGATCTGGACACGTGGACGGTCCAAATGCAATCAGAGGCATGCGATCGGCGGGGGGAGACCTTGAATGGCGCTGATGCGATTGGTTGTGGGCCGTCGATTTGTAGATTAGATCGACGGTGGAGGATGAAACGGAGGGGTTCAAGGCGGAGAAAAAGGCTTATGATCGGAGTAAATAAGGGTTGTTGGATTTGTGATGTGGCGAATAGATCCAACGACGGAGGATCCATCGGGGGTAGTCAATCGGAAGGGGGAATAAAATGTGCCCGATAAAACCTGCGATGCGATGTTGCGCCGACCGTTGATCGGCTTTAGATCAATGGTCAAGAATGGGTTTAACCAATGAATGGCGGGACCCCTTTACAATATTTAAAAACCAAACATTTATGAAATACAAAGGTTTTAATCCCTCGGGGCGGGTTATATAAAAGGCTTGGCACCCGTCTGCAGGGGCCTATGGATATATGGGAAAACAAAGGCCCAGGGCTTTATATGTATAAGGGCCAATCGCATCGAAAGGGAAGGTCGGGCTTTTCAATCTACCCATTTTAATTTCTCCAATGCGATTAGCGCTTAGGGACTTTAACTCTTGGTCCCGGGCGTAGGTTTATATGGAGAGAAGTGGACGGCGGGGGTTTATACAACGGGGCTCAATCGCATCAGAACAATGGTGAGGACTTTTTGATCTACCCATTTTCATAAAAAAAACATTGCTCTGGCGGGTTTAGACCAAAACTTAGGAAAAGTGGGTTTTTATGTTTTACAAAGGAAATTTACATCAGAGATGGGTTAATTCACAAGGTTTAAACACCGGATGCGGGCTCTGTGGTTATATGAAACAGTAATAAGATCGGGGGGGGGGGGGGGTATAAACAAAGAGGGGGTTTTATCGGGCTTCATAACAAAGAAATGAACTTTGTACCTTGGTGCCTCCTATGCGATTAGCGCCGAAAGGGTTTAGCACTTGGTTCTAGCGCCAGGGAACATGTGGGGAAGTGGTTTAGGTCTTAGCCCAAAGGGGCTTAAGCCTTAGTACAAAAAAATGTATTTTTTTATGAAATTTTCAATGTTTTTTGATGGATTTGGGGGTTTCGGCAAAGTTCAAAAGTGAGTTTTAAACTTTGTAAAAAGGATTTCATGAAGGGGAAATGGGAAAAAAATGGAAAATAGAGGAATTCCATGGGGTAAGAGGGAAAAAATGAAGGTTAGTTTTGAGTGAAAGGAGAGGAAAAATGGAGTTTGGCAGCAGTCTTTTCTTTATGGAAAACAACAAAATTTCTGAGTTTTGAAAAGGAAACAGCAGTGAAGATTAATCAAAGGGCATGATGTCTTCATGAGTCTTCAAGAGATAACATTTTTAGCAATAAAACTATTTCTTGAAGGCTCCAAAAAATGATTTAGCCACCTTTTGATATAACAAATTTTATAGGTGGCTAATAGTGGCTCCACTTGGGGATGGTGCATTCTTGAAGGCATCAAGAACTTCATACTTGCATTCTCTGGAGGCTGATCAGTGCCTTATCCATTGGGCTGTCGTTTCTTCATTTGGATGATCTTCTTTTTCTTTGAAAAATTTTTAGCAGCCATGAAAAAAACAATGGATCTTCATCAACACAAAATTTCTACCTACCCAATCCTACTGATCTAACATTTTTTCTTCTTTAGAGTGCACTTGGATTGGAAAACTCTTTTACAACATTTTATTCTTTTGAAAGCAAAAAATATAATCTATTTCTACTTCTTATTTCTCCATGAACTCAGATTAAACAGTTGAGTTCATATGCTTCTCTACCTAATCTACTAATCTACTAGGATTAAACAGTCTAACAGATTTTATTCACTAATTTCTAAAACAGAAATTTAAAAGCATACAAGTCAAGATTGAACAGTCTAACTTGTTGTTGATCTATGGCATAAAAAACAAGCAGCACATATATATATTATTTTTCAGAAAATTAAAACAAAATGGGAGGCTTTAACATTTTGAAAGTTCAAGCACGGCCTTCTCTTTTCTTCAGCTTTGTTTTTACTTTTGTTTGAGTTGTTCTTTCCTTAAAATCTGGTTCAGATTTTGAGATGATTAGAACCAGTTTTAGCTCTGTTTTTTACTCAGAAATTAAAACAGATTGGATTCATTCTTCTTTTGGACACTTAGGTTCAGATTTTGAGCTTGTTTGAACCTTTAATTTCTAGTATAATCTACCTACTGATAAGCCAAGATTAAGTTGTTTGGAAAATCGAATTCACTATCCTATCAACAATCAATTTAAAACTAATTAGTCAAGATTAGGCTATATGACTAATTAGAAGTGTGTTTTTCAGGAGTGGCATTTGAGCTTGCACACTTTCAGATTTGTTTCTCTTTTTTGGTATGGGGCTGTACCTTTATTGTATTTACAATCTGCCCTCTTTTCTTTCTTCTATTGTTTTTGTATTTTTTATTTTTCTAACTTTGAATGCAATGATGGAAGAAATATTTAAAATGAGAAAAAAGATAAAAAGGCTTTCAGAACATGATAGGATCAAGAGAATTAATGTTTAAGCATCCTGCCATTGACAGGACCCCCAAACAGTTCATCTCCATTCAACTCCTGCAAGAAAAATGCATTGTTACCAGCAACAGAATGAATGAGATAAGGGCCAAGCCTTAAGTTATCAAATTTCCCATGCTTGCCCTTGTCTTCCCTCCTTGAGTCCCACTTTATAACTTTGTCCCCAACATTGAAATTGTTGGCCTTTGTTCTTCTGTCAAAAAGCTTTTTGATGATGTCCTACTTTTGTAATGCTTTGTTATAAACCTCCTGTCTATTTTGCTGAAGGTGAATGGTCTGATTTATCCTTATGATCATGTCATTGTCTTCAGACTGAACCTCTTGAATCAAATTCATAACTAGTACACCAAGGCTAGTAGGAAAAATTTCATCTGTACCATACACAAGCTGGTAGGGTGACATACCAATAGATTTCTTCAATGTCAATCTGTCAGCCCAAAGTGCATGAACAAGCTGTGTGCCAAGACTTCTTTTTGTCCTCCAACAGATTCTTGATTATGTTCACCAAACTTTTGTTTGAGGATTTTGCAAGTCCATTACCTTGAGGGTAATAGGTCTTGGAATGACCCAATGTAATCTGATATTTGTGACAGAACTCAACCATCTTCTTAGATCCAAAAGTTGTTGCATTATCAGTGATGATCTTGGTAGGACAGCCAAATCTAGAGAGAATATTAGTCTCCATGAATTTAATAATGACAGAATCATTGGCTTGCCTACAAGGGATGGCCTCTATCCATTTGGTGAATTAGTCTGTGGCAGTGAGAATCCATCTATGCTGGGAAGAGGATGGTGGATGGATTTCTCCTATGAAGTCAAGTCCCCACTGTTGAAAAGGAGCTTCAACAGTGATTGGATGCAGAGGTAAGGGTAGCAACTTTCTTTTGCCTTCAAATAGTTGGCATTTATGGCAGGCAATGATCATCTTGTGTACATCTAGAAAGAGAGTGGGCCAATAGTAACCAGCCCTTAGGATTTTGTTGGCTGTTGTCTTCCAGTAGATGTGGCCTCCACATTCTCCTTCATGAAATTTGTGCTTAACCTTCTCTGCATCATACTCAGGCAAACATTTAAGCAATATACCACTTGCATTTTTCCAATAAAGACATTTATCTACAATGCAATAGTTTACATCTTTTAACTGCAAAAACCTTGCCTTTGTTTTTGACAAACCGAGAGGTGTATTCAAATTAAGCAAAACATAAATAATATCAACATACCAAGAGGAATTCATAAAATGATCTTCAACAATGGGAGTTGAGAATTCTTCTTGGTCATCTAAAGCATTAATCATATTAGTATCAAGAACTTCAAAATTTGATTCAGCCATTAATCTAGCTAGACCTTGGCCTTTAATGAGTTTAGTGGGCTTGACAATCCACTTACCTCTCTTACCATCTGGGTCCTGTGTTAGAATTTCTTTCACAACTGAATTTGGGACAAAGGAAATGATGTGTGAATGAAGGATGTATACTCTGAAGTCTTTTAAAGCTTTAACCAAAGAAAAAGCTTGCTTTTCCATAATGTTATACTTCAAAGGAGAATCCCTTAATGCCTTTCTAAAGAATGCAATAGGCTGCTCTTGTCCTTTTGGATTTTTCTGTAAAAGGACAGCAGCTATTATATGTTCTGATGCAAATGAGAAAATATAAAAATCTTTTGAAAAATCAGGACTTATTAGAACCGATGTTTTGGTTAACACTTGTTTCACCAGCTCAAAGGACTTCTTTGCTTCCAAGGTCCATTTAACCCCTTTCTCCTTTTTCAGCATGTTTGTAATGTTTCTAAGGAGCTCAACAAAGTTGGCTATGAACCTTCTCAATAAATTAATATTTCCAATGAAAGATTGCAGTTCCTTGATGTTTCGAGGATGAGAGATTTGCAATATGGCCTCAATCCTCTTTGGGTCTATCTTAATACCCTCCTCTAAAATAATGTTCCTAAGAAGTTTCCCTTCTTGGAGACCGAATAGTGTTTTCTTAGGGTTTAAAGATATTCCAAACTTTCTGCATTTTTTGAATACTATTCTCAAATGTTCTAAGTGATCTTCATCTGTCTTTGAAAACACAGTGACATCATCAAGGTAAATAATGATGAAGTAGCCTAATTCTTCTGAGAATGCTATGTCCATGGCTCTTTGGAATGTTGCTCCAGCATTCATTAGACCAAAAGGCATTTTACGTACATTAAAGTGCCCCAAGGTGTAGTAAACGATGTCTTTAGTTGATCATCAGGGTGGACTAAAATATGATTGCACCTGAATAGCCATCCAGCAAAGAAATTCTTCTTGAACCAACTACCCTTTGTAAATATGGTCCATCTTGGGTAAAGGGGAGTTTTCCTTGAGTGAAGCTTTGTTTAAGTCTCTAAAGTCTATACAAATCCTAATCTCTCTTGTTTTCTTCCTAACTGACACCAGATTAAACACTCACTCAGAATATATAATAGGGACAATAATACTAGCTTCATACATTTTATTTATTTCCTTCTCAACCAAAGGAAGCTGAACAGGGTTTATTCTATGCAACCTCTGTTTGAATGGTTTTTGGTTTTCCTTGAGAGGGATTTTGTGCTGAATTATTTCAGTGTCATAAGATTTCAGATCTTCGTAACTCCACGCAAAAATATCATAAAATTCTTTAAACAACTCTATGTATTTGAGTTTGATGTGAGCTAGTAAGGTTTTCGACAATTTAATCATTTTTAGTTTTAGTTTACTACCTATATTACACTCTTCAACTTTAGTCTCTACAGGTTCCAGTTTTGGCTTCTTGGCCACGTCGTTGAAATCAAACAACTCTTCTAAAGGGGACAGACCCTTCGGCAAACTTTGATTTTCAGACTGCAGGGTTTCTAAATCCTTTGTTTCTGACTCTGCAATCATTTCTATTTTGTTTTCAAGTTTTCTTGACAACAGATTTATATCAGCAAGCTCAAGAGACGATTCTTCTTCACCAAGAAAATTTTCTTCACTATTGCAGTATGTTTCATACTCTGAATCGGAACTGTGTATTTCAAATTCATTTCTGAATTGCATGAAGTCTTCTATTTGTTTGTCTTTGTCAAACACTTGCCAATATTTTTCGTTATCAGGAATGGCTGGTCTGAAATTGATCTAAGTTGTACATTGTTTGATTTCGTATGACATTAAGCATGTTCTAGTAGCAAAGGCTAAGCTATGGGCCATGTTATTTTTTCTTCTGGGGACAAAAAATTAATTTGGACTCCTCAAAATTTTTTAATAGATCCACGACATCATTTCGATGGGCCCTAAGTCTGGGGTGATTCGCATTGTATTCCCCTTTGACCTGCCTAATGATTAATTCTGAATCCCCATGCACTCTAATTCTTTTGGCTCCTAACTTTTTCAAAATATGTAAGCCTAAAAGCAGGGATTCATATTCCGCTATGTTATTCGAACATTGGAAGTTTAATCTACAGGAAATGCTTTCTGTGTGGTTGTTTTTAGTGTTGCGTATCCATACCCCTGCACCAGCATTGCTCCTAATGCAGGACCCATCAAAGTACATACTCCACAGAGGACTAGTTTCAGGTTCTTTCGTTTGATTACTGTCCTCTTCAACAAGTGTGCTTTTGGCTCTTTCTTGAATGTCAGCACTCAGTTGAAATTTTTTAATTCCTCAGGTTTTTCATTAAGTTTAGGAATGCTTTCTTGACTATCAAGGCTAAAAAGTGATGGACGCATGATTTGTAGCTCAAGACCGGTGTTTGGTTTGTCGTGGTTTAAAGGTTCAGCAAACTATTTTAACAATTCTGTGTTTTCCCCCTCCTCTTCTTTATCGGCCATCAGTTTTGTTAAAGTCACCTGTTCAGTGAATGTTTCATCGTTAAACAGGATAAAAGAATCGAGGCCTGTATTTATAGAATACAGAGGAGAGTTTTGGGGTCTCTCTTGGCTAGTCACCATATATTGCATATGAGACTCCCTGTAAAATCTTCTTGTCTGATTGAAAATAGGGATGGTCGCATAGGTCATGTCCATCTACATAGTCCCTTGTAACTTATCCCCCCAAGACCTAGATAATAACATTCCATACTTTGGGGGTACATCAACCACAACAATTTCCATAACCAAACATTTGGCTGGAATCTGTGCTAATTTAATGTAGAGGTCTTTGATTAATCCTAAACATTTTACTCTACTTGAGTCAAAGGAGTAAAGGTCTTTATAAGGTCGGGTGATTTTGAGGCCCAGGCTCTCCATTACAGCTTTGGGCATTAAATTATGAGAGGCCCCAGAATCATGCATAGCGTTGTGCAAAATCTTGTCATGAACATTTAAACTTACATAAAAGGGAGGAACAGGTCCCTCTTGATATCTACCTTCAATCTTAGGACCAAAAATGAGCTCTGGCTGGTCATCATTAAGATTGACTATGTCATTATTTTCCTCTATATTTAAAGCCTTCAAAATTTGGGTTCTATATACATTTTGGGCAGCTAACTCAGTCAGGGGAACAGAGATTTTAATTTTTGAAATTTCCTGCTCCAAACTAAAAGGCATCTAATTTTTGGAAGAACTTGTCTCAGCCTTATTAACTGCCATTCTATCAGAAAAATCTATTTGTTGATTTTCTCTATTTACATTAGACAAAATTGTTTTAACAGGAGTATTAGCCGAGGTGCTAACACTACTAAGGTCTGCACTCTGTTTTGCATTGTTTTGAGTGCCTTTTTCTTTACCTTTATCAGAATTTCCAGCCACTATTTTGTCCTTGTGTTTTACAATTTTGGGTTTGTTTACAGTGCTATTTTGTGAAGATTTGTCAGAGGTTTTATTTTTGGGAGTTTATTGATTGGTTTTACTTCAAAGGTCATATTCTTTTTGAGACTCTATGATGACATTCTCCATGTCTTGATAATAGCTTTCATCCTCATCTCTTTTGTCATCATAAGGTGTGTAAAGACCTTGTTTTCTATCATAATGAACTTCAAAGTCATCATTATCTACTCCCAACATATTGATATCATCTTCCTCTGTTTGCTCCTCTGTGTCCTCAACCTCACTTACATAGTTTTGATGAAAGGGAGGAGTGATTTGTTGATCACCTTTCCTAGGTATGTTTGGAGGTTGGTTTCTTCTGAAATTCTGATTCTGGTTCTAGTTTCTGTTTTGGGGAGAAGTTTGGTTTTGACTTGCTTGTGCTCTCTCAAGAATGCTCATTTTCTTCATCATCTCCTCCATCATTCTTTCCATCTTTGAGCTAGAAGTAGAAGGTGTAGTTTCCTCTCTGAAGGACACTCTCTTCTCATTCTTCATTCTTGCTCTTTTCTCCATTAAGTTAACTTCCACAACAAGAGCCCCTTTTTGCATATCTTCAAGGGTTAAAGGGTCTCTTTCTCTCAACTGATAGGCCATTTCAGGGTCAAACCCTTCAGGAAACTTGTTTAACGCTGAGCCTTGTGGAGGTTTTAGATCTGGGGGAAGTGCATTATACACACTATTAAATCTAGTGCAGTAAGCTTGTACACTTTCCCCAGTGTTTCTGTGGAGGTTCTTGTAATCAGAAAGTATTTGGAGAGGATTCTTCTTCACTTCCCATTTGTTTAAGAATGTCTGATGGAAGGCTTGGAGATCATTTATACTATGGGGGGCTAAGCCTTTAAACCATTTTATTACTTCTCCCCCTAGACTCTGAGCAAATAGTCTTAGTTTGACAGATTCATCATCAATTTCTTTTCTGTCAAAGTAGTCATTCATTTCATCCACATGTTGTGATGCAGTAGTAGCATTACTAGCATCATATAATGGTATTTTGGACTGATAGTCCTGTGGAATATTGACTAATGGTACAGGAAGGACTAAGGGAGCATACCATGCTGCCATGATATGTGGTGGAGGTGGATTTACAAGAGGTGGATTAACAAGAGCGAAAATGGGTTGGAGTGGAGTGGTTTGGACAGTGGATGTAGGATGAACAGAGGTGGAAGGACCAGGAATAGATTTTTGAGCTGATCTTGGATGAGAGACACCTAAATTGTGAAGGAAATGTAAATCAGGTGGTGTTGTTTCTCTACTACCAGGATGTTCACTTGTTTTTGGGGATGAAAGTGAAGACTCATAATCTAGCTGATCTAAATCATCAAGAGACCTATTTCTAAATGGATTTCTTAAGTCTACTTGTGATTGTTGTAGAGTTGCAAGATTTCAGGAACTGAATTAGCTCTCAAGGGTGATCTGAAAACAGTGAAGATTTTATCCTAGGATAATTCCTAAGAATACTTTCAGGGTTATCAACTATCTTAGGAGGGTCTGGGTCAGGATAGGCTCTAGTATGAATCTTTCTAGGAGCCACTATGTTTTGTTTTTCAGACCCAAAAAAAGAAGAAAAGTTCAACCAAATATGACAGTCTTTAAGAGGTTTACTAATCTGTTTTACAAAAATTTTAATCCTATAGTCCTCTAACTGAGTTTAAATGATATTACAATGATTATGGATCTTCCCAGTGGAGTCTTAAGGTCTGTTTAGGATTGTGGAGTCGCCAAGTGGAAATTTTTAGCTCTTTTAGAGGTAAAAGGTTTTATGGTCCACCACCATGTTTATTGAATATCAATCTGAAATATTTTTGGGTTTTCTGAGTTATTTTTCAGTCCTATTGGTCGTTAAGAGTGTCCTAAATCTGTTTCAAAACTTAGCTACGGTTATGAGACAAATACAGTCTACTCTTATGGCTAAGCTAGCTGATCCTTCAAGGTTAGATAAACTCTTATGAGAATCCTAGGGTTTGCCTAGTTTTTCACTGATTCAAACAAGTTTTACCATAATTACCATGTGTTTGGTAGTGCTTGAAAAGGGCTACTTTTACTCACGAGGTTTTATGAAGTGTTTAAGGGAACCAAAGATGAAATTTAACATCAGCTCCCCAGTGGAGTCGATAGAGATGTTAGCTCCCCGTAATTTGAAATATTGACAAAGTCAAACTGCAAGGAGAACACTATTTCAACCACTTTAGGATTCTAGGATCTAGCCCTCCTAAATCCGGAGAGGGATCTCTCCAATAAGTGCAAAGATGGATTTATCTTTAAAGCTTTTGGGTAACGATAATAGGCTAGTTATGAAGTCCAAGGGTTTTTGTTTGTTTTTTATGGTTGAGCATGATTATTATTTGAGTGGAAAGTTCTACATGAAAAAATTTTCAAAGGTGTGAAGTTGCAAGCAATCAGAACAAGATTTGGCTAGAAGATAGATATAACGCTGGTTTTTAGTCCATTGGGCTATGGAGTCATAATAGGGTTTAATTGAAACAACAAGGTTCAAGAGTGGTCCATGGGGAAAGTCATCTATGTCTAAGGATCTCTTTAAAGTTGATTTTATGGAATGAAATGATACAACAAGAAGGGGAATTTACACAAATGAAGAACAAAGAGCAGCCTAAGATCAGGTAAGTAATTTGAAACTATCTTGCTTTCGGTATACACTTAAGAGAGACATAAAAGTAATCTAAGATCTTGTAAGTACTTCGAAAATAGCCAGCTTTTGATGCACTTTCACTAGAATAACATTTAAAACACAAAGGGAAACTTTAAAAGCAACTGTTGGAGAAGAAACTAGAGGATAGGGCTCACCATAAACTTCCCTAGCTCTTCTTTACTTTGTATAATTTCGAGACAAACACATGAGATAACAAATAAAAGTCTAAGATCAGGTAAAGACTTTTAACCTAGCCTGCTTTCAACACACTCTTGGGGAAACTTTCAGATAGTTTTTTGGGATAAAACTAAAGGACAGGGCTCACCATCACTTCCTTAGTTCATCTCTACTTAACATAAATTGAAAATAACATTTAAGAACAATATCTAGCTCAGAAACTAGGATGAGGGAACGCTAGCATTCCTAACTGCTTAAACTGAATTAAATCATTCCTAAACAACACAATTTGGAAGAAAACATTTAGATAAATCTTATCAGTCAGAGAAGGGTACTGATATACAGTAAATCCTAAATCTATGATTGCTGTTCTTTATCAGAGAAGATGGACAAAGTGAAAACAGAAATAAAATAACAATTTACAATAAGAAATAACATCACCGTTGACATAGACCAGGATCCCATAAATCAGCTTGTATTGATGTTTCAAACCAGTTACAGCTTTAAGTCCAATGTTTCAGTTCAAAAATCATATTCACTTCTCAGCCTAACTTATTTAATCACAAATAGAGCTTCAAGAGCCTTTGAACACTATTTACAAGTAGAAGTTTCGAGCACAAGTATATTTCAAAGTTCTGCAACCAACATTGTTTCATCTCCTACAGAAGTATTTATAGAAGAATTGAGGAGGTGGGATCTAATAAAAGATCTTAAAGGTTCAATTAATACAGATTTAAGACTTCTCGTCCTTTGAGGGGCTCGATGGAGAAGTTTACAGATATTTTTCTGTATTAATTGTTTGACATTTAAGAGTTAAGCTAGGTGGGAGCTTTTGTTGACTTTAAGGCTCTGTTTCATGATATAATAACTCTGTTGATATTTTTTGTATTAAGTTCCTTTGGCAGAATTAACTATTCGGCTACGTTGAGGCAAATATATTTTTTTCTGATCATAACTCGGCCTCTGGTGAATGCAGTGAAGTTACAGGTGGCATTGGGTAGCTTAGAGGAATCAATTAGCCTCTAATGTGGCGGTGGAGGCGCTTTCTGACTGATAAATCATTTTTATTTGTCTTTAATCGTGTTTTAATTCGGAGGATTAGGCTTTTGATTTTCAATCTTAGCCGTAATCCTCCAAAAAAGTGAAAACAGTCTTCAATCCTTCATTTCTAGCTTGATTTAATCTTCAACACTGATACTCTTTCGTTGGATTTAATTCTCTGTGTCTTGTTGATGTGCAGGTATATAAAAGTTCCATATGCAATCAATTCCCATGAAGCATTGATGAAACGTGGCATGGAACCCCACTCAATGATTTCTCTTTGATAAGTGAAAGCCTGAAGGATCGTCATCCTCGGCTTTCAGTCTCTTTAATATAATGGAAAAACCATTTAAAACCTGCAAAATACAAAAAACAATTAAGAAATCATGCATTATTGGGTAAATTGCTTAGGAGGGTGTGCGTAGGAGCAAATGGTGGAGAGATTAAGTTAGATCCATTGATCCAGTAGATATCAACGGCCGGGAGTGATTGTAATGATATAACGCGAAGGGGTCACATTATAATTACAATAAGAAAAAATGCAAAGAAATACAAAGGGAAAGGGGAAAAATTCCTTTGGCGGAGGAAATATGTTAAGAATTGAAATTGGGGTTTCGAGACGATCGTGGGCCGTCGGATGAGATCAAGCCACGAGATCAACGGCGGAGATTGCACGTTAAAAACCCTTTGGAAAATGCGGAGGGCGATGGTGTAATGAGAAATCAGATCTAAATTGTTGATCTGAAGAGATCAACGGCGGGGAGTGCACACGATACAATATAATAGAAAAGGAGGAAAGTGGTTTCGGGAGGGAAAACCACGGGTTTCGCACGGAAAAAGGGAAAGAAATTGGTATTAGATTTTTGGACGTGATATGCATCAGAGGCCGACACGTGGCTTTTTAAAACAACTTGTATCGCGCAGCCCTCAGGAAATTAACCTTCGCGCTTGAAGTTACGTGAAAACCCGCATCGAACGTTGGATCTGGGGTCTCAGATCTGACGATGGAGAATGAGCCTGATATTAGATAGATGCACGGCGGATAAAAGGCAGGGTGGTTTTATTATGGACTGTCCGATCAAGGGATCGATGGCGAAGATTAGATCTGGAGGGAGGTAGGACCCACAGGGGTCAGGCCTGTCAGGGTTAATATGGGTCGTTGATCTACATAGATCAACGGCTAAGATTGTTCATAAAAAATTATGAAGCAGGCGCATGAATTTAACCAAATTCAGGAGATCCAATCTGGACTGTCCGATCTAGACACGTGGACGGCCCAGATGCAATCGGAGTGTTGTAGCCGCTACAACAGCACCCAAAATTTTGGGGTATATTTAAAATTTCGGGTTCCCCCTTTGCTCGCTTAGGCGTTAAATTCTTTCACCCGACCTACAGTCAGTAACATCCCACCGACCTATCCCCAACCCCTCATGAGCTTTCTCACCATCATGATCAGATGTTGTTGCTGTAATCACGCCATATGTGGGAGGGATCATCCAGCATACGCTCGAACACTCTTACCGCAGTCGCACCATGTGTAATGAGATTTCCATGCATACATTTGAATGGAAACTTGTTGTGTATTGACGATTAAAGGCCCTCTCGCCGTGGGTCATTAAGCATGTTGTTTTAATACCTCTCCTAAGCTCGTTAGTATCATATGTTTTATCTAGGGACACCATTATCAAAGAGTAAACTAATTAATGTTATAATATTTCATACAGGTCAATCCCATGGATGATACACCAAAAATGTCATCACCACACCAATGAGAACGATAAGAGTAGTGCGAGCTGAAACATGAGAAGTGGAGGACATCTATCGCATGTATGCAGGAAATAAGACCACGCCAGTCAAGGGGAATTGTGGTCACAATGGGACTTGGGAAAATATTGCAGGCTATAATTTTTTTGGCTTACTCGAAAGATCAACAGAAATTCCCATGGCCCTTTTTGGTGTTGTGTCCATTAAAGTTGCGACCTTGACTCAAGGTGACAATACCTCTGGATGTAGCAAACAGTTCAAGCTGCTAAGATATATTGTGCATTCATTCATGCTTCGGCGTACAAAAGCTTTACTTGCCAAGAATGGAACTCTTACATTGCCACCACTGTCTGTGGTTATAGTACTGGCTCCATTGGTCCCACTTCAGAAGAAAATTTATGTATCTGTATTGCATCAAGAGTTGCCCAGCTTCAAACAAGTGGTTCAGGCACTCAGCATCAATCATTACAAAATATTGTGGTACAACTGCGAAAGACATGTATCCATTCTTATCTTTTCAATGGTGTGGAGCCAGAGCCATTTGAAGAAGGTGAACGCTTAGTTCAGGCAAGTGGAAAGCTCATCATCTTGGACATTTTTCTTGAGAAGCTGCATAGTCAAGGACATCGTGTCTTGATTTCCTCTCAAACAACGCAGACAATAGACATTCTTCAGGATTACTTAGAGCTGCGAAGGTATTCTTATGAGTGTCTTTATGGATCAGTAAGAGCAGAAGAGCGTTTTGCAACTGTGCAAAGCTTTGGTGGCAAAGCATCAACACTACCAGAGTCAAGTGACATCAGAAAGGCCAATGATGATACTCAGGAAGAATTTGTATTTTAATATCTATTCGAGCTGGTAGTGCTGGTTTGAATCTTGCAGGAGCTGATACTGTCATTTTCTATGAGCAGGACTGGAATCCACAAGTTGACAAGCAAGCATTACAGCGTGCTCATCGCATTGGTCAGCTGCATCATGTTTTGGCAATAAGCATTATAACAGAAAACACAGTTGAGGAGATGATTATGCAAAGAGCCCATAGAAAATTGTAGCTTAGTCACAATGTTATTGGCCATGATGATGTCGATCCAGAAGCACATAGATCAGACAGTATAGCAGGTGGTGATTTGAGCTCCATAATAATTTATGGCCTGCACAAATTTGACCCATCATGACAACATAGAAGGAAGCTCTTGGTTATAATTTTTTAGCTGTTCAAGGTACATCTGAGAGTTTGAGTGTTGTACCAATGTCAGATAATGGCGAAGTACATTTTGTCTTTGGAGATTGTACAAGTTCTATAAAAGGCCATGCTTCTGAACTGACAATAATTTTGAGTTGTGTTGACAACTCTGGAAAATTTGGGAAGGGAAGCAATGTTTGTTAGACCTAAGCTACATGACGGGCACATTTTCGATGGACCAAGGTTATGATTTTTTAAATATTATGAAATGAAACCAAGGTGCAAAGAAATGTAGTTTGAAAACCATGTAATATGGCGGATCATAACTATATGAAAACACATTACAAATAGGCTAAAATATTTCTATAGCGAAGTTTTGACCGATGGTAAAACATGTTGAGCGGATATATAATGGTCAAAGGTTATGTTTAAAACATGGAGCGGGATATTACGACAAACCCATTGTGGCAATGTTATGATAACTGTGGTACGATATACGAATATCTATAGCCATGTTTAAACAGTGCAGAGCGACGACTTCATTGGAGGAGGTCGTGTTTTTCCATTGTATTCTCTGTATGCCAGCACACAAAAGCTAACCGCTGCCAAAACGCCCAGCCGCTTTCGACGTATAGAATGAAGCTTCCTCCCGACATAAGGGGTCAACAATAAGAAAGTTTCCTCTGCGCTGCTGGCTATGTATTTTCCGAACACTTGTATGGTAAACAGAGATGGTGCGCTGACAAAAATCCCTCACGTGTATTTCTCTGCGCACCACGATTTTCTTGAGACTGTTTATAAGCTCGTTCGAGAGAACCTTGGCTCACGTTATAGTGGTGTCTTTTCGAACCTTGTTTAACTACGTGTCGAAAAAAACGTAAATCGCGTTCTTACGAGGGCAAATATTATTTGAACTAGGCTATCGACGATGGCTCCCAAATGAGGATATAAAGCATTTAAGCCACATTACACAAGAATGGAAAATCCGACACGTTGAACTGGACGGAATGAATCCCTACTCTTCATGCCTCACTACATGGACGCAGGTTGCCCATGCATGCTACCATGCGTGAACGAGAATTATGTTACTGCGCACAAATGAAGATTTTTGATCGAGGAGGTCACTGACACACAGTTTTTCAGGGACCGTTCGGCTCTGCATTATCAACAAGCCCGACATGCAAGGATCTGATGCCCCTTCTGAGCCACCCAAGATTGGCACGCCATAATAATGTTCGGCATGGTTGATTTTCAGTGCGGGAAAAGGGTCAAATCCCTTCGACTCTGGTTGTGTTAGCACAGCAAAAAAAACTTCTGAGTTAATTTCCGTCCTCTGCAATACGTTGCTCTGAGCTCAATCTTCACGCCTCATAAATCCAAAACATTTCGACTAGTGATTCCGATGCCTCGACGTAGACTATCGACTGCTGTAGGGCGGAGTCATTTGCATTGGGGTGTAATAAATATTCTGGAAGTCGACCGTCGAGGGAGGTGAGGGAAGGTTCAGTACAGTGCATTAGCACAAGCCCCTCTCCAACAAATCGCGCGCCTTACTGGCCACCGAGGGATCGCATATCATGAAGCATGGTAGCATGGCGCATGGCGGATATGTCTGCGTATCAAAGGTTATAATGCTAGAGAACGGTGGAGGCGATAGTAGCTGTGCAGTAATGCACGCATGAAGACTCCTGCATAACACGTCTGCGACTTGTAGTTTTACTAGCCGTAAGGTCTCACTTTTCAAGATTTCGCTAGTATGGTTGTCCGCCTTATTTCCTGGTGTCAACAGTGACCCTCACCAAAGTCGCTAAGTCGCAGCGAATGCATCCAAGGAAGATCGTGCCCAGTGCGACCTGTATACTATGCGACTGCAACCCAAGTTGCGGAGTCGCAATAGTTGTCACCAGCCAGGAGGTGCGACCTGATTCGAAGTGCGACTATGCGACCTCTCTGAGGTCGCAAGGTCGCAAAATGTTTGTCCACTAAAGGCTGCAACCCATGAGAGTTTCCAACTATGGGACCTCGCTTCAAAATGGCGTCTTCTCTCAGAGGCATTTCTCACACCCAGGGATTCATACCAAGTTTAGATAATTGCTTGGACGATTTGAAAACTACCCCCGAGATGCACCTTCCAAGGTATAAATTGCTCAGCACCTTCATATGATTCAAGGTCAAGTGATATAACTACGTTACAGGGTGTTTGACAGCAAACCTAGCATCTCTACAAATGAAGAACAATGCACCTTTAACACCGCGTTGTGAAAGGAATAAGTTAAACCAGTGAACTGATGCCCATCTGATGAAGCCAAGGGACGACAGCAATTAGCTATGGCGAGGCCTGTCACAGCCTCGAAATAATTTGAGGGGCTCATGCATCATAGCCCGTCTCAGCACATAGCAGTGCATGGGAGCTCCCCTGTCTTCGGTAGTCTCCATTGAAAAAATGTTAAAGACTAGCTATACGTGCCTATTGAAGGAAGGATATCGGTTGGAAATTCAAGCATTCTTTTGCGACAGTAGAGGAACACATAGTAGATATGCACAATCATTCATATATTGCCTACAGAATAGGACTATACAGGGGTCCAAGCTAATCGTTAAAACCCCTTGATGTTATTTGTCAATATGCTCCTTATGCATCTGCGTTTTATTTTACTGTATCTTTATTTTTTCTTCAACATGTATAAACATATTTATGTGGGCGAGGCTAATGGCTAATCTAATATTCTTACACGCAGGTAACATGAGGATATTATGATGATGACCCAGACAAGGAAGTTTTTCGCTTACCCAGAAAATGTTGGTTCATGTGGCGGGAGCTAAGACTATCTCAACGGGAGAAATGTAGAAGGGATAAAACCCCAGGTCGAAAATTTCTTCAGGTCACCAAGTCACGGAGTCATGTTCCATGCCAAATTCTCGACGAGGTGACCCAGTGACCCAGCAACTGGGTCGCAGGTCACAAATTTACCAAGGTCGTAGGTCGCATACTTTTCGAGGTCGTAGGTCGCATATTTTCCTAGGTCGCAAGGTCGCATAATCTGGGCAGGTCACAGGTCACACATTTACCTGGGTCGGGAGGTCGCAAATCCAAGGAGGTCGCAAGGTCGCAAATCTAAGAAGGTCGTGAGGTCACAAATCCAAGGAGGTCGCAGGTCGCAGATATTCTTGAGGTCGCAGGTCGCAGATGTCTTCAAGTCGCAAGTCGCAGAATGGACTGGGTCGCAAGGCAGCCCAACAATCAAGAAGGCCAAAGGTCAAGGAAACCCAAAGGGCAAGTTTTGCCCTATAAATACTTCCTTCGGGAACTTGTAAAGGATATTTTGTTTGGGACTCGAGATGAGTACACTGTATTATCTGGATTATACATTTAAGCATGAATACAAGCATTTTGAAAAATCCCTTTGTGGATCTACTGTTGTCTTATGTATGAGCGCTATTGAGTATTATATTTTCAGTTTCTGAACATCTTTAGATTAAGGGAATTGTATCTTCAATTCATATCACATTTGTATAACAGTTTGCTGTGTATGTTAATGGTGGTTGAGTTTATTTCACTTTCTTAACGAACGTTGATGGCTTTGTTTATTGGAATTTGTGTTATCATTTAAACTTTTAGGAAGTGAAGGGTGTTCTTGCCATGAGGAATTGTTTCTTTCGTGGTCAGAACAATTTACAAGCATGACCTTGATGAAGTGTTGTTAACAACACTTCCTTCAGTCTTCATGCTTTATTATTTTCTCTTGCTACTCATAGTGTTACAGGTACATTTAATGCATCAATCATATGTCTTGTATCATTTGATTAGGTGTGTATCCACTATTTTATGGAGTTTAAGCGAGACCCAAAGAAAGGAGAAATCAGCGGTAGCCGGACCCACACCCCGGACAGGATCCCTATTCCAAACGGTTTAAGGTCTAATTGGGACCTTTTATCGGGGAGATCCCCTGCTGTTGGCTGGACAAATTTTCCCGTCAACAGAATTGGCGCTAGAAGGAGGGCCAGATGACAAGCTGAGCCCTGAGAGCCTGCAGTTAATCTCATATCTGTAATGGCTCATTCCCAAATCATTCTCTCAAGATGTTTGTCGGAGTTTTATAAGCCTCGATGTCTCATCCCCGATGAACTTATGTATCACTTGTCCCAGTTAAAATTCGATGGTGAAAATGGAGTGTCCATAACCCAACACCTTTTAGATTTCTATGACTTTGGTGAGCACTACGAAATTGAAAATGAAGGTTTGATTTTTCTGATTTTCTTCCTCACCCTCGAAGGTCGCGCTAAGCAATGGTGCCGCACATTGCCGGAGGCTTCCATCCATTCGTTTCAACAAATTGCCAGTGAATTACAACAAGATTTTCACAGGTATGATTTTCAAAGTGTATTGATAAAGCTAAATGACATCAGAATGGAACCTCAGGAACCTCTAGATGAATTTTCCATCATATTTGTTCATTATTGTTTTGAGTTCCCTGAAAAGGATGTCGATTGGAAGTTTTTAAGAGAACAATTCACATATGTGATCCTCGTTTCTCTTGAACAATTTCAAGTAGCAACCCAGCCTGATCCGAGTGTTCCCTATGATGACCCTCAAGTTGCTCGCTGTTCAGATTGCGTCCCCAATGTTTCCTTGTCCACCTCCTCGAGTCCAGACCACACTCCAGCCTCCCAGGAGAGTATTTCTATTTGTGACATTCTCGCTCCTCCTCCTGAGTTGTCGGGTAGTCGAGTGTTCCCTTTGAATCTTTCACGTACCCTGTCGAATCAGAGCTTGAAAACCATAGTGGCTCACTACCTCTCCCGGTTCATGAAACCTACCTCGAGCCCACTCAGTGTCTCCCTGGACACAAACCTAAATCTGATTCACATATTGATTATGAATCGACTCCTACCTCGCATAAAGTTGATTCCCTTACAAGGCTTGCCAGATCATTATTTTCTCTAAATGACACGGATGCACGTGTTGAAAATCCTTGTATGGTTAACGCCCCTATGACTCAATCTGTTCGTTCATTATTCCCCGATTTATTTCACGATCCCGCCACACCAGTAATTTCTTAGAGACATTCAAAATTTACTTATACTGGTATTGGCGACAATAATAAGCACGCGGATGGAGTTTCACAATCACAGTTCAAAATCAATGAATCTTTTAGATCTGATCTTTCTCACTCGGAATATTTAGACATCCATAGGAGAAATTTCCTGTCTGGGCAACCTCAAGATGTCCTCTTTATTGACCCATCCCAGTTGGTAACTCCCGGGGAGCCTAACTTTCCAGGTACCCAACTTGATCAAATCAATGGTTACATCGATCCCTGCTTATTTGAAAACATATTCCATCATACCGCAGAGGACTATCACTCGCATCTCTTTGCTGACCATATGGAGACACCAGAATTCGATGATCCGCTTTGGGAAGATTCAAGTACCCATCAAAAAATCGAAGCGCCTCAGCTTCTGCCGACCGTTTCTCAAATGACGATCCCCAAGTACCATGGTCCTCCCAGCATAACCACATCGAATTCACCCCACCCTGGAAAATATAGAGAATCCGGTACTTTGGATTATCAATCTGTTAGTGCGCCAACATTTGACCGAATCAATACAAAGCCCACTGACTTTTTGCAACTCACCACAATCCATGATCACATCCAGTCGCTTGTTGATCTCGCCCAATTGTCAGAGTTGGGAAACCCCCCGCTCGAAGGTCTGGAGTTTGTTCAAGACGGTGAGGAATTGCAGCCTCCACCGAAAGTGGATTTAGATCCTCATATCCTTGACAGATTCCAGGCACAACTCCGAACTAGGGTTTTCAAAATTAGGGTTTCTGCTCTCAGATTCGCAAGTATCTATAATTCGACTGGCACATGCTTGTTGTTTCCACCCCGTAAAATGGATCACCCTCACTACCATAATGAGCATGCTGGTTCCTTCGACCAACCCTATCTGGTGAATGTGCTTGCAAATAGGAATTGGCTTACCCATCACCCCTCAGATCCAGGATCGTGCATGAAAGGATTTGTGTCATTTATCAATAATGTTGAGTTTCAAGAACATATTGTTGTTCATCAAGATAAGAGTGGGATTCAGCTTACACAATCTATTCTGGCATGTTATTTGGTATGTATCTATGATCTTCTTGTCATTGCACATGCTCTTCAGGTAAGTATTGTTGTTGGTGCACGATTTCGTATGCTGGCTCTGATCGCGAACATTGTCATTCTTGCAGGTCAGGAACTAATGCGATGGCTGCACTGGAAAGTTGATTTCACATAACCTGACCGCATCATTAGTTAAACTAGGGTTTTAGGTGTAGGCTAGCTAGGACCTGTTAATAAAATTTGTTAGTTCAAGGTTTTTAATTAGATTTACTTGCCAAATTTTTACTTCATAATTTAAAAATGTGTGTTTGCTATTTTTGTTTACGATTAATATCTTAGGCATCGTCATGTTACAAGTATTTTCCACTCATTTCTTTTTCAGTTGCTGGATGCTGCATAGTTAATCACTGCTTGTATTGCACCTATTTTCCACCTACAACTGGTTGGTCATTCTCGCACATGGCGTTGCATTGCATTTTGAGCCTCGCCTATTACATTGCGTCGTACACTATCTTCCTCACATCATTTCCGTAGATTGTTGATATAGTTTTGAAAATATTCCACATATCGCTGACCACTTCATAAACGCTCGTTGAAACCCTACCGCCTTGCGGTCTTGTTTTGCCTCGATTGCTGAAATAGTAACCCCATTGTTTATGTCAGGTTACGGTGGCTATCTCAGGAGGAAGCTTTCTCTTAGGATGAGTCATCGAAGTCACATTCTCAACAAGACCCTATGAGTCTAAACTTATTAGCTGGGGAGATACGATCCAGTTGTTTGTGGGAGACCTAATGAGTTTGAATGGCCCAATACCTGTAAGCCTAAGCCTTGTGTCCAGCATAGTCTCGGGCATCTTAATGATCTGTTTTGCGCACTTCGCCTATTGTGGTAGATGGGATGTGAAGGTCTGGCACAAGGGAAAACCCAAATCAGGATATCTTTCAGTTTCTGTAAAACAAGAAACAACCTCTCTTGCTCATAAAATAAGTCGAGATCCCTCATCCGCCCATGAAAAATAAGTGCCACGAGCACATGATAATAAGTGCTACAAGCACATGAAACAAATAAGGGTAAAGGATTGAGAAAGGCTTCCTGCGCAAAGAGGTAATGCAACGACTCCACCGGGGTACTGACCAAGCTCACTGGCAGCGGAGCAACGTTTGTGATTTCTTGAAGTGAATCCACTGGGGTACTGTCCAGGCCTGTTGGCAGCAGAGCAACACCAGAAACTTACTTTAAAAAATCCTGAAAATAATAAACCCACTGCCTTGACCTTCACATCATCAACAAGCTACTGGCATCTCTGAGCTTTCTCTTGGATGTGTTTCTAATTAATGAGACCTAGCTGAGGCACAAGGATTGGGCATGCCTATAAAGGGCCAAAGTAATACAAAGGGTACCCGTGGAACTTGCTCAATATTCCCTTGCATCACTATCTGGACTCAGACTATTGTTGTGATATTGACAGAGATGCTGGATTCTACCAGTAGTTCGCCATTTGTTGTAGCTGCTACAACAGCACCCAAAATTTTGGGGTATATTTAAAATTTCGGGTTCCCCCTCTGCTCGCTTAGGCGTTAAAGTCTTTCACCCGACCTACAGTGAGTAACATCCCACCGACCTATCCCCAACCCCTCATGAGCTTTCTCACCATAATGATCAGATGTTGTTGCTGCAATCACGCCATATGTGGGAGGGATCATCCAGCATACGCTCGAACACTCTTACCGCAGTCGCGCCATGTGTAATGATATTTCCATGCATACATTTGAATGGAAACCTTGTTGTGTATTGACGATTAAAGGCCCTCTCGCCGTGGGTCATTAAGCATGTTGTTTGAATACCTCTCCTAAGCTCGTTAGTCTCATATGTTTTATCTAGGGACACCATTATCAAAGAGTAAACTAATTAATGTTATAATATTTCATACAGGTCAATCCCACAAATGATACACCCAAAATGTCATCACCACACCAATGAGAAGGATAAGAGTAGTGCGAGCTGAAACATGAGAAGTGGAGGACATCTATCGCATGTACGCAGGAAATAAGACTGCGCCAGTCAAGGGGAGTTTCGGTCACAATGGGACTTGGGAAAACATTGCAGGCTATAAGTTTGTTGGCTTACTCGAAAGATCAACGGAAATGCCGATGGCCCTTTTTGGTGTTGTGTCCATTAAAGTTGTGACCTTGACTCAAGGTGACAATACCTCTGGATGTAGCAAACAGTTCAAGCTGCTAAGATATATTGTGCATTCATTCATGCTTCGGCGTACAAAAGCTTTACTTGCCAAGAATGGAACTCTTACATTGCCACCACTATCTGGGGTTATAGTACTAGCTCCATTGGTCCCACTTCAGAAGAAAATTTATGTATCTGTATTGCATCAAGAGTTTCCCAGCTTCAAACAAGTGGTTCAGGCACTCAGCATCAATCATTACAAAATATTGTGGTACAACTGCGAAAGACATGTAGCCATTCTTATCTTTTCAATGGTGTGGAGCCAGAGCCATTTGAAGAAGGTGAACGCTTAGTTCAGGCAAGTGGAAAGCTCATCATCTTGGACATTTTTCTTGAGAAGCTGCATAGTCAAGGACATCGTGTCTTGATTTCCTCTCAAACGACGCAGACAATAGACATTCTTCAGGATTACTTAGAGCTGCGAAGGTATTCTTATGAGTGTCTTGATGGATCAGTAAGAGCAGAAGAGCGTTTTTCAGCTGTGCAAAGCTTTGGTGGCAAAGCATCAACACTGCCAGAGTCAAGTGACATCAAAAAGGCCAATGATGATACTCCGGAAGCATTTGTATTTTAATATCTACTCGAGCTGGTAGTGCTGGTTTGAATCTTGCAGGAGCTGATACTGTCATTTTCTATGAGCAAGACTGGAATCCACAAGTTGACAAGCAAGCATTACAGCGTGCTCATCGCATTGGTCAGCTGCATCATGTTTTGGCAATAAGCATTATAACAGAAAACACAGTTGAGGAGATGATTATGCAAAGGGCCCAAATAAAATTGCATCTTAGTCACAATGTTATTGGCCATGATGATGTCGATCCAGAAGCACATAGATCAGACAATATAGCAGGTGGTGATTTGAGCTCCATAATAATTTATGGCCTGCACAAATTTGACCCATCATGACAACATAGAAGGAAGCTCTTGGTTATAAGTTTTTAGCTGTTCAAGGTACATCTGAGAGTCTGAGTGTTGTACCAATGTCAGATAATGGCGAAGTACATTTTGTCTTTGGAGATTGTACAAGTTCTATAAAAGGCCATGCTTCTGAACTGACAATAATTTTGAGTTGTGTTGACAACTCTGGCAAATTGGGGAAGGGAAGCAATGTTTGTTAGACCTAAGCTACATGAAGGGCACATTTTCGATGGACCAAGGTTATGATTTTTTAAATATTATGAAATGAAACCAAGGCGCAAAGCAATGTAGTTTGAAAACCATTTAATATGACGAATCATAAATATATGAAAACACATTACAAATAGGCTCAAATATTTCTATAGCGGAGTTTTGACCGATGGTAAAACATGTTGAGCGGATATATAATGGTCAAAGGTTATGTTTAAAACATGGAGCAGGATATTACGACAAATCCATTGTGGCAATGTTATGATAACTGTGGTACGATATACGAATATCTATAGCCATGTTTAAACAGTGCACAGCGACGGCTTCGTTGGAGGAGGTCATGTTTTTCCATTGTATTCTCTGTATGCCAGCACCCGAAAGCCATCCATTGCCAGAACGCCCAGCCGCTTTCGACGTATAGAATGAAGCTTCCTCCCGGCATAAGGGGTCAACAATAATAAAGTTTCCTCTGCGCTGCTGGCTGTGTATTTTCCGGACACTTGTATGGTAAACAGAGATGGTGCGCTGACACAAATCCCTCACGTGTATTTCCCTGCGCACCACGGTTTTCTTGAGACTGTTTATAAGCTCGTTCGAGAGAACCTTGGCTCACGTTATTGTGGTGTCTTTTCGAACCTTGTTTAACTACGTGTCGAAAAAAACATAAATCTCGTTCTTACGAGGGCAAAGATTATTTGAACCAGGCTATCAACGACGACTCCCAAAAGAGGATATAAAGCATTTAAGCCACGTTACACAAGAATGGAAAATCTGACACGTTGAACTGGATGGAATGAATCCCTACTCTTCATGCCACATTACATGGACGCAGATTGCCCATGCATGCTACCATGCGTGAACGAGAATTATGTTACTGTGCGCAAATGAAGATTTTTTATCGAGGAGGTCGCTGACACACAGTTTTTCAAGGACCGTTTGGCTCTGCATTATCAACAAGCCCGACATGAAAGGATCTGATGCCCCTTCTGAGCCACCCAAGTCTGGCACGCCATAATAACGTTCGGCATGGTTTATTTTCAGTGCGGGAAAAGGGTCAAATCCCTTCAACTCTGGTTGTGTTAGCACAGCAAAAAAAAATTCTGAGTTAATTTCTGTCCTCTGCAATACGTTGCTCTGAGATCAATCTTCATGCCTCATAAATCCAAAAAATTTCGACTAGTGATTCCGATGCCTCGACGTAGACTGTCACCTGCTGTAGGCCGGAGTCATTTGCATTGGGGTGTAATAAATATTTGGAAGTAGACCATCGTGGGAGGTGAGGGAAGGTTCAGTACAGTGCATTGGCACAAGCCCCTCTTCAACAAATCGCGCACCTTACTGGCCACCGAGGGATCACATATCGTGAAGCATGGGAGCATGGCGCATGGCGGAGATGTCTGCGTATAAAAGGTTATAATGCTAGAGAACGGTGCAGGCGATAGTAGTTTTGCAGTAATGCACGCATGAAGACTCCTGCATAACACGTCTGCGACTTGCAGTTTTTACTAGCCGTGAGGTATCACTTTTCAAGATTTCTCTAATATGGTTGTCCGCCTTATTTCCTGGTGTCAACAACGACCCTCACCAAAGTCGCTAAGTCGTAGCGAATGCATCCAAGGAAGATCGTGCCCAGTGCGACCTGTAGACTATGCGACTGCAACCCAAGTCGTGGAGTCGCAATAGTTGTCACCAGCCAGGAGGTGCAACCTGATTCGAAGTGCGACTATGCGACCACTCTGAGGTCGCAAGGTCGCAAAATGTGCGTCCACTAAAGGCTGCGACCCATGATCGTTTCCGACTATGTGACCCCGCTTCAAAATGGCGTCTTCTCTCAGAGGCATTTCTCACACCCAGGGATTCAAACCAAGTTTAGATAATTGCTTGGACGATTTGAAAACTACCCCCGAGATGCACCTTCCAAGGTATAAATTGTTCAGAACCTTCATATGATTCAAGGTCGGGTGATATAACTACGTTACAAGGTGTTTGACAGCAAACCTAGCATCTCTACAAATGAAGAACAATGCATCTTTAACACCGTCTTCTGAAAGGAATAAGTTAAACCAGTGAACTGATGCCCATCTGATGAAGGCAAGGGATGACAGAAATTAGCTATGCCGAGGCCTGTCGCAGCCTCGAAATACTTTGAGGGGGTCGTGCATCATAGCCCGTCTCAGCACATAGCAGTGCATGGGAGCTCCCCTGGCTTCGGTTGTCTCCATTGAAAAAATGTTAAAGACTAGCTATACGTGCCTATTGAAGGAAGGATATCGGTTGGAACTTCAAGCGTTCTTTTGTGACAGTAGAGGAACACATAGTAGATATGCACAATCGTTCATTTATTGCCTACAGAACAGGACTATACAGGGGTTCAAGCTAATCGTTAAAACCCTTGATGTTATTTGTCAATATGTTCCTTATGCATCTGCGTTTTCATTTACTGTATCTTTATTTTTTCTTCAACATGTATAAACATATTTATGTGGGCAAGGCTAATGGCTAATATAATATGCTTACACGTAGGTAACATGAGGAGATTATGATGATGACCCAGACAAGGAAGTTTGTCGCTTACCCAGAAAATGCTGGTTCATGTGGCGGGAGCTAAGACTATCTCAAGAGGAGAAATGTAGAAGGGATAAAACCCCAAGTCGCAGATTTCTTCATGTTGCCAGGTCGCGGAGTCATGTTCCATGCCAAACGCTCGACAACGCGACCCAGCGACCCAGCGACTGGGTCGCATGTCGCAAATTTACCAAGGTCGCAGGTCGCATACTTGTCGAGGTTGCAGGTCGCATATTTGCCTAGGTCGCAAGGTCGCATAATCTGGGCAGGTTGCAGGTCGAAAATTTACTCGGGTCGCGAGGTCGCAAATCTAAGGAGGTCGCAAGGTCGCAAATCCAAGGAGGTCGCGAGGTCGAAAATCCAAGGAGGTCGCAGGTCGCAGATCTGCTTGAGGTCGCAGGTCGCAGATGTCTTCAGGTCGCAAGTCGCAGAATGGACTGGGTCGCAAGGCAACCCAACAGTCAAGAAGGCCAAAGGTCAAGGAAACCCAAAGGGCAAGTTTTTCCTTATAAATACTTCCTTCGGGAACTTTTAAAGGATCTTTTGTTTGGGACTCTAGCTGAGTGCACTGTATTATCTAGATTATAGATTTAAGCATGAATACAAGCATTTTGAGAAATCCCTTTGTGGATCTGCTATTGTCTTATGTATGAGCGCTATTGAGTATTATATTTTTAGTTTCTAAACATCTTTAGATTAAGGGAACTGTATCTTTAATTCATATCATAGTTGCATAACAGTTTGCTGAGTATGTTAATGGTGGTTGAGTTTATTTCACTTTCTTAATGAATGTTGATTGCTTTGTTTATTGGCATTTTTGTTATCATTTAAACTTTTAGGAAGTGAAGGGTGTTCTCGCCATGAGGAATTGTTTCTTTCGTGGTCAGAACAGTTTACAAGCAGGACCTTGATGAAGTGTTGTTAACAACACTTCCTTCAGTCTTCATGCTTTATTATTTTCTCTTGCTACTCATAGTGTTACAGGTACATTTAATGCATCAATCATATGTCTTGTATCATTTTATTAGGTGTGTATCCACTTTTTTATAGATTTTAAGTGATACCCAAAGAAAGGAGAAATCAGCGGTAGCCGGACCCACACCCCGGACGGGATCCCTATTCCAAACGGTTTAAGGTCTAATTGGGACCTTTGATCGGGGATATCCCCTTCTGTTGGCCAAACATATTTTTCCGTCAACACGGAGGCATGTGATCGGCGGGGGGAGAACTTGAATGGAACCAATGCGATTGGTTGTGGGCCGTCGATTTTCAGATTAGATCGATGGTGGAGGATGAATCAGAGGGGTTCAAGGTGGAGAAAAAGGCTTATGATCGGAGAAAATAAGGGTCGTTGGATCTGCGATGTGGCAGATAGATCCAACGGTGGAGGATCCATCGGGGGTAGTCAATCAGAAGGGGGAATAAAATGCGCCCGATAAAACCTGCGATGCGATGTTGCGCCGACCATTGATCAGCTTTAGATCAATGGTCGAGAATGGGTTTAACCAATGAACGGCGGGACCCCTTTACAATATTTAAAAACCAAAAATTTATGAAATACAAAGGTTTTAATGGCTCGGGGAGGGTTATATAAAAGGCTTGGTGCCCATCTGTGGCGGCCTGTGGATATATGGGAAAATAAAGGCCCAGGGCTTTATATGTATAAGGGCCAATCGCATCGGAAGGGAAGCTCGGGCTTTTCAATCTACCCATTTGAATTTATTTGATGCGATTAGCGCTTTGGGAATTTAACTCTTAGTCCCAGGCATAGGTTTATATGGAGAGAAGCAGAGGGCAGGGGTTTATACAACGAGGCTCAATCGCATCGGAACAATGGTGCAGGACTTTTCAATCTACCCATTTTCATAAAAAAAACATTGCTCTGGCGAGTTTAGACCAAAACTTAGGAAAAGTGAGTTTTTATGTTTTACAAAGGAAATTTACATCGAAGATGGGTTAATTCACAAGTTTTAAATTCCAGATGCGGGCTCTGTGGTTATATGAAACAGTAATAAGATCGGGGAAATATAAACAAAGGGCTAATCGCATCGGAGGCTTCACCATAAGAAATAGACTTGTGCGCTCCGTTTTCTCCGATGCGATTATCGCCGAAAGGGTTTAGCACTTGGTTCTAGTGCCAGGGCACATGTGGGGAAGTGGTTTAGGTCTTAGCCCAAAGGGGCTTAAGCCTTAGTACAAAAAAATGTGCAATAAATTTTCAATATTTGCAGAGTCTCTGGATTTGGGGGTTTCGGCAAAGTTCAAAAGTGAGTTTTAAACTTTGTAAAGGAAGTTTATGAAGGGAAATGGGAAAAAAATGGAAAATAGAGAATTCCATGGAGTAGAGGAAAAAAATGAGTTAGTTTTGAGTAGAAGGAGAAAATAGTTTTGAGCAATCTTTTTCTTCATGAAAGCAATGATGCAATGAAATTTCTGAGTTTTGAAAAGGAAACAACAGTGAAGATTAATCAAAGGGCATGATGTCTTCATGATTCTTCAAGAGATAACATTTTTAGCAATAAAAATATTTCTTGAAGGCTCCAAAAAATGATTTAGCCACCTTTTGATATAACAAATTTAATAGGTGGCTAACATGTCCATAAATAGTTTAATAAGTATCAAGATTACAAATCCTATCATATCAACTAGAAAACTCATAAAACCATTTTTCCTTCCAAAATGGTCAAGTCAATAAGTACAAAAATCCATTCACTTCAGCCCATTTGATCAACCCTAATGTGTTAGAGAAGTAAATATCAATACCTGCACATAATAAAAAGAAATTTTTGTCAGCCATAACTACTGTGTTATTCAACATCTAAGCACATTGTGTTCAATAAATGGAACCCACCCAATAACAACATTTAAACCCACTATATACAATAAATGACACCCACCCAATAAATTCAATAAATGATTTCCCATTAAAACATATCAAAGCACATGGATCAACAAAAACAAATTCCCAGCCATTGGATCACATCAAATTAAATCCTCATCACACATGCAAAATGAAGCCATTGTAATCCATGTCCATCATTGTCACCAATTAAATTCAACTGAAAAAAACTATAAAAGAAGTTCAACCATTGCTGAACATTCAAACTATTCACCAGTCCTAGATACAAACGAACACAAAACACACCCCAAAACATTTCACACTATAATCGGGTTAGATTTCTCAATTACAGCAAAATTTTCTTACAATTTTATTTTAATTTTTGAGTATTTATTTCTGATTCTTACACTTTTATTTTCATTTCTGAGCCTTTATTTCAGTTTTCTTACAAGTCTTTATTTCAATTTTCTCACCGTTTAATTTTCATGAAATTATATATTTTTTTCTATTTTTCTACCAGAGTTTTATAGTTGAAAACATATTCACTTACAAGTGTTTATTTTAGTTTTCTTGCAGTTTAATTTTCATGAAATTGTATATTCTTTTCTATTTTTCTACCAGAGTTTTATAGTTGAAAACATATTCATCCCAATGAGAGATTGATTCAATCAATTTTTGAACATTTGAACATGTTTCTACGTTTATTTTTATGTTTCTATGTTTCTAACTTAGGATTCAAAACCTAAATTACAGTATCCAAATCCTATAACTTGAAATGGATCCCTGAATAGAATACACTGAATGACGTAAATACAAAGTGCAGATGATCAAGTAACAGGCGTAGTGAGCAAACAATAATTTCACGTAGTAACATAACGTGGGGACCAATGGGAGGTTTGGGAATGAAACTAGTAATGCATAATATATAACACTCAACCTCTAGACCACATCGATTGAACCTAGTACCAATAGTCATAAAAAAACCGCCCACAGTAACTTCACCCATTGGCTCATATCAAAATCAATGAAGTCGAGCCAAAGGTATTTGTACCATAGCTCAGTTAAGGACTATTAATGTCAGGGTTTGATGAATATGCCATTAGTTAGAGGATTTTGTCTCTAGTGAGTAATAGTTTGCTAGTAGTTCTAGTTGTAGTTCTTCTATTAGAAACCAATTAGACTTTTTAATACAAACATGGGAAAACTAGACCAAAGAATTTGTCATTTAGAATTTTTCAACATATTTTCAGAGAATATATATAGTAGAGTGTGACATAAATCTTTCTCAATTAAGGCTCATTTTTCTATTAGAAACCAATTAGACTTTTTAATACACACACAAGAAAACTAGACCAAAGAATTTGTCATTTAGAATTTTTCAACATATTTTTCAGAGAATATAACAAGATTGCAGACATGTTATCTGAAATAGCTCTATTGATGGATCCTAGGTACATTCTTAGATAAACTTCAGGGTTCCTAGGTCCAATCAAACTATTCAATTCAGTTGGAACATTTAAATTAAATTTTAATCCCCTCCACTCAGTAGAAAAATGGATAGTGCAATCTCACAGCTATTGAAAACAAGGAGAGTACAAAACAACATTCTGAATTCACAGAATACATGCTACTGGTCAAGAACAATTTGTTTTATCAAAATCCCATATTTCAATTCCTTTTTGAAATGTAATTTTGGTTAGTCTCTGAAAATATTCAGGATAGGACAAAAACAGATTTGATGTAGGTCATAAAAACATATTTGCTGCAGGTCTCTAAGCTGTCAGAATTTAACATATCTCTCTGACAAGAGCTGATCTTACAAAAATTGTTACAGATCATTCAGATGCTCAAATCACAGAGAAGAAACATTTGTGAATTGTACCCTCTTTTTTTCATTTGAATAACAAAGAAGTAATCTTTCTCAATTAAGCCTCAATTCTTCTATTAGAAACCAATTAGACTTTATGACAAAATGAACTAAAATAATGCACCTCGGATTGAATGCCTCCCACAAAGTAGAGTGACATGAATTATTGGCCCAGAAAAATGAGCTCTATGAGGAATTGACGTTGTTGTGAAAAATAATAAACAATATAATGATCTTCTTTAAGTGAACTTGTTATGTAAGATGCTAAGTGAACCTGTTATGTAAGATGCTAATTTATTTTGGTAAATAAGGAAGCATTGGAATTGAAACTAAAACATATTATAGATTTCATAAATTCAACACCTCAATCCTTAGTTTTGGCCACAGTTTGTAATTCCCTGATTCTGTGATGATTCAAATTCGGGTAAAGGGCTGGGAATGATGAATTTAGTAACTATGATCAGATTGTTTTGTATCCAAAAAATATAAAGGCAGTGCATAGTGGAACTTACTCAATCATTTGAACTTACCCAATTCAACTTCAGGGTACAAAATGACTTCAAATGAAAAACAAAGACCAGACTGGAATTCAATTCAAGCTCACTAATCCAAAAGGCTAAATCCCTCAGTGTAAAAAATCCAATCAAACTCTCGTAGGCCAAGTAAAACAACTGGAGAAAATTGCTTAGCATAGAAGCTGGAAACAAATAACCAAAAAAAAAACATAACCAAAAACAAAACATGAGTAGTTGAGCATAGAAGCCTGTGGAAAATATCTCAGTAGTTGAGCATATAAGTTGTAGCATTTGAATTTAACATATCTATCTACAATAGTTGAGCATACAATATGTAGCATTTCAACTTAACATATCTATCTGGAATTTCTAAGCATAGAAGCTGTATCATTTGAACTTGAACCGAAAATATATTTATGCATTAGATGATCATAGGAATAAAAGATGACAAGACAGAAAATAAGAAAAGTGTAACAGAAGGAAAGGAATTTAGAAACCTCGGGCATGAACACACAAACTAATTATAAACTATTATAAATTGTTATAAATGGGAAGAGATGATTTTTGGCTTGTATGAAAGCATTCTTTTCAATTATTCTTATCTAAATTCATGCAATAATTCTGCAGGTAGTTGCATCCATGGCAAGAGTGAGTTATGTAGCTCATACAAGGAGAAGTGGCAGAAGAGTGACCAGGGGTGCCCAGTTGCGATGCACTTCATCAGATGAAGAAAGAATAGGTGATCTCAATGTCAACAATGCTCCAAGAAATGTTGTTGAGGATGACCATGTGGCTGAAGCTGATGTTGTGACACCATCAGCCACAGAGCCACCGTCAACCACAGTCCAAGGCGCAACTTCAACTAAAAGTATCAGTGCTATAAGAGGTTGGACAAAAGAAGAAATGTTAGCTACAATTGACGACATAGAGTTCAATGGATATTCTATTTAGGCATCTACAAAGAAACATAGTATTCCTCCCTCATCAATACATTATTGGATAAATAGGCTCACTCACACCAAATGTAGAGGGCTTGTTACAGTTATGACTGAAGAGGAGGAGGCCGAGGTGGTTGAGTGGTGTAAATAAATGGCCCAAATGGGACATGGGCACATGGGATAGAGTTGATACAACTCAAATCCACAGTTGCTCAAATCTGTCAAGGGAGGCCAAACCCATTCAAAGATGGGTTTCCTGGTAAGTCATGGTGGTTTGGGTTTAAAAAAAGGCATCCAGACCTTGTATTGCGTACAGTTGAGGGCCTTGACAGAGACAGCGCATTAAATTTGCACCCTGCAGTCGTATGTAAGTTCTATGACACTATTTCTAGTGCATACGATAAACATTCTTATGCAACATACCATATATGGGACTGTGATGAAATAGGTTTACAGGCAAGAAGGAATTGTGGCATGAGGGTAATTTCCAAGAGAGGCAACTGAAACATGCCAAAGATTTTTCCTAAGAGCAGGGAGTGGATAACCATTATATGTTGTGTCAATGAAATTGGTGCTTCAATCCCAGAATTTTATCTATTCAAAGGTAAAAATCAGTTGAAAAATTATATACAAAAATGTGAACCAGGAACATGCATGGCTGCACATCCCCATGCATGGATGACTAAAGAATGTTTTTTAAATTGGCTTTTCCACTTTGCTTCATTTGTGCCAGTTGGTGTCTTAGCTAATAACAGACACCTATTGATATTAGATGGCCATGGAAGTCACATGGTTGTACAAAAAATTGAGGAAGCAAACAATTTAGGCATTGACCTTTTAACATTGCCCGGTCATACCACTCACAGATTGAAACCCCTTGATGTTAGTTTGTTTGGCCCTTTCAAGAACTATTTCAGATCAGAGCATGCTGCATGGATGGCAAAGAATCTAGGGGTTGAGGTGAAAAGGTTCGAGTTAGTAGAGCTTGCAAGTAAGGCTTTTAAAAGGGCTCTGACACCATCAAATATCAAGGCTGGCTTTAGGAGGACAGGAATATGACCACTGAATTATGATGCTCTTATGCATGATACTGCTTGTAGCCAATATTTTTATGTGGATTGTCGGGAAGAAGAGCACGAAGTGCATTAACATGCTAATTTGGTTGCAACTGGTAATATAATTTTCCTCTCTCAAGGACAGTTATATGTTGATGATGATGAGAAGGTATGTGAAACAAAGTGTATTCATCAACAAATTGATAGCAACATGGAGGTTGTTCTACCAACTCAAGAAGATGGAACTCTTGTTGCTGATAGTGTTAATGACACTGTTGAACATGCAGTTGACAATGCAGATGTAGTTGAAAATGAAATTTCTAATATTGTTAATGCAAATGTAGTTGAAAATTAAATTGTTGATATTGTTAATGACATTGAAAATGATCAATTGACATTTCCAAGCCAAGTAAACCCACCATCATGGCTGGAAGAAGCCATGATTAATTTGAACAAACACAATGTCTCAAGAACCAATGAACAAAGCATGAACATGCCCTCACAACTGGCTGAATTGAACAGTGAAATTGTTCATTTTTTTGTGGACAATAGATCAATGGAAGAATATGGAGCACATAATGAGGCACCAAATGAAGAAAACAATATAGTTCAATCAAGTTCCACGGATACTGAAGTGCCAACAAATGACATGCAGGTGGGAGGGGGGGAGAAGTTACTTGGGCGGTTCCTAAAGCTACCAGTAGAAAGAGTGTCAATGAAAAAGAAGCAAGGAACACCCGGTAGTCTTCGTTTGGGGTGAAGCTCACAGTTCCTCACCTCATAATACTATATAAAACTCCTAGTTGAGTCTGAAAAGAAAAAAATGGAAATTTAGGAATTAAAACAGAAAAAAAAAAAGGATCAAGCCAAGGAGAAGAAGGCAGCAAGGGCTATTGCAGTGCAATGTCGAGCAGATGAAAGGCTTGAAAGAGAGAGAGAAAAGCAAGAGAAGGAGCAATAGAAACAAATGTCAAGACAGGAAAAGGAAGCAAGGAAGGCTAAACAAATTCTTGAAAGGGAACAAGAGATGACTGATATGGTTGACATAAATGCAAGCACAGTTGATGAGAATGAAACCAGGGACATGTCCAACACATTGGGCAATATTTCAAATAATACAACATTATTCCAAGACCTCATAAACATTCAAGTGTCTCACTATCAAAATGGGGGTTTACCCACTTGCCTTATTCCTACCACAAGAGGTGTGAATTCAATGTATGCTCACCGCACACCTCCAATTAGCGCAAGTGTGAGGTATGGGTACTCAATTCCTCCATGGTGGGATGGGACAAATTGGTCTCAATTATATGGCATCAATCAACCACAACCTAACCAACCCTTCTTAGGGAGGCCAACCTACTTGGCTCATTCAGGAAACTTAGGGTTTGGCATTGAAAATTCTCAAGGCCATAAAGAATAGGGGTGTTATATGTTTTTGGTTGTAACCACATTATGATGTGGATTTTGGATGGACTGTATATTTTTCTTGTCACATGAAGGTTGATTTTTTCCATATTGTATGCGGCATTGTAAGGAAGGAACATCTATAGTATATTAAAATGTTACATTCTGACATAATGACATGGAAATGTTGTTCAATGTGTTATTTTTTTGATACTGTAAATTTTGTATATTGTATACTGTATACTGCAAATTTGAGAGGTGGTATACACTACCCACTAAGGTTAAAGTGAAATTTCCACTAACAGCACTCCAATTACCAACCATATTTGAGACTGTACACAACCAGAAAAAAACAATATAATTTAAAACAACTTCTGGCCTCAACTCTTTCTAGAAAACACAAATAAATCACCCAAATAAATAAGTTTTACATAAACACATGCAAATCCATAAAATGTATGATAACATTAAATTAAGTTAGAAATAAAATTCACATTACACTCTACAATCAAAATAAAAACTATTTGTTATACATAGTATAACATTACAATGACACAAAGTAAGCTGTTAAAATTTTATAAATAAACTAATTGCTATTATATGTTATGCAAATATGATTTTCTCAATTGCAAAATTGAGAGGTGGTATACACTACCCATTAAGTTTAAAGTGAAATGTCCACTAACATCACTCCAACTACCAACCATATTTGAGACTGTACACAACCAGAAAATCAATATAATTTAAAACAGCTTCTGGCCTCAACTCTTTCTAGAAAACAAATCACCCAAATAAATCAGCTCTACATAAAAACATGCAAATCCATAAAATGTATGATAACATTAAATTATGTTAGAAATAAAATGCACATTACACTCTACAATCAAAATAAAAACTATTTGTTATACATAGTAAAACATCACAATGACACAAAGTAAGCTGTTAAAATTTTATAAATAAACTAATTGCTATTATATGTTATGCAAATATGATTTATTCAATTGCAAAATTGAGAGGTGGTATACACTACCCACTAAGTTTAAAGTGAAATGTCCACTAACATCACTCCAACTACCAACCATATTTGAGACTATATACAACTAGAAAATAAATATAATTTAAAACAACTTCTGGCCTCAACTCTTTCTAGAAAATAATAACCCAAATAAATCAGCTCTACATAAAAACATGGAAATCCACACTATTTGTTCAGTTCTACACTCTAAAATCAGCTATACAATCTATACAATCTACAATCTAGCTCTACACTCTACATAAATCAGCTCTACACTCTACAATCAAAATAAAAACTATTTGTTATACATAGTATAACATCACAATGACACAACCCCATCTGTCTAGGGAATTGTCATTTTGTTAACTTTCCACACACATTTAAAGATATCACTGATGGACCAAGCTCATTGCAAGGGAGGGTTTGCAGAGAAAATTAACTGCAACTCTTACTGGCTGTCAATGAAAAACCAAAAGAATAGAGCATGCACAAACTCATTGTAAATCCAGGACATTAAACCTTCAATATGACCTCTTATTTTCAAAGGCCTGCATTTTTAAAAGAAGACTGTTTTTGGTTTTTTTTAAACAAAAAAATTATATATCTATGGAGTTATAAATTTTTTTTGTTTATGGGGTTTATATATATTTATGTTTGACATATACTTGTAAAATTTACAAAATATCATTTATACCAATTCAAAATTAATAATTTTAAAATTTTAAACCAACTTAAATTTATTCAAAATCATATATAAAAGAAATTTACATTATTTTATATATAAATGTGAATGAAATATTTTACTAATAATATCATTTTTATGGACTTTTTGGGTTGTTTTCCTATGTACTTGAATTAACAGTGAGAGTCATAACGAATGATGACTGTGTTCTATACTCTATTCTGGTCATATAACTTTGATAGGTTGGCCTTGATGCCTATTAACATTGTTTTGTTATAGTTTTTAAGTGTCTTATTTTGAAAATGGTTGAGTGTAAACAATTTTTTCCATTTCGTAATGTTTTAGCCTCTTTTCACATAATAATGATAGAATTGTTTACCTCTGATATATCTCTGGTTACTGTTACAGTTGGGGTTTTCACTTTGACTTGACAAAGTCAACATGACCCTATCACAATTGCATGACAAAAGACAATATTTTGAATATTTGCCGATACTTCTAGGTTTCAAGTTGAGGGCATTGAACCTTGCTTTGATGAATATCAAACCCACATATATCGACTTGAACAACTTGGCATTACCCTATCACAATTGAAAAAAAACAAACAATGTTTTGCATAATCACTAGAACTTACATGTTATTGACACAAGGAGCTGTGAGAAGTGATAGGCTACTAAAATGTCTGCTTACTTCTAAACCATCTCAACGAATTTCTGCCAATTAACTTGGTCTCAAACATGTATCTTACAATCAGAATGGAGACTTTGAATGGTTGACCTTACCTTGATAAATAACAAACCTGCAGAAAATGACTTGAAATTGCACAACACCAGACAATATTTTGAATAATAAAAAACAATATATACATAGATACATGGCATTCATTCTCAATACACGAGTACTAAATTTCACAAAATAATTCCCTCCATATGTCGTAGCAGAAATATCAAACTTATTATTTATCAATAAAATTATCTTATAATGTGCTTCAATGAAAAATTGAAATGATGATGCACAAATAAAATACAATGGACTGAAAAACAATAATTCAACAAGTAGCTATGATGACAAATAATTTCTCAAAACAATCAATGGAAATTTCTCAAAACAAACAATCAAATAGTCTAGATTTACTAGAATGCACTCCTATCAAAAAATAGGAAAATAGGAAAATGGTTATTTAGCTCAGCTCTTCAACTCTTTCTTTCACATTGACACAGCCTTTGTACACCAGCAATACAGCCCAGATTTTATCTTGGAATTGAAACACAGTCACAGAAAATGAAGTTATAGCAGCAATGTGAGCTCGCACAGGGGAGAGTCTACCTTCTGGTGTGTCTTCAGTGCTCACGGTCATCACAAAAGTAAAGAATGGCAAGAGAGGGCACGATTTTCTATTTTTGTCCCTTCAAACACACCTGCAGCATGAAGAATGGGCTCACGGCCTCCACCAAAGAAAGACAAATGTTTACCTTTAGTACCCAATGCGTCTTCTGCTGAGAAACCATCGAGAAATCCATAATGACCACAAATAATCACAGAGCCGCAAAGGATAGGAGGAATTTCATAAACCAAAACCTAAACCCTAAACTACATAGGAAATATTGTCCCAACTCAGGGTTTCCACTAGCAAGGAATACAACCCTAAAAAATTTTCTTACAGCCACGTTAAAGCCATGATGAACATACAACCCTAAAACAAACAAGACATGGGTATAGCCCTAAAACAAGTGCCAAATCAAACAAGAAAAACCAGTGCCAAAACCAATGTCATTCAAAGAAGAACAAACAATCTGAAGAAGAGCTAAATTGAACCGAAAAAGATTAGAAGTGTTAAAAAACACATGTTTTCAAGTGTTAAAAAACACAACAGTGGGTTGGTAGGAATTATTTTCCTACCGGGAGGTGAAAATGTCACGCCAACTACAGAGGCAAACATCGATGCATGAGCCAACTGATAGCCAGACCCTGCCATAGTTCGGGAATACCTGCAACACAATAGAAAAGAGCATAAATTAGGCAAAATATCTCAAAAATGCAAGAAAAACAACAACTTAACCTGTAAAATGAAAAATTACCTTCAAAACCATGGTACTTCTGCAAACGAGCACAGGGGACGAAGCCGTCGACGACTCCGCGTAGCATTGAGAAGTCGAGAAGGGTAGTTTGACAGTGGAGGAGAAAAATATCGCGGTTGTGGGAGCCGAATAGGTCCACAACAGGGCGTAGGGGCAACATCAACGAAACCATCCCATAGTAGGAAAGCATCCCAACAGCAATAGAAACGGTGGACATGTGGTTAACAACAAAGGCGAACATGAACTAGCACTAGCGACACAGCACACAGCCACCAGCGGAGCTCTCCAAGAAAAATCTCGCCCCAAATATAAATGCACAGGGTAAATGACGCATGGTGCATAACTTGTAGTTTGAAACCATAATCGTACGGAGAATGACTTAATTTAAGTCCCTCACCAACCACAACAGGTGGCAGAAGCTAGGTGGCATGTGTCGTACAACTGTCAATGTGTTGTTCACGTGGTTTGCCTATGTGGAACGGAGGGCGCCCAGGTAATCGTGTCCCTCCCCTAACTCACGTAACCAAGCCATGAGCCAAATGAGTATAAATATGCATCATTTTTCTCATTAGTCACTTATTTTCGGCTTATATTTGTAAAGGCATTGTCTCAAGGCCAACAGCTTGCAATAATTTAGAATGACCTAATTTATGGAAAATAATGAGCATTGACTTGCATTTGTTGTGCTATTTTGGATTGCAGCATAAGAATTAAGACTATATATTGCATATTTGGTTAGGACGGAACACTTACTAATATATTTGGTGTACTGGATTAAAATGTTTTTACAATCCAATATTTATTCAAGCTATTCTTAATGCACAACTGAAATAATACATAGCTAAATTAGTCTTATTTCTATTATGTTTTTTTTTTTTGGGTTATGGTTATGCATGTAGGATGTGATGGTTTTAATGGTTTCATCCATACTTGCATCATCATAAATCATAAATTATATCAATATTGTGGATAAGGTATGGCTATAGCGGAGTTCATGTGATTATGTGGACACTTAGATGGTAGAAAGCATAGTTTGTTTATATACATATTTTTAACTATAATTGGCTAAAAAAAATTAATAAGGTTTACTTATTAATAGATAAAAATATTTTAATTATGAATGGCTAATTATTTTCCAATATCTTATGTATAATTTTTTTATGAATGTTTTATCTTATGTTGGGCAAAGTAAGTCATGCCAATAATTATTGCCCTACATTTTTGTACTCAATGTAGTAAGAGGCTTTGGGCATGGAGAATTATCAACTTGTATCGTAGCTAGTTTATAAAGGGTTGGAGTTACATTTCAACTATATCAAATAAGATAGGAATATTAATGACCACATTAGGTGTGAGACTCCATGGGAGGTTTCACTACCCATATAGCTTTCTCGATAGGCATGGTTCTATCACATTTCACAAACAATAATTAAAGTGATCATCACACAACCTTGATACTCAAAATGAGTTGCATTTCCCTAACCCTATTAAGGATTTCACTAAGTTTATTATCTTCATGCATGTTTCAATTTTATGAAGCCATTAGTTAATAAATTTGTGGCAATTGAAATTATCTATCAATTAGCTTGTATTTTCCTTTTGGCTAACCATTTTAGAATGAAAATCATAAGATCCAAGATTGAGTCGATATCAATTATATGGTGAATCATCCTTTTCCCCAAACAATAAAAACACTCCAATCTATTTTTTTTCTAGAAGGTACTTACAATGATTTTTTGTTAGTCATACTGATAATTATACTTCCAACAACAAGAGTAAATATTTGCAAGTATAAAGTGATCATCACACAACCTTGATACTCAAAAGGATATGCATTTCCCTAACCCTATTAAGGAGTTCACTAAGTTTATTATCTTCATGCATGTTTCAAGTGTATGAAGGCGTTTGTTAATAAATGTTGTTGCAATTGAAATTGTCTATCAATTAGCTTGTATTTTCCTTTTGGCTAACCATTTTGGAATGAAAATCATAAGATCCAAGATTTAGTCAATATCAATTATATGGTGAATCATCCTTTTCCCCAAACAATAAAAACACTCCAATCCAATTTTTTTTCTAGAAGGTACTTACAATGTTTTTTTGTTAGTAATACTGATAATTATACTTCCAACAAAAGAAGTAAATTATTTGCACACTTCATATATTAAAAAATAAAAAACAGTATCATTTTATTTAAATTTAAAAACCAACATCTAGGATATCTAAGAGAATGTGAATCCAAAACAATATTTTATGAACCACCAATTTACATAAGTGCATTATGAATTCTCATAAAATATGATCAACAACATAATAACCAAAATTTGGGATTGTAGTAAACAACAATGTTATGTTTGCACTTAAAATGTGAATACACAATGTGTTGTAAATAATATATACTGATAAAATGATATAATGAATAGGATGATTAAACATTACAATGAGGGCCCTACTTATATATTAGACAATGTGCTCTTTTAAAATTAGCAATGTTATTTGGACGTGTATATTCAATATATGTGTGTGTGTGTGTGTGTGTTACATTTCCACTCTCTTAAAAGACGATTTGTCCTCAAAGCATAATGAAAACGATTTTATTGTTGTGCATGTCACTTTGACACACAATTATTCGGTAGTATTATCTTGAAATCAGGGTTTATCCATTTCCCTTTCGATTTTATTTTTTTCATATAATATATATATATATATATATATATATATATAATAACTTTATAGGTTAACTTTATACTTTAATAAAGTTAATTTATAATGAATTTATAAGGTGACTTTTGTTAAACTTATCTATATTTTGTTATTACTGCATCCAAATAATCACCATACATATTCATACGATCACATCCCCTTCTTAGATTGGTAGGTGTGATCAAAGTCTGTGAGCTTAGTCCTTCCATGTTTGTAAGTTGACCATCACCAAATCCGAAATGTGGAAGAGGTACTGGTGGTGGTATACTCATGTTTCCAATTGAACACCATGTTTGAAGAATAGAGACAAAGGTATGAGTGGTGGTACGACCATGTTCACAAGTTAATCACCAAGTTTGTTGAATTTTGGCAGAGATCTAATTATGTATGCATGAAAACATTGGATATGGTGCCCTTGATCTTATGTGGGTGATAGTTGTCTGGCTTGCTCATTCTATTTTGAAATAACAACAAAAATCAGGTTTCTTATGGATCCATAGATATGATGCACCTTCCCGTCTATAGATTGGTCATTACCAGTATCCCCAACTGTCTGAGCTTCATCATTATCATTAACATTCCTAGTATTCCATTTTACACCTCATCTTCTGGATTGATTGTGTCGTCGACTCTGAAGAATTTGGGTATATTCCCCAGTAGAAGATTTCATGATATCCATATGGCTTATGCATGTTAAACATTATTTCTCAAGCATAAACCCAATCCTAAATTTCAACACATTCGTTGGGCCTAATTCCTCATTCTAGCGAACAATGTTTTCTATTAGGTACTTCATTTTGGAAACATATTTTTTCCATGTTTTGATGGTTGACCACATTTTTACCAAATTTAACTGGTGGGAAGTTGCAGAGAAGGCAATCGAGGAAGGAGAAAGAATCTGCGGAAGTTTGGCAGTTGTAGAAAATCGACCAAGGAAATTAGGGCACATGTAGGCACGACCGAGATGGAGTGTTCGCTAACAACCGAGGAAGCAACCGCAACCGAGAAACAAAGGAGACCAAAAAGGAAAGGGCAGAGCATCTGATGGAGAAGCAACAATCCAAGCAAGATAAGTGTTTAAAAAGGCCGAAGGAAAATCCAGAACAAGGGGAGAAGTGAGAAGTACATTGAAATGTTTTCGCAGAGCCTATTGAGCCCACACAATTATGTATTATCATGGTCATGTATTTTCTTTTATTTCTAGTCTATGTTTTTTCGATGAGGCTTTTGAGCCTAATATCGATGTAATGCTACCAAAATTGAAGAAAGAGGAAGTTGCGAGGATATTTGAGACTCTTCTTGTGTGAATTTATGTTTCTCATTTTAAATATTTTATTATGAATGCATAAGCATAGTACATGTCCATTTTTAATTCTTAATCTATTATGATTGTATCTTCAATGCCTTGGTTTTGGGTTTAATGAGTATAGGTAGCTTTCTTCTGATTTCTACTGACGCCTGGTTCTAACCCCTTAACCAAGGAAGGTTGCAGTGTGCCTCGGGTGAGACACCTTATTCTTCCTGAGTAAGGTAAAAATGTCATCTCTGCGCTAGACTCTGATGAAGCCTTTGTTGGCCCATGTGCCTAAACCTCAAGTCTCAACCTATTCATCATTTTTCGCCAACAAATAGTTATGTTGTTGTGCCCTGAAAATTTCCGAAGGGGTCTAGAATATGGTGTCGAGGATATTTAAGAAGGAACTGCAAGATTGGTGGCATTAACAAGTAGAAAGGTTTGCTTCTCAACAAACTTAGATCCACCACCAAAGTGTGAAGCGGTTGAAGGAATAAATTCTTTACATGGAACCTGCAAGCGATCAATACAAGATCTTCTGGTGCAAGTTCCTAGAGGAGCTCTACAATTATTTATGGAGGTTGCAGATAAAAGAAAATATCGATGGTCAGATTCAATCTCCTCGTACCTGGACCCAAGTAGATATTGTTGAATTAAATCAGCTTGACACGAGAGCTGTCAAATTTTGGGTGCAGACCACTCTAGAGGGGTACATTATTGAGTTTGTTGTGGATGGTCACCAGTCCTTCTCTAAGGTTGAGGTCGTATTCAAATAAGGGATACGAGGGAGACCATTGAAGGAAATATTGTTGTGGATTAAAGTTCCAATGGAAGAAGAGAACTTGTTGGTGTTCCAGAATCCACCTATGGTAGCTTAAATCCTCGATATTGGGGAAAGGGCCTAAAGGGAGGGATGCTAAATGGATGGGAGTTATGAAACTATTGGAGAAATTAATGTGGATGATTTCTGGAAGGAGATAGATCTGAGAGCACAAACGAGGGCACATATAGCTAAAGAGTGGTGGGAGAAATATTTGAAAGAGATTCATATATGACAAAAGGAACTACACCAAGCACGAGCGAGGTTGATCAGTATGAGCGTGCAAGAAGGAGAAATGATTTAGATAAATTTGTAGAGAAATGGGGCTGATGCAAAAGTGAGATCTAGTCCAATATGATAGGCCGAGACCGTCATAGTGGCAAAGGTTCAAAGAAGAATTAGATTTTTACCTTGCCAGTAGAGATGGGAATGCCAGATAGATTGGGCCATATAGGCCCTGAGGAAAGTCCAAATGATGACATGCACTTCCATATGAGAATATTATTTTCCAAGAATTATGTGTCTCCTACGAATAGCAATTCGTTTCCCAACAGCTTAGGTAGTACCTCCCCTAACCTTCCCCTAGTAGTTTATAACAACTCTGGTCAGTTTTTGTTTAAGATAATTAAAGTTACTAAGGTCCACAGTGTACACACTACCTTCAATTTTAGTCCCTCTATTGGTAGAAATAGTAATAGAATTTTATGTCACCAAGTATCATCACAAACGGGTTCCCAAGGATTTGTACTCATTCCCTTAGTTCAACCATGTATGGTTGGTAACATGGGATCCTTTACTAGATATCTTGAATTATATGGGAAAGGGAATGAAGATGTTGAACATTAATGGTGTATGTGTGAGGCCATATGGAGAGCTCGATAGAATCCATATGCCACGAAGCTTATTGAATTGTAGACTACTCTTCGAGATAGAGCCCCGAGATGGTTCATTAAGCGGACCGCACTACAGCAGAATCTAACGATAGATGAGGTACGATGAGAGTTTGTCCAAGAGTTTAAACTCCCTCAGACTAACCAACAAGGGTTATCATAACTATCATAAATTAAGCAGAGGGAGGGTGAAACCACCTAGGAGACGATGAAAATATTTTAGGATTCCATTGGAAAGCTAAACTACCCTATTGACCCTAATCATCAGCAAGATTGGTTTATCAAGGCGTTATTTCCACTCACTCGCACACCATTGACTAAAAAAAATGTTTATACTCTACAGGATGCCCTAGAACAAGCGACATGAATCGAGGCCATGACTGGACACCCACATGAACATCAAGGTGGAATGGTCTCCCATGATCCCTCTCTCATAGGAATGCAACATAAAAATGTTGATATGACAGATAAGTTAAGGGACATGCATCTGGTGCGACCATCGTGACTGTACATATGGTGTACCAACTACTATGTCGAGGGGAATCATGCAGTAGAGTGTCCATGATTGAGAGGCTCGAGCACTCCCTCCGTACCGGCGAGGCCCTCTACATATTTACCTACTACCGAAGTTGTGCAGGTTGGTATGCAAGGGTTATATGTCGGCCACACACAGTTCCACACCTTTCCTAACCAGCAAGGTGCAACTCCAACCGAATATTGTGAAATTTTTAGGACCTATGGGCATCTCCCTCAACTTTTTCCACTTTTACAAAAGTATTAAAATGTCCCAAACAATGTTTTCTATGAGTTATGTGGAGCGCCTACTCACCACACTGATCATTGTAGGGCATTAGATTCCTTAGCTAACCAATTGGACCGTTCTACTCACAGGACCAATGGATCTCCTTGAGGACAAGGAGGTGGAGGAACAAGGGGAGAAGAATAGGGGGCCAAGGTCTGATCTGATGTTACAATTGTGATCAATAAGGGCATGTTTCAAGAGACTATTCACTACCCAGAAGACCCTGGTGCTCTCAATGTAGGGTCAACACATACATAACGAAATATTGTCCAAATATTATTGCAATATGGGAAGAGGAAAACTGCCAAAGGGGATAAAATTTAATTAATTTTGAACCAAGGGAACTTAAGACATTTCTCCTTTCAAACATTAATACAATCACCTAGGGAGGGAAGAATACCTAGGCTGACTTAGGAGCCGCCAAACAACCAAGAATTATAAATCTAGCCTCACCAAAGTGTTCGTATGATTCCAGCCAGCAAAAGCAATATTACAAATAGGTCGCAAATATTTTTAACAAGTTGAATCCAACTGCTGAGTTCCAAAGAGAAAAACTAGAACCTTCAAAATTCAAGAGTCCAAACCTCCTGCAACATAATTCCCAACCCATAGCTGAATGTTTCAAGTTGTTTCTATAGATTGTGAATTATGAGAAAATTCTTGGACAATTGTGGGAAAATCTTAAAGTTGTTGTCAAAGATGGGGTGACTAGAGAATGACTCATTTCTTCTCATCTACCTGCAAGACACTCCAGACAGGTGTGCAAGAACAAGAAGAGAATAGGGAGGAAGTTACGGATTGATGCACAAATTGCAGGCTTCCAGATGAAATATACAATTCCATACTTGGGCTTGGATATGAATATCATGCCTAGGAAAACTTGGAAAGCCTTGGGAAGGCCTAAGATGACATTCTATCCAATCTAGTTACGCATGACAAACCAATATTGTATCCTCCCAATGGGATGTCTAGAGGTTGTAGAGGTCGACATAGAAGGAGTAAAGACTTATGATGCCTTCAAAGTAATAGATATTATGGGAGATAAAAACCCATATCTGGCATTTATAGGAATATATTAGGCCTTTGAAAATTATGCAATAATTGATCTGGAGAGGGAGACGATGACCTTCAAAGTGGAAGGAGTTACAGTGATCCATCCCCTCGATCCATAGCAAGGGGCCGAGGTTCGCAGAGCCAACGAATAAAAAACAAGAACCTGAGTTGATGGACCAATTATACTGACTGAAATCGGGGAAAAGGGAATACTATATTAATTCTACAACAAGAGGATCAATCAACTAGAGAAGTGTCCAAAGCTCTGAACTGGGATCTGAGGCTAGATGGGATGCATTAGGGGAAGTTTGAGATCTAAAATGGGCCTCCTAAGGAAATTATAAAATAATAGTGGAAATAATAAAATAATGTTAGATTACATCATCAAATTTTAGAGGGAAAAAAGAAAAAACTACTTTTTCAACTCATATTTTCAATTTATCTCCCTATGGGTTTACTCAAATTTCAAGCGGGAACACTCGTTGGATGCATAATTTTATTCCTAATCTAAGGAGTACCCATGTTTCATAATTTATATGGACCCTACTACATGAAAAATGAGTAGTACATGAAAAACGTGATTGCAATCATGTTTTTTCATATGTTTCTCATTTTTCGTCTAGCAGGGTCCATCGAAAGTATGCAACATGGGTACTCCTTGGATGAGGAACTAAATTTTACATACAATGAGTACTCTTGATTGAAATTTGAGTAAACCCTTAGTGAGATAAGTTGAAAATACAAGTTGAAAAAGTAGTTTTATTATTTTATTATTTTTTAATCTTTTTGCTTTTTTACCCCAAAAATGGTGAATCATCCCTCATGGTTGGCATCATCACTTTGAATCCTATTGGTTCTTATAATGTTTATTTTGGTTGTAAATTTTTCTTAGGAGGCTCATTTTAGACCTCCAAAGTTCTCTAATGACTGGCAATAGGGCAGACATGAGATCAACACCAGGCGCTGCGCCAAGATCCACTGTATCCATTGGGTTGGTACTGAGGTATGAGAATTTCCTATTTTTAATGGAATGAATTTTGTTACTTATTTTATTAACGAATTTGATGCAACCATCTCCAAAATACACAAAGAACCCTTACTGGACTTCTCCTTACAAGCAACGCAAGAAAGGTGGTGGGGATATCACTGCAACCATCTCAATGAATGATAGGAGGTTAAGACACCATTGGTGGAAAATTTCAGGTATTTAGAGGAATACCTGCCCAAATATGTTAAGTATCGGGGGAGTACTGACCCTCAGCAACACTTGCAAGAGTTTAAATACATATGGATTAGAGAAGGAATTCCAGAGAAATTTTGGGTGCAAAACTCAGTCCACGCCCTGGGGACATTTCCAAAGGTGTGGTACGTGCAGGAAGAAATATGAAGATAGACTAGTGAGTGGAACAATATGACAATTCAGTTGTCAGTGATTTTTCCTTCACCGTTGATGGCAAGAGGATAATAACAACTTTTAAAGTTCTTAAAAGGATTTTTCTCTTGGTATGACAATTGACTAAGGGCTACATAGACCAAAACACCTTTGATCAAATATATGAACTGGATTCCATGAAGCCATGGCTTGCAGAAAGATAGACCTGGAGCCTGATGGAGATGATTTAGAGGAAATAAGGCATCTGAAATTTAAGGAATCTGAAGGGGAGTGGAACATTGAAGATGAGCCTATAACCAAAGGTTCACATCTACTATTTTTGAAGTTTCGGAAACATAATATCGACACTAACGAGAAGCCAAAATTAGCTTCGATTGGAGATTACTGGGAAGAAAAAAGTACCAAGGAATTCTTCAATCTCCTAAGAGAATACAAAGACTTGTTCCCTTCATTTGTTGTGGAGCTTAAGGGGGTTAAGGGTGAGCTAGGGGAGATGAAGATTGTTCTCAAACTTGATGCAAAGCCAGTGAAACATCAACCATATAGAATAAACCTGATAATTAAAGAGAAGGTGAAGAAGGAAATAGAAAAAATGTTGGCAGTAGGGCTTATCTTCCTAGTTGAAAAGGTTGATTGGCTCAGTCCAATTGTTATACAGAACAAAAAAGGATCTGAAAAAATCCAGGTCTGTGTGGAATACCGAATTGTGAACAATGCATGTGTTCATATCCTTTCCCCACCCCTTTCAGTGACGAGGTTCTAGACAATGTGGTAGGAAATGAATCTTACTCTTTTACAAATTGATTCTCTGGTTTCCACGAAGTTTGTATTGCGAAAGAGGATAAGAATAAAACCACATTCACAACTGAATGGGGATCCTATGCTTACCATGTCATGTCTTTTGGACTTAATAATGCATAGACATTGTTCTCGAGGATTGTAATCGTTTCCTTTCGAGATTATATAAATGATTTTCTGGAAGGATTGGACAATCTACAATTTCTAAAAAGACGTTCCAAGTTTCTCTGAGTGATGTTTAACTGTTGTAGGCAGCTGCAACTCTCTTTGTCGCCCCTTTCGAAACACTTCTATACCATATAGTCTGTAAAGAGGGATTCTTTGTTGATCCTGCTAAAGTTGCATTAATTTTGAATATGCCCTTGTTGATGAGTGTTAAGAACTTGAGATCCACCCTCAGCCACACATGATATTACCATAGATTCATCGCAAATATGCCTTGATCACTGCACCATTGGAAAAATTATTGAAGAAATCTGAAAGGTTTGCATGGTCTGATGAAGGTGAAGCTACTTTCAATGTGTTGAAGGAAAAACTAGCAAGCGCACCAATCCTGGTCTATCCGAATTGGAACACACAATTTCATGTCCATATTGACGCATCGGGAATCATCTTGGGAGTTATTTTGGATCAACCCATAGATGGAAACCTTGATCACCTAATCTAATTTGTTAGCAGAAAATTGTCCATGGTGGAAATAAATTATACCACAACTGAGCATGAAGCACTTTCGATGACTCGCTACAAAAATCCAAGCACTATATTTTGGAGGAGTTGTTCAAGTTATTTACCGATCACTATTCCATGAAGTAATTAGTAAACAAGCCTATACTTGAAGGAAGGATTTGTATATGAATTTTGTTTTTCCAGGAGTTCAAATTTGAATTAATTGTCAAGCTAGGAAGGATGAACGTGGTGTAGAAATTTCTAAATCTTAATTCTTATGCAGAAATTATTTATGTTAATCCGATAAGCTTCTCTTACTTATACAAGTTATCAACTGAATAAATTCAAGTTAACATCAAAGAAAAACACATAACAGATCTCTACCAATTTAGATCTATAATAAGCACATGCACACATAGACAAAGTGACACAATTATTTCTGGACAAACAGTCCCCGAAAAAACCCAATGTGGGTAAACCAGTCTCTGGCTGCTGGAGGGCTCTATTATTAAGAATATTTCTGAATACACAACTCTTCGTTCCATATCTAGAAAACCCTACAGATAAACTCTATATCTGTAGCACCTGGTTGATCTAAGACCAAAAATACTGACTAATCCACACCCTCAAACGGGATTTACAGAACTCAACCAGATCTAGGCCTAGAAACCCTATATATTCCCATGAAAGACACCGCGTCAGCCACTTAAGGCCTCCAAATGCTCAACGTTGTCACTGGAAGGGACTGTGTTACCCGAGACTGGGTGACGCAGTCACTACACTATCCCTAAGGGTCTCTGCGTAACCCTTGAAGGGTTTCATAAAAATCACGTTGTCCTTGCTGCTGCTATTGTTGCTACTGTTGCCGTCTGATGCTGCCATCTGTTGCTACTATTGTTTGATGATGTTGTCTGTTGCTGTCGTCTGCTGCTGCTGCCTTCCTCTGTGATTTATTTCCTGATCTCTTCTCTGCTTATTGTGTATTCTAGACCCCGGGATAAGATCATCCCCTTGGTCTAAATTCCCCTCTCTGCAACTGAAACACTTGAGAATTATTAGCAACCCCGCCCTAGAATCTCAGCTTAGATTCAGTGCTCTGACTCTGTGTATCTTACAAATGACCCCAAGCCTTTCTTTTAAATTTTCTCGTTGACAAATCAACGGCTAAGATTAAATCTTTAATCAATGGCTAAGATTAAAAGAAAGTGTAATCTGTGTGACTTAAGACAATTTCATCACATGTTTAATTAAATTCACTTTAATTATTTTATTTTCCTAAGCTTTAACTTAGGAAATACATTAAAATAATTAATTAATTTAATATCTCCTAAACCAGATGAAATTTCCCAAATCCATTTCTGGGTCTTATAGATAAGGTGAACTCTAGTCCTTCCTCAAATTTTGGGACCTAGAGCACAACTGATGCTACCCCAAATACACAAAATCTCAACACTCCCTCTTAGCATCAAGGGTGTGCTATAGCAATACATCACACATATGTATTACATGATTTTGGGCACTGGATCTATGTTGTTGAAGCTTGGCCTCCTACCACTCAACTCTGTACTACTGTTGCCATTATGTACTATTTCCCATGACTCTACCACTGCCACTGCAACCACTGTACTGTAGCTCCCTCTCAATATGTTGCATATGTGCTGCTCATAGCACTGCCACTGCTAATCTGTTGCACTACAACTTTATTTGTTGAGAGAAACAACTAAATCTCCTGCCCAATCTTTGACAAACAAGTCTGATGGGCAGCATCCTCATCACTGAAGCTCCATAGGCTACAGATCTGTGTTTGCATCTAAAGAACGATTCACAACTGCAACTCTTCTTGTGTAATCAGACTCCCTCTACACTACTGAAGTTGCATCAGTTCCTTATGCTGAAATCTATCACACTATTGCTGCACTACGTTGTCCCTCTGAAGCTCTCTGCACTGCTGCAGCTCTGCACTACGTAAGCAGCACTGCACTGCGCTGCTGAAGTCACATCATCCTTTGCACTGCTACTGCTTCTACGTTGCTGCTATGCTCCTCCCAGCCTCTATATTTGCCTCTTCTTATGCTTCATCTGTGATCCATGCACACATTGCTCCACTTGTCTTGCTATTGTCTTACGGTTGTCGTAGCTCGCTTGTGATCCAAGAGATGAGCTGCTCAAGGATCCCGCCTCACTTCCATGTAACTCCTCTACATGTCCATGTCACCCCACCTCCATGGTTCATGAGCACTCATGGCTACATCATCTCCTGACCCATCATCTGCCACAGCTGCCTTGGAATAAGATGATTCCTTGTCCCTTTTCTTCTCCGGACAATGGTTGGAAAAATGTCCCATTTCACCACACCGAAAGCACTTGATCTTTGAAAGATCCTTATTCTTCTTCAGTTGCTTCTTTGATGCCAAGGCTGCATCTAACTCCTCTTCCTTCTTAACCTTGCTCAACGTAGGGTTATGCCACCTATTGGTGAACCTTCGTATTTCTTCTTGCCGCAGGGTCGAACACAAGTTGTCCCAATCTGGGAGGTTCGCTCTGCCCAAGATACTTTGGAAAAAGGTTTCCCACTCATTCGTAACTACATTGAGGGAAATTCTGAATATCACTGCATCATCTACGGTTGCACCCATTGCAGTCAGCTGATCCCTGATTGACTTCAATCTGAAGAGGAAATGCTCGATGTCTTTCTCCCTTGGTAATCATGAATGACCTCATTTGGGCCTCCAAAAACATCTTTCTTTGGACTGATTTTCCCTCATATAGGGAATTCAAGGCCTTCCACATCTCATTAGTTGTCTTCTTCTCAGCTATGTGTGGTACAATATGGTCCTTGATACTGTCCATTATCAGCTGCTTGGCATGCCCATCAACTTCCCTATGCTTCCGTAGGATATCCGCATATGTCGGTGTGGCCAGGGTCTGTTGTGCATGGTCTCTTAGACCATATGCCTCTAGGACAATCAGGATCCTATCTTTCCATACTAAAATTTTTGAGAGGCCCTCTAGCCTATCCTGACCACGTAGTCCATGAGGATCCATCTACTCAGAATGTGTTGGAGCTCCTCTTCTCTATGCTATAGATCTTGGATCTAGGGTCCTTTTCGAACTGGGAACTCTCTACTCCCTATGGCACTTGATTTCCCTCCTTGGAAATCTACTAAATCAACTATGATTCAGCTTCTTCTTTGATCCTCTAACCAAACTGCAAGTTTCCTTTGGCAAGAAACTCTCTGAGAAGCTGATCTCTTCCCAAAATTTGTCACTTCTGCTAAGGTTAAAAATATAAGAACTTTAGAAGTTTAACCCCACCAGCTCTTCTGAATTTCTGCAACTTTTCTGCAGAATTTTTCTGGATCTGACAGATTCAGATTTGAATCACACTGGCTGGCTTCCGACCTAACCACCATTGTTTATGAGCTTCCTCTGCGCAATAATTGCATGGGCTTGCTAGGACACAGCACTGGACAGCGTCACCCTTCCCTCTGCGTGAATCTCCTCCTGAAAACTACACTGTCCATTCAGATATGCTTTTCTGCTGCCTTTCTAGCTGCTTTCTGTAGCGAGATCTTTCATATGCTTCAGCTGGTGACCCTTCTAGATCTGCAATTCCTCTAATACCATGTAGAAATTTCTGAATCTTAATTCTTATGCAGAAATTATTTATGTTATTCTGATTAAGCTTCTCCTACTTATACAAGTTATCAACAGAATAAATTCAAGTTAACATCAAAGCAAAACACATAACAGATCTCTACCAATTTAGATCTAGAATAAGCACATGCACACATAGACAAAGTGACACAATTATTTATGGACAAACTGTCCCCGTAAAAACCCAATGTGGGAAAACTGGTCTTTGGCTGTTGGAGGGCTCTATTATTAAGAATATTTTTGAATACACAACTCTGGGTTCCAGATCTGGAAAACCCTACAGAGAAAACTCTAGATTTGCAACATTTGGCTGATCTAAGACCAAAAATACTGACTGATCCACACCCTCAAACGGGATTTACAGAACTCAACTAGATCTAGGTCTAGAAACCCTAGATCTGCCCCTGAAAGACATTGCGTCGGCCTCTAAAGGCCTCCAAATGCTTAGCGTTGTCACTGGAAGGGATTGCGTTACCCCAGACTGGGTGACACAGTCACTACGTTGCCCCTAAGGGTCTCTGCATAACCCCTGAAAGGTTTCCTGAAAATCATGTTGTCCTTGTTGTTGCTGTTGCTGTCGTCTGCTACTGTTGCCATCTGTTGCTGCTGCTGTTGCCATCTGCTGCTACCTTCCTCTGTGTTGTCTTTCTTGATCTCTTCTATGCTTCTTGTGTATTCTAGACCCTGGGATCATATCATCCCCTTAGTCTAAATTCCCCTCTCTGCAACTGAAACACTTGAGAATTCTTAGCAATCGCACCCTAGAATCTCAGCTTAGCTTCAATGCTCTGCCTCTATGTATCTTACAAATGACCCCAATCCTTTCCTTTATACTTTTCTCATTGACAAATCAGCAGCCAAGATTAAATATTTAATCAATGGCTAAGAGTAAAATAAAGCTTGATCCGTGTGACTTAAGACAATTTCATCACATGTTTAATTAAATTCACTTTAATTATTTTATTTTCCTAAGTTTTAACTTAGGAAATACATTAAAATAATTAATTAATTTAATATCTCCTAAACCAGATGAAATTTCCCAAATCCATTTATGGGTCTTGTATATCATGCGAACTCTAATCCTTCCTCAAAATTTGGGACCTAGAGAACAATTGATGCTACCCCAAATACACAAAATCTCAACACGTGGGACCTGATCATATTTCCTGGTTAGAGTCAGTTGAAGCTGGGGGATCAATAGACGATCAATTTCCAGATGTCGACATGTTCTGAGTTGATGCCATACAAGAATACTTGGAATACATTGCATTATTGTTAGCCACAAGTGAAATTCCTGAAGGAGTACACAATGACACAACAGAGGCACATGTTGGTCCAAGCTGCATATTACCAGTTGATTGCAAGTTAGTTATACAAGATGTACCTTGACCATATATTGCATAGGTGTGTTATTGATCATGGGAAATAAGATGTATTATGGGAATGCAATTCGGGAGTTGCAGGCGAACATATGGGCGGGAAGGTCACCGCAAGGAAAGTATTGCAGTCAGGACTCTGGTAGCCTACACTTTTCAAAGATGCAAAGGAATACACTTTGAAATGCGACATTTTCCAATGCATGGGAAAGCCATCGCACCAGAATTAGCTTCCCTTACATCCGTTATGGGCACTGTAGGAGTTTAAGAAGTGGGTGGCCTATTTTGTGGGACCCATTAATCCTTCTACACGTCACTCCCTATACATTATCACTGCCACAGATTACCATACCAGATGGGTTGAAGTTGCGTTATTTAAATTTTTCACTGCACACACTGCCGCCAAGTTCATATTCAAAAATATTATCACTCAGTTTGGGTGCCCCTGAAGCCTCACAAGTTACCAAGAGACCCACTTCGTTAATGAGACATTTGCTTCATTACTATAGATATTTATGATCCAAAACTATAAGAGCAACCCATACCACCCTCAGGCAAATGGTACCATGGAAGTTTTAAAAAAATCTTAGAAAGGGGCCTCACCAAGATATGCTATGCTAACTGGGCCGACTGGGTTGAAAGAGTGTCGACCACATTATGTGATTATCATAAAATCGTCAAGCGCCTACACAAGTATACATCCTTCTAGCTTGTTTACGAATGAGAGGTCACAGTACCTGTCGATTTCATCATCCCCAACCTCTTCATTACACGGGATACACACATGAAAAAATACAAATCAATTAAAAAACACTTGGATGAAATCTGGGAGTTGTACGAAGCTATATTTCTAGAAGATTTCCACCAAACTATCGAGAAGGAGATGCAAAAAGCATGGCACGATCAATACATAAAGTGGAAATACTTTACAGTTGGGGATCAAGTCTTCCTATACGACAATAATTTCTTGAAACATACTAGAAAGTAGAGAATGCATTGGTTAGGACCATTCATTGTTATGGAATTAAATGAATCGAAAGTTGTCAAATCTCGTGCAATTGGATGGAGTCATATTTCCTAGTTGGGTTAATGGTGCATGCCTAAATCCCTTCCATGACACAACGATGTCTCCATCAAAATGATTTGATCTCCTAAAGGGAATCATATTTAGGTCTAGGTATATTTGATTCCCACGACATCAGTTATTTTATTTTTGTCAATTGTTTTAGTCGAGTCGATTATGAATAAATTTCCATCATATCTTTTAGTAGCGTAATTCGAGTGCATCCTTCTGCAACTTCTTGTGGTTGAGGAGTCGCACATGTTAGTCATCTTATCCATAATTATTAGTAATAATTCCATGCATCAATTTGAATTTGGGATAAATCTCTCCCGTAATATCCCTGACACCATCAATACATCAACTTCTAGGAACCTTCCATCGTAACATCATAATTACCCATCATCCCCACCCTCCTATTTCATTTTTTGCATCATCCAGGTCAGGTCCAAGTCACAACCATCATTATTGCCACAATATGAATCGATTATGGAAAGTTACTGTATTAATTAGTTCAGCAGTTTAATAACAAACGTCGTATCAAGTATGTCTATTTAGTTTGCATGGAAATGATAATTTCCTCATAATCAAGCATAGGTGGTTGAATTTCCCAGTCTGTATTCTGTGTCAAATTTCTTCGGCCCTCAGCCCGAATTCAAAACACCGGTGTCTATTGTGTATATTCGCCAAAATACAACCATGACTAAGACCATAATATATGTTCCAGCAACTGAACCAAACTCAAGAATCACCAAAATTCATCCTCTCTATGGAAAATATTACAAGGTTGTGCTTGTGTATAATGATATATCAGATTCTTTCCATTTCCCAATGCTCAAGCGTGAGGTTTATACAAAAAAAATTTCCAAATCGGATGGAATCCAGGCGTCGAAAATCAAATAATATTTCAAAGGTCGATGCTTCTAAACTTGCGCAGCTTACTAGTGTTTGACATGACGAGAGAAATGATGAAATGTACCAAATTTTTATCAGCCGAATGCATGGGGGTTCACTCTAGCTTGACAAGGAATGCCCCATACACACAAAACACATTCAGAGGCTCACAGGAATATCTGTTGCATGAGTCATCGTGTCATCTACATTTCAAAATAATTACAAGGGGGGAAAGAAGACGAGCGACGAAAACTACTACAACAAGTGTGAGACTCCGCGTGTTGGTAAAGGATCCCTTATTGAACCAATTAACAAGCCCACCATTAATTTCGCCTATTATATGATTGCTAGAAATATCTTGCACCATTTATTAAGGGGTGAATGCACATTGGACACTATCTTAGTTGCAGAAGCTTGTGTGCAAGGCACATAATTAAATTGGTGCAATTTTCTGTTAAATGAGCTCTTCGAACCCAGTGAATATGTCTACAAGAGGGAAACTTATTTAATATATGGATATCTCATTGTCACCTTAGCTATGTGGAAATGGTGCCCACTAGAAGGCAGAGAAGTGGCACCAGTTACCGAGGATCAATCCCTTGCACTCATTTATTTTCCATGGTGGACCTCCGAGGGTCCCAGCATCAAGGAAATCATCAAGGTTTCTTTTACTAGATGGTACAAGAAAATGTTGGTTGTCACCAATGCCAGGCCTAGAATCGCACCGTCGCTCCTCGATGAATACTTGCAATATATATGGTTTGGTGTAAGTCATGGAAACACCTAGTTTTGACCTAAGTGTGTCAACCTGAAACGTTTCATATGCATGCTCAGTCATTCATTCTATCAGAGGAGGCCTTCCATACCGGATTCTTGTCCTAGCCTGGAGTTGCTGGAGAGATTCGGGATGGAAAGACTGCCTATTTTTTTGGAGGGATGTTGCCTAAGCTGCTTCTTGGAGAAACCTATTTCTCCTCCCAGAAGAAATTGGCTGAAGAAACTCTCGATCCAGTCATCAAGAAGCTCGAGACAAAAATTATGTCTTTCCGCAATACTCTAGAGGATCTAGGGACATCAGTGAGTCCTTTCCCTTTCTTTTATAAATTTATCAGTTCTAGTCCAATTTCTTCTTTGAACTGCAACCCAGCCATTTTTTCAATTCGCTCATTGTACCCCCACTCTCATACTAAACGAACCATAAGGGACACTCACCCACTTTCTCCCAGTCCATCATCAATTTCAAAGGAATCGATTAAAACCACCTTTATTCAAGTTGTTTATCTTACTGAAGAGGAACCAAAATCTCACACTAGAAAACCCATCACTGAAGAAAATCCTCCCTCCTTTTTTTTCGTATCCCCAAGGTCATGCAATCCATCACTGCAAACAACCTCCACCTCAGCCACCATTTCAGAAATTCCTCCATCCAGAAATATCCTTGGTGCAAAAAAATAAATGGAGAATTAGGGCAATTTTGAGGTCTAAAATGGACCTCCTAAGTAAATTATAAAATAATATTGGAAATAATAAAATAAGATTAGATTGCATCATCAAATTTTAGAGGGGGAAAAAAAAAACTATTTTTTCAACTTGTATTTTTAACTTATCTCCCTATGGGTTTACTCAAATTTTGAGCGGCAACACATGTTGGATGCAAAATTTGATTCCTCATCCAAGGAGTGCTCATGTTTCATATTTTCAATGGAACCTTCTACACAAAAAATGAGAAATACATGAAAAACATGATTGCAATCACGTTTTCTTTAAGTAATTCTCATTTTTCATTTAGCAAGGTCCATCAAAAGTATGCAACATGGGTACTCCTTGGATGAGGAATTAAATTTTTCATCCAATGATTAATCCCGCTTGAAATTTGAGTAAAACCTTAGGGAGATAAGTTGAAAATATGAGTTGAAAAAGTAGTTTTATTATTTTATTATTTTTACCTTTTTTCTCCAAAAATGGTGAATCATCCCTTATGGTTTGCATCATCATCTTGAATCCTATTGGTTCTTATAAAGTTTATTTTGGTTGTACATTTTTCTTAGGAGGCCCATTTTAGACTTCAAAATTCCCCTAATGGTAGACTCCGTAATCCAATCCATTACGGACACTACTATTGAAGCACTTGTAGCTCAACCCACAAGCACATAATCAATTACTATGTCCATGTTATCCTTACTCCTAACACCAAGCACATTAACAGAAACTGGTTAGCCAATCAACTATGAGAACCCGAAAAAAAAAACCATACACACATTTCCCCTAACCATAAACCCTACCTCCTCACCACCATCACAGTTCATTCTAGACCATTTCAGCCCTCACAGTGAGAGACCTCACTCCAAGGGAAGTCTGAGAAATAAATTTCCAACAGCCAACCATTGCAAAGTTGGTACCATGCACCCACCACTATGACCCCTGATGACCTCTAGAGTTGTTCATCCTCTCAAATGTTTTCTTTCATTCAACTAGATGCATGCCAAGCAGAGGTGTTGCAAAACACTCTAGCAATTGAACATGAAGAACAACAATAAAAAATTCTTTCCATTTTAACATAATTATATCACATTCTTCAGGAAAAGCAAACTCTACAGAACCAGGTCAACGAAATAACTGCAAAGTTCCAAAATATATTTCCCTCGGTTGCCGAATAGTCACAGATGCGTCAGAAGAATTTTCAGCATGCACTCTCTTAGAATGTTGCGATTACATCAAAGCAACCTGCACCGACCTCATATCGATAAACAGAGAGCTCAAACGAACTATTGCCGCCACTCAAAGGGTGCTAATAGATCCAACATCCCAATATGTTAGCGAGATTGAGCAGAAAATCACTGAAGTGGCTTGTCTGAAAGCCTCTATTATCCAGGATATGGGGGAAGCTAAAGGACCCTTGGCACAAGTTTGATATTGGTTTGGCTTCCTTGCCAATAAAAAACAACTCGTTTACCCCTTCTGCCAAAAGGCTAATCATTTCTTCAACCAAGCCATGGAAACCAAAGAACACAACCAACAATAGGATCTTATAGCATAGGTGGATGCCCTTGAAAATTAGATTCATCAAATTGAGGATGAATTGAGCAAGACTAAGAGTCTGCTCCGGGATATCAAGCCACCCACACAAGGTCAATTTTAGAAGCTACAATAGATGGAGGAGGAGGTGGAAACTAAATGGAATATCATCTTAATAACATGCCCTGCCCGAAAAACAGACGAACTCGTGGAAAATTTCATCAATCAAGAAAGCACCATCACAGGTTCATGGCAGTCGACACTCACTAAGCACATATAGTTCAATAACGCATCCATTGAGTTTGTTCCAGAGTTTGGTCCTTTGTTTGAAGGAACTTGGAAAGAAGGAGAAGCACTGGTAGGGGCACCGCAACATCAATACGCACCAACAACATCAACAAATTATTGACTCAGGGACGAGTCAATGGAATGTGGTTGAGGCCTGTTGGGTCATTCATTTTGGAAAAATATTTTTTCCATGTTTTGATAGTTGACCACATTTTGACCAAATTTGACCCGTGGGAAGTCACGAAGAATGAAACCGAGGAAGGAGAAAGAATTTTTGGAAGTATAGAAGTTGCAAAAGATTGGCTAGGGAAATCAGGGCACATGTAGTCGCAACAGAGCTGGAATTTTCACTGACAGCCGAGGAAGAAGTCACAGCGAAGCAATAGTGGCAGCCAAAAAAGAATGGACAGAGCATCCGAGGGAGAAGAAACAATCCAAGTGAGCGAAGTATTTAAAAACGCCGAAGGAAAATCAAGGAGAGGGGGAGACGCAAAAATTACACCGAAATGTTTTCGCAGAGCCTATTGAGCCCGCAGGATTATGTACTATCATGGTCATGTATTGATAGTCTCTATTTTATCAATGAGGCTTTTGAGCCAAATATGGATGTAATGCTGCCAAACTAATGAAAGAGGAATTTGCAGGAATATTCGAGAGTATTCTTATGGGACTTTATATGTCCCCTTTTAAAAATTTTATTAGGAATGCATATGCATGTACATGTCCCTTTTTAATGCTTAAGTTGTAATGATTTCATCTTTAATGTCTCGGTTCTTGGTGTAATGAGTATAGGTAACTTTCTTCTAATTTCTCCCGACATTTGGTTCCAACTCCTTAACCGAGTAAGGTCACGAGGTGCCTTGGGTGAGACACCTTATTCTTCCCGAGTAAAGCGAAAATTTCGTTGATGCGCAATAATATGACAAATACTTTGTTGGCCATGTCCCTGAACCCATGGTCTCAACCAATTCATCATTTTTTTCCAACATCGTCATTGTTATCAGACAATGTTAAATTAATGGGATCAATGTGTTGTTTTCCCATGATTTTGGTGTCTAGGATATAATCTTAAATCATTGACACTGCCAAACCAAGTATCACAACAAAAATACTTCGCACAACAGAATATAAATAACAATAAATATATTAGTGCAAAAAATATACGCAAATTTTTACAAATATTATGTACAACAACCCAACTTCGTTATATTTGTTGAAATTGGAAACCAGAAGAGGCTTCTAATTTAATTTTCCCTTAATTATATTAGAAGGAAATTGTAATTCCACATCACATGACAACTTTTATGAGTTAAATGAGTTGGGAAGACTTAGTTAGCTCAGTCAATTCAAGTTGGGGGTAAAAATGGAGGCATGTAGAGTTCACTCTAGGTTTTAGGGGGTCTAGTTGCAGTTTATTTTGAGATGTAATTGTTTAACTTAGTTATCTAAGTTAAAATCCGTTTAACTAGTTCTAATTGGTGGATGAGCTAGTGAGAGGTCCAGTGAATTAAATATTATTTAATTCAAATGAAATGATCAATCATATAACTTATAATTCACTATAAATAGTTGTTGCATGTCATTTCTAAGGAAGATCCAGTTGAGATTGGAGTTAAAGGGAAGTAAATTATCAGTTGTATAATTAGAAAATTGTACAGGTCATGAATGAGGTCGTCAAGATGCCTTGGATGTATTGTGGAATCAATTAGTGTGAATTTCCTAATTAATAGGGGCTCAATTTCCTCAGGAATGCGTGAGTAAGGTTGGTCAGATAGGGGCAAGGATTTGGTTAAGTATTGGACCAGACTTGCTTGGATCAGAGTGAGAGAGTCAAAGATAGTGCAGAGAGCTCTCAATCCTGAGAGAAGAATTGTATTGTTTCATATTCTTGACTTAATTTAATATACAAATAGTAGGTTTTTTAGCTGAGGATTTCCCCAGATACATTATTTTGTTGTGCGATTGAAATTATTTCTCTTTCATGTTCATGTGATTGTGCGATCGTAATTGGTTTCTGCAATTTGTAGAATAGATTAAAGTATTTTTTTTTAGCATATTACAAGATCAATTGAACCAATGTGGATTTTATGCATGGTATTAGAGCAAGAATCACTATAGAAGAGAAGAATATGATTTTTTTTTGAATAGGTGAATTGAATTTGCAAATTTTTTCTTTAGGACTAATAACATACCAAGATGTCTTTCTATGGATTGAGACTCGAATATGCCCTTGAGGGTAGTTCAAATTATATATCTTGGAAGGACATGATGGAGGAAATTTTGGAGGAAAACAGACTGAAGGAATTCATAAACAGTGATATTCCTAGGCTAATAACAACAGATGCTCAAAATATTGATGCATGGAAGAATAATGTAGCAAAAGTGAGAAGGATTATGTTAGAAGGAGTTCAAGATCATATTGTCTTGAACCTCCATGAAAAGGAAACTCCATATTCTATGTGGAAGGCCTTAAAAAATTTGTTTCATAATAACAACGACCACATGACGCTGGAACTGAAGGACAAGCTCATAAAGATCAAGATGGAAAAGGGTGACATGATACCAAAATACTTGACAAAGTTCACTCAATTTTGAGATGAGCTTGGAAGTGTTAGTGTGACAATTTTCGAGGACGATTCAGAGAGCCTAACACTTATAGGCCTTCCCAAGAGCTGGCACAACTACCAGGATTCAGTGAATGGGAGGAAGAAGCTACTAGAGTGGGAGCGATTGTGATCCGACTTGGTGTTGAGCCCCAAAGATGTCCTTTTCTTTCACCCAATTTCACTTCATTTCCTTTGTCCCTTATCAATTACACGCTTAAATGATCAATAGGATTAATTAAAGTCACTTTAGGAATGTATACAATGACTGACTTGCTATATTTTCGTGGTTTTGTTGTTGTAGTAATTTTTGACTAAACTCAGCTACAAAATGCAGCCATTCTGTAGCTAGTCGCCTATTCCGCAACTATCTTCATGTTCTCATAGGTTACAGGTGTCACTTCAAAGAAAAACGCATATGGGTGAATTCCACAACACTCCCCCATCATTTCTTGCTCTCTACGAAGTCTGAGCAAGAATCTATAGGTGGTTATGCACGTGGAAGAGATCAAAACTAAGAAGCAGATTCCTACCAGGACAGGGACTCTACAGATGTCTCCAGCAAGAGTACGAAGCTTCCACAAGAGTTCTAATTTGATTTTAATTGGGAAAGACACTTATCCCTATTTCCTCTCAAGGGTAGTTATGTATTTATTTTATAAGAATGACTCGGGAGACCAAGAGACAGCTAGCTAGATTGATGTTTTGTTGTTAGATCTAAAAAGTCCGTAATACTCTGTTTCTGAAGAATTTTCTCTTTAATGAAAGACATTCAACTTCATTGCATGATCTAAGGAAATCTTGAGGATATTTGTATGCTAATCCAGTGGTAGAGGGGCCCTACTGCCCGAGAAGATTTGTGCATATTGTTTAGATAAGTAACTTTAGCCTTGTTTCATTCGTAATTCAACTAGTTTTCTAAACTTTATGTTTTTATGCTCATTCACATCAAATGTTACAACTAGTCTTGTTCTTACGAATTGTTCCAAAATATCACTAACAATGAATGAGACATAGCTGTGGTGTTTTAGAGTCTAGTTGTATTTTTCTGAACTTCATATTTTTATGCTCACTGACATCAATTGTTACAGCCAGTCTTGCTCTTATGAATTGTTCCAAAATATCACTAACACTGAATGAAATAGAGCTGTAGTATTTCAGTGATTAGTTGCATTTTAGTTTAGTTGTAAAACTCCGGAGGTTAATGGCACTCTATTTCAATTCTATTCACTGTATTTTAAGTTTGATTGATTGCATTCTTGTTCAGTTCTGTTTAATGCATTTCCAGTTTCATTAGTTAGTTGTATGCTAGTTCTGTTCCATTAGACTTCAAGGCCTTCATTATTTACAAACTACTCTTGTTATTAATTTCTTCCAACACATCATCATATAGACAAGAATTAGTGATATCAATTCAAGGCCTTGACTATTCTGCAATATCTTATAATTTTACAAATAGCCTTTTTTTTCAAAACTATTCCAAAAGATTTCTAACTTTCGAATGAGGCTTAGTACTGACAATTTGAGTTGCAGAATGGATTAATTTCAGTGTCATAGGATAATTTAGAATAGAGTCACTCACTATGTTGCAGACTATCTTTTCCAAATGTGTTCCAACAAATTTCTAGCCATGGATGAGATTTTCTCTGTGATATTGTAGATTGTTGTTTACTTAGAAGAACCTCATTGCATTAAAATTATCCTTTTCTCAAGTTATTCCAACATATTTCTAATGAATTAATTGGACTGAGTTCATGTTATGAGTTATTGAATTTATGTTATGAGTTATTTTTCTTGTTAAATTTTTGCATTTTCTGTTTTCAAGTGCCATACATAGTTTAGAATAGGTTTTGCTCAGTTTTAGTGTGACCAACAACTTCTCTTTACCAACACTTAGTTCTTTTCCTCTTAGAATAAAAACACAAAACCAAAAACAATGGAAAAACACTAAACACAACGTAGTGAGAAACAGATACCTAGACACATATAGTGCACTTCACTTCAACAGTTTACTAACCCTGGTTGAAAATTTATGACATCAATTTAGGAACACTAAGTTGAGCAGACACTTGGTACAAGAAGAGATTCGGCATAACACCAGAGATGGATCCTCATCAAATACTGATGATGAGGAGAACCATACCTTGGATGGAAAGGGGAAGAAAGGGAAAATTTAGGTGTCCCATTCCAAATCATATTCTGGTCAGGAAGACAAGAAGCGAGATTTGTCAAAGATAAAATAATTTCACTATCATTAGCTTGGACTCTATGCTACAAAGTGTATGCACAAGAATACTGGAAAGAAGCCCTCAGGAGGAGTGGTAGGTGAGGCACTTGCTTCACAGTATGAGTTGGATTTCACTCTCATTGTGTGCATGGTGTCATCGGTGATGGGTTTTGTGTGGTACCTGGATAGTGGAGCTTCATTCCATATGATCAACAACAAATAACTCTTCAATAACTTGGAGGAGAAGGATATCCAAATGCACATCAAGCTGGTAGATGATGAGAGGTATAATACGATCGACATAGGTACAATTACCTTTCATAGGGAGTCTAGTAATCCTCTCACATTAAAATATGTCATGTATGTTCCCGGTTTAACGAATAATTTAGTTTCAATTGCTATGTTTGAATATTGAGGCTATGATGTGATATTTAGCAAAGGAAAGGTGTTCCTTCATCAAAATATACAGGACATGTGAATAAGATTGGGGTTCAAGTAAAGAACCTATACAAATTGGATGTAGAATATTGTGCTGCCTTGATCATGAAAGCATAGAAGGTGTAGAGCCGAGACATCGGTGAGTTATGGCATAGAATATTAGGCCATATACACCATGGCACTTTGAAGATCATGCAATAGATTTCTACATGACTTCCCAAGGGTGCACTTGAGCATCAAGATACATGCAAAGGGTGTACATTGGGGAAGTGCACCTAAGCCACCTTTCATGATAAGAAAATCTAAGCAAAGGTGATCCTTGAGAGAGTTCACTCATATGTGTGTGGATCGTTCTCAATAGCCTCCGTAGAAAAACATAGGTATTATGTGATTTTTGTAGATTATTTTTCACACAAGTATTATATTTTCTTCATGCAAAAGAAATATTAGACATTCTCAAAGTTTTGTGAGTTAAAAGCACTTATCGAGAAAAATACAGGGAAGAAGGTGAATTCTCTCACAAGTGAAAATGGTGGATAATATGTATCGAACGAATTCAAGAACGTCTGTGATTTAGAAGGAATTAGACAATAATTTATATCACCTCATAACCCACAACATAATGGGGTTCCAAAAAGGAAGAACACAACTATTGTGGGAGCGGCACAGGTGATGCTACATGATCAGAGCCTATCGTTGCATCTGTGGGCTGATGCATGCAACACAACAGTATTTGTGTAAAATAAAAGTCCTCATCGGATATTGATCCAAATTTAATAAGGAATGAGACATAATACAGATATAATCATATATATATATATATGCAACAGAAATAATATTTCATTTCATTAATATCAAATACTAAAAATGCTTACAGATAGAATTGAAAGGAACTAGCTCTGGCGATGTTGGCTTATCTCTAAGAAGAGATGTGGCGGCTGCATGTCTTTGAACTGTGTTACAATGAGGATCAAGGGACTTTTTATTATTGAACAATAATAGAAAACCCTAAAAACCCAAAACCCTAACCCGAGGATATGTTACACGAGGAGATGGGCCCCATTGGGGTTAGTTGGGCAGCCAAATTCCTGGCGTCATAACTTGGTCATATTATCTTCATTTGGCGCATATGATACCTCATTGGAAATATCTCTCTGAAGAGTACAGTTTTTTCCGCAGTCCCCTGCCTCCAACTATGGGATTGCAGCGGACCTCAAAAAACATCATTTATGGGGTCATTTCTCTAGAAGTTCAGGACCCTAAAATTGCTAAAAATAGTAAATAAGAAAATTGATGAAATTTTCTAGGTGGAATAGGCGGGTGGCCACCAATATCCACCTAGATTAGATACTTGGGATGAGTGCACTAGAGGAAGCATTTTCAGGTAAGAAACCATATGTGGCGCATTTTAAAATTTTTGGTTCATCATTTTATTGCCATGTAACTAAAGATTCCAGGAAGAATCTAGAGCCAACAACTAGTTGGGAATATTTGTGGGGTACACCGATACACCTCACAACTATCAGGTGTAATTTCAAGCACACAAGATGACAATGGTCAGAAGAGATGTGAAATTATATGAATAAAAGGTCATGTGAATTTCCCTTGAGAGGGAGCTTCAGTTGCATGCATTTGAGGAGCTCTTGGCTCCAAAAGAAGAACCTAAATATGTGGAACAACCACAAGTAGAGGAAAAAAGATTGGAATCACCCACTCATGTAGAGACATCTTGAGACGAAAGGAAGCGCACCAGAGAGGCTGACAAGTTGGTGCTTGATACTAGAGAGAATGTGGGAGCATCCGCATCACAGTGCAGATAGAGAAGCTCCCCAGAGCGGTACACATGATACATAGATCTTATGAGTGAGAGTGTAGAGATAGAACCATACTCTTTCGAGGATGCAGTTAAAAAACCATTTTGGGTTGATTCCATGGTTGAGGAGTATGAATCCATTATCAGAAATAATGCATGGGAAGTTGTCCCAAGATAAGAGGGGAAGTCAGTTGTAGGATCCAGGTGGATCTACATGGTGAAGCAGGCAACAGATGGGAGTGTGGAGGATCAAAAGTCCATATTTTTGGCTAGAGGGTTCTCTCGAGTGGAGGGGATTTATTACGATGAGACCTTTTCACCAGTCGCAAGGTACTCATCAATCAGATCCATCCTTGCACTTTCAGTGCAGATGGGATGACAAATACATCATATGGATGTAAAGACAACCTTCCTCAATGGAGTGATTGAGGAAGAGATGTACATTGAGCAGTCGAAAGGTTTTGATACCTTTGACAGAGAGTCCCATGTGTGCAGAATCAAGAGAATGATTTATGGATTGAAACAAGCACCTCGTGCTTGGTACACCAGGATCGAAAACTACTTCACCGAGTTGGGATTCACCAAGAGTGAAGAAGATGCAAACCTTTACCATATTGTGGTAGAAGGTAGAATTTTTATCGTTGTACTTTATGTCGATGATTTGATATTGACTGGTGATGAGAAACTCATCAAGTCTTGCAAAGATAATATTGCAAGATAATTTGAGATGAAGGACATGGGCCTCTTGCATTATTTCCAAGGATTGGAAATATGGCAAATAGATGGGGAGATATTTGTATCTCAAGGCAAGTATGCCAACGCCATTCTGAAGAATTTCCACATGGAGGGAAACAAACCCATGGAGACTCTTCTAGCAAGAAACTGGAGGAAGGAGTATGATACTTCAGGTGAAATAGTAGATGCTACCATCTACAAGTAACTTGTGGGTTCACTCATGTATTTGGTGAACACACGACCAAACATATCTTATGTGATTAACCAACTTAGTCAAGCTACAGTTAAGCCTACCAAGCTATTTTGGAAGGCAAGGAAGCATGCGTTGAGATACCTCAAAGGCACTATAGAGTTTGGGCTATGGTACATGAAGAAAGAGGTAGTGAAGCATCAAGGCTTCACATATGAAGATTGGGTAGGGAGTCCATCCGACAAGAAGAGCACATCAGGGATCATCTTCAACATTGGATCAACAACAGCAATTTCCTGGTACAACAGGAAACAAAGATCAGTTGCACTCAGTTCAGTAGAGGTAGAGTACATGGCGGCTAGTCAGGCAACATGTGAGGCCATATGGACAAGGAAGATACTTGTTGGTTTGTTTGGTCAAACTCGATTAATTGTAATAATCATAGTAAAAATCATGGTAATTTATTGTAATAATCATAGTTGCATCAAACTCGATTAATTCAGTTTTTCATGTTAGGTCCAAGCATATTGATATCTGGTATCAACATCTCAGAGATTGTGTACAGAGGAGGATTCTGTCATTAGATTACATTCCCAGGGAGGATCAGGATGCATACATATTGACGAAAGAATTGTCAAGAGGAAAATTTGAGTTCCACAGACGCAAGGTCAGGGTAGCAGACAATCCCTTTCTTGTTGAGAGGGAGTGTTGAAATTGGAAACAAGAAGACGATTCTAATTTAATTTTCCCTTAATTAAATTAGAAGGAAATTGTAATTCCACATCACATGATAGCTTGTACGAGTTAAATGAGTTGGGAAGACTTAGTTAGCTCAGTCAATTCGAGTTTGGGATCAAACTGAAGGCATGTAGAGTTCACTCTAAGTTTTACGGGGTCCAATTGCAGTTTATTTTGAGTTGTGATTATTTAACTTAATTATTTAAGTTAAAATTAGTTTAACTAGTTCTAACTGATGGATGAGGTAGTGAGAGGTCCAGTGAATTAAATCTAATTTAATTCACATGTAGTGATAAATCAAATAACGGATAATTCTCTATAAATAGTTGTTGCATGCTAGTTCTAAGGAATACCTAATTGAGATTGGATTTAAAGGGAAGTAAACTATCAGTTGTAAAATCAGAAAATTGTACAGGTCATGTATGAGGTCATCAAGACGTCTTGGATGTATTGCACAATAAATTAGTGAAATTTCCTAATTAATAGGGGCTCAGTTCCCTCAGGAATGCGTGAGAAAGTCTAGTCAGACAGGTGCAAGGAATTGGTTAAGTATTGGACCAAACTTGCTTGGATCAGAGTGAGATAGTAAGAGATAGTGCAAAGAGCTCTCAATCCTGAGAAAAGCATTGTATTATTTCATATTCTTGACTTAATGAAATATAAAGCTAGCAGGTTTTTTTAGATGAGGATTTCCCCATATACATCTTTTTGTTGTGCGATTAAAATTCTTTCTCTTTCTTGTTCATGTGATTGTGCAATCACAATTTGTTTCCGCAATTTGTAGAATAGATTCAAGTATTTTGTTTTAGCATATTACAAGATGAGTTGAATCTATGTGGATTTTCTATAATATTAATCCAACTGAATAATACAATAGTCTAGGGATCCCGTACCGGGGATAATGTCCCTCATACATCCACAAGTACAAGATACAAAAACTAGGGCTTTGTGTTAGTCCATTGACAGCCAATCTACCCTCAACAAGATACTTTGACCATCTGGCCGATGTAGCGCACTCTCTCAACTCCTCTCGATCATACCCTATACCTTCCCGGTCCATTAGCTCTCTATCTGCAACAACACCAATTTGCATCTATAAATTATCCAAGTCCATATAGCAACTAAACCTCAGCTATCCAATCTACTCACTAGTTGTGCCTTATTATATCAAGGACACAACACATCAAGACTTCGCGCCCAACCATTTCTCCTCGGCTACTCAGGGACTTATTCCCACTATGGTCTCCATGCGTTGCTCAAATAAAGAGTAACATAGGGCACAGAGGGCTGCCTCCTATCACTGCAAGATGACCATCTCTCACAATGAACACAAGCTAGGAGGATTGCCTATCTTTTGCTGTAGATGTCCTTCTCCACACGATAAGTCTAGGAAGACGTTCACTTCTGCTCTCCAAAACACCTTGGATCTAAGTGAGACTTATCTTTGGATCTGCAATCATGAATTCATGCAATCACACTGCGAATTCCTGCAATCATGCACGAATTCCTGTAATCACACTTGAATTCATGTAATCGAAAATTCCTGCAATCACACTCGAATTCCCATAATCGTGAATTCCTGCAATCACACCCGATTCTTGTAATCATGAATTCTTTCAATCACACCCAAATTCTTGTAATCATGAATTCATTTTCTTGGCTTCACATGAGAAAGAAGTGTAATGATTGGATGATAAATGAGGCTCCTCTTCACTCCTATTTATATACTTTAATGTGGTGTTAAAAAACATGTCTTGTGGCACACCAACACGCTAACCTGACCTGACTTATGTGCCACAAAACCAATCAATAACATAGAAAAATGCATATCTCATGATAGACACCTCAGTTTTGAGTGATTTTCATTGCCCCCTTTTCCCTAAGGGTCCTCTAACCATACATCCATGTGTGCCTCATGGTTTCACACCCACATGCTTGGGTGAAAATCCCACATGCTTGGGTTCTAAGCCCACAAGCTATACTTTTGTGCCCATTCGTCCACAATCCTCAAGCCTAGGGTTTGGAGTACCTCCTAAGCTACAAATCTCAAAAAACATTAATTTCATTTTATTTTAGAAGCATGTGTACATTAAGTAGTTGGAAACCAAAGTGGAGAGGAACTTTTTTCAATTTACCAGGAATTTTTTCCAATTTACCAGTTGTGTGGCTACTTCTAGTGGTTGGTATAATGGTATGATCAAGAGAATTATCCCTCTTTTTTCTAGCAATATTATTGCAACATGCTTCTTTTGTGTTGTTATGATTATGATTGATATGGGTATGAGAATTATAATTGTGAGTGGTTGTGACGTTACTTGGAATTTGATTTTGAATGACCCGCCACCCTAAATGAATTGTTGCAAACAAATTTCTTAATTCGTCTGCACAAAAATAATATTTTTGTTCTTTATCCCTTTTTTCTATAGGCTCAAATTTATATTGTTTAACTAAGTTACGTTGTCCATTCCCTAGTTACATGTTCAATAAAGCTATTTGCTATGAGTTCTGAGGCTTTATGTATTTTACGAAACAACTTGTACATCATGGAGAGATCATCTATCTTCTCTTCTTTCAAAAAGGGATCACAACCTAAGCATTCTTTCCCCAAAAATTGGATCCCATACTTGGAAAGGATTGTTTGTTTTACTTTATTTAATAACTTCTTACACTTATATTATTAGAATGGTTACAAAACTAACTTGGCAACAACTTCCTTCTCATGTTTCAAACATTGCTCCACCTTAAGCATATAAACTGGACAACAATACTTCACAGACCATAAAGCAACATTTCGAGAATAGTAAGCTATAGTAGCGTCCAACATTGTTTCTTTATAATCATGGTTTCCACAAAATGATTTTGTGTCATCCATTTTATGATGTCCCATCTCGCCAATGAAATAAACAACACTCCTCAATAACGCATGACCAATTGTTTCTCCATCCCTCTCTTTATCAACAGGATAAATAACATAATTCATCACATTGTCTCGTAATTCTTCATAGACGATTTTGAAAACACCTCATTGTATTTTTGGAGAGATTATAAGTTTCTATGATCTCATAGTTATAACGTTGAATATCATCAAAAACACAATCTAAATAATTAAAAATGTGTGATAGCCTTCTAAACAACACCTTGTAAATTTCCCAAAGACCCACGAGTTCTTTTAACCTTAACTCATCATCATGTTGTGTACTCAAAGTCGGTAAAACAATATTTTTGTTACACTCTTTATTGGATTTCTTGTGTAATTCAAACAACTAATATGTATAGATATGTGAGGAATTTTGCCTGCACATGTTGCATATAGTTGTGTAAAGATTGATGTACTCTTCTCCAATAAACTCACCACACCCCTCAATTCCTTCTAGGATGTTTCTTGGCTTTATGATACCCTTGTACACAATAAACCATCCTTTCTCTAGCGTCATAATATTTCCCTTGTTGTTGTTCTTGCTTTGAACCTTGCTATTGTTTTTTCTCAAGTACACATTACCATGTTTCATGGTGCTTTAGTCTTGTATTTTCTATTGTTATTGCTCTTGCATTTTCCTTGTCATTGGGTATAAACAAAGGAAATTTGAAAAGAGGTAGGAGGCACCACAATAGATGTTGATGAAAGATTAACAATATTTTATGCATTTGGCTTTACTTCTCCACTCCTTTCCTTGGGGATATTAATTGTCGTAGAATTATCTGAACCACATCCTATACACCTTTTATAATATATATTTCCATTCTTCTCTTTATTGACATGGAGAGTCCCCATATTTTCAGTAACAAATGTTGTAGTATTATCTGAATTGCATTCAAATTCCATGCTTTGCACATCCTTTTCCTAGTTAGAATATTTTCCATTGCTAGTTTCTTTCAAGTCAATGTCAACTTCCATTGTAAGTGTTAAATATGGTGTTTTAAAAGCTTTCAATGATAATGTAAATTACATTTTTTATTTTTTGTAATGATTCTCGAGTTTCACTTAATAGTTCAAATCTAGATTTATGACATTCACTTGATTCCTCGAAATATGTATCCATGACTTCAGGATCGAAGCTTAATGGTAGCCTTGACGTGTCTCTGGTGCAACGGTTGAATGACCAGAGAGTTAAACAACTATGATACTACTGCAATAAACACCAATGTTTTGTTTGCACTTAAAATATAAATACACAATGTATTGTAAATAATATATATTGATAAGATGATAGAATGAATATGATAATTGAATGTTGCAATGAGGGTCCTATTTATATATTAGGCAAGGTTCCCCTATACAAATAGTCATGTCCTTTGTACATGTCTATTCAATAAATAATTATTAATTAATATAGATATTTATGTTTGTTACAGGCACCATGAAACGTTGAAGGCATCATCCATTAGGGGAATTTTGAGGTCTAAAATGGGCCTCCTAAGGAACTAATAAAATAATAGCTAAACCAATAAAATAATATTTATGAATTTTCAATTCACTTTTTGCACCACAATCCATGTAACCATAGTTAAATTCAATTCAAAAGTTGTACTAAAATAAAATTAATAAAAAAATTGTATTGATGTGACTATAAATAAGAATAATATTTTCAAGAAAAATTCATATCACTGAACAACTAATGCATTTGTCCTTTGTACTTAAATAACTTAAAAGAAAATACAAATGTAAATTTATAAATTCTTAATTATAGTATATGTTATTAATTAAAATTTACACTATTTAAATTGTATAATAACAAGTAAATAATATACTATATAAAAATAAAATAATCTAATATGATATAATATAATATAATATAATAAATGTATAGGGATATGCATTGTTTCTTTCAAGAAACATGAAATGACAATAATATATTTTCATTCAAAAAGTGTGAAATGACATTTATTATGAGTACTTTACTTTGACGTTAAAAGTACTTAGAGCACTACCATGGTTAACCATGAGTTTTTATCCACCATTGAGAATGTGACAAGTAAGTACCTTTAGCTCAAGCAATGCCACCTCAACCATTAGGGATGATGTCTTCCCCTAAAATGTGATTGGCTGTCATAAAGTGAATTTTGATTGTACATTTTCCTTAGGAGGCCCATTTTAGACCTCAAAATTCCCCTAATGCAAATGATTTTTAAAAAAACAATAAAATACCCATATATTTTAACAAAGCACAACACATAGCCAATCATACCAAGCTATTTCTACGGTAATTACCTTTTTCTTTTGTTTTTAATGACATAATTTTCATATGCAAAGAAATAAACTCCATTATTCCATTAACTATAACATAATCATAAATATAGAGAAAAGAGACTATTCACATATTCACTTGTATCTAAATTTGGTGAAATAAGGACTTCTTGAATTTTTAATTGTTTTTAAGTGTAATGAGGGTGTCAAGTGATTTGGGCATGTCATCCTCTTACCTTCGTTATCTCATATTATCTTATGAATTCTCCTTATATCCACCAACCTATGCCTAATCCAAATAAACTTCTAAAATATATTCCATCGAGTTGATCTATTTTTCTTCATTCCAAATCCACATAATTTTTTTATAATATTATTGATTGAATTGGGTTTCTCAAGTTTAGGTTCTATTTTTCTTAGGTTATATGTTTTGGTTGGGGAGAACATCATAGCTACTCTAAAGGACCATTAACAACTTACTCTATGACTGTTCAAATAAAGTAGATATATTGATTTTCTTTCTTTCAATTCCAAGATTTTGAAAAATAGATTCTTTCAATGTCTTCTTCCAACTACGATCATTCTAAGAGAAGTAATGAAGAGGAAAGAATTATGTTATTACGATATAATTGGTTTTGATATAACACTTCCAACCTTTCTTTCAGATCATCCCGCTCTTAAATGGAATCAATGTATGTATATATATCATTATTCCTAGGTCGGTCTATTATTTTTTAGCATAGATAAAATCAATAACTTCAAACCTTTTTGTTTTTGTAGGGTATAATTTTGCAAAATATTTCACTAGATAATATAGATCTCTTTATAATAAAACAATCAAATGATGGTGTTCTCCAATCTTGCAAGATCCTATAGAGTTGTAAATTTCTCTATCATTCAAAGATTTAAGCTCCTAATATATTTTCTATTCTTTTCATACTTAAATGCACAGGCCTACATTTTTCAAATTATATGGTCAGCTCTGATGTGTTCCATTCTAAAAAATGAAGGTTTTTCCTAGAAGATTTAAATTATATGGTAATTTCAAATATGTTGTATATTTTGTTTTAACCAATGAAAGCTCAAGCTGGAAGTTTGATGAACTAGTAGTTCTATAATATTTGGTTTTGCTTCACTAATTCTAAGAAAAAGAAACAAATGTTTTTCCCATAAAACTTGGAACCCACATGATATTACTCATGTTAATCTCAGAATTTTTGGAGATACTAATGTTTTACTATAAAAACTATGCAATAATTATTGACTATGAAATGGCTTTCTTAGGAAATTTAAATTGGAAGCAACTTCAGTTTCAATGAGTAGAATATTGCAACCATCATTTGTTAGTTTTTGTAGCATCAGATGTGTTCTAGCCACGAAATGTGACGAAGACACTAGAATACATGAGATCTCCAAAACCCAGAAATTGTTTTTGGAAATTCGGCCTAGAAGTGTCTCAATTATATTATTAACCGATTTTTAAATATTTCTTAAGTCTAAACTTAGGGAATATGGTTAATTAACCAATATTAATTGAGATAAGGTGAGAGTAGTCTAGAAACCCACACAGATTGATCCAGATATGATCCTAGCCACTGATTATGTTTTAATCTTGGTCGTTGGTGCTCCAACGACAGATTATAAGAGGAGATCGATGTTGAGTTAAATTATAGAATTATAATTTAACAACATAAATTACCAACCAAGGGTAGGTAAGCTTGTGAGATGTTGTGCAAAGTATATGCAGGCTTATAACTTAAGTGCTTCCTAATTAAATTAGTCACATATACACAATACTAATGTCTCTTTTATGCATCAGCACTTGGCAGCAAAGGCTATGGAGTGGATTGAAACATCCCTCTACAACACTTGATTTTGCTGATGTTGATCAGAAAAGATAAAATTCCAAGCACATAACCATAATAAAATTGATTCACCATTGAAAATCTAAAACCTGATTAAATGAATTTAAACACATTTGTAAAATAAACTTCATCATCCAATCATTCACATATGTTGCTAAAACTTAGAAAAGAGAACACTAAATGTGCCAATAAATTTATCACTGCATAAAAATAATTAAAAGAACACACTGTTGTAACTAATGGAGTTGTGAGCAAAGGGGGACCTCCCTTACTCACAACTCCTTCAATATTAAAATGGTTTTCTCAATAAAATGGAAAGAACATGTAGCTTTATATTAATATGGAAAATATTACAGACATGTACAATCTGATATGTTCGATCAGCCCACCAACCCCCTTACAAATCAAACATGGTGAAATTTATACAAGTTTGAAGGCATATGCTTTGCCTGAATTAAAAAAACTACTACGTTGAACTATTTACTATCAATATTGGAAAAAAATGTCAAAAAAAACTCTGTTAAGTCTAATCCATGATTGAAATCATGGATCAGACTAATTTTGTTACATTTTTGGAGCTTTCCCTAATGCGGCCAACGAGAAGAAGATTGAAGATCTAGGTGGTTTCAATGATGAATCTGAAACAACCAATAGGATAACATCCATGTAGGTGGATTTCCCCACAAAACCCATGTTCCTATTCATTTTGAGACTAAGTGGAACATAGGCAACTGTCAATTCTGCTGTAGGAAATTTGGGTGGTTACAGGAAATCTGCATCTATAAGAAATCGTGGAGTGTTTGCAGGAAATTGACGACCACGAGCTATCTACAAGAAATCACAGGGCTGCTTCAAATCATGACTAATCTGCAAAAGACTTCGATCAGTCAACTAGATAATTCAGTTAGGAAACAATCAGCTTAAGGAATACTTTAAAATAAATAAATAAAATGACTCTTTTTAATATAACCTGCATACCTTAAGCACATAGTACCCTCTTGGTCAAAACTTAGGTAATATAATCGAAATAGGTGTAATTCGGGGTCAAAGAGAGTTCAAAAGGGGGAAGAAAGGTCTTATAAGGATGTCAAAATTGAGAGAAATTGGGACTCAACATCTCCTCCACACATAGCTTCTTGCATGTCCCTTAAAAATGTTGCACCCTCAAAAGAAAAATCAGTCCTTGCCATGTGTTGTAGCTACTGCAGCCAAATGGTCTAATTGGGCCCTGCTAGACTCTCTCTGAACCTGAATCATATATGCTTCATTATTTTTCTTCAGGTGATCAATTTGTGCCTATTTCTTCTTCATAATTCGAGCTACCTTCTGATGCTACTCATCATACTCTTTTTGCATGCGTAGGCTATTTTTCCTCAGGGTTTCATTCTCCTTTCGCAGAGCCCGCTCTGACACAGTAAGTTCAGTGATGATGTGTTCCAATTCCTACCGAGACCGCTTTTTTGGGGGAGTCCCCTCACCCTCATGTTGTCCCTAGGAGGACTAGGGAAAACTAGGCTCCTTCTGCCCTTGGTGGTCTTCTATTGTCTTATTCCCACTTTCCTGCAATGGTGGATCTTGTAAGGACATTGCTTCCCATTCCTCTCTGTCAATAAATTCAGTTGTCTCAACCTTCTCTTTCCCCTTGGAAAGGAATTGGGGATTTTCTTTATTTTTATCGATTCTGCTCTGTGGTATCACCTCTTCTGCAATTTCCTTTGTTTCCAGCTTTGCAGCCTGGCTCCTTGTAAATATTTTAGCGGGGGTGGAAGTGCCTTTCAATTTGGGCTTTTTCCTTGTGGTTTTCCCAAACACTACCACCTCTTCATCTTTCATGTCCTCCTTTGTTAGTGGACCACGGGTTCGTGGCTTCTTCCTCTAATTTTCTACTTGATTTTCCTCCTTGGTTTCTGAAGGACCAGAGTCCTTCTCATCCTCCATGAAGTAATTCTCTGTCAAGAATTATTCCCATGTTTTCTTTTGCTTCTGCGGAACCTCTGTCACGATAATTTGTATCAACCCTTGGTGATAGAGGTTCTCCTCTATGTGGGCTGCCCTTTCCTTAGCGGCCGTGGATATTTTCATCAGGGACATTCTCAAATAGTAAGGCAAATTAAAAGGCCTGTCTCGGAAGTAGCTGAGAAGGCGAATATGAAATAAAAATGCAAGCCCAAAATGACCTTCACAGGTTATGTATATCTATAGGAAAAACAATAGATGTCGATACTTAATCCGTAGGTATTCCTGTGGGATCCCTTTACTCCAATCAGTATTTTCATGTTCTTTCCTGAGGAAGGATGAACAAATTCATTTCTCAAACCGTTGATTCTCGAACCGACGCTCCCCTTCTTGTGAGATGTCACAATCTCGAGCCACTAGCTCCTCTCTAAACCAAAATTGGCCATTCCCCACTTGCGCTTTTTCGCCATTTAGATTCAGAGTGAAGGACTTTGTTACCTCTGAATTATGCCCACTGAATTTGTGAAATAGAGGCAACCACCCTGCCTTTTTCAGTCTTTCCTTGCTGCAAGGGTCAACGTCTAACAGTGCGGGACCTTGCAGTTGAAATCTAACAAGGGAACACATTATTTAAATGGCTAGGAACGGGAGAGAACAAAGTTAATTCAGCTCACATAGATGCCTATAAGACTTTGAAAAAAAATTGACAACGATAGTTTAAATTGGAAGTATTAGGTAATGTGGAAACTTTCAAAAATTGCAGGTTGTGATCATGATTCGACCTTCGTAATGGATATCGGGAATAGAACCAAAGGACGTGTCAGAGTCATGATGGTCAGAAATGGAACTCAGTTTATGACGTAACGACTCATAGCCGCATTCTTCTGCAATGGTTACCATGACTTGCATTCATGAAAATTTTAAAAATTAAAGCATCATTACCTTTCACCTTAAGCATCATGTATCCAACCATACTTTACCGATCTTACCTTCCAATGGTCCAGTACTTGGATGACGAATTCCTTTGTCTTGAAATGATAACCCACCTTGAGATCACATCATATGCCAAATTGTATAGTTCATGGTCTTTAACTAATAATGAAAATTATGAATACTTTATCAAATTAATTTAAGCTAATGTTTTTTCTACAATTTGTTCTTTAGAAAATTAGTGGCGTTGCTATAGGAAATGGAACCACAACTGCTGAACGTTCTGCAGGAAATCTTGCTGCAGGAAAATCGTTTCTTCCCCTTTTTGTACAACTCATTGCACATGAATGGAGGTGTTGATGTCGAATGTGCAATGATATCATTGGATTACCAGCCATTAAGTTCATTTGTTAACCAATGTGAGGCATGTCAACATTAATGAGACTGAGGACCAAGATTACACATCTTATGCATCCTATTAGGTCTGAATTTTTGAGTTGTTGTCAAAGATTAGAAGCTCTGTATTTTAGCTCAAAAATGGAAGTGATCAGAATTGATTGCAAACTAAATGAATGTGACCCACCCGTCGCCAAAAATCCAACGCAACTCGTTTCATCTAAAACCGAGTTCGGATGAAGAAGTTATGGTATGTTGATTGCCATTCAAAACAGGGAAAATTTTATAAAAAAATTACAGGTTGATGACATGGCAGCCCTGTCAGCATTCAAGGAATATTCTTCAATTTTTGTCCAATGGGACTGTGACAAGTGTCACTGCTCAATTTTTCAGTTTGGTTTGTGAAGGTGAAAATTTTTGAATGTCCTCCAATGTCCTCCTAAGGTTGAATTCGATTTTTTTTTTATGTGGAGGATATCCCAACCAGGGGTCGCCACATGTCCCTCTGGTGGGCCCTCTCCAACTCCAAGGTCGAATCCATTATTTTTAACATGGTTGGCACATTGAAATTATGCTAAGGTTCAGGTCGAATTTTATTGTGGAGGTTTGATTAATTATATGTGGTGGCATATATTATTTAAGCCTAAGTTTCGAACCATTGGAATGATGGATTATTTTCAGGCCACATATATTTTTATTAAACCTAAGGTTCTAACCACAGGACAGATCTATGTGGGTGAATACATATATTGACCTAAGTCTGAAATATGGCATATGTTATATTGGAGGCGCATTTCTACATACACTCTAAAGTCCGGTGGCATATTAAACTTTGGGTTAAACAATTTTTATGGCGAAAATATTTCATATCGAAAGTTTTAAACCTTATTGCAGGCGGATATATTTATGCGAACAGACATATGGTTATGGCGGAAATATTTCACATAACCAAATTTTTTTAACATTATGGTTTGAAATTACGCCGTGGAACAAAATTAACATGTGGGGGTCGGGATCAAACCCATGACCACCCCTGCACTAGCTCTCTGCCTTACTGCCACACTACCGCCATGGATCTTAATATCCAATGGTTGCGAGTTATATTTACTTTTGATTGGTTTCTCTAGTGGGGGTTCAGAGGGGGCCAACCCCCTCCCAAATGACCTATCCACCTAACCAACGGCGCAGAGCCAATTCAAACGAAGATTATATTAACGTTAATCCATGTATTATGCCACTAATCCGCAGGTTATGTTAATTAAACCCGAATTTTATCAATTGGATAAGCGCACAGTTAAGCCATGCTTATCTATAGTTAAGTGTGTTTAACTGCTAATTAAACCATCAGTTAATTAGCGGCTAATTTAGCGATAGCGCCAGATTCGGTAGAATCCACTAAATTAGCGGCACTGTCTTGAGTCCTTCCAGATTTGGAGGAGAAATTATAGGAAAATTTGTTTTTTCCATAACTGAGCCAATTTTCAACCAATTTTGGCTCAAGAAGAGTCATTATTGGCTAATGGGCATGCTATGAACACATTGGAACAGGTTGCAGAGGCAGAGGAGAAATTTTACAGAGATTTTTGTTACCTTGAATAATTTTGAAGCCTAGGGCCACCAGAAGGGAATGCCATGCCTAGAGCATCTAAAGGCCAAATTGAGTAAATAAATAATCATTTATAATAAATTTCGACATTTTGAACTCATTGGAGTATGTTCCAAGAGAATTTTATGCATGTAAACAACAATTTGAGCTCTATTGAGCTAATATAGAGGTCCAAGCCATGAAAGCTGGACTAAGGAGAAGTAGCCCAAGAGGGGTGAACTCCTTCATCAAAACTCTATTTTAATGGATCAATTGTGACAGTTTGTTTTTATTTATGTTGCTATTGTTCGGCCTTTTAAATTCATATTTTATACTTTCAAATTCACTCATAAAACTCAGTTTAATTTCCTGTTTTGACACACATAAGCAAAAAGGGAACATGTACATCAAGCATAAGATCAGTAAATATGTTTTATATCTGGAAAATAAAATTAGCACAACAAAACTAAAAATAAAATTCAGATTAAGTTTGTATCAGAGCTCAAGGTTGCTAAGTTTATTTTCTTGATAGTTGTTTGAGTTTTATGTAAGTTTAATGGTTGCAAATTTGTAATGCTGACAAGGTTAAAGTTGCAGAAAGGTGAAGGGAAATTGTTGGTTGCAAGTCCTGAGATTGGGACCAGAAGAAGGAGAGCTACAAGAGCACCATCTTAACCCAAATTTCCACTCATAGCTTCACTTGAATAACCTTAAGTTTTGTCTCAAGAAGCTAAGATTGAAAATGTACAAGTTGTGCAAGAAGCTGAGTTGATTGAAGAGGTACAAGCATCACAAGTTGAGCTTGAATCCATAACCATCGTGTCAATTGTTGGAGAGACTCAAGGATATTCAAAAGAGGAATATGTCAATAGACTTCAAATAAATAAGGAGGATGGCTAAAGTTATGTTTGATGTATTTACTGTTGGGATGGCAGGAGAAGGTTCTAAGCCTCCATATGGAGAAGGAACTTCATATGGTAAGAAGGATGAAGAGAAGAGTTCAAAGGGTAGTGGAGGAAAGTTACACCATATTCATCATCCTCATCATCTCCATCAACATCATCTTCCACTTCCACTACAAAAACCACTCACACTCACTCAAAAGCCACAAAATGAAAAACTCCATTACTCAATTTGGACATTAAGTTTGAAATTCCCATGTACAATGGCGAGGTAAATGCAGAGAGATTTGAAATTGGATACGTCACTTGGAGTTGTATTTCAGAATTCATAACCTTCATGAAGACGACATAAAGATCCAGTTGGCTTCATTAAGGCTACAAGGAGTAGCACTAGTTTGGTGGGAAGCAAAGACTCAAGAGGAAATGAAAATCCATGGTAAGATATCCATTTCTTGGGTTGAGTTTATTTCTTCCATTAAAATACATTTTTATCCTTTAGCTTATATGAAAAATTCCATTATGAGTTGGCAAAATTTTAGGCAACTCAAGGGTCAAACAGTTCAAGAATATACCCAGGATTTTAGGAAAAGGGCTTTGTTGTTAGGAATAAACTTGAATTCCCAAGATACACCCTTGAAATACATTGGGGGTTTACATTCCTATTTGAAACATACTATCCTTATGTTTAACCCAAGAAATTTAGATGAATTTTGTGTACAAGCCACACACTTAGAGGCAAGAGGGAAACAAAACATGGATGAGAAAAGTGAAAGTGAGGGTAAAGGAAAGGGAAAGTTTTATGGAAGAGCAAAAATAAATAGCTCCGTAAAAAGAGAGAAGGAAAAAATCACATGCAAAATTATTCAAATATTGGCCATGATGAAGACCATTGTTGGAAAATTCATCCAGAATTGAAACCAAACAGACTGGAAGCCAAAGAGAAGGGTAAAATAGTTGCTCTAGTTGAATATGACTTAGGGCCAGATTCAGAAGATGAGACAAAGATTACAGCCATGGGTTTGAAAGGTACACATATTGCAAGCACTAGTTCTTCAAATTACTCAAATGATATTCATGATGAATATACAAGAACAAAAATTTTCCATATTAGATTTGTCTCTAACCGTACCAAGATTGATATAATTTTTTATAGTGGGTCACAAGCTAACTTGATTTCTGAATACTTGGTTAAGAAACTAGGCCTTGAAACTATTAGACATCCAAGACTATATCCTTTGGGTTGGATATGCAAGAATGAAAACTTTCAGGTTACAAGGAAGTACTTACTAAGAATCGCCATCAACTCAAACTTTCTTGATGAAGTTGAGCTTGATGTGGTGTCGCTTGAGATATCAGGATATCGTATTGGGAAGTCCTTATCTGTATGATAGGAAAGAAATATTTCATCGTCATGAGAATAAGTATCACTTGTTTAAAGATTGCATTGAGTACATAATTAGAGCACATAAGAAGAAGACAAGTTTGTCTCTTATACATGTAAGTGAAATGAAGAGAATAGTGAATGCAAGTCAGAACTTGAGAATGTTGATGATCAAACAAAGAGATGTTTGGAATCAAACTTTTCAAAAAAATGCTTATGCTTGTAATGAGTTGTTTCAGGATGTTAATAGGTTTCCTCTGAAATAAGGTGAACAAGATGTAAAACATTTATAGCAGTCAACATCAGTGTTGAGCAGTGTTGGAAACAAGATGTCGGTGCAAGAGAGTGCAAAATTCAAAGAGAAAGCGACAAATAAGCTTGGAAAAGAAGGCATGGGCTACACAAATTATGGTTTATGGTTTCCAAAAGGTACATGGAAATGGCAAAGATACTTGGCCAAGAGTCGACGCAAGTACATAGCAAAAGCAACAAATAATCGCCATGGTGGTAGTGTGCAAGGTGAGAAAGTTTTTAAGTTTCCTTTGATTAATGACCAAGGTAGGAACAAGATGGTTTCTGCAAAAATAGCTTTATGTTCTGCAAATTCAGAAATATTGCAGCATGACGGTGTCAATGAAGCAAGAGAAGGTCGCAAGAATCAAGGAAAAAGTTGATTTTTTTGTGAAAAGCTCCAAATGGTGAAATTGGGAAAATTTCAGTGGATAGAGACTGGAAGGGTGAGGGAACAGTACCCTCATCCACATGATCAGCAATCATAGAGCTTTTGGGGTCTAAAAGGCTTCTAGTGGGGAGGAATGATCAGAGGCTCAATATTTTAGCTCAAAAATTAAATTACTCGGAATTGATTGCAAACTAAACGAACATGATCGACCTGTTGCCAGGAATCCAACACAACTCGTTTTGTCGAAAACCGAGTTCGGATGAAGATGTTATAGTATGTTGATCGTCGTTCAGAACAACAAATTTTTATAAAAAAAAATTGCAGTACATGTACCAGATGATGACATGGCAGCCTAATCAGCATTCTGGGAATCTTCTTCAGTTTTTGTCCAATGGGATTGTGACAAATGTCACTACTAGATTTGCCAATTTGGTTTGTGAAAGTGAAAATTTCCCAATATCCTCCAATGTACTCCTAAGGTTGAATTCAATTTTTTTATGTGGAGGACAACCCAACCATGGATCGCCACTTGTCCCTCTGGTGGGCGCTCTCCAACTCCAAGGTCAAACTCAATATTTTTAACATGGTTGGCACATTGAAATAATGCTAAGGTTTAGGTCGAATTTTATCATGGAGGTTTTATTAATTATATGTGGTGACATATATTATTTAATCCCAAGTTTCGAACCATTAGAATGATGGATTGTTTTCGGGCCACATATATTTTTATTAAACCTAAGGTTTTAACAATGTGATAGATCTATGTGGGTGAATACATATATTTACCTAAGTCTAAACTATGGCATATGTATATTGGAGGTGAATTTGTACACAGACTCTAAACTCCGGTGGTGTATTAAACTTTGGGTTAAACAATTTTTATGGCGTAAATATTTCATATCGGAAGTTTTAAACCTTATTGCAAGCAGATATATTTATGTAGACAGACATGTGGTTATGGCGGAAATATTTTACATAACCACAGTTTTTTAACGTTATGGTTTGAACTTACACCGTGGAATAAAATTAATGCGTGGGAGTTGGGGTTGAACCCATTACCACCCCCGCGCTAGCTCTCTGCCTTACCGCCACACTACCGCCATGGATCTTCATATCCAATGGTTGCGGGTTATATTTATTTTTTATTGGTTTCTCCAGAGGGAGTTCAAAGGGGGCCAGCCCCGTCCCATATGACCTATCCACCTAACCAGCGGCATGGAGCCAATTCAAACAGATATTATATTAACGTTAATCCATGTATTATGCCACTAATCCACGGGTTATGTTAATTAAACCCAAATTTTATCAATTGGATAAGCGCACAGTTAAGCCATGATTATCTATAGTTAAGTCTGTTTAACTACTAATTAAACCATCTGTTAATTAGCGGTGGATTTAGCAGCAAGGCCAGATTTGGCGGAATCCACCAAATTAGCAGAACTCTCTGGAGTCCTTCCAGATTTGAAGGAGAAATTATAGGAAAATTTGTTTTTGCCATAACCGAGTCAATTTTCGACAAATTTTGGCTCAGGAAGAGTCATTCTTGGCTAATGGGCATGCTATGAACACATTGGAACATATTTCATAGGCAGAGGAGCAATTTTACAAAAATTTTTGTTACCTTGAAGAATTTTGAAGCCTAGGGCCACAAAGAGGGAAGGCCATGCTTGGAGCATCTAAAGGCCAAATTGAGTAAATAAATAGTCATTTATAATAGTTTCAAAATTTTGAACTCATTGGAGTATGTTCCAAGAGAATTTGATGCATTTGAACAACAATTTGAGCACTATTAAGCTAATACAGAGGCTCAAGCCATAGAAGTTGGACTAAGGAGATGTAGCTTAGGAGGGGTGAACTCCTTCATCAAAAATTTGCTTTAATGGATCAATTGTGATGGTTTGTTGTTCTTTATGATGCTATTGTTCAGCCTTTTAAATTCATACTTTATACTTTCAAATTTACTCATAAAACTTAGTTTAATTTTATGTTTTGACACACATAAGCAACAAGGGAACCTGTATATCAAGCATAAGATCAATAAATAAGTTTTATTATCAGAAAATGAAATTAGCACAGCAAAAATAACAATCAAATTCAGATCAGTCGAACCCCCTGTTGAGATTCAACAAGAAAATTTTAGCACCCACGCCTATTGCATTAAGCACTTACACTAGGGTGGGGCCCACAGTGTTATTTTTGGTGCATGTATATTTTAGTTATCCCTTAATTAAGATGGGAAATAAACTGTAATCTATTCTCAATAATAACATGTAATAGTTAACTGAGAGTGATAAACTCAGTTAGCTAGTGGATTTTGAGTTAGAGGTAGTTGGTGAGGCATGCAGAGTAATTCTAGTTGTAACAGAGTTCAAAGTGCAGTGGTGCATTAGTTAATGCAAGTTGTAATCAGTTTAACTCAGTTAAGTGAGTTTAACTCAGTTGTGCTAGTTGTAACTGCTTGATACACTAGTGAGAGATCAAGTGAATTAAATATTAATTAATTCATAATTAGTGATCTCACATGCAACTGAGGGTTTACTATTATTAGTTGCATGCATGTCAGATCCAGTGGAGACCCAATTGAGATCTAGGTGAAAGGGATGTTGACTATCATTTGTAGGATTATTGGGTTGCACATATGCAACCAAACACCCATTGTAGTGCCCATGATACTTGCACAATCAAGGAAGGCCAAAATTCATATTCTTTAGGGATTGCATTCATCAGGGATTGCGCAAGAAAGACAGGTTGTCTGGAGACAGTAAATTGGCTAAGTATTGGTCAGTTTTTGTTGGGTATGTGTTATATTTTTTCCATGACTAAGCACATGCGGGGGGATAAGAGGGGGGGCGATAGCTCACAGGGGAGGCAGTAGCCCCCCCTGTAGGGGTTCGGGGCAACGCCCCGGCGAAAATTTTTGGTCCTTAATTTCCGGTGGGTAGTCCGCGCCCATGGTTTTGTGCGTGGTTTTGCACATGGTTTTGGGGTACGATGGTTTTCGGCCCCTGGTATTTTTGTAGATCCGGTCAAGGGAACTACGATTATGTTCTAATCCAGGGTTAATTGATTAGGGTTTATGTATACTTCGGCATGTATATATATGTGTTGTAACACTAAAAGGAATATAATGAAAAATCAAGTTGGTTGTCTCGATTTGGGATCCAGGGGAAAATCTCTGTGTTTATCTGTTTTATGTTTTATGCTCTCGCTATTGTTTAATTTCTGTTATAAGATTCATGTGTAGATCACTTATGTTCAGGGTTAAAACCTACATTTGGTATCGGAGCAGTTTCAGCTTCAAGGGGACGCCTTTGCTGCTGAGGGTTTTTTGCTCGGGCCTGAGGTAGACCCTATTTAGTGGGAGATCTGCGGGATCGATTCTTGCGGTGAAAGAAGATGGCAAGTGGCGGAAAGATAGAGATTGAGAAATTTAATGGTTAGAGTTTTGAGTTGTGGAAGCTCAAGATGGAGGATCTACTGGTGGATAAAGATCAGTGGATCGCAGTAGATCCAGGTACTAAACCAACGGCAATGTCAGATGAAGACTAGAAGAATCTGGATCAGAAGGCAAAGAGCACAATACGATTGTGTGTCTCAGATTCAGTATTGTTGAATGTATCTAGGGAAGCTACGGTGAAGACCTTGTGGGACAAGCTAGGGACTTTGTACCAATCTAAGTCTCTGGTGAATAAATTGTTTCTAAGGAAAAAGTTGTATAACCTGAAGATGAAGGATGGAGACTCTGTGACAGAGCATTTGAACGCCTTCAATACTGTGGTAAGTCAGTTGTCATATGTTGATATTAAAATCTCAGATGAAGATAAGTGCATGAGTTTGTTTTGTTCTCTACCAGACTGTCCCACGGTCTGGTTATTGCAATAGGTAGCAATACAACTACCTTGAATTTTTATGACATTGTCTCAGCCTTGCTATCGAAGGAAATGAGACGAAGAAATATGGAGGGTCAGAATGGAGATGCCTTATCTGTACGAGGAAGGTCCCAAAACAGAAACAAGAATAAGGTTTCGAGTGCGAGATCTAAATCTAGAGGGAGATATAAATCTCCTGGAAAGTTTGTAAAGGTGTGCTGGAAATGCGGAAAGGAAGGGCACTACAAAAAGGATTGTAGATCTAAAGCTCCTGAGAAAGGAAAGGGATCTGATGATGCTCATGTCACGGAAGGCAAAAGCCACCTCGGATGAAGGTGGGGATGTGTGTTTGGCTTCTTCTTCAAATACACATGTAGATCATGACGCATGGTTGATTGACTCAGATGCATCCTTTTACTTCACTCCTCATAGGGAGTGGTTTTGAGAGTATGAGAAGTATGATGGTGGTGATGTCTTCTTAGGTGATGATAGGAAGGCCAGAATCATCGGTCATGAAAAAGTAAAGTTGAAGCTGCAAGGTGGAAGGATTAGAACACTTCTTGGTGTTCTGCATATTCTTGCATTGGCCAAAAATTGGATTTCTGTAAGCAAGAAGGATGATGCAGGTGTAAAAACATTGTTCGAGAAAGATACCTACAAGGTGGTTTGGGGAGCACTGGTATTAATCTCACGGGGAGTTTAGGTGGAACTCTGTACAAGCACAAGGTAGCAAAAGTATGCTTGTTATTGATAGATTATGTGAGTTATGTGTTTCTGAAAGTGGAGCGGAAAGCCTAGCTGTCTCTGGAGAAAAGACCATGTTATGGCATCAAAGGCTTGGACATATTGGAGAGAAGGGCCTTCAAATACTGCATAGAAATGGTATGGTAGAAGGTATGTCTAATTTCTCTCTAGATTTCGATTTTTGTGAACATTGCGTATATGGGAAGCAGAATCGGGTGAGTTTTCCTTCTGGTGCTAAGAGGGAAAACAAGATATTAGAACTTGTGCACAGTGATGTGTTTGGACCTGTGTCAGTTCCATCACTGTGAAAGTCTGTGTACTATGTAGATGACTTCTCAAGGAATACATGGATATATTTCTTGAGGAATAAATCTGAAGCTTTTGACAGATTTAAAGAATTTAAGGCTCTGGTGGAAAACCAAACATGGAAGAAGATAAAGGCGCTGAGGACAGATAACGATGGGGAGTTCTGCAAGAAGGAATTTGAAGTTACGTAAGGAAATTAATGGTATATGCAGACGAGAAGACTGCTCCGCCTCGACAGAAATGGAGTTGCGAAAGAATGAACGAGAACAACGACGTGGAAAAGGCAAGAAAAGCATGCTCGGGTGGTCTTTTGAGTTGGGACAAGAGTGCAGACGAGGGCGGTGGAGCGCATGCTGTCTCGTTGCGGATCACCTTCATCGGTGTTGGAGGATAAGACTCCACATGAGGTATGGACTGGTAAGAAACCCTCTCTTTCACATCTAAGGGTATTTGGATGTGATGCATATGTACATGTTCCAAAGGAGAAAATGACCAAGTTGGATAATAAATCTGAAAGGTGCATCTTTATTGGGTATAAGGATGGTTTAAAATGTTACAAGCTTTGGAACCCGAAAACAAGGAAGGTTGTGTATAGCCGAGATGTGGTGTTTAGAGAGGTGAAAGATGTTGTTAAACATGAATTCATACCAAAGAAACCTGAGAAGATATATTTTGAGCTAAAGGAGTATGAATCAAACTCTACAGCAGAAGAAGATTCAGAAGAGGAAGAGCCACAAACTCCAGCTTTGAGAAGATCAGTTCGAGAAATAAGGAAACCAGGAAGGTATACTCCATCTGCTTTTTGTCCAGGTTTTGCCTTAACTATGGCAGTGATCCCCGAGCGCGTCGGGGGGGGGGGAGTAGATTCGGAGGATGGAAAACTGCGGGAAGGAGGAGGCCATGGTTGATGAAATGGCATCCTTGCACAAAAATGATGCATGGGATTTGGTGGAGTTGCCGGCTGGAAGGAAGCCCATTGGGAGAAAATGGGTGTTTAAGAAGAAGATGAATGTAGAAGGCAAGGTGGAGAAATACAAAGCTCGATTGGTAGCGAAAGGTTATTCCCAGGTGCCGGGAATTGATTTTGGTGATATTTTTTCTCATGTTGCCAAAGTTACTTCTATTAGATTACTTTTATCTGTTGCTACTGCATTTGATTTTGAGATAGAACAGATGGATGTGAAGACAACATTTCTTCACGGGGATCTAGAAGAGGAGATCTACATGAAGCAACCTGAAGGATTTATGGTGAAGGGTAAGAAATAACTGGTATGCAGGTTGAAGAAGTCTCTATATGGGTTAAAACAATCACCAAGGATGTGGTATCGGAAATTTGATACCTATATATGGGGACTTGGCTTCACCAGAAGCAAGGAGGATCACTGTGTTTATTTTAAATTAATTGGTGACCGTGTTATTTATTTGGTCTTGTATGTGGATGATATGTTGTTGATTGGACATGACAAAGAAATTATCCAAGATTTGAAGACCCAACTGTTCTCCAAATTCGACATGAAGGATCTTGGTGCTGCAAACTATATTTTGGGCATGGAAATTAAGAGAGATCGGGCAAAGAGGAAGCTCTGGTTAAACCAGAGGAAGTATGTCGAGACTATATTGCAAAGGTTCAATATGCAGGATAGTAAAGCGGTGAATGTTCCTATTCCTGTAGGTGTAAAGCTGTCTGCTGAACAGTGTCCCAAGACACAAGAAGAAGAGGAATATATGTCCCTTGTTCCATATGCAAGTGCAGTGGGTAGCCTGATGTATGCAATGGTCTGTACTAGACCAGACATTGCACATGCAGTGGGAGTATTGAGCAGGTTTATGTCAAACCCAGGGAAGGAGCATTGGACAGCAGTGAAGCGGGTTTTCAGATATTTACGTGGCACTAGTGATTGTGGCTTGTGCTACCAGGGAAGACCAGGATTGGAAAGAATGTTGGACATTCGTGGTTTTGTTGATGCAGACTGGGCTGGAGATCTGGACCAAAGAAGATCTACAAGTGGGTATGTGTTTATCCTATTTGGAGGCGCAGTCAGTTGGATGAGTAAAAGACAGTCTGTAGTGGCTCTTTCAACTACAGAGGCAGAATACATAGCAGCCACTCATGCAAGCAAGGAAGAAATTTGGTTGCAGAGATTGTGTTCAAGTATGGGGTTGGTACAACAAGCTATAAGGATAGACTGTGATAGCCAAAGTGCAATTTTCTTGGCTAAGAACCCTGCTTATCATTCAAAGACAAAGAACATTGATGTTCAATATCACTTTGTTAGAGATATGGTTGAGGCTAAAATGGTGTTGCTGGTAAAGGTGGACACTTTGAAGAATGTTGTAGATGCATTGATGAAGTCTGTGAGCACTCAAAAGTTCTCTTGGTGTAGAGAAACAATAGGTGTTGAAGAATTGGGCCAATGACTAAGCTCTCTTGTGGCCCCTTGCGGAAAGAAAAAAACAAGTGGGATAATGTTGGGTATGTGTTATATTCTTTCCACAACTAAGCATGCGCGGGGGGGCGATAGCCCCCCCTTTGTGCTAGGAGCAACGGGGGGGTCACAAGGGGGGCGGTATCCCCCCCTGTCGGGGTCCAGGGCAACGCCCCGACGAAAATTTTTGGTCCTTAATTTCCGATGGGTAGTCCGCGCCCATGGTTTTGTGCATGGTTTTGCACATGGTTTTGGGGTACAATGGTTTTCGGCCCCTGGTATTTTTGTAGATCCATTCAAGGGAACTACGGTTATGTTCTAATCCAGGGTTAATGGATTGGGGTTTATGTATGCTTCGGCATGTATATATATGTGTTGTAACACTAAAAGGAATATAATGAAAAATCAAGCTAGTCGTCTCGATTTGGGATCCAGGGGAAAATCTCTGTGTTTATCTGTTTTAGGTTTTATGCTCTCGTTATTGTTTATTTTCTGTTATAAGATTCGTGTGTAGATAATTTATGTTCAGGGTTAAAACCTACAGTTTTTGTATGACGGTGTGAGACAATTAGCTGAGTACTAGAGGGCTCTTGTGAGAATAGTTTTGTATGTAATTTTTTCATGATCCATGTTGAATATACAATAGAAGATAGTGGGGTTTTGAGCAGCAAGCTTTCCCTGGGAAATTATCTGTGTTGTGTTTGATTTGATTCTTCTTTGCTTCATGAGATTGGCAATTCTATTTTTAATTCCTCAAAAGATTTGTAGAAGCGATTCAGTATTTAACTTTAGTACATTGTTAGATTGGTTTAATCCAAGATATACATGCATGTTGTATAATTTCTACATGATATCAAATCACAGGAAATCACAATTTTGAAGGAGGAGCTAAGTTTGTGACTGGATAGAATTCGAATTTGTAGAAAGAATTTCTTGGTGCTACAGTTGATTCAGGGTCAAAATGGATTTCAATGGCTTAAGGTTGGAGTATGCACTTGAGGGAAACTCAAACTATATTTCTTGGAAGGACAGGATGGAAGCAGTATTCGAAGACAATGGCTTGAAGGAATTCATTGACAATGATGTTCCTAAACCTGTTGTGACAGATGCTGCAAATCTTGATGCATGGCAAAAGAAAGTGGCAAAGGTGAGGAGGATCTTGTTGGAGGGAGTATGAGACCACATTGTCTCAAGCCTCCATGGGAAGCCACACCATATGCAATGTGGAAGGCTTTGACAAATCTATTCCAGAGCAGCAGTGAACATAGGAAATTGGCACTCAAATATAAACTCAAGAAGATCAAGATGGAGAAGGGCAACTCCATACCAAAATATCTAACAAAGTTTGTCCGATGTCAGGATGAACTGGGGAGCATTGGTATAACTATCGCTGATGATGATTTGGTGAGCTTCGCTCTTCTAGGACTTCCCAAGAGTTGGCACAGTTATCAAGACTCTGTCAATGGAAAGGAAAATTTTCCAAATTGGGAACAATTGTGGTTAGATTTGGTGCAGGAGAAGTTCAGACAAAACACCAAAGATGGATCTTCATATAAGAATGAAGATGAAGAGGATTTTTCTTTGGCTACCAAGGAAAAGAAGGGGAAGGGGAAGAAATTCCATTCCAAATCTGAGTCCAAGAATGGAAAGAAGCATGACATGTCCAAGGTGAAGTGTTTTCACTGTCACGAGCATGGGCATTTTGCTACTAACTATCCACAAAAGAAGAAGAACAAGAAGGCTGGAGGATCTGCAGCTCGTGAGGCTCTTGCCTCGCAATTTGAGCTTGACTTCTCATTGATTGCATGCATGGTGTCAAGTGCATTGGGATCTGTGTGGTATTTGGATAGTGGTGATTCCTTCCACATGATGGGAGACGAGGAACTTTTCAATGACTTGGAGGAGAAGGATCTCTGGATGCATATTGAAATGGAAGATGATGGGCAGTACAGTGCTACGGGATCGGTACCATTACCTTCTAGAGGCAGAAAGGTAAACCCTTTCAATTAAAATATGTAATGCATGTACCAGGTTTGAAGAAAAATTTAGTCTCAGCCACAATGTTGGAGGATAGAGGCTATGATGTTTTTTTTAGTGAAGGAAAAGCTTTCCTGCGACATAAAACAACAGGACAAGCCAAGAGGATAAGGATTCGAGTTAAGAATCTCTACAAGCTAGAGGTAGATGGTTGCGCAACAATGATGGGCAAGGAAAATCAAGTGGTGAGCTGGGATGAGGGCCAATTATGGCACAAGAGATTGGGCCATTTTCACCATGGAGGCTTGAAATTCATGCAATAGATTTCTACTGGTCTTCCCAAGGGTACACTTGAGCAGTCAGACACATGCAAGGGATGTACTATGGGAAAATATGTAAAGGCCACCTTTCATGAGAAGGAGAGCCGAGCTTCGAGGATCCTTGAGAGAGTTCACATAGACGTGTATGGACCATTATTTATTGCTTTGACAACAAAACATAGGTACTATGTAATATTTGTTGATGAATTTTCTCGTAAGTGATGGATATTCTTCATGCAGAAGAAAGATCAGACATTCTTAAGTTTCTTGATTTTAAGGCACTAGTGGAGAAAGAGTCGGGGAAGCAAGTGAAGGCTCTTAGGAGTGATAATGGTGGAGAATACATCTCTAATGAATTCAAGAACTTCTGCAGCAAAGAATGAATTCGAAGAGAACTGATAGCGCTTCATAACCCACAACAGAATGGGGTCGCAGAAAGAAAGAACAAAATGATCGTGGGTGCAGCAAGAGCAGTATTGCATGATCAAGGCCTACCGATGCATCTATGGGCGGAATCATGTAACATTGCGGTATTTGTGCAGAATCTTTGTCCTCATAGAATACTTGGCATGAGTACACCTGAAGAGGCTTTCACTAGTAAGAAACCTGATGTTTCACACTTTAAGATTTTTGGCTCATCTGTTTATGTGCATGTGACCAAGGACGGCAGGAAGAAGGTGGAACCGACAGCTGAGGTCGAGATTTTTTTGGGGTACATTGCAACACCCCATAATTATCGTGTGTATTTTTCAAACAACAGAATGACTGTTGTGCGACGAGATATAAAATTTGATGAGGAGAAATCCATGTGGTTGTCCCTTGAGAGGGAGCTTGACTTACATGCAGAGGAGGAACTGTTGGTTCCCAAGGATGAGCCTTAAGATGTGGATCAGCCACATGCGGAGGATCATGGGGTGGAGGAAAACACTCATGCAGAGCCATCCATCATAAATGGCAGAAGGCACACCATAGAAGCTGATAGATTGAGACTTGATTCTCTAGAAAATGTAGGAGCCCCTACTTCACAGCGCAGACAGAGACAGTCTCCTAACCGATTTATTGGATACATGGCTCTTATGAGAAAATGTATTGTGACTGAACCATCTTCCTTTCAGGAAGCAGTGCAACAACCAACTTGGGTTGATGCAATGGTCGAGGAGTATGACTCCATTGTCAAGAAAAGTGCATGGGAGATTGTCCCAAGACCGGTCGGCAAATCAGTGGTTGGATTGAGATGGATCTACAAGGTAAAGCAAGCTACTTATGGGAGTGTAGAGAAATACAAGGCCAGATTTGTGGCCCAAGGATTCTCACAGATCGAGGGGATAGATTATGATGAGACTTTTGCACCTGTTGTAAGGTACTATTCCATAAGATCCATCCTTGCACTCTCAGCGCAAATGGGCTGGCACATTCATCAGATGGATGTGAAAACTGTGTTTCTCAATGGGATCATTGAGGAAGAGGTGTACATAGAGCATCCTGAAGGTTTCGAGATCTTCAACAGTGAGTTGCATGTGTGTCGGCTCAAAAGAGCATTGTATGGGCTGAAGCAATCACCCCGTGCTTGGTACACTCGGATAGACAACCATTTCACCGGATTGAGCTTCACCAAAAGTGAAGTAGATGCAAACTTGTACCAGATTGTGGTTGAGGGTAAGCTATTAATTATTGTTCTTTATGTTGATGATCTAATTTTGACTAGTGATGAGCAGTTGATCCACTCATGCAAGGAGGATCTTGCAAGAGAGTTCGAAATGAAGGACATGGGACTCCATTATTTCCTTAGATTGGAAATATGGCAGCAGGATGGTGAACTTTTTGTGTATCAAGGCAAGTATGCAAAGGAGATACTGGGTAAGTTTCACATGGAGAGCTACAAACACATGGATACTCCTCTTCTAGGAAATTGGAGGAAAGAGGATACTACTTTTGGAGAGGTAGTGGATGCTACTGTCTACAGGTAGTTAGTTGGTTCACTGATGTATCTAGTGAACACCAGACAAGACATTTTCTATGCAGTTAACCAACTGAGTCAAGCTATGTTTAATCCTACCAAGCTCTTTTGGAAGGCAAGGAAGCATGTCTTGAGATACCGGAGGGGCACATCAGAGTATGGTCTATGGTACAGACGGCCAGAGGGATTAAAGCTTCAAGGCTTCACGGATGCAGATTGGGCAGGCAGCCCATCAGAAAGAAAGAGCACATCAGGAGGGATCTTCAGTCATAGGATCGACAACAGTTTCCTAGTACATCAGGAAACAAGTATCTGTGGCACTCGGTTCAAAGGAAGCGGAATACATGGTAGCAAGTCAAGCTACATGTGAGGCTATCTGGATGAGAAAGATCTTGGTTGGTTTGTTTGGTTCTCAGATGGATCTGATAGTGATTCATATTGATAATCAGAGTTGCATTAAACTCTCGATTAATCATGTGTTTCATGATAGGTCCAAGCATATAGATATATGGTACCATCATCTCAGAGATTATGTGCAGAGAAGGATAATTTTTCTTTAGTACATTTCCACGGAAAATCAGGATGCAGATATTATGATGAAGGCCCTCACCGGGAGCAAATTTGAATACCATATAGACGAGATCAGGGTGAATGATAATCCCTTTCCTATTGAGAGGGAGTGTTGAGATTCAACAAGAAAATTTCATCACCCACGCCTAGTGCATTAAGCACCTACACTAGGGTGGGGCCCACAGCGTTATTTTTAGTGCATGTCTATTTTAGTTATCCCTTAATTAAGATGGACAATAAACTGTAATCTATTTTCAATAATAACTTGAATAGTTAACTGAGAGTGATAAACTCAGTTAGCTAGTGGATTTCAAGTTAGAGGTAGTTGGTGAGGCATGCAGAGTAATTCTAGTTGTAACAAAGTTCGAAGTGAACTGATGCATTAGTTAATTTAGGTTGTAATCAGTTTAACTCAATTAAGTGAGTTAAACTCAGTTGTGCTAGTTGTAACTACTTGATACACTAGTGAGAGATCAAGTGAATTAAATATTAATTAATTCACAATCAGTGATCTCACATGCAATTGAGGGTTTACTATTATTAGCTGCATGCACGTCAGATCCAGTGGATACCCAGTTGAGATCTAGGTGAAAGGGAAGTTGACTATCAATTGTAGGATTATTGGGTTGCACACATGCAACCAAACACCCATTGGAATTCCCATGATACTTACGTAGTCAAGGAAGGCCAAAATTCCTATTCTTTATGGATTGCATTCATCAGGGATTGTGCAAGCAAGGCAGACTATCTGGAGGCAGTAAATTGGCTAAGTATTGGTCAGTTTTTGTATGACAGTGTGATACAATTAGCAGATTACTGGAGGGCTCTTTTGAGAAGAGTTTTTTATGTAATTGTTTCATGATCCATGCTAAATATACAATAGAATATAGCGGGGTTTTGAGCAGCAAGCTTTCCCCGGTAAATTATCTGTGTTGTGTTTTATTTTATTCTTCTTTGCTTCATGTGATTGGTGATTGTGTTTTTAATTTTTCAAAATATTTGTAAAAGCGATTCAGTATTTAACTTTAGTACATTGTTAGATCAGGTGAATCCAAGATATACATGTATGTTGTATAATTTCTACACCCCCTGTAGGATCCAGCAGTCAAGAAGCCATAATGAATCCCCATTGATGCTGGCAAGATAGCCTATCATTAAGGCATACAAGCTTCAAGGCATCACAAGGCTTTGATCTTGCTCCCAAATAATTTGCTGATGTCAATGGGCCAAGATTATTGAGAGGAGGGCCTTAAGGAATCCCACATCAGTCCAACATGAACAATCCAAAAATTAACTGAAAAACAGAATTTATTGAGAGGATCCCAAAGGATCTACTGGCATGTGTTTTTAACGAGCCGAAGGCAATCCATTCTCGTCGTATTTCAATTTTAGAGAGTCTGAAATGCTAAAAAATAGGACTCCAAGGGGGCTCCTTTTCCATAACTAGTCCACTAGGCCTGATAGACATTCCTCTCATGTTTTACAGAGCATGGGGAGGAACTAAGTGAGCTCAATGTGTCAATAGGGAATCAAGAAGAGATAGTGAGAGGAATTACTCCCTCTCCCACCATTGCCATCTCTTTTTTCTTCACAATTTCTTCCACAAATTCCTCCTTAGATTGGGGTTTCTGATATAGCTTGAGTTTATGCCCATTCGCCAAGAAGGTAACATTCCCATCATAAATAGTTTTAACCTGAACATATCCATTATCAAAAACTTTCTCAATTTCATAGGTACCTAGCTAATGTGTGTTGAATTTCCCTTTAAAATTCTTAAATTTTGAATCATGTAACAATGCCCAGTCTCCCTCTTTGAACTGCTTCTTATTAATGTATTTTTCATGCCATTTAGCCCATTATTGTTGGATCAGATTAGTATGCTGAAAGTTATCCTACCTAATCTCATCCAAATCATTGAGCTGCAAGATTATCTGATGTTGTGCCTCATCAAGGTCTATACCCAAATCTGCTACCATCTTGAAAGTTCTGATATGAAATTCAATAGGCAATAAAACTTATTTTCCATACACCAATTCATATGGAGAGAAGCCATTGGTGTTTCTCCATGTGATCCTGTAGGCCCACAATTCCTCAAAAATTTGATCAAACCAATCCTTCTTATGTAATTGTAATATCTTTGTAAGGATTGTCTCCAACACCTTATTTGTTGATTCCACCTGCCCTTTGGCCTGTGGATGGTAAGGGGTGGACTTCCAATGAGTAATATGATATTTATGTACAATTATTTGCACAATATTTGACACAAACTGAGTAACTTGATCAGTAAGTATTTCCCTTGGTACCCACAATCTTACAAAAATATCAGAAAAAAAATAAAATCTACCACTGCTTTCTCCATTTCTCTAGGTAGTGCTCTTGCTTCCACCCACTTCGTAACATAATCAGTAGAAACCAAAATATACTTCATACCTTTGGACATAGGATTGATGGGACCTACAAAATCAAGAGTCCACCTCTCGAATGGTTCTATGAGAAGTTGTGGCTGGAAAGGCATTTCATCTGATTGAACAGTTCGCTCTATTCTCTGGCAGCTATCTCATTTCTGGACATACTCCTTTTCATATTTTAAAAGACTTGACCAATAGTAACCTAAGCGGAGGATCTTATAGGTTGTCCTCTTATTTGCAAAGTGTCGTCTACAAGGTTCATCATGACAAGCTCTCAAGATATCATATATCTCATCCTCTATGACACACCTACGAATAATCAAATCAAGTCCAATGAAAAAGAGGTCTCCCCTAATCCAAGAGTAATAAAAAATTTTCCTAACAATTCCCTTTTCTTGATTAGATGAAAAGTAGGGTGGCAACTTTCCTGTAGCAAGGTATTTGGCCATGTCTGCAAACCAAGGTGTTTTTACAGAAATAGAAAAAAAAAATCATCAGGAAAGCTATCATTAACAGGAACATCCTCACCTACATGGTTGAGCCTAGATAAGAAATCAGCTACCTGATTTTCGTTTCCCAGTCTGTCCAATATTGTGATGTCAAATTCCTGTAGTAGCAAAAGCCACCTAGTGATCCTGCCATTAGTGACTGGTTTGTTCATGAGATATGAGATGGAAGAATTATCAGTGTGTACAAAAACTTCATAACCAGTGATGTAATGTCTAAACTTGTTAATAGCATAAATCACAGCAAGGAATTCTTTTTCAGTTACCGTGTAATTCAGTTCTGTAGGAGATAAATTTTTACTAACAAAATAAATGGCATGGGTTACAAGATCTTCCTTTTGAACCAACACTGCTCCTATGCCTGAATCAGAGGGATCAATGGAAATGTGAAAGGGAAATTTCCAATCTGAGCCTCTCAAGATAGGTGATGAACAATTTTTTTCCTTGAATGTATCAAATGTAGCTTGACACTCATCATTCCAATGAAATTCAGATTCTTTAGTCAATAATTTAAATAATGGAGAGGCTACCTTTGTAAAATTTTCTACAAACCTTTTATAGTAGCTTGCATGTCCAAGAAAACTTTGAACTCCTTTTTGACTGATTGGTGGGGGCAGCTTTACAATAAATTCAATTTTATTCGGATCAACTTTAATTCCTACAGTAGAAACATGATGACCCAAAACAATACCCTCAGTCATAATCATAAAACATTTTTCATTACTCAATGAACGATTAGTTTCTCTACATCTCTGCAAAAATTTCTTAAGATTATGTAAAGCTTCTTCAAAAGTATCACCCATCACTGTAAATTCATCCATACAGACCTCTTCGCAATTATGCAAAAGGTCAAAGAAAATACCAAGGACTGCCCGTTGAAATGTGATTGGTGCATTTCATAGACCAAATGGTAATACCTTATATGCATAGGTACCCCAGAGAAATGTAAATGTTCTCTTCTCCTAGTCCTATGGAGCTATCCTAATTTGATTGTACCCATTGAACCCATCTAATAAGGAAAAATACTTCTTCCCTGCTAGGGTGTCCAGTACTTGGTCTATAAAGGGAAAGGGGAAGTGATCTTTTAATGTAGCTTTGTTTAGTTCCATGTAATATACACACACTCGCCATTTACCATTGTTTTTAGGGACAATAACAAGTGGAGACACTCGCTGGCTATCTGAGATAGGATAGATGAACCCTATGTGGAAATTTCTGACTCTTTACACTTTATGCAGAAATTATTATTGTTAATATGGTTATGCTCCTCCTACTTAAACAAGTTATTAACTGAATAAATTCATATTAAAATGGAAGTAAAACACATAAAATATCTCCACCAATTCAGATCTAGAACAAGTTCATGCACACATAGACAAAGTGACAGAGTTATTTCTGGACAAATAGTCCCCGGAAAAACCCAATGCGGGAAAACCGCTCTTCTGGCTGCTAGAGGGTTTTATTATTAAGAATTTTCTGAATACAACAAGCTTGGGTTCCAGATCTGGAAAACCCGACATAGAAATAATAGATCTACAACTCACTGGTTGATCTAGGTCCAAAATAATGACTGATCCACACCCTCAAATGGGATTTATAGAACTCAGCCAAAACTAGGGCCTAGAAACCCCAGCGCTGCCCTTGAAGCCTCTGCGTCAGCCTCAGAAGCCCCTCTAATCCTCAGCGCTGCTCCAAAAAGGGATGTGTTACCCCAGAGTGGGTGACGCAATCCTTACGCTGCCCCTTGGGGTCTTTACGTAAACCCTGAGGGCTTCCAACTGAAAATCACATTGTCCTTGAGGCACTGCGTTGTCCTTGCTGATGTTGATGCTCTCCTGCTTTTGCGCTGCCTCTCTGAGCTTATTTCTGCCTCTTGCTGATTCTAGACCCTGGGATAAGATCATCCCCTTGGTCTAAATTCCCCTCTCTGCAGCTGAAACACTTCTGCGAATTCTTAGCAAACCCGCCCTAGAATCTGAGCTTAGCTTCAGTGCTCTGCCTCTGTGTGTCTTTACAAATGACCCCAAGCCTTTCCTTTATACTTTTCTCATTAGAAAACCAACAAACATGATCAGATCTTGAATCAATGGCTAAGATTAAAAGAAATCTTGATATGTGTGACTCAAGACAATTTCATCACATGCTTAATTAAATTCACTTTAATTATTTAAGTTCCCTAAGTTTTAACTTAGGAAATACATTAAAATAATTAATTAATTTAATATCTCCTAAACCAGATGAAATTTCTCAAATCCTTTTCTAGGTCTTGTAGATCAAGTGTACTCTAGTCCCTCCACAAAGTTTGGGAGTTAGAGCACAACTGATGCTACTCCAAATACACAAAATCTCAACACTCCCTCTTAGCATCAAGCATGTGCTCTAGCAATACATCACACCATGCATTACAAGGTTTTGGGCATTGGTTTTGTGTTGCTGATGCTTGGCCTGCTGCCGCTCAACTCTACACTACTATTGCCATTTTGTATCGTTGCCCATGACTCTGCCACTGCCACTGCAACATCTGTACTGCAGCTCCCTCTCAATATGCTACACCCATGCTCCTCATAGTACTACCACCACTGATCTGTTGCACTGCAACTTCAGTTGTTGAGAGAAACAATTGAATCTCTTGCCCAGTCTTTGACAGACAAGTCATATGGGTTGCATCTTCATCACTGAAGCTCCATAGGCTATAGATCTGTGTTGGCATCTGAAGGATGATGCATAGCTACAGCTCTGCACTGCGTAAGCAGAATCTCTCTACACTACTGAAGTCACATCAACCCCTTGTGCTGAAATCTCTCACGCTTCTGTTGCATTGCGTTATCCCTCTGAAGCCTTCTGCGTTGTTGCAGCTCTGCACTGCGTAAGCAGCGCTGCTCTACACTACTGAAGTCACATCAGCCTCTGCGATGTTGCTGCTTCTACACTGTTGTTGCTCTGCTCTTTGTTGCTCTTCCCAGTCTTCAAATCTGCCTCTGCTTCATCTGTAATCGATGCACCCACTGCTCCACTTGTCCCGATACTGTCTTAAGGCTGTCGTAGCTCGCGTGTGATCCAAGAGATGAGCTGCTCAAGGATCTCGCCTTACTTATATGTAGCTTCTCTACATATCCATGTCACCCCACCTCCGTGGTTCATGAGCACTCATGGCTACATCATCTTCTGACCCATCATCTACCACAGCATTCTTGGAAGAAGAAGCTTCCTTGTCCTTTTTCTTCTAAGGACAATTTTTGGAAAAATGTCCCATTTCACCACACTGGAAGCACTTGATCTTTGAGAGATCCTTCTTATTATTTGGTTGCCTCTTTGATGCCAAGGCTTCATCTTCCTCATCTTCCTTCTTCACTTTTCTCAATACAAATCTATGCTACTTCTTGGTGAATCTACGGAGTTCTTCTTGACGCAGAATTGACCACAAGTTGTCCCAATCTGGGAGGTCCGCTCTACCCAAGATACTTTGGACAAAGGTTTCCCACTCATCTGTTATTGCATTGAGAGAAATCCTAACTATCACATCGTCTTCCACCTTAGCACCCATTGCAGTCCGCTGATCTCTGATTGACTACAATATGAAGAGAAAATGCTCCATGTCTTCTCCCTTGGTAATCATGAATGACCTCATATGTCTCTCCAACGGCATCTTCCTTTGGACAAATTTTCCTTCATATAGGTAGATTAATGCCTTCCACATCTCATTAGCTATCTTCTTCTCAGCTAAGTGTGGTACAATATGGTCCTTAATTCCATCCATAATCAGCGACTTGGCATGCCCAACAGCGTCATTGTGCTTCCTAACGAGATCCAGATCTGTCGGTGTGGCCATAGATTTTGTATGCCTAAAGACTATCAGGATCCTTGCCTTCCAAACTGAAAAGTTTGAGAGGTCATCCAGCCTATCCTGATCACACAGTCCATGAGGATACATCCGTTCAGAATGTGTCAAAACTTCCTTTTCTCATTGCTAGAGAAATGGATCTAAGGCCCTTGGTGAAACATGCACCTTCTTCTCCCTCTGACAATTGATTTCCCTCCTTGGAAATTTTCCAAATCAACTATAATTCAGCTCTCCTTGATCCTCTGATCAATCTGCAAGTTTCCTTGGCTAGAAACTCTCTGAGAAGCTGATTTCCTCCCGCTCTTTGTCACTTGTGCTTAGGCTAAGAATATGAAAACTTAAGAAATTTAACCCCACTAGCACCTTCTGAATTTCTACATCTTTTCTTCAGTCTTTTTTGGATCTAACAACTTCAGATCTGCATCATACTGGCAGGATTCAGACTAATCCAACGTTGTTTATGAGCTGCCTCTACACAGTAATTGTGTGGGCTTTCTAGGAGACAATGTTAGACTGCGCCACCCTTCCCTCTGCGTGAATCTACCTCTGAAAAATGCGTTGTCCCTTCAGATTTGTGTTCCTGCTGCTTTTCCAGCTGCTTCCTGCAGCTAGAACCTTCAGTCTCTTGTTAGTGACCCTCCTAGATCTGCAATTGCTCTGATACCATGTGGAAATTTCTAAATCTTTACACTTTATGCAAAAATTATTACTGTTAATCTAGTTATGCTCCTCCTACTTAAACAAGTTATTATTTGATTAAATTCAAGTTAAAATCGAAGAAAAACACATAAAAAATCTCCACCAATTCAGATCTAGAACAAGTTCATGTACACATAGACCAAGTGACATAGTTATTTCTGGACAAATAGTCCCCGGAAAAATCCAATGCGGGAAAACCGGTCTTCTGGTTGCTGGAGGGTTTTATTATTATTAATTTTCTGAATACAACAAGCATGGGTTCCAGATCTGAAAAACCCAACAGAGAAATAGATCTAAAACCCACTGGCTCATATAGGGCCAAAATAATGACTAATCCACACCCTCAATCGGGATTTACAGAACTCAGCCAAAATTAGGGCCTAGAAACCCCAGCGCTGCCCTTGAAGCCTCTGTGTCAGCCTCAGAAGCCCCTCTGATCCTCAACACTGCTCTGGAAAGGGCTGCGTTACCCCAGACTGGGTGATGTAGTCCTTAAGTTGCCCCTTAGGGTCTCTATGTAACCCCTTAGGGCTTCCAGTTGAAAATCACGTTGTCCTTGAGGGACTGCGCTGTCCTTGCTGTTGTTTCTTCTCTCCTGCTTCTGCGCTGCCTCTCTGAGCTGATCTCTGCCTCTTGCTGATTCTAGACCCTCGAATCAAATCATCCCCTTGGCCTAAATTCCCCTTTCTGTAGCTAAAACACTTCTGAGAATTATTAGCAAACCTGCCCTAGAATCTCAACTTAGCTTCAATGCTCTGCTTCTGTGTGTCTTTACAACTTACCCCAAGCCTTTCCTTTATACTTTTCTCGTTGGAAAACCAACGGGCATGATCAGATCTTGAATCAATGGCTAATATTAAAAGAAAGCTTGATTTGTGTGACTCAAGATAATTTCATCACATGTTTAATTAAACTCACTTTAATTATTTAAGTTCCATAAGTTTTAACTTAGGAAATACATTAAAATAATTAATTAATTAATTTAATATCTCCTAAACCAGATGAAATTTCTCAAATCCTTTTCTGGGCCTTGTAGATCAAGTGTACTCTAGTCCCTCCACAAAGTTTGGGAGCTAGAGCACAATTGATGCTACCCCAAATACACAAAATCTCAACACCCTACATTTAATAATTTCTACAATTCATTTTTCACAATTTCTCTTAAAACAGGGTTCATCCTCCTTTGTGGTTGTCTCACAGGCCTGGAATTTTCTTCTATATAGATATGATGAATGGATGTATCCAGGTGAATGCCCCTCATGTCTGTATATTCCCAAGCAAATGTATCTGAAAATATTTTCAATGCTTGAATTAATTGTTTCTCTTGTTTAGGAGTTAAGGAAGAATTGATGTTTAAAGTTTTTCCAGGAAAAATTTCAATTACCTTACCCCTCCCCCTCCCCCCCAATTCAGTCATTGAATATGTTGGGAATGCAGATTAGAGGGTTGAATGTATTTCAGTTGTTGTACTATGTTCATAAAAATCCTGCAGATTGGTAATGATATCTATATTATGACTGGATTGGCCTTCTAATTGCTATGAAAAATCACGATTAGAGATACAACAATTTATCATATTTTATTTTGAGTTTTCCTTAAGGCTCATGGCTTGGGCTATTGTTAAAACTGGTTGGGTACATTATGAATCATGTTCCTCATATTCAACCCAATTTGTAGTTTTTTATCTTTATAGGGGTTTAGCAGGGGGATACAAATGATATGCTTTGTTTCAGCTCCATGAGTGATGGTCATATTTCCAGACCTACGCCCTATGTAGGCCTCTGTGGTGGCTAACCAAGGCCTCCCCAAGATCAAAGGATGCCCTCCCAAGTTCGTTTTAGGTTGAAGAACATAAAAGTCTGCAGGGTACTCCCAAGAATCCAATGAGGTGGCAATGTCTTCTAATACCCCCTATGGCTTTACCTTAGACCTATCTGCTAATTCTAACATCATAGGAGTAGGGAGTAAGTCAAAGGATCCTATGTGAGATAAAGTCTCCATAGTCATCACAATAATGGATGCACCAAAATCAATTAGAGTGTTCCTTATTGGACACCCATTGATAAAGGTGGTAACCACAGGGATTTCAGGGTCTGCATATTTCTCAATAACAAATCCGGTGGACATAAGGCTTGCAATTTTCCCACCTACTTGAATTGTGGAGGGTTCTTTCTTTTGTCTTCTTGGTTTCTCGGTACATAACTCCCTCACTATTTTGGATAAATCGGGATATCCTTGATTGATTGCAGTAATGGGATCTTAATGCACACATTCCTCAATTCTGACACAAGATCAAACTCGGGTTGTTTTATTTTCATTTCCAACCTCTCTGGAAAAGGAGGCTCGCCATTATGGGATGAGGAAGGTTCTTGTGATCTTGAAGTGGTTTGTTTTGCTGGTTTAGGTGTGTTTTCAACTTCAGGTATTTCCATAGTGTCTTCCTCTACAATCTCTTCAATCTTTTTGGGTTGATTCATCACTTTTCCCGATCTGAGTTTGATTTCCTGCAACGACACAGGAAATTTCTGTAGCAAAGGAACATAAATTTCCTACAGAGGTTGTGGTGTAACACAATAAGTAGGAAAAGTGGGATAAGTGACCACTCCAATATTGTGAGAAGATTGGATGGTTTTCTTGTTGGGGTTAGATACTGGCTGAGCAGGAAGTTGTGTGGGACGAGGCTGATTTGGTGGGGCGGGCAACTGAAGTTGTTGTCGTTGTGGTTGTACCATTTTTTTTGGTATGGGTTGTGGTGGATAAAAATTCTGAGATGGAAAATTTTGTGTAGCGGGGTAAGAAAAGTTCCCCTGCCAAGGTTGTTGTGGAGGTCAGGGCTTGTCAGGGCATTGGAATATTCCACATTTGATTCTGAGCATAAGGAATTTGAAAATGTGATTGTGACATACCTGTAGGATGTGGTTTCCATGGTCTTTGAGGTGCCAGTGCATAGAGTGCATTGACAGCTCCCTGATCTGCTATATATGCTGCTTTAATCTCAAGAAGAGAAGGACATTGATCTGTAGAATGCTCAGCTTCACAAATTAGGCATATCTCTATACTATCTGCAGGGCATTCCCTTAGAGCATGTTTCTTCCTGCATTTGGAGCAGAACATAGCCAAGGATTTATCTGATTCCTCATGTTTCTTCTTAGCCTGTAAAACATCCAATTGTGAAGACAAAGTGCTAAGAATATCAGTTTTAAAATTTTCAAATAAATTACCCATTTCAGCTCTAGTTACCCTAGCTCCAGAAACTGATTTGACAAGCCTGGAAGAAGTGTCTCTTGATCCTCCTCCAAATTTAGAATTTCCCCTTGAATATCTTCGACACAATGCACACACATCATCATAACTCAGCTTTGATACATCCCCTACTCCCATTAAGTTTAAAATCTCCAGAAATTCTGGTTTGATTTCCCTGAGAAAAATTGTCCTCTTGGTTTCTTTGCTCAGTTGATTCATCTTGGATCTTTGCAAATTGTATTGAAATCTCTCCACCTAGTCCTCAAGGCTCTCCCTTCCTTCTGAGTCATGCCAAAAATTTCCTCTCTGAGGTCTCTAGTCTTACAATAATCTTGATACTTCTTCAGGAATACCTTCTTCATTTCATCCCAAGTGGAAATGGAGTTTGAACCCAGACCCATAAACCACCTGAGAGTTGCATCCTTCAATGTAGCAAGAAACAATTTCAGCTTCTGAGCATTGGAAGAATAGTCATAGCTTATGCATAACACATCGAATTCGAATAAGAAGGCATCAAGATATTCACTAGAGACACCATGAAAATTAGGAAATGTTGCAGGAGGAATGTTTTTCATTTGAGTAGCTCCACCAGTCTCCCTAATAGTAAATTCAAATGTGACCAGTTCCTCTTCCTTCTCATTATATTCCTCATCTATGTTACCAGTACCCTCTATATGGGCCATATCATACCAAGAGAGAGTAGGACATTTGTAAACTACAGATTCAATGGTCTGGAACTCTGGTTCTTGAATAGGATTGATGAGGAACTCCTCTTCAGGTTGACCACTGAGCAGAGATGTTGACTTCCTTGCAAGAAGAGGTTGTAAATGGGCAGCAACAGAGGATTTCCCAACAGAATATTCTATTGTAGAAGTATTGATCTGCTTAGGGTCAACAACCAAGCTCTTTTCAGGACTACAAACCTCCTGTTCATATTCTTCTTCCTTTGTCACCTTGTTTTTTGTAGACTTCCTTGTTCTTGCGAGTTTATTATTAAATTAAGTGGTGCTCACACCACCACCAAAAACATGTGAAAATATTGGACGCTATTCATCTATTATGCAAACAAATTCAAAAAAACTTCTACTTACCAAAAAATCAGGACATGGCTTTGGTGAATTCTAAACTTTGCAGGTGTGTAGGCCTTACCCCACGTCTTACCACTTCGACTCCCCCAATCCTGGAAAATCTTAAACAACAAAAATCATACTAAAATACTTTCAGTATCATCTCTTAGCACCTCCCCGACAACGACGCCAAAATGTTGAGTTAAATTATAGACTTATAATTTGACAACATAAATTATCAACCAAGGATAGGTAAGCTTGTGAGATGTTGTGCAAAGTATATGCAAGTTAATACCTTAAGTGCTTCCTAATTAAATCAGTCACACATACACAGTACTAATGTCTCTTTTCTACATCAAAACTTGGCAGCAAAGGCTATGGAATGGATTGAAACATCCCTCTACAACACTTGATTTTGTTGATGTTGATTAGAAAAGATAAAAGACCAGGCACGCAGCCATAAGAAAATCAATTCACCATTAAAAAGCTAAAACCTGATTAAATGACTTTAAACACATTTGTCAAATAAACTTCATCATCCAATCATTCACATATGTTGTTAAAACTCATAAAAGAGAACACTAGTTGTGCCAATAAAGTTTATCACAACATAAAAATAATTAAAAGAACACACTGATGTAACTAATGGAGTTGTGAGCAAAGGGAGGCCTCCCTTACTCACAACCCCTTTAATATTAAAAGGGTTTACTCAGTAAAATGGACAGAACATGTAACTTTATATTAATATGGAAAATATTACAGTGATGTACAATCTGATATGTTCGATCAGCCCACCAACCCCCTTACAAATGAAACATCCTGAAATTTATACAAGTTCGAAGGCATATGCTTTGCCTGAATTAGGAAAACTACTATGTTGAACTATTTATTATCAATATTGGAAAAAAATGCCAAAAATAGCTCTGTTGAGTCTGATCCATGAATGAAAGCATGGATCAGACTAATTTCGATACATTGCTGGAGCTTTCGCTAATGCGGCCAATGAGAAGAAGATTGAAGATCTGGGTGGTTTCAATGATGAATCTGAAACAACCAATAGGACAACATCCATGTAGGTGGATTTCCCCACAAAACCCATGTTCCCGTTCGTTTCGAGACTAAGTGGAACATAGCCAACCGTCGATTCTTTTGCAGGAAATCTGGGCGATTCCAGGAAATCCGCATCTACAGGAAATTGCGGAGTGCCTATAGGAAATTGGCGATCACGAGTTGTCTAAAGGAAATCACAGAGCTGCTTCAAATCATAACTAATCTGCATAAAACTTCAATCATTCAACTTGATAATTCAGTTAGGAAACAATCAGCGTAAGGAATACTTAAGAACAAGGTAAAATGACACTTTTTAATATAATTTGCATACCTTAAGCACATAGCACCCTCTTGGTCAAAACCTAGGTAATATAATCGAAATAGGTGTAATTAGGGGTCAAAGAGAGTTCAAAAGGGGGTAGCAAAGTCTTAAAAGGATGTCAAAATTGAGCAAAATTGGGACTCAACAATCGATGTGGTAATGAAAAAGACATTTGAGAAGTTTGATATCTTAGCAGATCGACATCCAAAGTAGCAGCAGCCAGTTGTCGGAGAGAGCCAGAGATCGAAGCAATGAGAGGAGCAGAGACGGTGAGGTTGGAGGAAGTATTCTAGATCCAGCGAGTGCATTTGCATAGAGGCTAACGCAAGGACTACGCAATAACTTCTAGAGGCAAGTTCGATTTGCTGAGAGGAAAAGACGTCTTCAGTTCCAGAGGCCAGGAAGGAATCCCAGAGTGCCAGAGAAACATATTTCCAATCAGCAGAGGGCATAACAACTTCATCAAAGACTAGTCGTAGGCTTGACATCAAACAGACTGTGCAGTACAACGCAGAAGCTGACACAGAGGGTCAGAGGGCCGAGTTTCTAAAGGCAGGTTGTGCCATGGGTTTTCCTGTGGGGTGAGGAAATTTCCTCAATATATTTTCACCAATATTTTTCTCTGTAGGATTGCTAGATTCGACATCCAATTTTCCTCATAATTTCTCACTGTTGCATAATAATAAAACCCTCAGCTGTTGCACCGGTTTTCCCGCATTGGGTTTTTCTGGGGACTTTTGTCCAAAACCAGTTGTGTTATTTTTTATGTGTGTGCGCTAGCATTTCTCAACTTCCAGCATTTTATCCTTCTGCGGTTTTCTTTGTGTAGATTGTAGTGTGATTTATTGAGTATTTGTCGTAGCAAACAAAAAATAAATTGTTAAATTAAATTAGCAATGAGAAGAATAATTTCCAGTTGTTGCAATAAGATTCCAGTCTTGGAATTTTCACATGGTATCAGAGCGCAATTGATCAACCAAAGAACTCAGAGGCAAAAAGAAGGAATTTCACTGCTCATTGTGGGCAGCAGGCCGAAATTCCCAAAGGCAACATAGTCATTCTGCCAAGAGGCCGAGTTGCTTGATGAAGTTCGATTTTTCTGAGGGGCAGGAAAATTCAATTCTTCCAGATCAAGTGATTCCAGAGGTAGAGGGAGAAGCGCTAATTTTTCGTTGGGAAGATCTTTAGTTGGACGCAGAGGGTTTCTGCAGCAGTTCACTAGAGCGGAACTATCTTCGGGGTGGAAGAGAGAAGAGCACACACAGAGGGAAAATTTTCCTCAAGGAACTTCTAGTCTTAAGAAGTTCGATTTTCCTTGCATATCAGAAATTGTTGTGAGCATATTTTCTCACTCCAGAAGGATGTACGAGTAGCAGATTCAATGGCCGAGCAGAGGGAAAGAGGGAGATTTTTGAGATTTATTTCTCCAAATTTGAGTTTCCAGATTTTGTAGCTCTAAAGGAATGGTCATACGAGATTCCCGGATGAGATCGTGCGAGTTATCTAGAATGTCAATCTGAGCAATAGATCAACTTCCAGTTGTTGGAGGTAGATGCCAGAGGAAGTGTGAGTTTTCTAGTGCGAGTTGTGAAGAAAGGAAGGGTCCCAGGCAAGGACTAGGCTTGAAAGGAGATAGGGGGCACCAGATCCAGGAGGAGAAGTATGAGACTCGAGTGTGCTAAATGGTCATGTTCCAGCACAATTGCAACAAGAAGATCCGTCAGATCAGTTCCAGATTGTTGCAGCAGGACCATCGCCTTTACTACAGGAGCCCACAATATCATAGTAGTAGGTCCAGTGTCAGCAGACGCAATCTGTCATTAGATAGATGCAAATCTAATTGCAATCAGTACCCAAGAGACATTTGCAGGGCTAGATACAGTCACACAGGCAGTAAGAATTTCCCAGTTGTAGTATGCAAGTGCAGTTCCAACCAAAAGATTCCCAGTGCATAACTTCGCAGTCTAGTTTCCAATGTAGGAGGACAGTGCAAGTTGCTAGGAGGGAGCATAGAGATTTCCCATAGGGTGATCAAGACTCAGAGGAAGTGTAGCTTCAGAGGGAACAACCCTATGGAAGCTAGTGATTCAAGATCTAGAGAGATCGAACTCATTATTGCAGTAGTTGCAACAACAGTGCAGAAGCATCAGTAAAGCAATAGCAGCAAGAATATGAGTAGATCATATTTCGTTATGTTGGCAGCCATACCTCTAGGAGTGAGGTGGGGTGACTTGGAGTTGTAGCCCTAGAGAACTACAGATTGGGCAGGGTCCTTGAGGAGTCCACCTCATGGTTCATTACCTGGCTACGAGGGCCCATAATGATCAATAGCATGATGGATTAGTAGCATTTGATGCAATCAGATACCAGAGCGACAGTCATAGAGACTAGTAGCAATCAGATGTTGAGGAGCATAGTGCAGGGTTGGCAGCAATGCAAATGGCACAATGCAAAGTCAACAACATCACATATTCTTCAGTGACAGTGCAAATGTTAGTAGCAGTCATGACTCGAGAGACAGATGCATCATACTGAACACAGTTGATTCAGTGTTTTGGATGCTTCTCAGTTGCAAATGTTGTAGTAGCAGCAACAACAGAGTTGCAGTGCAAATGCAGTGTTGGCAGTAGTACAACAGGGTCAACAACAACACAAATGCAGCATCAAAGTTGCAAAGTGGTTGGTGGGCAGCAGCAGCGAAACATCAACGGGGTGACAACAGATGATATAGAGATAGGGTGTGCAAGACTAGAACACATTCCTCGCTAAGAGAGATTTTTTTTTGTAGCATCGAATGTCTTCTAGCCATGAAATTTGGTGGAGGCTAGAATACATGAGATCTCCAAAACTCAGAAATCGTTTCTAGAAATTCCGCCTAGAAATGTCTCAATTAGATTATTAACCAATTTTCAAATATTTCCTAAGTCTAAACTTAGGGAATATGGTTAATTAATCATTCTTAATTGAAATAAGACGAAAATAGTCTAGAAACTCTCGTGGATTGATCATGAGACGATCTTAGCCACTGATTATGTTTTAATCTTGGTCCTCGGTGCTCCAACAGTGGATTATAAGAGATCGATGTGGTGATGGAGAAGACACTTGAAAAGTTTGATTTCTTGGCAAATTAATTTACAAAGTAGCAGCAGCCAATTGTCAGAGAGAGCCAAAGATCGAAGCAGTGAGAGAGGGGTAGAGATAGTGAGGTTGGAAGAAGTATTGTAGATCAAACGAGTGCATTTGCAAAGAGGCAGAAAAGCCATGAGGCTGACTCAAAGACTCCGTAGCAACGTCTAGAGGCAAGTTTGATTTGCTAAGAAGGAAAGACTTCTTAAGTTCCAGAGGTCGGGAAGAAGTACCAGAGTGACGAAGAAATATCTTTCCAGCTAACAAAAAGCAAAACTTCATCAGAGACTAGTCAAATGCTAACGCAAAGGGTTAGAGGGCTGGGTTTTTGAAGGCAGCTTGTGCCAAGGGTTGCCTATGGGGTGAGGAAAATTCCTCACTAGATTTTTGCCAATATTTTTCTCTGTAGGATTGCCAAATTCGAGATTTAGTTGTACTCAGAATTTCTTACTGCTACATAATAATAAACCCTCTGCGGTTGCACCAATTTTCCTACATTGGGTTTTTTCGGAGACTTTTGTCCAAAAACAATTGTGTTAATTTTTATGTGTGCTAGCATTTCTCAGCGTCCAACATTTTATTCTTCCGCAATTTTATTTGTGTAGATTGCAGTGTGATTTTTCAATATTTTCCATGGCAAACAACAAATAAATTGTTAAATTAAATTAACATTTAGGAGAATAATTTCCAGCTGTTGCAATAGGATTTTGGTCCTGGAATTTTCACATCATTGTCAAACACTCAACCTTTTGTTAGATATTCATTTTAAATAATTCTATGTTCAGTAAAACTACTAAATATTTGTGGAGATACCAATGTTTTAATGTACAAACCTCCACAATAAGCAATGATAATGAATTGGTTTTCTTAGGATATTATATTAGAAGTTGATTCAAGTTAATTGAGTAGAACACTAAAAACATGGTCGATATTCATATTCATTTTAAATATTAGTGGATCTAATATTTAGAAATAACATTATATTTCTGTGCAACTGTTACTGTGCTTCAAAAAGTTTTGCACAAAGTAGTGGCCAAGTGTTTTATTTATTGTGTTTGGAATTTGAAAGGAGATAAATTATAAACTCAAAAAAAAGCAATATAGTTTGTTAATTTATAAACTTCTTCTGCCATCCACTTTACCACCTTCAAAAACATTCTTTTAAACAAGCTTGCTTACATATTAATTTGCATGGAAAATGCTGAGGTCATTGTCAGCATGGACCATTATACACTAAGAGAAGAGTCAGAAAAGTCATTGAAATAGAAAAGCAGAAATTGAGCCAATCATAGGCACCTACTATTAACAACATAAAGCAGCATTCATTGAAGAGATCGTTCACCTTAAGAGCCGATCCAAGTGCCAAACACATCCTCTAATGTATATCCTGGATGGGCGATGCTCGTTTGCCCGAAACATCGAGCCCAATAGATACACACATACTGGGTTTCCAAAACCTAAATAAATGTCTACTTACGTATGAAAGCATTAATGAAATACATATTACTTATCCCCTAAAATCATTCTCTAAATAAAATGTCTGCGTAAGTATGAAAGCATTAATGAAATACATATTACTTATCCCCTAAATCATTCTTTAAAAGAAGGTTTACTCCTTTCACATTAAAACCTAAGCATATCCTGATCAGAAAGAAACATCACAAGGTATGCTAGCCCTGTATTGCATTTCATGATAAATAAATACTATGCACAAGCTTGGTTGTGCAACATTCAATCTATATGATCAGTCATACCTATACTTTCGCAGATATTGTGGCCAAGGTTTTAGACTCCAGTAAATTACATTTCATTTAGATAAATATACATAAAAAATTGCACTTATTGCCTTCTTTGCACTGCACCTCCATTGGATTTGGACCATCAGACAAAGACCTCCCTATATAGGAGGTGCGCCTAAGCTGCTGCTGCTTGAAAAGTCATCACAGTAAATGGATAAGCACATCCCCTACTCTTAGTGGTAACTTCCTTGTTCTAAGACTGCATTACCACGGAGGCCTCCATTTGGCAAACTCATAGAAGCATTGATTGAGCATTGAGTCTCTGAGTGAATTTCATAAACCTCTATTTGTCTCAAATCTGTCAGAGTCCAAGTTGGAGCTCTCTGTCGTTGCTCAATTGTAGCTGTGAGAGAAGCTATTGGCAGCTTTCCCCAATCGAACCAGACTCTCCCTTCATATTTTGCATTTGGAAGACCGTGTCGTTGTTGTCGTCGTCACGGGGTGAGGAAGACGCGTTTTGGTTTCTAAAATCAACTAGCATCGTTCAAACCATTGTTATATTCTCCAGTGTCTAATGTGGAAGTGGATGGGATTCAATCAAATGACTCAAAGGATCGATCCTCTTCATCTCTATAGTTGTTCATTACGCAGAGATGTATTCCCCAAATACGGTTTGGTATAGAGCGAGGGCTTGACCAAATCGCTGCTTGAATAACAAATCAATATAAACAAACAAAAATTAAACCCTACTTACCCTTCAATTTTAGAATCCATTCCCGCCTTCTATGTTTTTCATCTAAACTTTGACTTCAATCGATTCCATAAATTCCAAGGCCGATGGGGAGGAAATTTGGACGTCCAAATCATGCTTCCTATTGAAACCCCTTATGCTTCTCTCCAAACGTGGATGATGACCGAGAGGAAAAAGAGGCATAAAATCTAAATAATTAGTCATAACCTCTAAATCCAGATGTCAGAACGAAAACCAATGTAGACATCTTGTATTTGCTTTCCAAGATAACCTCGGGACTACAGTATGTAAAGTTACCATGCAGACAATTGAAACATCAACCTCGAATAGGGATCAACGGCCCCTGAAATCTCTTGTTGTAAGTAAAGATGTAAATTAGACTGCACTGAAAGGTGGGCTATTCAAGCGTCCTTAAAAGTTGTTTACTACTAAATGTCGATAACAAATAAACATCATATGATGATCAATGAGCAGGTATGAAACACAGGAAGAGGGTAATAGTGTGGGCCGTAGGTTAAGAATTGTCCAAAATGGACCATTTTCTGGTAAAGTTCTAAGCAGACAATCCAACAGAAATTTATGTGCCCAGCATAGTTCTCCAGGTCGAAGTTCCAAGGGCATACTTCCCCGAAGGCCTCTGAAGCTACCTAGAACCTTGAAAAATCCTAGATCAGCCGAAGGCCTCTGAAGCTACCTAGAACCTTGAAAAATCCTAAATCAGCCTAGAACAATGCCATCAGTAGATTTTTTCCTTTGCTTGATTCCAGTGAAAATGAGCTTTTTCCAGTGCGTTTTGGATAAACCACATACAACACCGACGGCGTGAAGGAATTGGCCAGTGTGAAACGCCACATTTTGTTAAATTTTGTAATAGAAATAATGACATGTAATGGCGTGACGAATGAGGATAGCTCTTCCTTTTATATATTGTGCCTTCCCGCCAAGGACAAGAAAATTCAAAAAGTTTAAATTTATTTTGATAAGCAATTTTTGAAGTACACTTTCAAGACGGGAACCACAAATTTTTTTGTAAGTTTGGTGGGACTACTTCTTCATCATGTCCAATATATTACCCTGATCGAGGCGGGAAATTGAACCAATAACTTCACATCAAATAGTGCCTTAACAGAGCACTGACGGGAACCACATTTGGAAGGATGGGATGGAACAATTTTCATCGTTACTGATTTACCTTAAGAATTGTACAAGCCTCGAAAAATTACTGAAGATTAATTCTAGTTACATAGGAATATTGTTTATTGTATTGATTTCCTCAGGATTGTACAAGTCTCAAGTAATTACTGAAAATTAATTCAATCTAAGTGTACTGTTCATTGCTTTTTCATAAACACCCATTTTAATGTGTACTCCCCGAGAAAGAAGATTCAATAGTCACAGCAAAAGTGAGTGCTTCAGACTCAATTTTGGCTAACAAACATTTTTGTGGGAAATATAAAATACCTCTCTAGAGAAATTTATATCCTATGTTACAAAATACTATTATTACAAAAAAATATTAACAAAAGGAATAGACAGTTCGTTAGATCTCCTCTGCCAAAATTTAAACAAAACCAGAAACGCAAAACCGGATCCATAGACATATTTCACAAGACACTTCTCCCTGCAAGAATGATTGCTAGTAGAATCAATTCGCACCAGAAGTCATAGAGATTCTCACCATCAAAAGTCACATCAGAAAGTGAGTGCGTTAGTGCTTCAGAGTCCAGACTCAATTTTGGCTACCAAACATCTTTTGTAGGGATCCTAAAATACCTCCCAAAGGAATTTATATCCTATATTACAAAATATAATTATTACAAAAATATTCACAAAAAGAATAGACAGATAGATCTGCCCTGCTAAAATTCAAACTAAACCAGAATCCCAAAACTGGATATATATAGATAGATATTACAATACACTTGTCCCTGAAGGAATGATTGCTAACAGAAATCAATTCGCACCAAAAGTCTTACAGACTTATATTTCTCTCCTTTCTTGTCACATAATGGAATTGAGCGAATCCCTGTCTTCAACTCTGCCACAGGTAAGCATGTCTGGCCACCAAAGTCATCTCTTTCAGACATATCATACTCATGAACTTCAATACGAAGCAATGCTAATTCAGGGACAGTCAATGGAAAAACAAATTCTTCATTCCAACAGGGGACCCAGTCATCTTCTAATGTCCTTGTCTTTTTCATGATAGTATCTGCAGGCACACCTGCAATCCCAACCTGCAGATTTAAGTTTGTCAGGCATATATCCACATTGGAAACTTAAGACCTCAAAATGAGTCACCATTTTCTTAATAAGAAGTTGCTACGTTACCCTGGTGTAAAAGTCAGGAGGAGAATAGGTATCAAAGTGTGTTTTCTTGAAGTCCTGATTCCATCCATCTCCCATATATATTTTGACCTGGAAATCACAGGACATGAAGCAAATTATACTTTAAGGAGCGTTAAATCTCACTATGCACATGAAAAACATATGGAAAAGATTATAAATCAAAGCAATGCTGCATACGCAAGGAATCTGAGTCCTGACTTATCTATTCTGCTAGCAATTTGAATTTAAGTCATCACTCTCTAGCTAAATGCAACATGATCAGTACACTTTCAAACAACAGATGCTGTGGTTTTTTTACAAAATCTGGCAAACTGGTTCTCCCAGATAAAAGTGAAAATAGGTCAGCATGTGGAGTTCCATTGGGAACAGGGTTATAGATCCAAACCAAATTAAGTGCACAGTGATCTCAAGGATTTAAAGGCATTCATATTCAGTCCTCCTTGATCAAAATTGACCTACTGGGAAAGGGCTAGGTAATCCTTTAATCTTTAAAAGAAAATCAAACTCCACACCAATATTACTATAACTAACCGACTCAGAAAATTTCCCATGGAGTATTTAGAATGAAGCTCCCAAAGATCCCTTTGGCATTGTTGGTTCTTTAAATATCTCTGCCTTTTCAATTTTAGGCTATCTTGCTCTTTACCAATCACAGCCAAACTCAACCATTGGCATCTTGAATGTGAGCAAGCCTTTTACTGCAGAGTCCTATTTACTTTCTGCATTGCTTTTTCTTACGACTTTTTTCTGTTATATGGAAGCAAGTAGCTTTTTTTCAGATTGTAGAATAATTTTCTGCATAAATCAACTTCAAAGAGAGTGAAATTACTTCTTCTACTTAGTCCAAAATCTGTTATTGCTCCAAGCGTCCAAACGACTCGATTCAATACATGGTACTTAATAGGCTTCAATGGAAGCACAGGAAATTCAAAGGGTGAGTTAATGCTTACAAGAATTGGACTCGATTCAATACATGGTACTTAACAGGCTTCAATGGAAGCACAGGAAATTCAAAGGGTGAGTTAATGCTTACAAGAAAATTTAGCTTAGAATAGTAGCTATAAAGAAATAAAGACTGTCTGACTTCAACCTTAAAAGAAATATTGGAATATTATTATATTTAGTTGGACCTACAAGTCTTGTATATATATTCTCAAAATTTTGCCAACAATTGAGAAAACAGATATGTGGAGCTTAACTGATCCAGATTGGATCATTATATTGTTTTTCATCCATCTTGATGCTTCCAGGATGCAGAAATCAGAGAAATCAACTTACAAGAGCAGTTTTAGCGACACGATCCAGTTTGGAAAATTAGGGTTAAAAATTCTTTCGGGGCCAGTTTGAGGCCTTAAATGACGTTTTCTAGGGGATAAAACTTTGCTTCTTAAGCCCTGCACAGGCTTCAATGGAAGCACAGGAAATTCAAAGGGTGAGTAAATGCTTACAAGAAAATTTAACATAGAATAGTAGCTATAAAGAAATAAAGATTGTCTGACTTCAACCTTAAAAGAAATATTGGAATATTATTATATTTAGTTGGACCTACAAGTCTTGTATATATATTCTCAAAATTTTGCCAATAATTGAGAAAACAAATATGTGGAGCTTAATTGATCCACATTGGATCATTATATTGTTTTTTATCCATCTTGATGCTTCCAGGATGCAGAAATCAGAGAAATCAGCTTACAAGAGCAGTTTTAGCGACAGGATCCAGTTTGGAAAATTAGAGTTAAAAATTCTTTCGGGGCAGTTTGAGGCCCTAAATGACATTTTCTAGGGGATAAAACTTTGCTTCTTAAGCTATGCACCCCCCTAACACTATTCTACACATAAGGACCTTTCTAACAGTCCAAGAAAGATGTTAATTGGCATTCAGATGCAAAAGTTATGCCTCCCAGAAGTTGACCTATAGTGAATAACTGCCATAATTAAAGAGAATGCCATGTCAGCCCCATTACTCATGCAAAAGGAGCTAGCCACATGAGAATTACGAAACAAGGCTCTAGAAGGATTGAATTGTATACAACTCACGTTGAGGGTTGAATGGGTCAAATTTAACCCCTAGTTGGCTATTGTGTTGTTGTGTTATAGCCATGTCAGCCCCCCCATTACTCATGCAAAAAGAGCTAGCCACATGAGAATTACGAAACAAGACTCTAGAAGGATTGAATTGTATACAACTCATGTTGAGGGTTGAATGGGTCAAATTTGACCCCTAGTTGGCTATCGTGTTCTTGTGTTATAACTAGGCCATTAGGAGGAAAAGGGATTCGATTCTATTTGCTTGCATTTTGTTCCATAGTAGAGAAGAGTAGCTAAGTGTGGATAGAGAGAGAGTATAACAAAGAAGAGTAGCTAAGTGTGGATAGAGAGAGAGTATAACAAAAGGACTTTGTGTTCTGTAGCAGCCCATGGGCCACAGGTCTTGGGAAACTCCATAGAGAGTGTTGAGGGTCGAATGGGTCAAATTTGACCCCTAGTTGGCTATCCTGTTGTTGTGTTATAACTAGGCCATTAGGAGGAAAAGGGATTCGATTTTATTTGCTTGCATTTTGTTCCATAGTAGAGAAGAGTAGCTAAGTGTGGATAGCGAGAGAGTATAACAAAGGGACTTTGTGTTCTGTAGCAGCCCATGGGCCACAGGTCTTGGGAAACTCCATAGAGAGTGTCTTCTCCTTTGTACTTGCATCGTTTCCATTCCAGACAAAAGAGAGCAAAGCAACCTCACCTTCTAGTTGGATTTCTCCCAACAAGGTTTCCCAAAGCATATCTTGGTGTTCATTGTGGTTTGAGAGTGTTTGTATTTTATTGTTTTCTATTTTTCACACTTTATCTATTGCATGCATAAGAAGAAAAACAATAATTAATAAATCTAGAAATCTAAGGAAAATTAACCTTCATATTATAGATTTCGGATTTTAGTCTATTTATATCAAATCTGTTGGAACGAATTGTCTAGAGGAATATCCACTACAGTTTAAAGATCAAATTGGAATCATATTAGGTTCATTTTGGTAATTTGTGGGAAGTCGCATGGGATCAAATCAGTTTAAGTAGAAAGTCATAAAACCCTAGCTATGGCTAAACAATTAGTTTATGATAACCCTCAAGATCCAATAGAGGAGATGTTTGCACAAATGAAAGCACAAGTCACAGATATAAACAGTGATGTGAGCCTCCTTCTCATGGCTGCTCTAACCAATAAGATTGGGTTGTTTGGAGAAGATGGAGGTTCCAACGCAGAAGTTAGATCAAAGGGAAACTGGGGGATTTAGATAAACCAAAGAAGTTTTCTAGAAAACCCAAAAAAGAGTAGCTGAATCGTTTGAGCATCGTGAACCATTCATAGTCTCTCTTCAAGATGGAAGCAAAAGTGGATATCGAGCCATATCAAGGTGAGATCAATGCTTTGAAATTAAATCAATAGTTGCAACAATTAGAGATTTATTTTGGTGGTCACCATATGAAGGAGGAACAAAAAAATTCATTTGCTCGTTTGAAATTAAAAGGCCATAACCTGACCTAGTGGGAAAGGCACACCAAAACCTAAGACTAGAGCAAGATCCACAAGCAACTAAATGGGAGGATTTTAGAACTCTCATAAAGTCCCAATTCTACCCTATCGAGTATGTAGAGGACTAGTGGATCTGGTGGAATTACTTAAGGCAAAAACAAGGTCAAAGTGTACAAGAATACACAACAAAATTCAAGAAGATGACAATGTTTTTTTTTTCACAGCACTAGAGAATTCAGGTTAGGGTCTTAGAATCTCCGACACTAACAACTCAAATGCCACAACAAACAACTTTGCACAACGAAATATAAAAAACAGTAAATCAACACGTGCACAAATATACAACATTTTTCAATTTTTCAATAACCCAACTTCTTTATATTATCAATCTATAATGCGACGGTCTAGGGCTCCCGTACCAAGGATCATGGCCCTCATACAATCACTGATACAAGAATACAACTAGGGTTTCATGTCAATCCTTTGAAAACTAATCTACCCTGAACAAGATATAGTTTGACCTACTAGCTTATCTAGTGCACTTCACAACTCCACCAGTCGTACCCTGACACATCTGCTTGGTCCTTTGGCTCTCGATCTACAACTCTGCCTCTATCAATGATCCTACTCCTGTAGGTCACTGAAAGCGGCTCCAATCCTCCCTCTAGCTGATCATTCGTCCATAAATGACTCAACACAAAGGGGCTCTTGTTAAGTTGTTCAGAACTTCGTTTGTGAACAACTCCAAGACTACCCACTGCTGCTCCTCAGCGCTTAGGGACTTCTTCCCCCTATTTCCTTCCTGTGCTGCTTCAATAAGGCAAACTTAGGGCATGGAGGGCTGCCCACTTTTGTTGTAGATGTCCTTCTCTTAGCAGCAAACTAGGGCTAGTCAAACTGCTCATTTGACTTCCTTTTTAGTCCTTCAAAGATCGGTCCTTGAGCTCTCTTCCAAATCTACCTCTCCTAGCAGACCTAAAGTCCTTAAGTCAGCACTTAGGGCTCCCAAAGTCACCTACTTGTTTCCCTCCAAACAGCCTTAAGATGACCTTCAAACTGTCCTAAACTAGGACACCCAATTACCTAGAAAAACCATCAACTTAGGAGAACATACCTCTGATTTGAAGACACCTTCTTCCTATTCTGCTCATAGTCCTATGCACACTTCAAATCTAAGGTTTTCGGCCTGGTTAGGGCACCAAACCAGTGCTCAAACTACCTCAAAATTCTCATTGTTCCTTGCTAATAGACCAACCCTTCCTCATTGCTACTGCAGTCACCTTAACACGTTCCACCCTTCTTGTCACTGTGGACTATCCCTAATCTAGGGTTCGATACTACATGTAGCTAACCAGCAAACTTCGACCATGTTTCTTAAAGAGAATCAACCTCAAAGCATGCACCCTTTTGGACCTCAAGCCTGTGGCTAGCCTCTAGCTTCTACTTGGCCCTGCAATAGATATAAATAGACCCAAAACTAGTCCCTTTTAAACTTCAACCTAATCTTCTTAAGTTGTGGCTTCTGTTACCCACCACTTCGTGGGTGATATTCCTAGGAGAACTTTTTTTCTTCATGACGGTCCTCAGCCAGCAACTAGCAACCCCTTGCAGCCCTCAGCTAGCTCGTTGTGCCCTTTCTCCGCCACTTGAGCCAACCATGTGGTCCCTCACCCATTTGTATTGATCGTATGTTTAAAGGTGGGCCTCCCGAACCTAAAGGTATGTCTTGTCATTTAATAATTGAGTATTGAATTTACTTATCATGGACACTTCTGGGCATGGATCGATGGGGGGATCCGGCGGAAAGAGTGGGTTTAGTTTGTGCTTTTGTCCCCTTGACCTCCCTTGGATGTTACCCATGGATTTTAGTCCCATGGGATCTCCTATACTGACCATTTGATTTTAGGGTGGTACTACTTGGGAAAGCCTGACTTTGGTTGCGTGGTCCCGCTCCCTTGTTCACATATACCACTCCCCTTCCACCCACTACAACCCCATTCATCATATCTCCCACCTGGGTTGACATTCTATCACTAGGTCCACATAGGTTTAGCCTCCCCATTCCCTTGCCCCCACCTTGGGTCGGGCTTGGAACGATGTCTCGGAGGTTGACGCAGTTGAAAAGAAATGTAAAAGCATAAATGGCCACATTCAACAGGCAGATGTACCACAAGATGCAAAAGATGGTCGGGACAAACATAATTAGCACGTGGGCAAAAGCCAATGCATGAGCTCTATCCTATACCCACGGCCATCACCCTGGTTCCATAGGCCCTAGATGAGCCTCCTTTATAATTTAGGAACCCATGATTGTCCCAACCCCTAGAGGACAATGAACCGCCCTACCAAAAGGGGGTAATCGATGTTATATCTTACACATCATAACAGGCAAAAGGCATATAAAGAAAGGTGGAAAAATCAAGGTCGAGGCACCTCATGTACCACGATTGCTCCCTCCTACACATTATATACCCATGTGTGGGCTTCCCTTTTTCTAACTACCCTTGTGCCCCAATATGTGGCCCAAGATTGCCCCTCTCATTCCCTATTCCATTTTACCTCTTTATCACATGCCACCACCATTTGAGGAATGTACCTTGGACATACTATCCCCACTAGAGGTAGAAACCACCTAATAAGGTACTTGGCTAACCCCCTTTGGAGCTTGGAGACATTAGCACATGCTAAAGCCCACTATGGAAGGGCATGCCATTATGAAGTGTCCACTTGTTGTCCATGGTTTGTAAACTCTTTTACTCGATTACTTTAATGACTTGTTGTGCTGGAAGGCCAGGGGACACATTGGATCTTATGCAAGATTGCAGATGGTGTTCATTTGGGTTTGGTCTCCCTATACAGGGACCTAACCCTCTAGAAGGCTATATTAGCACATATAGGGTCTGTGTAGAGAGCCATGGGCCTCCACAACAATAGACAGCACTCCATGGATCCCCAGAGATGCTCAGAGATTGCTCGAGATCCACCTTTTGGACGAGGAAGATGTATCTGGTACACTATACCCAGTTGGCCCCACATGTGCGCCACACACTTGGCAGGTATCCCAAGACTTGTAAGTTGACATGGCATCATTCATTCCATCATCTGAACACTTGCAGATGGTCTACAGGCATCTTCGACTCATTTGGAGACCCATGAGGTCATTGGTGTGCCCCCACACCCACTAGGAGCACCACAGGTTTATTGTTTGGAGAACAAGTGGCTACCCCCTTGTCCATCACTTTTGAGGATCCTATTCATCATTATGGCACTTGTGGACCTCATCGAGCCTCTTGGAGCACCCTACGACATGCATAAATTATTATTTGATCTTTTGAGAGGCTTATTATTTTATTTGTGAGCTAGCTTGGTGGGCTTGTCACCAAAAGTTAGTTAATTTGCACATTATTTTATTTTAGGGGCTAATGTAGGCCCATTAGGCAATTCAAACTCCAAATGAGTGTATAAATAGGAGTTAGATGAATTCATTTTGTGTCATGACTTGACTTGGATCATTCTCTCTCTTGAGAACTTCGTACTTTTTCCTCAAAGGATATTTTTGGATCATGGATGAATTTTGATGTGTGGAAAGGGTCTTCTTATCTTGGAGCTTCTTATATTGCAAATGTGTTGATGGTTGGATATATTCTCTTACATGTAAGTACAATTTTAATGCTATTTTTTTCATTTTGCTACATACATTAATCATGAGATTTTCACTATTTTAGGGTTAATTGTTGCATGCATTTACGGCGTCAATGTGTGATTATGTTTCTATTTAGCTTGTCTCTATGTATGGGCCATGTTTGATGAACGAATTGTCCTGGAGATCGAAGTTATCTCGATAAGCCTCCTCCATTTGCAATGAAGTATAACGATTTTAGGTCACTTTTCTTCTCTTGCCCTTAACATTGGACGAAGTTGACTTTGAGAGCCTCCTTGAACAAGAAACGAACTCCGTCTTCATAGTTCTCCTAGACTCTGTTGAGATTTTGGGGTAGCATCGGATGTGCTCTAGCTCCGAAATTTTGTGGAGGAGATGTAGTACATGAGATCTCCAAGACCCAAAGAGCATTTGGAGAAATTCCATATGGTTTGACAATTATTCAAATAATTAATCTTTTTAATTAAGGACCCTAAGTCTAGCTTAGGAAAATTAAAAGATTAAAGTGAATTAAATTAAACATGTGATGAGAATGTTTTAAGTGACGTGGATCAAGCAGCCTCTAATCTTATCCGTTGATTAGAGATTAGATCACGGTTGTTGGTTTGCCAACGAGAAAAGTATAAGAGAAGGACTTGGGGTCAGTTGGAGAACACACACATTGGCAGAGCACTGAAGCTAAGTCGAAATTCTAGGGCATGGTTTGCTAAGAATTTCAAAGTGAGTTTGCAGTGCGGTGAGGGGTAGAGATTGGCAAGGGATTCTGATGTGAGGCCAAGAATACAACAACAACAGATAGGCAGCACGCCAGGCAGCGCAGAGGATAGCCAGAGCTACGCAGTTCAGCCAAAGCCACGCAGAGGCAGCATCAACCCTTCCGCGGTGACGCAGGCCCCGTTATGGTAGCGCAAGGGCAGCGTAAGCCCAGAGAGGGTGATGTAGGCCCTTCCAGGGCAGCGCAGAGGCTGACGCAGAGGGCTGAGGGACAGTGTTGGGGTTTCCGATGGGCCAGAAAGGGCTCGATTTCTGTAAATCTCGTTTGAGGGTGTGAATCAGCCATATTTTCTGTCTCTGAGTGAAAGAGGTATTACTGCTGTGTATTTTCTCTGTAGGGCAAACCATGTTTAGTGCCCAAAAATTGTTGTATTCAGATTCTGCATAATAATAAAACCCTCCAGAGCTAGCTGCACCGCTTTTCTTGCATTGGGTTTTTCCAGGGACATTTGTCTGAAAAATCTGTCACTTTGTCATGTGTGCGTGATGTTCAGTGAATGATCTGTAAATGTGTAGGTTGTAGTCATGTTTACTTTGCTGATTTTACTGAATAATTCAGAAAATTAGCTTGTAATCTAATTCAAGTAGGAAAAATAAATCAAGACACTACAGTAGGATTTCTATGTTTAGAAATTTTCACATGGTATCAAAGCATTGCAAATCAAGCTGAATCACAGGCAAAATGGCTGAAGAATTTTTTGTTGCAGAGAGGCAGCTGAAGCAGCAGATTTCCGAAGAGGGCAGTGCAGCACCAAGAGGACGCAATCCCAGCAGAGGCCACGCAAGGGCTGACGCAATCCTAGCTTAGTGACGTAGAGGCCGCGCAAAGCCTTCCAAAGTGACGCAAGGGCAGCCTGCGTTGCACAGTCGCAACGTAGAGGTTGCGCTGAGCTAGTGTGCTCTCACACAGGCCAGCGAGAGCCACGTAGTCCAGTTTAGAGGTTGTTGTGCAGATTTTCCACAGTCCGAAAGCAGAGCTTCAAATCTTCAGAGGTTGTTGGTGTGGTGGAGGTTCTGTCAGTGCAGAATCGTGCCTAGCTAATTTTACAAAGAGCGGGAGGAGAATAGCCGCTCAGCAAGTTTTTTGCCAAATAAATCTGAGGATCGATCAGGAGGGTGATCGAAGAGGGTTGATTCAAGGGATTTGGCAGATTTTCGAGGAGGGAAAGCAGTTGTTAGAGTGAGCAGTTATTATAGAGGGTGCTTTTTCGCCAAGGACCCTAGATCCGAGCTTTTGTTGAGAGTAGCTACAGCAACAGGGAGAGGAGTATCTGTTTTGACAAATTGTTTTGAGCTAGATGGCATCATATGGACTGCATGATCAGGAGAGGTTGGACGACTTGTCCAACTTTGCTATCTGAAAGGCCAGAACCCTGACGGTCCTGGAGGCATACGTATTACAGGAACATGCAGAGAACGTCTTGGCTACACCAACCGATGTTGCTCTTCCCACGAAGCATAATGAAGCGGAGGCACATGCTAAGCGCTTCATCATGGACAGCGTCAAGGATCATGTGGTCCCACACATTGCCGAGAAGAAGACGGTTAATGCTATGTGGACAACGTTAACGACAATGTATCAAGGGAAACCCATCCAGAAGAAGATGCTTCTGGAGAACTAGATGAGGTTATTTGTGATGAATAAGGGAGAGGAAATCGATCCTTTCCTCTTCAGGTTGCAGTCGATCCGGGATCAGCTGATTGCAATGGGGATTAAAGTCTCTCAATGCAGTCACATATGAATGGGAAACGTTTGTCCAAAGCATCTTGGGCAGACAGGACCTTCCAAGTTGGGATGACATGTGGGCTATCCTCTGACAAGAGGAAATCCGTCGGATGACCAAGAGACAAGCCAGCACCGAATCCAGCAAAGTGAAGAAGGAGGAAGAGAAAGATGCAGCCCTTACATCCAAGAAGCAATAAGGGAAGAAAAAGGATCTATCCAAGATCTATTGCTTCAGGTGTGGTGAACTTGGACACTTCGCCACCACTTGTCCTTTAAGGAAGAAGGACAAGGAAGTTGATTCCAAGGCTGCGGCAGCTAAAGAAGACGATGGCTCTGATGATGATGTAGCCATGAGTGCTCACGTGCCTCGAGAGAAGAGGCGGGGTGATATTGATCTGTAGAGCAGCGACAGTGTGGACGCAAGATCCTTGAGTAGTCCAACTCTTAAATCACATACGTGCTACGGGAGCCTTAAGACAATGGCGGGGATGATTGGAGCAGTGGGTGCAGAGGATCACAGTGAAGCAGAGGTTAGAGTTGGGACGCTATAGAGGGAGCAACGCAGTGCAGAGGCAACAACAACGTAGAAGCAGCAACACAGAGGGGCCGATGGGACTTCAGCAACGCAGAGGAGGCAGTGCAGAGATGTAGCAGCGCAGTGGCTTCAGGAGGACAACGCAAAGCAGCAACCAAGGGAGCTTCAGTGATGAGATGCAGCCCGACTGACTTGTCTACCAGTGTTTAGGCAGGGGTCCTTCAGTTGCTTACTTCTCAGCAACTGAGTTGCAATGCAGCAATTCGCAGTGGCAGTGCTATGGGCAGCATGATGCAACAATTTGAAAGGAAGTTGCAGTACAGATGTGGTAGTGACTGTGGCAGAGTCATGAGCAACAGTACAGAGAGCAGCAGCAGCAGCGCAATGATGGAGGGCAATAGGCCAAGCATCAGCACAGGAACCGATGCCAGAGATCAGGGCAATACTTCGGTGTGGGTGTATTGTTAGAGCACATTCCTCACTAAGAGGGAGTGTTGAGATTTTGGGGTAGCATCGGATGTGCTCTAGCTCCGAAATTTTGTCGAGGAGCTGGAGTAAATGAGATATCCAAGACCTAGAAAGCATTTGGAGAAATTCCATCTGGTTCCATAGTTATTCAAATAATTAATCATTTTAATTAAGGACCTTAAATCTAACTTAGAAAAATTAAAAGATTAAAGTGAATTAAATTAAACATGTGATGAGAATGTTCTAAGTGACGTGGATCAAGCAACTTTTAATCTTAGCCGTTGATTAGAGATTAGATCACGGTCGTTGGTTTTCCAACGAGAAAAGTATAAGAGAAGGGCTTGGGGTCAGTTGGAGAACACACTCATTGGCAGAGCACTGAAACTAAGTCGAAATTCTAGGGCGTGGTTTGTTAAGAATTTTGAAGTGAGTTTGTAGTGCGGTGAGTGGCAGAGATTGGCAAGGGATTCTGATCCGAGGCTAAGAATAAAACAGCAGCAGAGAGGCAGCTTACCAGGCAGCACAAAGGCCAGCCAGAGCTACGCAGTTCACCTAAAGCCACACAATTCACCCAGAGCCACGCAGAGGGCAGCAGTAACCCTTCAGGGGTGATGCAGGCCCAGTTAGGGCAGCGCAGGGGCAGCATAAACCCAGAGAGGGTGACGCAGGCCCTTCCAAGGCAGCGCAAAGGCTGATGCAAGCTAGAAAGGTTGATGCAGAGGTCTGAGGGACAGCGTTGTGGTTTCCGGTGGGCCAGAAAGGGCTTGAGTTCTGTAAATCCCATTTGAGGGTGTGAATCAACCATATTTTCTGTCTTCGTGGGGCCAACCATGCCTGGTGCCCAAATATTGTTGTATTCAGATCCTGCATAATAATAAAACCCTCCAGAGCTAGTTGCATTACTTTTCTTGCATTGGGTTTTTCCAAGGAAATTTGTCTGAAACATCTATGTGTGAATTTGTCATGTGTGCGTGATGTTCAATAAATGATCTGCAAATGTGTAGGGTTCAGTTGTGTTTACTTTGCTGATTTTACTGAATAATTCAGAAAATTAACTTGTAATCTAATTCAAGAAGGAAAAGTAAATCAAGACACTGCAGTAGGATTTCTATGTTTAGAAATTTTCACATGGTATCAAAGCATTGGAGATCAAGTTGAATCACTGGTAAAACGGTTGAAGATTTTTTTGCTGCAGAGAGGCAGCTGAAGCAGCAAAGTTCCGGAGAACAGCTCAGCACCAGGAGGACGCAATCCCAACAGAGGCCACGCAAGGGCTGACACAATCCTAGTTGAGTGATGCAGAGGCCGCGCAGAGCCTTCCAGAGTGACGCAGGAGCAGCCTGCACTGCGCAGTCGTTATGTAGAGGTTGCGTTGAGCTAGTGTGCTCACGCAGAGGCCAGCCAAAGGGATGCAGTTCATTTCATAGGTTGTTGTGTAGATTGGCCACAGTCCGGAAGCGGAGCTTCAGATCTTCAGAGGTTGTTGGTGTGGTGGAGGTTCTGTCGGTGCAAAATTGTGCCTAGCTAATTTGACAAAGAGCAGGAGGAGAATAGTCACTCAGCAGATTTTTTGCCAAAGAAATCTGAGGATCGATCAGGAGGGTGACCGAAGAGGGTTGATTCAAGGGATTTGGCAGATTTTCGAGGAGGTATATCAGTTGTCAGAGTGAGCAGTTATTATAGAGGGTGATTTTTCGCCAAGGACCCTAGATTCGAGCTTCTATTGAGAGTAGCAACAGCAGCAGGGAGAGGAGTATCTGTTTCGACATATTGTTTTGAGCTAGATGGCGCCGTACGAATTGCGTCATCAGGATAGGTTGGACGGCTTGTCCAACTTTGCTATCTGGAAGACCAGAATCCTGACGACCCTGGAGGCATACGCATTACGGGAACATGTAGAGAACGTCTTGGCTACACCAATCGACGTTGTTTTTCTCGCGAAGCATAATGAAGCAGAGGCGCATACTAAGCGCTTCATCGTGGACGGGGTCAAGGATCATGTGGTCCCACACATTACCAAGAAGAGATGGCTAATGCTATGTGGACAGCGTTAACGACAATGTATCAAGGGAAATACGTCCAGAAGAAGATGCTTCTGGAGAACCAGATGAGGTTGTTTGTGATGAATAAGGGAGAGGAAATCGATCCTTTCCTCTTCAAGTTGCAGTCGATCCAGGATCAGCTGATTGCAATGGGGGTTAAAGTGGCGGATGATGTCATGGTGAGGACTATTCTAAATGCAGTCACATATGAATGGGAAATGTTTGTCCAAAGCATCTTGGGCAAACAGGACCTTCCAAGCTGGGATGACATGTGGGCTATCCTCTGACAAGAGGAAATCCGTCGGATGACCAAGAGACAAGCCAACACCGGATCCAGCAAAGTGAAGAAGGAAGAAGAGGAAGATGCAACCCTTGCATCCAAAAAGCAGCAAGGGAAGAAGAAGAGGGATCTATTCAAGATCTGTTGCTTCAGCTGTGGTGAACTTGGACACTTCGCCACCACTTGTCCTCTAAGGAAGAAGGACAAGGAAGTTGATTCCAAGGTTGCAGCATCTAAAGAAGACGATGGCTTTGATGATGATGTAGACATGAGTGTTCATGTGCCTCGAGAGAAGAGGTGGGGCAAGATTGAGCTATAGAGTAGCTACAGAGTGGAGGTAGGATCCTTGAGTAGCCCAACTCTTGAATCACATACGTTCTACGGGAGCCTTAAGACAGTAGTGGACAGTAGGCCAAGCATCAGCGTGAAAACCGATGCCAGAGATCAGGGAAATACTTCAGTGTGGATGTATTGCTAGAGCACATTCCTCGCTAAGAGGGAGGGTTGAGATTTTGGGGTAGCATCGGATGTGCTCTTGCTTCGAAATTTTGTGGAGCTGGAGTACATGAGATCTCCAAGACCCATAAAGCATTTGGATAAATTCCATCTGGTTTGATAGTTATTCAAATAATTAATCTTTTTAATTAAGGACCCTAAGTCTAACTTAGGAAAATTAAAAGATTAAAGTGAATTAAAGTAAACATGTGATGAGAATGTTCTAAGTGACGTGGATCAAGCAACTTCTAATCTTAGCCATTGATTAGAGATTAGATCACGGTCGTTGGTTTTCCAACGAGAAAAGTATAAGAGAAGGGCTTGGGGTCAGTTGGAGAACACACACATTGGCAGAGCACTAAAGCTAAGTCGAAATTCTAGGGTGTGGTTTGTTAAGAATTTCAAAGTGAGTTTGCAGTGCAATGAGGGGCAGAGATTGGCAAGGGATTTTGATCCAAGGCCAAGAATACAACAGTGGAAAAGAGGCAACATACGAGGCAATGCAGAGGCCAGCCAGAGCTATGCAGTTCAGCTAGAGCCATGCAGAGGGTAGCGTAGAGGCAACAGGAACCCTTCAGGGGTGATGCGGGCCTAGTTAGGGCAGCGTAAGCCCAGAGAGGGTGACGCAGGCCCTTCCAGGGCAGTGCAGAGGCCGATGCAGAGGGCTGAGGGACGGCACTGGGGTTTTCGGTGGGCCAGAAAGGGCTTGAGTTCTGTAAATCCCGTTTGAGGGTGTGAGTCAACCATATGTTTTGTCTCTAAGTGAAAGAGGTATTACTGTCGTGCATTTTCTCTATAAGTCCAACCATGTCTGGTGCCCAAATATTGTTGTATTCAGATTCTGCATAATAATAAAACCCTCTAGAGCTAGTCGCATCAGTTTTCCCGCATTGGGTTTTTCTGGGGATATTTGTCCGAAAAATCTGTCACTTTGTCATTTTTGCATGATGTTCAGTAAATGATCTGTAAATGTGTAGGTTGCAGTTGTGTTTACTTTGCGGATTTTACTGAATAATTCAGAAAATTAACTTGTAATCTAATTCAAGTAAAAGTAAATCAAGACACTGCAGTAGGATTTCTATGTTTAGAAATTTTCACAGACTCCATATCCCCAAGAGGAATTAGGCACTGACCCATCAAAAGCTGGTCACTTTAAAACATATTTCTTCACCTTTTCCTCTCTCTTCTAGGTCTAGCCACGCTGGGACCCCTAAGGCATCAATTTCCTGAAAAACTAGCCCTGGAAAACAATCATCTAGGACAGACTGCGTTGCTATGTCCTCAAGGTCTCCTCCAAATTTGAAGAGATTCCGACAGTGGGATTGCAAGATATCCCAAGCCCTAGGTCTAAGATCAAACTTTGCCCTGGTGTTCCCAAGGCTAGCACCTCATAGGATCAATTTGATATCTTTCAATTAAAATTCTGGGTTTGATAATTTCCCTTTGGTTGTTTAGGTTAAGATTATCATCAGTGTCTAAACTCCATCCCCTTAACCTAGGTTGGGTCCACTTGGCCCCGCATGGTTCTGTTCCCTATCAAAGACAATTCATCAAGGACAACTCGGGAATCCAAGTTCTATAAGGATTTTAGCGATTGGTAAACTCCTTTTCAAATCATATTCCTTTAACCTAACCCTCAAATCCTCACATTCTTTTCCTAGAAAATCTTGTACCTTGCTTAAAGAGCAAGCAAGCTCCATTCTTAATCCTATTCTAGGGAAAGGATCTTTGAGGTCACTTCACATCTATTTGTTGATTTATCCTTTATAATTGACTTCCTAAATACCGGGTCTCCTCCCATCGGTAAAATTTCGTAAAGAGCAGGGAGTCTTAGTTGTGGTGACAGTGGACTAAGTCTCCATCGTTGCCCTTGACCTAGTAGTTGCCCTTTTAAGAGTCTGTTTCAGGTCCCATGCTACTTCGAGTGTTAACAACTCCTTTAGATGTTCTCCATTATGATGTTTTAAACTTGGGTTATGAGGAATGAGGTCTCTCCTCACTCCTATTTATACCTTTTCTTAGGGTGACATCTAGCCTTTCGAGAGGGGTCATGTTTACTAAGGTCGGCCTGAACTTGTAGACAAATTCACCCACAAAAATATTCAAAAATTAATATCTTCATTTCTAGACCTCCTTTCTTGGTGCTTGATGTTTCCCTTTGTTCCTCTAAGGGTGCTCTTCCATCTCCAAGTGTCATGTCATCAATTTTCTTCTTAATTTTGGCCCAACTCCTTGGGGTGCAAAACCAAAACCCCCACACTTGGGTTCTTAGCCCAAAAGTGCCCTTATGATGCCAATTCCTCCACAACCTTGTAGCCTAAGGTTTGGAGTACCTCCCAAGCTACCAATCACAACACTCCCTCTTAGCAAGAGAGGTACTTCCAACACTAGGAAGTAACTCGTCACCGACGACACTAGCCCATCTGGCATACATCACTGCATCATACTCTATAGAATGAACCACGTTATCTTAATAGTGTCTTTGCCTCATCTCATCTGAACCTGAAGATCAACACTTCCATAGGGTTGCTCCCTTTGAAGCTAGCTCCCTCCGAGTCTACACAATCTCCACTAGCTCAACTTGCTACAGATCTCATGTCCTACAATGTCAGTCTAAGTTGTGGTCGCACACAGGCCATCATCACCGCAACCCACTCTTGCAAACACTCATCCTCCTGGATCAAACACAACACGTGCACATCCTTCCAATCTCGGATATGCAACATCACAATCCAATGAAGAAACTAGCCTGCCAACATGCTATCCATCACATGAAGCAATCTCAATCATACCAATCTCATCCATGCCAACTAAATCCTCGAGCTAGTCCCAACGATTCATGGCAAGCCAAAGGACGTCCATGATCAACAACCTACAATACAAAAAATTGTTGTTCACCAGGTTCACCATCAATCCACCACAACTCCCAACCTATCTCGCAGCCAAGCCAGTCAAGACCACATCTCCATGTCTTCAGCTGAAACCTCTGCTCCATGATCTAGACAATCTCAACTCCTTCTGAGTTGCTTCACTGTGCACACTCTAATTCACTGGCCCTTCAAAGTAGCTCTAATTCCATGTTTTTTTTCCACAACACTCGAGAATCTAGGTTAGGATCTTAGAATCTCTGACACTACCAACTCAAATGCCACAACAAACTACTTTGCACAATGAAATATAAACAATAGTAAATCAACATGTGCACAAATATACAACTTTTTACAATTTTTCAATAACCCAACTTCGTTATATTATCTATCTATAATACAACAGTCTAGGGTTCCCAAACTAGGGATCATGGCCCTCATACAATCATTGATACAATAATACAACTGAGGTCTAGTGTCAGTCCTTTGGCAACCAATCTACCCTGAACAAGATACAATCTGACATACTAGCTGATCTAGTGCACTTCACAGTTCCATTGGTTGTACCCTGAACACATCTGCCTAATCCTTTGACTCCCGATCTGCAGCTCTGCCTCTATCAATGATCCTGCTCCTATAAATCTGAACACGGCTCTAATTTTCCCTCTAGTTGATCATTCGTCCATCAATGACCCAACACATAGGGACACTTGTTGAGTTGTTCACAACTCTATTTGTGAACAAGTTTGAGACTACCCATTATTGCTCCTCGGAACTTAGGGACTTCTTCCCTCTATTGCCTTCATGCGTTGCTCCAATGAGGCAAACTTAGGTCATGGGGGGTTGCCCACTTCTGTTGTAGATGCCCTTCTCTTTGCAGCAAACTAGGGATAGTCAAACTCCTCCTTTGAATTTCTTCTTTAATCCTTCAAAGATCAGTCCCTGAGCTCTCTTCCAAATTTGCCTCTCCTAGCAGACCTAAAGTCCTTAAGTGTGCACTTAGGGCTCCCAAAGTCACCTACTTGTTGCCCTCCAAACAGCCTTAAGATGACCTTCAAATTGTCCTAAACTAGGACACCCAACCACCTAGCAAAACCATCAACTTAGGAGAATATACCTCTGATTTGAAGACACCTTCTTCCTGTTGTTGCTCATGGTCTTGTGCAACTTCAGATCTAATATTTTCAGCGTAGTTAGGGCACCAAACTAGCCCTTAACCAGCGCTTAAACTACCTCAAAATTCTTGTTGTCCCTTGCTACTAGACCAACCCTTCCTTGTTGCTACTTTAGTCACCTTAACACGTTGTTCCATCCTTCTTGTCACAACAGACCAACCTTAATCTAGGGTTCGGTCCTACCTATAGCCAACCAACAAACTTTGGCCCTGTTTTTTAAAGAGAATCAGCCCCAAACCATGCACCTTTATGTCCCTCAAGCTTGCAGCTAGCCTCTAGCTCCTACTCGACCTTGCAATATATACAAACAGACCCAAAACTAGTCCTTTTTAACCCTTGACCTAGTCTTCTTGAGTTGCGGCTCCTTCAGGTGTTCTCCACTATGATGTTTTGTACTTGGGTTATGAGGAACAGGATCTCTCCTCCCTCCTATTTATACCTTTTCTTAGGGTGACGTCTAGCCTTTCAAGAGGGATCACTTTTACTAAGGCCGACCTAAACTTGTAGACAAATTCACCCACAAAAATATTCAAAAATTAATATCTTCATTTCTTGACCTCCTTTCTTGGTGCTTGAAGTTGTTCTTTGTTCCTCTAAGGGTGCTCTTCCATCTCCAAGTGTCATGTCATCAATTTTCTTCTTGGTTTTGGCCTAACTCCTTTGGGTGCAAAAGCCCCATGCTTGGGTTCTTAGCCCACAAGTGACCTTCTGATGCCAATTCCTCCACAACCTTGTAGCCTAGGGTTTGGAGTAACTCCCAAGCTACCAATCTCAACAAGAAATAGTGTTGAATATCAACAAGAAATAGTGTTGAGTATCTCTCCCAAGAACCCAGACGTACTCCTCAAGTATCTGGCGTTCTACATAGCCATATGCAAAAGCAAATGATGTTGTTCAAACCGAGAACGATTGATGAAGCTTGTGTATAGGCACAATACCTGGAAAACATAGGTCAAAAGAGATGGAAGTGGAGTGGGTCAAAGCAAAAGGAACATAAGGGAGATTCCAAAGAAGGGAAGAAGAAATGGAAAGAGGGGAAGGACAACAAGACAACAACCACAACACACTAGTGCAATGATCCTAACAATTATTACTATCACTATTGTTGGATTTGTATTATATTCTTTGCATGATTATCCCCATGTGCCATAAAAATTCGCAATGCACAACAGAGTGGTCACAGTGAGGTGGAAACTCCCCTTGTTCGGCAGATTCAGGGGTAACACCCTCAAAAAAAAAAAGGCAATAGTTTTTTGCATATGTTATTGGCGGTTTTCAGCACACAGTTTTGATAAAGGTAGTTTTATGGTGCATGGTGGTTTGCCCATGGTTTTGTGGTTTTGGTTAAGGAACTACGACTATATTCTAATATAGGGTAAATGGATTGACGGTTCATGGATGCTTCAAGATATATGTTGTATTGTACATGAGAATATGTATTGGAAAATCTTGTTGGTTTTCCCAATTTTGGGTTTACAGGAAGAAACTTGTATTAATGTGTGTGTTTACTATTAAAGTGGGTACCCCTAGGAGAATTTTTCTCCTATTCGTCTTCTTCCAACTGGCAGCCCCTGACAACCACCTTGTAGCTGATGTGATGTGCCACTTTATCTCCGCGACCTGAATTAGTTGTATGTTTTCTTGCCCATTTATTAAGAGAGCACGTTAGAAGGTGGGAAATATGACCCAAAAGGTATGTTTTCACTGTGCAATTAGGCAATTATTAATGTTTTTCATTTGGGCATTTTGGGCATGGATTACATTAGTTTTTGAGGGATATGGTAGCATCGGACAACTGTTCTAGTCTTAGATCATGTTAAGAGGCTAAGGAACACTAGATCTCCAAAACCCATAAAAGGTTTCGCGAGATAAGCTTGGGAAACACCTTAATTAAATTAATTTGTCATAATTAGAATATTTCCCAAGTATAACTTAGGAAAAGTGGTAAAATAAAGTTAATTAATTAAGGATGTTCAAGATTGTGAAAATTTCAAATCTGAAATCCTATTGCAGCAATTGGAATTAATTTTTCTAATTGTTAATTAATTTAACAATTTATTTGCTATGGCAAATACCAAATTGATCACATTTCAACTTTCACAAATAAACTACGGAAAAATAATAGTGCTCGAAACTGAGAAAATCTAGCACACACACACATAAAAAATTAAAATGACACTGTTATTTTTGGACAAATGTCCCCGGAAAAAACCCAACTTAGGAAAACCAGCATAGTAGCTGAGGGTTTTTATTATTATGCAGCAGTGAAATTCTGAGTACAATCTGGATGAACAAACTAGCAATCCATTACAGAAGAATCTGTGTAATGTCCCTTCCTAAATATTTTGCTAAAGAGAATCACAATTTTGCCAATTTTGTCATTTTGGGGCCTAAGGAAATTTTTGGGAAAATACGGGCAAAGGGGGTCGAAATCTTTTCCTTAGTGGAATGTGGAGGCACTTCCCCACGAAATACGCACCCCCTTGAAGGAGAAATTTGAATGGCTAAGGAGGGAGCTCGAAATGCTTAGTGAAAGGGGGCCCACATGAGGAAAGGGATCAACAATTATAAATAAGAGAAAGGCAGTATCATCATCTGGGGCTTTTGATCATTTGACATCTAATTGTTACTCTATTTGTTTAGCTGAGTTACATAGTGCTACTGAGCACAAGAGTTTCCCAAGGAGGAATCTCAATCTCTCTTCGGTGGACTTCGAGTGCCACCCCAAGAAGGTAATTTCATCTTTCTTTGGAGGCTAGGCTGGAGAGAGATACCACGTAGGTACCATGAATTTCTAGGTCAGTTGGGACGCAGGAAAGGAGTCACGCAGTTCATGGTGGAGTGTGGTGTCGGAGTTAGAAGCTATACTATTGCTGGGAAATTTCTTGACCAAATTCCAGGTGAAGGAAAATGATTTTTGGGTCCAAAAGCTGACTTTCACAGCAGTATGAATTTCTGGTGATTGGGCTTGCGTCATCTTGCCTAGGACTGTGTAGTCATTTGTGGGGGCCGAGTGTGGGGAGGCTTGAGAGAGGGACTGGGAGTGCTAGGGTTGTTTGGAATCTGACTAGAGGAGATTTTTGGAGAATTCCTAGCCATTTTGAGGGGCAACAAACACAATATTTGTTACAGGTGACATATTCTGGTAGCGGAGAAGGACCAAGCATTTGGGGGTCAATTTTGAAGCATCAAAACTAGGGAAAACCTTTTGTGGGTTTTTTTGGGTTTGGGGTGAGGAGTCTGGGATTAATTTGGGGGAATTTTCTAGGCAATTTTGGAGGCACGTGCAGGAGTTCCATTCAGCCAGCAATGCACTTCTTCAAGGGCCAACACAGACTTTTGGGTGAGAGATCTTCTACATCACTTGGGCAGTTGATAGACATTCACCTGGGGCTTGTAGCTTTGCTTTAAGCAAGCCTAGGTGCACTCTTTCCAAATCATATTGTACTCCCATAGATATTTATAATAAAATAGGCCCATTTAGCGTGTTTTGGATTATTTCTGGTTATATGATGTTTGATGTAAAATTTGTGTTGAATGTGTTGCATGTGTTTGTTTATCACTGTAAATTTTCCACCAGGAATATTACAGTGGTATCAGAGAATGTTCTTGGCCAATTATGGGCTTGAGAGCAGGTGATGGCAGGGTCGTTTTCCAGAGCAATGTATCGACATAGAGGCAGAGGCATAGGTAGAGGCAGAGGTAAAGGGGGAAACAGACCCATTTTCAGATAATGAGGTGGACCATTTCAGGGTCGCATGGACAACGAGCATCCCAAGCAAGTGGAACAAAACCATATTTTTGAGGAGTTGTTGAGGACCAACCAGCAGATGTTGAGGCAAGGGCAACTCATGATGGACATGATGCAGCAAGTGATGGGGTTGCAGATGAATGGGAGACCCGAGGAGGAGCTTCAGGGTGATGGGGGTTCCAGAGCCGGAGGGGGTAGTCATACCTATCAGCCCCCACACACTCCTCTGCATGGACAGGTTGGTCGTCCCACCATGCCTCACTTCGTGGAAGAGCCAGAGCCTAAGAGGGAGCTAGACTCGATTGTTGATTTGGTCAATTTCGTTGCATTAGGCATTGATGAGTATGTGGGGTTGGATGCTTAGATTAAGAGGGTGATGTCCTTTGGGGAATACATACACCTCAAGGAGAGACATACCATTGGGGCTGGAACAAACCATAGAGGGAGACAATCTAACCAAGAGGTACAGAAGATAGGAGGGAAAGTCACACTCCCTTACTTCGATGGGTTGGCCAAGAGTTTAGACAGGGCTTGGGTTCATGAGTTAGACATATACTTCCCCCGGAATCCCATGCGTGAGACAAATGTTATCAAGTTTGCCACTCTACTCTTGGAGGGGGATGCCCAAGAGTGGTGGTACCATGGGTTCATCACGTTGGGGCACATCCACATTACCTCTTACACTGAATTCACCCGAAGGCTGATTAAGAGGTTTGAGACGAAGGACCCGAAGCTACACTTCAGGGAGTTAGCTCGTCTGAGGCAGACTGGCAGCGCAGAGGCCTACATTACGGAGTTTCAGAGATTGGTAGTGATGTTGACCGACATCTTAGAGGCTCAGTTGATCATGTTGTTTGTGGAGGGGCTTGCGCGGCCATTGCATGCTTGTGTGAGGGCCTACAAGTCCACATCATTGACGAACGCTATCTCCAGGACTTGGGGTATGATTGAAGAAATGCCCAAGACTCGGGCCTTTGTCCCCACTAGACCCACTGCCCCGCAGGGGAACCGAGACACCAGACCACCTCAGAGGGATGGAGGGCGTGCTCAAATGGAGGAGGAGACCAGGAGGGACCTCAGGAGGAGGAAGTTGTATTTCACATGTCAGGAGCCTTGGGCACAAGTGCTCTAAACGCAAGGCCCACTACATTGAGGACTGAGGTGTATTCACACAGTGAGCCGGAAGAGGAGTTTGAGTTGGGAGCAAATCAGGGAGGGAGATGAGGGGGCACCGCCATCAGGGGGAGCACCACCACCACCACCCCCCCTCTTAGGGGAGGACCGTTTGCCCCATCAGGGGTAGTTCTTGCTTCACTTCTAGGAGTCTCGAAGTGCTTGACACTCAGGATCAGGGGGATTGTGCAGGGGCAGCGAGTGTCAGTTCTGGTAGACAATGGGGCCACCCACAATTTCATTGATGCCCAGATGGTGGAGCAGAGGGGCATCCACCCAGAGACTTTTGAGGGGTTCTCTGTGCTGGTACCAAGAGGCCGGACTATGCAGTGCACTAAGTACGTCCCTGGTTTCACTGTGATGATGGGGAACTACTCAGGCACTGATCATTTCTTTGTAGTTGACGTTCCAGACACCAACGTGGTGTTGGGTGTCCAATTGTTATACTCACTGGGGAGGGTCACCACTGATTGATAGAAGTTAGAGATGGAGTTTCCCGGCCCAAATGAGAAGCCAGTAGTGTTGAGAGGGATGCACTCTTACCCACCCTAGATAGTTTCCACCCATTGGATGGAGGCATATCTACGACATGGGGACATAGAGTGGGCGGTGGAGCTTAGGATTTCGAAGACAAGGGCCCCATCACGACCTGTGCACCCAAACATATTGGCTTTGTTGGAGAGACACCAAGGGGTTTTTGGGGAGATCCCTCAAAGCAAGCCACGAGACCGAGGATTCAAGCATACTATTGAGATGGAGGAGGGAGTGCATGCAGTCATCACTACTATGTATAGGCATTCCAAAGCCTATCAAGATGAGATCGAGAGGGCGATAAAGGAGTTGCTGAGATTGGGGCACATTAGGCCCAGTTCGAGTTCCTTTGCTTCTTCTGTGGTGCTAGTGAAGAAGAAGGATGGGACCCTCCGCATGTGTATTGATTACAGGGCCCTCAACAAGAGAACATTGAAGAACAAATACCTCATTCCGCATATTGACAAGCTGATGGATGAACTTAGGGGAGCGAAATATTTCTCGAGGTATCACCAGATCCGGGTGAAGGAGTAAGACATCCCCAAGAGTGCCTTTTGTTTCCATTATGGACACTTTGAGTTTCTGGTGATGTCCTTTGGGCTAACCAATGCTCTGGCTACATTGCAGTCCTATGTGAACCATGTGTTTGGTGGGCAGTTGCGGTGCTTTGTTCTTGTTTTCTTCGATGGCATTCTCATCTATAGCTAGACTTGGGAGGAGCACCTCCAGCACGTGGAGGAGGTACTTTACATACTTGAGAAGTAGCAGTTGTATGCGAAGATGTACAAATGTGAATTTGAACTGACAGAGATGTTGTACCTTGGCCACGTGATAGGGGAGGATGGAGTGAATGTACACCAGGAGAAGGTTAGGGCCATTTCAGATTGGCCAACACCTTAGAATGTGACGGAGTTGAGAGGATTCCTGGACCTTTGCACATACTACAGGAGACTCGTGAGAGGATTCTCACAACTTGCAGAGCCCCTCACGGACTTGACTAAGAAGGGGGTTTTTGAGTGGACGCGGGGGCGCAGGAGGCCTTTGAGCACCTCAAGGAGGTTATGAGCAACTTTCTTGTTTTGGCATTGTCGGAATTCACACAGTCATTTGTACTGGAGTGTGATGCGTCTGGTGAGGGAGTTGGGGTCGTGTTAACGCAAAGTGGCCACACAATAGCATTTGAGAGTAGGAAGTTGTTGCCCCATGAGCGACTATACTCTATTTATGACGAAGGGATGTTGGTCGTGATACATGCCTTGGCCAAATTCAGGCAGTATTTGGTGGGTAATTAGTTTAGGGTGAAGATTGACCACAACAGTCTTGGATTTTTCCTAGAGCATCAGACATTGCAGGAGAGGCAGCAAAAGTGGGTGAGTAAACTCCAAGACTACGATTTTGAGATTGAGTACGTCAAGGGCAAGCACAACGTAGTGGCAGATGCACTCTCTCGAAGGCCCCCAACACTATCCTTGATGGATGTTACTCAGGATTGGAAAGCTCAACTTTTGGTTAAGTACTCCAAGGACAAGTAGGCTAGTGAGATATTAGATGGCACGCATGGGGATGACAGGTTCAGGGAGATGGATTATGTGATATATTATAAGGATTGGATATACCTGGTGCTCGCATCTCAGCTCAAGAAGAAGATTATGCAGGCAGCTCATGATTCCCCTCTAGCATGACACATGGGGTTCCTCAAGACATATCGTGCCATCCGAGAGTGGTTCTCATGGTGAGGACTCAAAGGGGATGTATTGAGATACGTACAGGAGTGTGTAGTCTGTCAAAAGAACAAGGTCACATTAACACACCCTGCTAGATTGCTACAATCACTCCCCGTCTCGGAGAGGAAGTGGGAGAGTGTGTCCATGGACTTCATCACAGGGCTTCTGACTCCACAGGGGAGAGATTGTATCTACGTTTTGGTCAATCGATTTACCAAGTTCGTCATTTCTTTGCCATCCAATCGAGATCTTCAGCCTCTCAAGTGGCCAAGTTGTTCTTTAGGGAGGTGTTCGGCTACATGGTCTCCCAAAGATCATAGTCAGTGACAAGAACAACAGATGCATGGGGGGTTTCTGGCAGCAGTTGTTCCAATTGGTAGGGATCGAGCTTACACCCAGCACCAACTATCACCCACAGACAGATGGGCAGAACGAGATCATGAACAAGTGGCTGGAAGGGTACCTACGCAACTATGTGACAGGACAACAGAGAGCATGGGTGAGGTGGCTTCCATCTAGGAGAGTTTTGCTACAACACCACTTATCACATGTCAATTGGTATGTCTCTTTTTCGAGCACTTTATGGATATGATGCACTTTCTTTTTCTGACATGATATTTGGAGACAGCAAGGCCCCAGGGGCAAAGAATTGGGTTCGATAGACCTAAGAGATCCTCCGAGCTCTCAAGGACAATTTGCAACTAGTACAGAATCAACAAAAGATGTACACTAACAGGCACTGGGTGGAGAGACAGATTGAGGTGGGGGACATGGTCTACCTACGCTTGCAACGTTACCGACAGCCTTCGCTGAAGTAGAAGCGGGTAGAAAAACTTCGGCCACACTTTTATGGGCCATACAGGGTCACTAGGACGGTCGGAAAGGTAGCCTATGAGTTGGAGCTACCTTCAGAGAGTCGGATTCACAATGTGTCTCATGTCTCATGCCTAAAAAATGCATTGGGACAGCAGGTTATAGCAGCTACTGAGCTACCTTCATTGCATGATGAGGGGCACTTAGTATTGACACCGGAGACCATATTAGAGACACGGGAGAGGAGGTTGAGGAATCGGGTCATCCGAGAGCACTTAGTTAAGTGGAAGGACTTGTCGGACGAGAATGCCACTTAAGAAAGTGAGCAGATCTTACAACATCTAGCTTTTCATTTACTTGGGGACAAGCACCATCTAGGAGAGGAGGACTATAATGTCCCTTCCTAAATATTTTGCTAAGGAGAATTACAATTTTTCCAATTTTGTCATTTTGGGGACAAAGGAAATTTTTGGGAAAATACTTAGGACAAAGGGGGTCGAAATCTTTTCCTTAGTGGAATGTGGGGGCCACTTTCCCACGAAACACGCACCCCCTTCATGAAGAAATTTGAATGGCTAAGGAGGGAGCTCGAAATGCTTGGCGAAAAGGGGCCCACATGAGGAAAGGGATCAACAATTATAAATAAGAGGAAGACATCATCATTTGGAACTTTTGATCGTTTGACATCTAATTGTTACTGTAACTGTTTAGCAGAGTTACATAGTGTTGTTGAACACAAGAGTTTCCCAAGGAGAAATCTCAACCTCTCTTCGGTGGACATCTAGTGCCACCCTAGGAAGGCAATTTCATCTTTCTTTGGAGGCTGGCAAGAGATAGCACGCAGGTACCACGAATTTTTGGCTCAGTTGGGACGCAGGAAAGGAAACACGCAGTTCTTGGTGGAGTGTGGTGCCGAAGTTAGAAGTTATATTATTGTTGGGAAATTTCTTGACCAAATTCCAAGTGAAGAGAAAGGATTTTTGGGTGCAGAGGGTGCCTTTCACAACAATACGAATTTCTGGTGATTGGGCCTGCGTCATCTTGCCTAGGATTGTGCAGTCATTTATGGGGGGCTGAGTGTGGGGAGGCTTGAGAAAGGGATTGGGGAGTTGGGGTTGTTTGGAATCTGACTGGAGGGGATTTGTGGAGAATTCATATCCCTTTTCAAGAGCAGAAAACACAATACCTATCACAAGCAACATTTTCTAGAAGTGGAGAAGGGCCAAGCAATTGGGGGTAAATTTTGGAGCGTCAAAACTAGGGCAAACCCTTTCTGGGTTTTTCGGGGTTTGGGGTGAGGAGTTCGGGAATAATTTGGTGGAATTTTTTAGGCAATTTTGGAGGCACAAACAAGGGTTCCATTCAGCCAGCCGTGCACTTCATCAAGGGCCAGCGCAGACTTTTGGCTGGGAGATCTCCAACATCACTTGGGTAGCTGATAGACATTCACCTAGGGCTTGTAGCTTGCTTTAAACAAGCCCAGGTGCACACTTTCCAAACCATATTGTACTCCCACAGATATTTATAATAAAATTGGCCCATTTGGCATGTTTTGGAGCATTTCTGGTTATCTGATGTTTGATGTAAATTTTTTGGGTTGAATGTGTTGCATGTGTTTGTTTATAACTGTAAATTTTCCACTAGGAATATTACAAACTGGCCACAAAAATTAGTCAGACAAATTTTTTCTCACCCAACACTGATCCTAATATGAAACTAGCTCTAAATGGGCTCCACAAAACCTCTGCGTCAGCCTCTGCATCAAGCCTGCGCAACCACTAGAACGTTATGCCTGGAACTGCAACTGAAAAAACCGTCTGCCCAATTCAGCCTCTAAGAATGACTTGCTGACACCTTCCGGAAATCTTCCAGGTCTCCAACAACTGAATTGACCCTTTTCCTGGCCAAATCAAACTTTGCCTCTGAAGCTCCTACACTGCCTCACTAAGGAAACTCGGCCATCCTGTAGTTGACTGTCTGAATCTGGAAAATCTCCTCTATACTCATTGCCTCTACCCCTCACTGTCTCTGCTTCCTCCTGAAGCTCGAACTCTCCGTCAACTCACTGTTGCTACTTTGGAAAATCAAATTCTCCAAGTGTCCCTAGTGTATCTAGTGTATTCTCTAAGTACCCATGAGCGCACACGCATCTCCAGGAGGGAGATGGGGCGACATTGAGTTGTAATTTCGCAAGAACTTCAATTGGGCAAGATCCTTGAGGAGTCCACCTCTCGGATCATGACCTCACTATGGGTGCCCAAGATCAGCAGTTGCAAGCTGGAGGATTTTTCAGTCGGTGCAGAGAAGTGCAGAAACGACAGATGCAGTGGTTAACAGCGCTAAATCTGAGCAGCGTAGCGCAAAGTTGTAGCGGCGCAGAGGGACGCAGTGTAGAGCAGCAACAACGCAGTGCTTCAAAGGGACAGCATGGGACTAGCATCAGTCAGTGTTTCAGCATCGAGATGCATCCTGAACACTTGTTTAGAATTTGGATGTTTTTCAATTGCTTCTCTCAGCGGATGAGTTGCAATGCAGAGTTAGCAATGGGAGTGCTAGCAGCAGATGCAGCATTTGAGAGGGAGCTGCAGTAAAGATGCAGTGTTGATCGTGGCAGGATCAGTAGAAGTACAGTTGCAACAACAACACAATTGTTGGTGGACAGCATGTCAGACATCAGCAATGCAGAGGGAGATGCTTCAGAGTCAGAGCAGTATGGAGCAAGGCATATTTGCTAGAGCATAGAGTGTTCATTTTTGGGTAGTATCCAGAGAGAATTCTTTCTCAACCAGAGAATAATCACCAGAGAAGGGCAGAGAGAGATCCAGTAGCTCCAGCACAGAGCTAGAGAGGCTAACGCAAAGGCTGCGCAAAGGGCCAAAGAAAATCCGAAGGATTTGCTGAAAGGTCAATTTCAGAAGCTGGAAGTTGGGGTGTGAGACCAGGAGGCAGAGATCGAAATTTTTGAGCAAATCGATTCACCAGTTGAGTGATGCAGTACCCAGAAGGGTCGACACTGGGACTGCGCAGAGGCAGCGCAGAGCCTGCCAGAGGCAAATCATTCAGTCGTTGAATCAACCGAGATTACTAATGATAGTGTGAGGTAACCTCACTAATCTTTCTGTCAGTCATATTCTCTGTAACTAAATTGTCTGGAGTGACATTCAGAAATGTATTTAGAAATGTATTTAGAATTTATTGTGTTCTATCAGCATTTTACTTTCAAGTTTATGTAATTGCTATTTTGTATTGGACCTAAGAAAGATTGAATTAAGAGTGCATCAAGCATAGAACACCATGGTTATCTAAATTTAACATGGTATCAGATCTGAGGTGAAGACAAAGTCCAAGAGTCCAAGCTGGTGTTAGAAGCTTATCTCTGAAGGAAGAAATCCTATCAAGGACAAATGGCCTCCTCAACCTACATGGGTTTCCAGGTTGATGATAAATTGACTGATAAGTCTGATTATCATGCATGGAAGATGTCCTTGGATTTGGCACTAGAAAATCAAGATGTCATGGACTATGTACAAGAGAATATTCAAGAGCCTCCATCAAATGCAGTGGTTGCCACAAAGATGAAGTATAGAAAAGGGGAAATCAAAGCAAAGATGATTATCCGGGATTCTATTCATAAGCACTTGGTTGCTTACATTTCTGAGCTGAAGACATCTAAGGAGATGTATGATAAGTTGGTGAGCATGTTCAGGGCTAGCAATTATAATCAAATCCTCTTCTTCAAGAATCAATTGAAGAATATCAAGAAGGGTAAGGATGAATCTATCCAATCCTCCTATTTTATGAGGCTCACTGAAATCAGGAATAACCTCCTAGCTATTGTGGAAACAATATCTGATCGAGAGATGGTTCTTATTGCACTTGGAGGTCTCCCTCGTGATTGGCATGTCTTCAATACCATTATTCTCAATAATAATGTGATTACTGATTTTGATGAAATATTGACGAGATGCACTCAAGAGGAAACAAGAATGATGGAGTATGCCTCTAATGGTAATGGAAGTGACCCTACTGCCTTCAGCACTCATGCAAAGAAGAAGAACCATGGTGGCCCAAAAAATCAAAACCATGGTAGAGCAGGGCCCAAAGGAAGGAAGGGAAGATGTTACACTTGTAACAAGACTGGTCACTATGCAAGAGAGTGCCCTAATAGAAGGGACTCTCCTAGGGATGATGACAACAACAACTCGAGAAGGAATGGCAGGAACAACAGGTTCCAAGAAAAAAGAAAGGCTCCCTCTGATCGTAATGGAAATGGGCAACCTTTCAAGAGGTCAAGAAATTCCAAGTACGATGAGTCTAATGTTGTTGATAATAAGAGAAATGATTTTATTCTTGTATCTGCCCTCTCTGCTGCATCTCCACCCGAAACCTTGGATGTTTGGTTAATTGATAGTGGTGCTTCAAGGCACCTCACTGGTTATAAAGAAGCCCTTTCTGATTTGGTTGAGAAGGATACTAATCTGGAAATTATCCTTGGAGATAATGCCACCTATCCCATGAAAGGGATAGGGATTGTGACCCTCCATTTATCTCAAGGTCAAGTCATCCGATTACAAGATGTGTTGTATGTACCTAATTTGAAGAAGAACCTTGTGTCGATTTAGGCAATGGAATACAAAGGGTTCAAGATGGCATTCGTTGATGGAAAGGTACTTATCTGGAAGAAGAACTTCAAGGAAGCTCTTTCTATTGGTTTTAGAGTTGATACACTCTACCAGGTTGGAAGAAGTCCATTGGGGTATATGACATGTGATATAACTCTTCAAACAGAGTTATGGCACTGGAGGTTTGCACACCTTCATTACAAAGCCCTTCCCGAAGAAAGGAAGGTGGTGACAGGGATGCCCGAATTGAGAGATCATCATGAAGGTATATGTCAAATTGTGCCGAAGGGAAGCATACAAGGGGACCATTCCCCTCAAGTGTCACAAAGACAACTGATATCTTGCAATTGATACATTCTAACTTATCTGGTATGTTCCCTGTGACGTCCTTGGGAGGATGTTCCTATTACATGACTTTTACAGATGACTTCTCCCGCAAGACCTGGATATATTTTTTGAATAAGGACGAAGCATTCAAATGGTTCCGTACCTTCAAGGCCTTGGTGGAAAATCAAACCGAGAATAAAATCAAAGTTTTGAGGACCAACAATGGGACCGAGTATGAGTCAAATAAGTTTAGTGACTTTTGTAGAGAAGTTGGCATTAAGAGGGAGACCACAACTGCATACACTCATGAGAAAAATGGTGTTGTTGAAAGAAAGAACAAGATCATTATGGAAGCTGCCCACGCCATGATATGTGACCAAGGTCTTCCAAAGTTTCTATGGGGAGAAGCTGTGAACATTGTTGTGTATGTTCAAAACAGATGCCCGCATTCCACACTGGACTTCAAAACTCCCAAAGAAATCTTCTCTGGTAAGAAACTTGATGTTTCCCATTTTAGAGTTTTTTGTTGTCCTATTTACTTTCATGTGCTGAAAGAAATGAGAAGCAAGTTGGATGCTTCTGGAAAGAAGGGAATGTTTGTGGGCTATAATGAAACTTCGAAGGCATCTAGAATCTATGTGCCTAGTCAAAGAGAATTGGAGATATGCCACGATGTCACCTTCGATTAAGATGCTGCCCTCAAAGAAAGTAAGAAATCTTCCTAGCTCCAAGGAAGACAAAGAAGATGAAGAAGCAGGGAAGTTGGAAGAGCCAAAGGATGACTTGATGCCCGACGTTGAAGGACCTATGTATCCCATTGATCCACCTCCTTCAAATAAGAGAAGACTCTCATGGCTTAGGGATACTCTCAAAGATGCCGAGAGACATATTGCCCCAAGGGGGGACATTCCGTGAAAGCAAGAAGCCAAAGAGATACCAAGGGTATCTAGTGGCCATGAGTACGATAGTACAATCTGAGCCTGGAACATTTGAAGAAGCCCTAACGCATCAAGTTTGTAAGGATATTATGCACGAAGAATATGAGTCCATTATGAAGAATGATGTCTGGAAAGTGGTCTCGAGACCGGAGGACAAATCTGTTGTCACCTCGAAATGGCTCTATAAGATCAAGCATGGATCTGATGGAAGTGCTGAAAAGTACAAGGAAAGATTTGTTTCCCGAGGCTTCTCTCAAAAAGCAGGCATAGATTATGATGATATATTTGCACCTGTGGCCCGCTATACCACCATCTGATCTATTATTGCACTTGCTGCTACACAAGGATGGAGTCTACCTTAGATGGATGTGAAGACTGCTTTTCTACATGGATCTATAAAGGAAGAGGTGTATTTGGAGCAACCTCTAGGGTTCGAAGTCCGAGATAGAGACACCCATGTATGCAGGTTGAAGAAAGCCCTTTATGGGTTGAAGCAAGCCCCCAAGGCTTGGTACGAGAGGATGGATAACTACTTAATGAAGTTGGGCTTCACTCGAAGTAATGTTGATCCGAACCTTTATTTTAAGGTTGATAGAGAAATGCCTCTCGTTTTGGTTCTTTATGTGGACGATCTCTTCCTGACAGGTGCTAACCATCTCATTCATTAGTGTAAGAGGGAGCTAGCTTCCGAGTTTGAGATGAAAGACCTAGGACTGATGCACTACTTCCTAGGCTTGGAGGTCTGGCAGAGGCCAGGGGAGATTTTCCTTTCTCAAGGAAAATATGTCGTGAAGTTGCTGGAGAGATTCGGTATGGTGGATTGTAAGTTTGTGTCGACACCAATGGAACTCAACTTTAAGAAGTTGAGTGGAAACGTTGTTGGGCCCATGCTAGCAAATCCTACCGAGTATTGACAACTCGTCAGGGCCCTGATGTTCTTAGTGAACTCCCATCCGGACGTATGTTTTGCAGTGAACACTTTGAGTCAACATATGGTTGAATCTCATCACATTCACTGGATTGGTGCCAAGAATCTGTTGAGATATCTTCGGGGCACAATCAACCATGGGCTAAGATACACTACTGGGAGTTTGAGACTCCATGGATATACTAATGCTAATTGGATTGGCAGTGTGGTGGATCGCAAGAGCACATTTGGATGTTGCTTCATCTTGAGTTCTGCTTCGATATCTTGGATGATAAGAAAGCAGAAGTTGGTGGCTTTGAGCACCGCTGAGGCCGAATACATTGCAGAGAGTATGGTCTGTTCTGAAGCTGTTTGGTTACGAAAGCTCTTCAGTGAGTTGTTTGGGCATGTGCTAGATACCACCATTATCCATTGTGATAACCAGAGTGGGATTCGTCTTTCTGAGAATCTCGTGTTCCACAAACGATCCAAGCATATTGATATCAGGTACCACTTTATCCGGGATATGGTACAGCGAGGTGTCGTAGGCTCGATCATATAGGAACTGATGAGCGGGTCGTGGATATTCTCACGAAGCCCCTGGGGAAGGTCAAGTTCCTAACCTTCCGTGAAAAGCTTGGAATCGTGGAAAGACCCTATTCTGAGGGCCCTACTTAAGTTGTTGGACTATGAGCTCTAGGAGCTCCAGGGGGCTTGGGGATAGCTTCTTGGAGCTATAAGCACTCACAGGGCTAGGATTTCCGAACCTTGTGGTGCTTCTGCCCCACCGTTATGATATTGAGTTGGTTCGCCTCTCTCTAATCTGTGCCCCGCATGCATCCTACCCATGGAATTTCAGACTCATGGGAAGTACCTCTCATTTGGCCAATGAGGTGGGAAATGTGGATAGAGACCATAGCAAGACCGATGGACGTATCAGAGATTGTCGTACTCTCTATGTCTAGGATGGCACGTGTCCAACACCTTGATCTGGGATCAAGTATGATGAGGTTTTATCCTCTAAACTGACTTCGGGTCAGTAAACTAACTTCGAGTTAGTATGAGACTCTTTTGACTTCGAGAGAGGTTTTTACCTCTAAGCTGACTTCAGGTCAGTTGTGTGTGATGTCTTTGTGACTCACCTTTTGTTCTGAAATAAAGTGCCAGCAAAGCAAGTTACGGCGGGATGACGCATGATGTTTTGTTTGTTACATGATGGATGGCACTTGTGGACAGATGGAGTTCTCCCTAGTTGAGAGGGAGTGTTAATTTTGGGCAACTAGGTCCAAACTCCACGTTGCATTGCTCATATAACGACGGTCATATTTTGTTGGATTCCTCTTTCGGAGAGGTGTGAAATTGATCTAAAGATCATCTTGATCGGATGAGCAGAACATTGATTTTGAATTTATTTTCCACATGTGCAAGGTCGGCCAAATTTATCCCACATGCCTAAGAGATGTGTCACACACCCTCATTGATGAATATAAATTGGAGAGACTTGGAGGTCATTTTCTCATCATCTCATCACACTTTCTCTCATTGTGATCTGATTGGTTCGATAGCCTTTAGAGGCCTTTTTCCCTCACACGTGTGGAGCGAAGATGCTGTTTTTTTGCACTGATTTGTTTAGGGCTTTCTGTTTTTTGCGTTGATCTATTTAGGGCTTTCTGCTACAGCGTTGACCAGCGTTGACTGTGGTCAATCCTTGGTCGTTTGACCTCAATCTTCTGCAGAAATTCTGATTTTAGGAGGTCATATAGCTGGGCACTAAAATCGAGGAATTCCAGGTTATTTGACCGAAGCCCTAGTTTGCTGCGTTGACTTTTCTGAAGCTGCCTGCATTGACATTTTTGTGTTGTCCCTGGTTTCACTTGCGTTCACTTGTGATGAGCTGTCTTTGAGGGCTGTGGGTGTGACACATGAAAGTGTTGGCTGACCGAGAAAGACTTTGCTGGTTGAAGCATCCTGCTGATCATCGTAACGCCACAATATCTCATATCTTTGTTGGACAAAAGGAATTGTAAATCTTATCTATATTTGGCTTGTCTTCTTTTGATCTGTTATTGTGTTCTATCAACATTTTACTTTCAAGTTTATGTGATTGCTATTTTGTATTGGGCCTAAGAAAGATTGAAGTAAAAGTGCATCAAGCATAGAACACCATGGTTATCTAAATTTAACATCCAGCACTGAGACAGAGGTCAGAGAGCTGCAGAAAGCAGCAATTCGATTCTCAGAGGGATTGCCCAGTCCAGACCTGGAGGGCTGAAATTTCCGGGAAAGTCTCTCTTTGAGTGAGTCAACAGAGAGGAAGGGCTTCCAGATCGAAATTTTGTCGAGCGAGAGGGAGCAGTGAAGAGCTGGTGGGACGCAGTTTCTGCAGGCAGATTTTGTTTTGTTGGGCGTGTTGGCCACACTTTGTCAACGACCCCATAGCAGTACACCCCCATTTTTTCAAATGGGACTTATCATGTTCGAGATTCATGTCATCCAGATTTCATCGACAGACGACAGTTTTTATAAATGATGTAAACTCATTCTGCATGTTTATGATGTAAATGATCTAAGTAAGACCGTCCATATATGTAACAATCTAGGTAAGCCTAGTATGTTGTTGATGATTTCTATCCTAGGAGGTTTTTTGTCTCACTGATTCACGTAAGTGATCTGCAGAGTTTTTCCCTCCAGCCTCACCCCAAAGCTAGGGTGGATTTTGTCATCAGCATGCGAAGTGAGTCCTAGTGTTTTCTATCGAGTCCTTGTAAAAGTAGTTTGAGCTACTTGGTCTACTAGATCATGTTTTGAGTCGTAGAATTGGGTATTTATTTGAGGGTCTATATAAATGGGTATTCCCCCTTCATGTATGTAAATGTATTATCTCATGTAAAGAGAGATGGAAAAATAATTAAAATCCCCTCTCAGTCAATTAATTAAATTTTCTGGTCAATTAATTTAAAAAAAAAAATCTTAAACCATAAATTTAATTAATTTAGGGTCCTAAGTTAGGATTAAATCTTTCAAGGCAAAATTTGTGGGTCCTTGGAAAATGATTTTGAAAGCCCCAAGCCAAGGGAATATTGAGAGTTTTAAGAAATTTTGGACCTTTGGGCCTTGGTGGTTAAGTTAAAGTCAAAATTTTGAGGTAATTAACTCAAAAATAATATTTTTGAGTTAATTAAAATTGAATTAAATGATAAATTCGTTTTTTCCCCAAAATTTTAATTTCAACGCTCTTAATTAAAAGATGATTAAATCTTTTGGACGGTTGAGATTATTTTGACAGGGATCATCCAAACCAGCTGTTGAAGATTTTGTCCTATAAATTTAGAGGTCTTTGTCATTCTTGAGTCATCTGATCTCAGGATCGTGCACTTGTCTTGGAAGCTTTTGTAAATTTTCTTTGATGAATAAAGCATAAAGACTTTGGGGTTACAAATTTTGATGTTCCTTATCGGATCTATGTGGTGAATTGTCTCTAAACTCTGCCACTTTGCTTTTTGCATTTTATGGTTGATGGCCTTCATGGATTAATCTGCATACAGGTATCTTGTGCAATTTTCTGGGTTTATAAAATGACATTCTGATTTTTCTAAAGGATCTCATGTTGTTTTCTTAAATCTCTATTGATCTAAGATTCAGATCTGAGTGTGCAGGGAAATTTTTTAAGATTGAGCGTCTGGAGAAGTCTTCGGTTGGACCAGCCGACTCTCAATAAACATAAATCTGAAAAGCTCATTATTTGTTAAATTCCAAATCTATCTTATGAAATTGGTGGTTTTGCAAGGTTTTCTAAGGCTTGTGCCTCTCCTAAAAATTTTAAATCTCTGAAAATTGTGCTAAAATGGATTCAAATCTGGCCATGAGGGCCTCAGATTTGTAAATTAATTTGTAAATTTGTAATTTTATTTAGGCTGCAGGGTTTTTCTCATGATATTTTGCTGGCAGAAGTAAATGTGAATCGCTGCAGAGATAATTTCAGGCATATTTAAATCTGTATTCTAAAGGAAAATCTGAGTTACAATTTGTCGAGAAAGAGGGAATTTCGTAAATACTGGTGCAACCTGAGCTAATCACGCTTGTTGTCCATCTTTCTTTTTCTTTGCTGAGCCATCGACCTTCCTCATCTTAGCGTCTCCACCATTCCGCCCAGCATTCCACTGCCTTTTCTCACGCCACTGTCCAGTCCCATTGCCCTTGACCTCTGCTCATCCGTCACATCCTTTCCTTCTCTGCCATCGATTTTCTTCTCCATGTTGCAAACCCATTAAAATTCCTCTGCTCCTTAGCCATCGATTTCCCATTCATTGTCGTCTGCATCATTCCTCAACTCGTCCCTTTGCCAGCCATCATCTTCCTTGCTGCTGCCAGCGTTCCTCAGCCTTTCTCATTCCCTACCGTTAACCTTAAACTGCCCTCCGCAAAGTCGTCATCTCCTCCATCTGCTTGCCGTCTAGCTCCAGCTCTTCACGTCGTCTGCTCTGTCGTGCCTCCTCGCCCATCGACTTGCAACTCAAACAAAAAAATCAAACGCACGCATATAATTTTCGACCCTCGTGTATATACGTTTAATATTTGGGTTTTTTAAATTCGATTGTATTTGTTAGCATGTACATTTTAATTTTGTTTTTAGTTTAGTTTTTAAGATTTTATTTCTTTAGTTTAGTTTAGACATAGGTTTTAAAATTTGGTTGTTTTAATTAATAAGTTCAAATTTTAATTTCATTGTTAGTTTAATTTTAGATTTTAGTTTAACTTTAGCGTAGGTTTAGAGTTAGGATTTAAATTTTCATTTTTTATTGTTTTAGTTTAATTTTACTTTTAGATTTTATTGTTTAGGTTAGTCATAGATTAGCGTTAGATTTTCTTTTTTATTTTGACATTAGCGTAAATTTTGTTAAGTTTTAGTTTAATTTTAGTTAAATTTCAATTTGTTATCTTTTAGTTTAGGCGTTAATTTTAGAATTTAGTTTAGGTTTTAAACTTTTTTTTAGTTTAGAGTTTAATTTAGTTTGTTTTAAGACTTATTTTTAGTTTTTGTTTTAGTGTTAGTTTTATTTTGTTTTAGGATTTAAAAAATAATTAAAAAATTAAAAAATTCCAAAAATTCTAAAAAAATCTAGAAAATACACATTAAAAAAAAAAAAAAAAAAAAAAAAAACTCTATAGTCAAATAAGCCTCAAATTTTTTATCTGAAGTTTGACTGTGGAATATTTTAATTTTCGAACTGGGTTATAATTGAAAATATCTTAATTTCGAAAATATTTCAAGCATCGGGTATTTTTATTTTAATGATCGTTTCATGCTTCAAGTATCTTAATGAATGATCGTGGAATTTTTCTATTGAATATCATTGTGGTCATTTAGCAGCAGTTATATATCCAATACTTATCTTTAATTGCATAACGGGATCTTGTTTGACTCCATAAGGAACTGGTTCTAACATAATCAATTTGTGAAATCTCGTTAATTTTATCAAGTGTTTGGTGTTATAGTTGTGTCTCCTAGATTCTTCCTCTTCATTTCTAATAGGGTCTACCTCCCTTAGCTTGCAAGGAGACAGCTTAAATAGAGAGATTGGGGATAAAGGTGACAGACCCCGATCCGACGATTGTCGCGGTACTGTGGACAATCTATGCGGCAACAAGGTAGAAAGTCCTAAGAAGAAGAAGAAGCAACACAATAAGGGAATTCTCTTCCTCAGGAAGTTCCTAGCCGGGGAATTTCAGTTTTTCCAAGATCTGAGCAGTAGATCCAGACAACAGATCTACAAGCTCCACAAGGAGTGCGTAAGGCTATCTAGTGTTGCGCAAAGGGGGAAGAGGAGGAGTATATTCGACATTTTTGACGGCCATGGCAACTCACGGGCTTAGAGATCGGGATCAGTTGGAGGGAGCCTCCAACTACGTGATCTGGAAGGCAAGAATCACTTGTCTTCTAGATGAATACGATCTCAAGCTCTTCGTGATGAGTACGGTAGTTGTCCCTGCAGATCCAGATCCGTTGAAGAAGTACACATCCGACATGGCGAAGGCTAAAAGACTGCTCCTTGATGGAGTCATAGATCACCTTGTGTCCAATATAGCCGGCAACGACACTACTAGGTAGATGTGGGAAGCCTTGGCAACGCTGTATGAAGGTTCTTTCGAGCAACGGAAGATGTACTAAGAGCAGCAACTAAGGATGGCGCAGATGTAGAGAGGGGAGCGCATTATTCTATTCTTGACTAGACTTCAGGAGATCCATGATCAATTGGCAGTCGTGGGGTCTACCCCTTCTCCTACAACAATGGTGAGACTGGCTCTTAATGCAGTCACTGAAGAATGGCAAGTGTTCGTCTAGAGCATCTTGGGCAGAGCAACCTTGTCAGGCTACGAAGAGATGTTCGCTGCTCTTCAACAAGAAGAGCTAAGGAGAGACTTGGTCAAGTGCAAACTTGATGGCAGCAGTGGCAGTGGATCGAAGGTGAAGCAGGAGGAGGAAGAAAATGTATCCCTTGCATCCAAAGGGCAACAGGAGTAATGAAGACGTAAGAAAGACGTCTCGAAGATTAAGTTCTTCAGGTGTGGTGAACTTGGTCACTACGCTACCTAGTGTCCTTTGAAGAAAAAGGGCAAGGACGAGAAGCACAATCTGAAGGCTACGACCGCAAAGATTGCTGAAGATGAGTATGCCATGAGCGCTCACACATCTCTAGGAGGGAGATGGGGTGACATTGAGCTGTAAGTTCACAAGAACTTCAGTTGGGTAGGATCCTTAAGGAGTCCACCTCTCGGATCATGACCTCGCTACAGGTGCCCAAGATCAGCAGTAGCAGGCTGCAGGAGTTTTCAGTCGGTGCATAGGAGTGCAGAAATGATAGATGCAGTCACCAATGTTATCAGCGCTAGTTATGAGCAGCGCAGAGCAGAGTTGCAGCAGTGCAGAGGAACGTAGTGCAGAGCAGCAACAGCGCAGTGCTTCAAAGGGACAACGTGGGACTAGCGACAGTCGGTGTATCAGCATCGACATGCATCTTGAACACTTGTTAAGAATTTGGATGTTTTTGAGTTGCTTCTCTCAGCAACTGAGTTGCAGTGCAGAGTTAGCAGTGGCAGTGCTAGTAGCAAATGCAATATTTGAGAGGGAGCTGCAGTACAGACGTAGTGTTGATTGTGGTAGGGTCAGCAGCAGTACAGTTCCAGCAGCAGCGCAGTTGTTGGTGGACAACATGTCAGACATCAGCAAAGGGAGATGCTTCAAAGTCGGAGCAGTATGCAGTAGGGCATATTTGTTAGAGCACATTCCTCGCTAAGAGGGAGTGCTGATTTTTGGGTAGCATCGGATGTGCTCTAAGTCTCAAAAATTGTGGAGAGGCTTAGACACATGCATTACAGATAACCCAAAAATTGTGTTGGGAAATTCCACCCAGAAACAGTTTTATTTGATAAATTAATTATTTTTATTGATGACCCTAAGTCTAACTTAGGAAATTAAAATAATTAATGGGTATTAATTTAAATTGTGGGTGAAACTTCTAGAAAAAGTAGATCAATTCTAAATGTAATCTTAGTCATTGATTGAAGATCTAATCTTGGTCGTTGAAGTCTCGACGAGAAGACTATAAAGGAAGGCTTGAGGGTCATTTGTAAGACACACTAAAAGGATCTAGTGATCGAATTTTCTGATGGAGCAGTGCTCAGACGAAAACTTCGATCTAAGTGATTCTTCAGTGCAGAGAGGGGCAGAGACGATATCCGAAGAGAATTCTTTCTTAGCCAAAGAATCATTAGCAGAGAAGGGCAAAGAGAGATCCAGTAGCTCCAGCACAGAGCTAGAGAGGCTGATGCAGAGCCACGTGGAGCTAATCAGAAGTTGCGCAGAGGGCTAGAGAAAATCCGAAGGATTCGCTGAAAGGTCGATTTCAGAGGCTGAAAGCCAGGGTGTGAGACCGAGAGGCAGAGATCAAAACTGAGTAGCAGATCAATTCACCAGCGGAGTGATTCACTTCCCAGAAGGGTTGACGCATGGACTGCGTAGAGCCTACCGGAGGCACATCATTCAGTGGTCGGATCAACCGGGATTTCCAATGATAGTGTGAGGCAACCTCACTAATCTTTCTGTCAATCATATTCTTTGTAACTGAATTGTCCGGAGTGACATTCAAAGATGTATTCAAAATTTACTGTTGCTTAATAATAAAACCCTCAGATATGTTGCACCGGTTTTCTTGCATTGGGTTTTTCCTGTGTGTGTTATTTCTTTTGCTCAGTTTCCTGTATTCACATCTAAATTAAGTGAAGGCTACTTCAGTAATTGCTTCAATGTTTTCAGAAGTAATCTGCAAAATAACTTGTTAAATGTAATCTATAAGTAAGAGGAGCAATTCAGTTTGTTGCACTAGGATTCCAGATCTAGGACTTGGAATTTTCACAATATGGAGAGATGAAGCATCTGTGAAAATTTCAACGCTGGAAACCTATTGCAGCAACTGGAATTTATCTTTCTAATTGTTAATTAATTTAACAATTTATCTGCTACGACAAATATCAAATAAATCACACTGCAACCTTCATAAATAAAACTGTGAAATAATAGCGTTGGAAACTGAGAAAATACTAGTACACGAACATAAAAATGACACTGTTATTTTTGGACAAATGTCCTCGAAAAAACCCAACATGGGAAAATCAGTGCAGCAGCTGAGGGTTTATATTATTAAGCTAAGTCACCTGATATGGGGGTTCGGGATTTGATGGATACGGGGATTCGAGAATCAGATTCGAGATACGGTGACCCTTGGAACAGGACACTTCCGGGAAACAATACGTTATATATTATTTTATTAAAAAAAAAAAGTATATATATTAAAAATTAGATATTTTTTACACAAATTCATACAAATTCATTGATTCAAACATAGATTTAAGATCTTAGATACTCATACATGATACATTGAAATTTGATATATTGATACATCATAAAATTGTCAAATTGTCAATCATACATATTACAATTTACAAATTTACTCAAAAAGACAAGATAGTAAGATAGTGTAGTTTTCTCATTAAGTCATCAGAATCAAAATGTGTTACATAAGTACACTGCTAATGACAAATATAAATAGAAAATACAAAACAACTACAGTGTACAAGACTACAAGCCTAAAGCCTCAATGAGTCAGAGTCAATGAGTCATCAATCCTCGTCATCATAATCAGCATCACTGTCCTCATCTTGATCATCATGCTCACCACTGCTCTCCTCTGTTGCATCCTCCTCCTCCATCATCTCTCCATCTACTGGTGTGAAGGATGACGCCTCTACTGTATCGGCATCATCAAATGTGACAGGCTCTAGCACTGGCGCATTGAGATCCATGTTGGCCAATGCCAACTCAACACTACTGTCCAGACCCATATCATCAGGAAAGACATCCCACATATTTGTCTTTCCCTTCAACCAATCCTCCCTTTGCCTGTAGATGAGACGAAGGTTGGTGTGCACATACACCATTGTCTCTGCCCTGGACTGCTCAAGCCTGCTCTTCTTCACACTATACAAATTCCCATATGTGCTCCAATTCCTCTCGCAACAAGAGGATGAAGTCACCTGAGAGAGGAGCTCATGGCTAACTGCTGTAGAGGAGGGCTTATTGCCCCATGAGTTGCCCACCAAGAATAGGGCTTCTTAGCCCCCCTGTCTCAAATCACATCATAGCCTGCAAATCGCCCAGTGCCAGTGGAAAAATCTGCAACGGCATCCTCCACCTCATCAATGGATGCCCTATCCTGAAAAATCCTCCTCAATGCATCTTTCCTCCCCTGTGAGATTTCACCATCCATGTGAGGAGGGAATCTGCGGGAAGGTCCACCATTCAGCCACTCATGGTTGTAGTATTTTGGGTTCAAGGAGTGAGCCAAACAATGTAAAGGTGTGCAATTCTTGTCCCATATGCTGACAAGAATATCCTGTATGCTGGTGAAGAAGGCCTCTGGTGATGTCTCATACTCTGGGCACTGACTATGTAAAACAATGTTCCTCACAGACTCAATCATGGAATCCCATCCCTCATAAACCTCTCCTAGGATGGGTTGGTTTGTATCTGCAAATCGAAGCAAGGAAATGATAGGCTCCATGATCTGAATAACTAGATCTACCTTCTCCCACCAAAGATCATCCAACACTATGTCCTTCACTTTCTTTGAGGCTGCTTGATCCGTCTTTCTCCAAAAATACCAAAACTCTGAAATAACCATGGCCCCAAGAGCGGCCTTGACCTCCCTCAACCTCTTCAAGATGATAAATGAAGAGGCAAACCGTGTATCCTCAATCTTCAACAATGATAGATTGGTGTACTCCTTGTAGATAGTGAGGGCATTTGTATGGTATTGTACAAAGTTGCAGATATGTCGTGCATCCTCAATAATGGCTCCAATCCAAAGCACATCAAAGGCAATAGATTTTAGTGCCAAGTTCAATGAATGGGCAATGCAAGGTGTCCAAAATATTTGTGGATATTTTGCTTCCACAATCATGCCAACAACCTTGCAAACAGGTGCATTATTTGTAATGATTTGCGCACAAGAATCGACACCTACATCTTCAATAATTTTAATAAATAACTCACCCATATATTGTGCATCCTTGTACTGTCCAAGTGCATCCACTGATTTTAAGAAAACTGGACCATTCAAGGATGAGACCATGAACTTGATGAGTGGGTTGCGTGTTGGATCTGTCCATCCATCAAAAACAATGCTAACCCCAAATGTTGGCCATGCTGATTTAATAGGCTCAAGCATTTTGTCCACCTCTTTCTTTGCGTTTGTCAACAATGTGGATCTGAGCTTCTCTGACCCAGGAGGCACATACCCTGATGGAGCCCCATGACTAAGAGCTCGACACATCTCAATAAATAGAGGTGATCGTGCAACATTTAAGGATATGAAGTTCTGATAGAAAAAAAATGCAATGGTGAGATCAAGCTCTTCCCTCTTCTCTTTTTGAAAAATCTTGTCCATTGGACCAACTGCAGTTGCATTCCTCTTTGCTGATTGTCCCCTACTAAAACTCTCAAAAGGGAACTTCTTGTTGTTTTTCCTTATGAATGGAAGGGGGTCATCATTCTTGTTTTGTTTTGATTTTGATGCCACAGTTGCCGCACCAACAAATTGCTCTTTATCCAATTCCTTCTTCTGCAGCAATTCAATTGTTGTACAAGATTGAATGCCACAACCTAGCAAACCCAACAAATGAGCTTTCACACGGAAATATGTGGAAGTGAAATGGTCGTTGCATATATTGCATTTCCATGAACAATTTCCTCCTCCCTTTCCCTTTTTGCCTGGCCCTACCTCTCTTGTCACATATTTCCACAATGGGTATTTGGGGTCATGAGTTTGTTTTCCCTGCACATTTGAAGCTGATGTTGCAGCCCCACTTCCAATAGATGGAATACTTGCAGACCCTGATGAAACAAGGACAAGAGGGGCATCTCCAATGGAGACATTCTTCCCCTTTCTTTGCCCCTGTCTTGTTGCCTTTGATTGAGCCATGAATACTGTAAAAAATAAACAAAAATAACCAAATATATAAAACATATGCACATGCAAACACTAACAGCGAACAAATGCAAAATATAGAGGGGCAATGCACTTACCGAATGCTCGAATCTCTTTGAAAAAACTCCCTTTCTCTTTGCTAACCCTTTCTCCTTGCTAACACTTGCTCCTTGCTCACTTCACAAACAAATATCAGTGAGAAACAATGAGAGAAATCGGACTTTTATAAGTCAAAATCGCACTTTTTGGCTGCTCGAATCTCGCTGTACGGGATTCAATCGTATCTGTATAGGATACGATCGGGATTCGACGTATCTTGTACAGATACGGTCGAATCCGGTGATTTCGGTACGAATCACTCCGTATCGTATCGAATACACCGGATTCGTGGGCCCCACCCAACGAATCCGGTTTCTTAGTTATTAAGCATCAATGAAATTTTGAGTACAATATATGGATACCCAACTAACAACCCAATCAACGAGTATCTGACAAAAATTATTACAGAGAAAAATCTCTCACCCCACAAGCAATCCCGACACTGGCTTCTAGAGAAAAATTGGTCGTCCAAACTCCAGCGTAGGTCCTCTGCATAGTCCCTGCGCTGCCTCTTGCACCTGTGGCTTGAATCTGCCTCTAAGCAAGCCATCTAGCCTGCCTCTACTGCTAGAAGTGAATCTCGACCCTCTGGAAGACTTTCCTGGCCTCTGGAAACTGAATCGACCTCCTCCTCAGCTAAATCAGATTGCTCTGCTTCAGCTACGGCGCAGTCCTTGCGCTGCTTCTACGTGGATCACTTCTGTAACTTGCTGCTACCTCTCTGGATCTGAGAAACTACCACTGAATCACTGTCCCTACCCCTCACTGAATCAGCTTCAATCTCTGGCTCCCGACAACTATTGTTGCTCTCTGGAAATCGATCTACCAAGGAAATCTAACTTTTGGTGTATCTTCTCCAAGTGCCCATCGACTTCTTCTTATAATCCTCCGTTGGGACTCCAACAGCCAAGATTAAATCTTAATCAGTGGCTAGGATCATCTTGAAGTCAATTCGTGTGAGTTTATAGACTATTCTCACCTTGACTTAATTAATTATGATTAATTAACCAGTTTTCCTACGTTTAGACTTAGGAAACATTAAAAAATAGGGTAATAATCTAATTAAGTCATCTCTAGGTGGAATTTCCATAAAAGATTTCTAGGTTTTGGAGTTCTCATGTATTCTAGCCTGTCCACCAAATTTCATGGCCAAAACACATTTGATGCTACAAAAACTAACACTCCCTCTTAGCGAGGAATGTGTTCTAGTGTTGTACACCCTGCTACAAAATTGTCTCTGTATCATCCCTTTGTCGCGTTGTTGATGTTTGGCCACTATGACTACCTGCCACTGCCCACCAACCACTGCGTAAGCTTGATGTTGCATTTGTGATGTTGTTGACCCTGTTATATTGTTGCCAACACTGCAACTCCCTCTCATTTGTTGTTGTTGCAACCGCAACAACTACAATTGAAAAGCATCTGAAATACTAAATCAGTTGTGTTCAATATGATGCATCTGTCTCCCGAGACCTGACTGCTACTAGCCCCTGCACTGTGACTGAAGATTTTGCACTGTTGTTGACTTTGCACTGTGCCACTCTGCACTACTGCCAACTCTACACTGCGTTCCCCAACATTTGACTGCTACTAGTCTGCAATTGTCACTCTGGAATCTGACTACGTCTCTGACACTAAGCCATCCTGCTACTAAATACTGTGGGCCCCCGTAGCCAGGTAATGATCCAAGAGGTGGACACCTCAAGGACCCTACCCATATCTATAGCTCTCTAGGGCTACAACACCAAGTCACCCTAGCTCACTCCTAGAGGTATGGCCGCCAACATCATGAAGTCTTCCTCCAACCTGGAGGATAGCTTGTCGATCTCAGCTAACGCTGCCTGTTGGTCCGACTTCTCCTGCATGTCCTTCTTCCCGACAGGACACTGCATGTTGTAGTGACCAAGCTCACCACACATGAAGCACTTCACCTTTGACAGGTCCTTCTTCTTTCTCTGCTCCCCCTATCCCTGACTGGGTACCTTTGATGCGAGGACCACATTCTCCTCTTCCTTCATCCCCTTCGATCCGCTACTACTGCTGCCACTGATGGAGCTCTTTACTAGAGCTCGCCTCAACTCCTCCAGCTGCAGATTGGCCCACATCCTGTCCCAACCAGGCAAAGTGTCTCTGCCCAATATGCTTTGGACAAACAATTTCCAGTCCTCTGAGACACTGTTTAGTGCCAATCTTACAAGCTTTGTTGGTTGAGGTGCTACCCCAATAGCTGCAAGTTGGTATCGGACCTTCTGAATCCTGGTGAGGAAGGGACCTATAACTTCCCCATTCTACATCTTGATGCATCTCAGCTTTTCTTCCAGGAACATCTTTTGTTGCACAAAGTACCCTGATATAGCATGGAGAGAGCATCCCACATCTCTTTAGCAGTAGCAGTATCCTTGCCAGCTATGTGTGAGACCAAGGTTACTTGGGAGCGGGAGCGAAAACAGGGAGTGGGAGTGGGAGCGGGAGCGCCATTTTCAAAAGCTCCCGGTCCGAGAGCGTTTCGGGGAGCATTTTTTTATAAAATATATATTTTTTATATTTTGATGCATATATGTCAACAAAAGCATGTAGAATGATGAATTAAACATAAAAAACATAGATTGAACTAGAGGTATCTTTATCATTACCTCTAGATTCGTATAGGGATCTTTGTCATTAATATCACCCTCTAAGCATTCGCTCCAGGAGCGCGCTCCGGGAGCGGGTTCAATAGGGGGGAGGCGCTCCCCCACGACCTTGTGTGAGACTATATGGTCTCGAATTCCATCCAGGATCAACCGCTTTGCCTTTGCCATTTCCTTCCTGTATTATTTCTGCTGATCCGCATCCTGGGGAATTACCACCACATTATCTATGTAGGCTTTCAGGCCATATTCATCTAGAAGGAAGGACATCCTAGCCTTCTTGATGACATAGTTGGAAGATCCATCCAACCTATCTTGATCTCTAAGCCTTGTTGTGGCCATCTCAAAAACTGTCGAAAACCCTCTCTTTCCTTCTCCTTGGTTTCTACTCGCACTCCCTTCTAGAATGCGTGGATCTGCTAGTTGCTACTACCAATCTGCTTGGAAAAATCGAACTTCTGAGACTCGAATTTCCCTAAGAGAAATTTTCCCCGTGTTGTGTGTGCTTTCTCTTCCACCTGACGTTGGTTTCGCAATTGCAAAACCCTTTGCGTCCAACAAGAAATCTACTCAGCAAAAAATCTGAGCTGCAGTTGCTCCCTTTGATTGTTGGAATCACTAACCTGGGCAACTCGACTTTTCTGTCGCCTTGTAGCTGAAAATCGAATTCCTCCCCCAACAACTTGGCCTGCCTGTCTGAGCATTGCGCTGCCTCTAAGAATTTCAGCCTGCTACTCCCTCTAAGTAGTGAAATTCTTTCCTCTGCTTCTGAGCTTCTCAGTTGATCACTTACGCTCTAATACCATGTGAAAATTTCAAGACTAAAATCCTATTTTAGCAACTGGAATTTATTTTTATAATTGTTAATTAATTTAACAATTTATTTGCTACGACAAACATCAAATAAATCACTGCAACCTTCACAAATAAAACTGCGGAAATAATAGCGTTGGAAACTAAGAAAATACTAGCACACACACAAATAAAAATGACACCATTATTTTTGGATAAATGTCCCCAAAAAATCCCAACTTGGGAAAATCGGTGCAGCACCTGAGGGTTTTATTATTAACCAGTAGTGAAATTCTGAGTAAAATCTATGGATGCCCAACTGGCAATCCAATCAACAAGTATCTGATAAAAATAATTAGAGAGAAAATTCTCTCACCCCATAAGTAATCCCGACACTGACTTCTACAGAAAAACTAGTCATCCAAACCCGAATGTAGGCCCTCTGCGCTGCCTCTCACACGTATGACTTGAATCTCCCTCTGAGCAAGTTGTCTAGTCTTCCTCTGCTACTGGAAGTGACTCTCTGACCCTTTGGAAGACTTTCACGGCCTCTGGAAACTGAATCGACCCCCTCCTCAACTAAATCGAATTGCTCTGCTTCAGCAACTACGCAGTCCTTGCATTGCTTCTGTGTGGATCAATTTTGTCACTTGTTGTTGCCTCTCTGGATCTGGAAAACTTCCTCCAAATCACTGTCTCTACCCCTCACTTGCTCTACTTTGATCTTTGGCTCTCCAGCAACTGTTGTTGCTCTCTAGAAATCGATCTGCCAAGGAAATCGAACTTTTGGTGTATCTTCTCCAAGTGCCCATCGACTTATTCCTATAATCCTTTTTGGGTTTCCAACAGCCAAGATTAAATCTTAATCAATGGCTAGGATCATCTTTAAGTCGATCTGTGTGAGTTTCTAAGCTATTCTCACCTTTGTTGAAGAATGTAACTAGGTCCGGTCTTCATAAAGTGTATTTATCAAAAGAAAGAAAAATAATTTTTATTTTTATTATTATGACTTATTAAAGCATGGGTTTCATGCTTCTTGGGTCATCAAAATTTTAGGTCAAAGTCCCATTGAGGACTTCTAGGAGGACTTCATTAGAGCCATTGTACATTAATAAGACCCTTCTTGGGCTTTTGAATCATGTAAAAAGAATTACTTTTTTAGTCAAAAATGAATTTTGCCACCTCCACACCAGGTCAGCCCTTACTAGTTCAAGTCGGCCTACAAGAAGGTATTTCGAACTCCAAAAAAGGGTATATGTAAGAGCAGTTCAATTCATTTGAGATCATCACTTGCACAAGTTCTGATCCAAGTGGATATTGGTGGCCACTCGCCTATTCCACTTGGGCCCCCACCATTGTCTCTTTCAGTTTTTCAGTTTCGGCATAACTTACTATTTTTAGAAGTTTTTCGGGTCCTGAACTTCCGGAGCCGTTTTGAGGCCCTAAACAACATTTTTTGGGCATCGCACTTATCATTCCGTTCCGGAATGATATTCGTGACGAAAGTTGTAGTCCTTGGATAGAGTTTTCTAATGATGTATCATGTGCGTCAAACGGAGATAGTATGCCAAAGTTACGTCCCTGGGAAGTTGAAACACCAATTTACCCAAACGGGGCCCATAGTTTTGGCGCTTCATCTCCTAGGGTTAGGTTTTTGGATGTTTAGGGTTCTCCATTGTTTCTCAACAATAAATAGGCCCTCGAGCCTCATTGTAACTCAGTTCAGAGGCCTGTAGCCGCCACATCTCTTCTCAGAGATAACTACCAGCGCCCTAGCTAGTTTTATTTCCATTCTGTCTGTAAGCAAATTTCAGTTCTTTGATATTAATGAAATGAAGTGTTATTTCCGCTGCATCTCTGTATTTATGGTTATACGTTTATTCTGTTGCGTTCCTGCATAAATCCGGATCAAGTTCGATCTTCAAGAAGAGGCAGTGAAAAAGTGCGAAGTTGGAGAAGGAGACAAGAAGTTGCAGGATCAAAGTTTTAGGGCACTTATCTCTCCCACGACAGCAATTTTTGGGCTACTGCAACTAGATCAAATTACTGCATCAAGGCCGAAATTTCGCTACTGCTTCTGGGTTGAAATACTACTTCAGGTTTGAAGTGCTACTTCAGGGTCGAAGTGCTGCTTCTAGGTCAAAGTGCTTCAAAGTCAAAGTGTTGCTTCTAAGTCGAAGTGTTGCATCAAAGTCGAAGTTACTGGGTTGAAGTTGTTGCATCAAGATCGAAGTTGCGAGGCCGAAGTTTCTGCTGCATCGAAGTGTTGTTGTTGCTACTGCTATTCTAGGTCGAAGATAGTGCAAGAAGGTTGTCATTTGCAGAAGAAGAAAGGGGTTGACCTGTTGATTGGAGGAAGTCTGTGTCAAGGTCAAGAAGTCTTGGATTGTCTCATGAAACTAATGAAGGAAGAGTTGTAGACGATGTTTTCCCCTAGAGTGGGGTTTTGCCCTGGTTGTCCGCCTACTTCTGGTGTCCCTGATCTTTATATGGTTTTGATAATTGTTTGATGAACTAAAAGAACACAAAAGATAATAAGAAAATAAGAATTAGACAAGTAATTATCAAGTATAAGAAAATCTTTTTGCCTTTCTGATTTTCTAACATGGTATCATAGCTAAGGTGAAGAAGGAAGAAAAAGGCAGTTTGAGGATCTATTGAAAGGAATCTGAGCAACCTCAAGAAGTTGAATTAGGGATCATATAAGGAGGAGACCTTATAAGGAAAGAAGCTTACTACCTTCAAGGACAATGTCTCACAACATAAAGGGAGAGAACAAATTAGAAGCATCAAATTATAGGTCATGGAAGAAAAGAATTGATCTCATGCTTGAAAAGAACAAAGTCCTGGATTTAGTCAGAGGAAAAGTGAAGAAACCTACCGAAGGATCTAGTGATGCAGATAAAGTGAAGTTTTAGAGAGTCAAAAATATTGGTTATTACACTAATGGTAGAGGGTATAAAAGACAATCTTGTTCCATACATTTCCAACATAGACTCTGCTCAAGAAATGTATGAAGTGTTGGAAAGTGTAACTAGGTTCGGTCTTCATATTGACTATGTAATTATGTAATTATGAAGACAAAGATAGTAAAATATATTTTTTGTATGCTTGCCTCATGGGTTTCATGAGCAAGGTTTTATTATAGGTCAATAGAATTCTTCTTGATCTCTATTAGGATTTGTCTTCTGGTTATAAATGTATTTAAGAGTCATGTATATGAAGAGTCAAGTCAATCTAATATGCCTCAAGACCTTGTCACATAAGAACAGCAACCATGGCTCAGAATGATGCTCCTGATCAGCGTTGAGATACTCCTCTAGACAGCCTCCTTGTTGGCCTACAAAACAGTGATCAAGTCAGCTCAAAGGTATGCCACACCTATTCATACACAGGTCGGCTTATTACAGGTGGAAACAACTATATATACCCTATATATACTGCGCAGAAAAACAAAGAGTGTAATTTGGATTCTTTTGTGAATTTCAGATCGAATTTCAGGAAGATAAATTATGGATCACAGACTCTAGAAATAGGATGATACAACAAGTATAAAATGAGAAGAAAGGAGACATAATATCACATATATATAAGTATATAAAGCTCTGAGATCTGCAGATATGTTACTATATAAAGATGTGGATTGATGACTGTAAAGGTGTGGATATGTGACTGTATAAAGATGCGGATAGATGACTGTAAAGGTGCAGATATGAGACTGTGTCAAGATGCATAAACAAGACTATGATCAAGTGTAGAGAAGGGCTATATTGAAGTACGAACATTTGACTATGTTAAGTACGAGAAAGGACTACAACAAGTACGTTAAGTTGTGGACCACTCTTTGAAGGAAAGAAGACAAGTGTATAGTCAGCAAGGTTAAGTGAAGGTACTAAGGAAGACAGTCTATGACACGGTGCTGAGATCATAAGTAACGAGCCAAGTAGAGACTGAGCTCTTTAGTCTTGGTGCAGAACAGCGCAAGGAGGTGCAAGAAATAAGGATCAGCTCAAGGGGTCAATGAAGAAGCAGTGACAAGGTCTTGAAGGCATACAACTTACAAGGGTCAAGGGTTTGCCTCATGGCCATGGTACTTTTCATCTAAAAGTCTATAAGAAGAATTTCTTGCGGGTTTTCCTCTCCAAGAGGGAGTGGTTTTGGCCCTGGCTCGAACAGCTTAAATCAATGTCGCTTGTGTTTTTTGATAATTGACTTGATGAAAGATATAATAAGCTAAGAAGAAAAGACATAAGTAAAAGTAGTAAGCTCACAAGTAATTATCAAGTAGAGAATTTGAATTAATCACCGCCCTACCAAATTCTTAACATGAAGCCTTATCAAAATTGTTCACCATCAAAAACATTGGTCAAGTTGCAAGTCTCAAAATGAACTAAGGACCACAAAAATGACAAAGGATGACACTGTGGCTTCTTTCTTTGTAAGGATAGCTAGAATTAGAGATGAACTTCAAGCCATAGATGAGATTGTACCAGAAAAAGAGCTAGTGATTGTTGCATTATTGGGATTGCCACCCACTTGGAGTGCTTTTGCTTCAGGAATCAACAGCTAGAGAGAAACTCCTTCATTCGAGGAATTATGGAATGCTTGCAGCCAAGAAGAGATGAAAATTTCATTAGTAACCAACAATGAAGAAGAGAAAGTTTCAAATGCCTACTCCACTCATCACAAGAAAGGAAACTTCAAGAAGACTAAAGGGCCAAGAAGGAAGGTAGACATGTCCAAGATAGAATGCTACCAATGTCATAAAATGGGTGCACTATAAAAGTGGACAATCTGAAGAATAAGAAGAGAAACTGGGATCAAGCTAATGTTGCTGAAGAAGGATCTCCATAGAAAAATAAAACCGAAGAATCAGAAATAAGGGACTTACACTACTAACTCCTCTACTCCAAGCTTTAGTTGTTTTTCTTTTGTAATTTGGATTTTTAGTATTTGTATGTATATTTTTCTTTGTTTAGGAAAGCCTGTTGATCTGGTCAGGGATTATGAAGAAGGCCTCACAAGAACAAAGCATTGGAATTACAAGGTTTGTTAAGAATCAAAGGTATGCCTTAGACCATAAGCTTTGTTCTTCATGATAAAGGTATATTCATTCTTTTTGGTAAACTATTCTACGTTACTAACAATATTGTGTCTAGCTCCCTTGAATCATAAAGATTCTTGATTGGGTGATTCGTCATTAGATAAATCTACCCTCCTCATATATTTGATTATTCTTGTGGAACCCTAAAAAGGTTCTCTGTAAAACCCTAATTTAAGGGTATGTCGATGATAATGTGTGAAACCCTAGCCTACTTAGGGTTATTGGTGAAGTCTAAGAAAATGTTATTTTTGATGTTTGAAGTTTTGATGATGTCATGTTTGGGGTTTTGGTATGGTTATAGAAACCCTAACCTGTTAGGATTGGATGGTGATCTTTGAAATCACAAACCTCTGAGGTTTTGGTAAATTAGGGTTTGTTGTGTTAAGTATTGAAACCCTAGATATTTAGGATTTGGTAGGGTTTATGAGCAAGAACCTTATGACCTAGGAATGAATCCTTCGGTATATGTTTGTCTGTCTGATCAAGTTTGTTTAACTTTAACGTATTTGTCTCATTGGGTTTGCCCAATATAGGTTGTTATAATATGCTTGTGCGTGATGATGAAATCCTAGATATGTATATGTGTTGACCTAATTGTTCATGGTCATAAGTACTAGAGTTTGTAATTAAGCCCTTGTCGAAGTTTGATATTCTAGGATGATATTGTTTAGCCTTGATGATGAATCTAGGGTTTACAACAAACCCTAGTAGAAGCTAGTCATGTTGATTGAAGCTTTAAGTTGAGTTGTGATTGGTTTTGATTGAGGCTTAGTGTCTCATATATGGAATCTAGGGTTTGCATTAAATCCCAGTAGGAAGTCTAACATATGAATTCTGAAAGTTGTTAGATGCATTGTCAAATTGCACTTGATTGAATTTTTTCTAGGGTTTGCAAGAATTTGTCATATCGTTGAAAGAGATTATATAGCTCTAGATATATTGAGATTAATGTGATTTAGAGTTTGTAGAAAAAACCTGTAAAAGAAGTTGAAGTATAGAAGTATGTGTTTCTTGTTGATTATGTATTTGGTGTCTAAAGACTAATGCTTCTGTTATTGTATGATTCTGATTTGGTTAACTTCATGCTTCTATGGATTTGGTTATACTTGCTATCTAAGTTGTGTAGGTACATAATCTTCAAGATGGTGAAGATATTCGTAAGTAAAGTAGATTTGATTGATTAGCAAGATGAAGGAAGTTATGTGAATGGTAATGATCAAGATGACTTTGATAAGAAGGATGGAAGCCATGAAAGATTCTTCGATGTCATTAAAGGAAGTCGATCTCCCTAAGCTAAAAGGGAGCATGGATAGAAGAAATCTTCCCAAGTTGAGAGGGAGAGCATCTGATGGTCATAACTTGAAAGAAGAAATTGGAGAATGCACTTTGAGGCACTACTGAAAGAAGGAAAGTTGGTTGTAGAATATGTCGTTGCATAAGAAGTAGGAAAGAAATTTGTATGGTTGAGGAATCTTCTGTCAAGATTCGTTTGGAAGTCTCTAAGTCCTATTGTGATAAAGTGAGGAGCAACATCAAGATGTTTGAAAGACCCTGGAGGTTTGTGCTTACGTACATTTGAAAATTTGTTATTGATTGGGGTTGTGTTTGTACAGGTAAATCTCTCGGAAATTTGATAGCATGTTTTACATGTTTGTCGCTACCGATCAGTTTGACCAAGAGAGGTTTGTTGTTACTAATCAGTTTGATTGGGAGAGATTTGTTGTTACCAATCTGTTTGATTGGGGAGGATTTGCTAACGACTGAAGTAATCGGGAGTGTTGAGGCTTTGTGTAAGATACATTTCTAGATCCCAAAGTAGGGAGGGTGGCGTTGGTCATAGAGCTCTGACCTCGGATACGCACCTAGATCCCTGGGTTGATGGTTAGCAAGTAAGCCTGATAGTAACTAGAGAGGCTCAAAGCTTTACTCCATCTTAGTCCCACCCGGATAGATTTCCCCGGTCAGGAATCTAATTCATGGCATCGTGAGTGCCTAAACTATGAAGGATCTTGGATAGATTACCCTAGTCAGTAATCTAGTCCATGGAATTGCGGTGCCTAAACTCTTCATGGTTTATGTGCTTCGAGATCTTCCTTGTATTTGTATGTATCATTATGAATACCTTCCTAGTTAAGAGAGAGTCTTGAAGAATGTAACTAGGTTCGATCTTCACAAAGTGTATTTATCAAAAGAAAGAAAAATAAATTTTTATTTTTATTATTATGGTGTATTAAAGCATGGGTTTCATGCTTGGGTCATCATGTTTTTAGGTCAAAGTCCCCATTGAAGACTTTTAGGATTTATACTGAGTCTTTAGAGCCATTGTACATTTAATAAGACCCTTCTTGGGCTTTTGAATCATGTAAAAAGAATTATTTTTGAGTCAAAAATGAATTTTGTCACCTCCACAAGCCGACCAGATGTCCTCCCAAGCATCTTGTCACCCCAAGATGTTAGTTTTTGTAGCATCAGATGTGTTGGAGCCACAAAATTTGGTGTGTATCCAAGGGACGACCTGGGTGGTGTTGATCTTACAGCTCTGACCTTGGATATGCACCTAGATCCTTGGGTTGGTTTTAGAGTGGAAGCCTGGTGGTACCTAGAGTGGCTGAAGCTTGGAACACACCTTAGTCCCAATTGGATTAGATACCTTGGTCAAGTATCCAATCTGTAGCACTGTGTGTTGTGACTCTTCGTAGAGTATATTATTTTGAGATCTTCCTTGTACCTCTATATATATATATGTAATTATGAATACCTCCCTGGTTAAGAAGGAGTGTTGAAGAATGTAACTAGTGTCAGTCTTCATAATTGTATTTGAGTCATGTAATTGTCAAAAGAAAGAAAAAGAAAATTATTTATAAAAGAAATTTGTATTACCTTATTAAAGCATGGGTTTCATGCTTGGGTCAATGGTCAATAGGTTGAAGCACCCATTGAGTGCTCTAAGATTTTTATTGAGTCAAAGTCAAAGTTATCATGTAAGAAACTCTTCTTGGGTTCATGAAGAAAAGAAAGAAAATATTTTGTTGTCACAATTAAAGTCTTGTTTCTCCTCCATCAAGTCGGCCTTGTCCCCTTGCAAGTTGGCCTCTACATCAAGTCAAGTCGGCCTAATGAAAGGACTTGTCCACCTCTGAAGAAGATATATATAAAGGAGCATTCGATCTATTGCACCATGAACCATCTATTCGATCCTATGGAAGAAAGAAGAAGGGAGCATCGAATTTTGAAGAAGTTCGTTATATTACCAAAAGAAAAGATAAATAGAAGAAGGACCGAAAATTACAGAAGTAAGGAGGCCAAAAGTTGCACAGGTATAGAAAGAGGTCGAAGATTACAGAAGCAAAGGAAGAAGACCGAGATTCTAGCCGCCATAATATCATCTTGGAATTCTGATCTATTTTTTATGGAAGGTTGACTTGATGAATGGAGAAAGGTCTAGGTTAAGGGTCTAGGTTAAGGGTCTAGGATGGTTTCTATTTGATTTTGATCTACAAAGAAAGAGTTTGACTGGGTTTTCCCCTCCTTAGGGGTCTTGCCCTGGCTAAGTGCCTACATCTTGTGTTCTCTTGTTTTCTTCTAAGTTTTGGCAATTGTCTTGATGATAAACATGTAACAACAAAGAAGAAGAAATAAGAACTAATCACAAGAAATTGTCAAGTAAAAGAGAAATCAATTTAATAAGAAGCCCTAACTATGCTGCCCTAGTTTTATCAACAACAAGAAACAAGGTCGATACCATCCCTCACCTATACCCACTCATCCTTGGGAAAGCATTTCCATGGACTTTGTGGGAGGTTTACCAACAACCAAAAAGGTAAATGACTACTTGTTCATGGAAGTTGACAGGTTCAGCAACATGTGCATTCTCATGCCCTATAAAAAGGTCATTAGTCGACAACAAGCAACAAACTTGTTTTTAGGATAGTTTTGGGTACACTTTGGGATACCAAGGATCATTGTTTTAAATAGGGATACCAGATTTCTTAGTGCAATTTGGACTACATTGTGGGAGAAGATGGACACAAAGTTGAAGAGGTCTACAACATTCCATAAACAAACATATGGAAAAAACGTAGTCACCAGGACTTTGGCAAAACTTTTGCGAGGTTACAATTAGAAGCATCCAAAGGATTGGGATGAAAATATTGTATATATGTAGCACTCTTAGAACAGAGCAGACCACACTTCTACTGGTAAGTCCCCATTTGAAACTTGTTTTGGATATTTTCCAACTTCACCTTTGGATATTTCATATGGACAACAAGGAATAATGAGGGAGGATCTCACAGGGAATGCTTTAAGGGTAGAGAAATTTGTTGAGAAAATTTGACAGATCCACTTGAAGTCCACGAGACACTAAAGAAGTCACAGTAAAAGTACAAGGCCATGCATGATTAGCAGTGCACAGAACAAAGAATTTATTCAGAAGGGGAGAGGAGTATGGTTAATCTTGATCAAGGACAAGCTACAAAGTCCTAGTTAAAAAATCAATGCTCTACATTATGGTCCTTTCGAGATACTGGTAAAGGTGGGAGACGATGCATATTGACTTAGTGTACCCCCACACATGCACATTTACTCAATGGTGAATGTGGAAAATATAAAACTCTATGATCCATCCATGCTAGATTAGGAGGAGGAGCAGGTCTTACCTTCCATAGAGATGTAACAACCCCAAACTTTAACATGCAACTAATTATATCAAATATGCAATTAATAATCAACACAAAAACTATTCAACTAATTAGCATAGAATTTTCAGAAAAACCCTGCACAGAGATGACTTCCCTGTAGCGACGATATTGCTTACTTGTAATTTAAGATTTGAATGCTATTGAATCCTGTTAACCACAACAAACTTTTGGGGACGACACTCCACCCAACCGTAGGCTCAATTGCACGTAACCTTTCTACAGTTGGCCACCCCCGAGCCCTCAATTAACGTACTACTGCCAAAGAATCCTTTGTCTCACAATACTTTTCTCCCAAGAGAATGGATGAAGGAATGATGAATCTCATCTTCCTCAACATCTATTAAATAGACCAAACAATGGAAAGGAATAGCATGCACACATTCCATGTGTCAACATGCAACTTTTATTTCTTTATTTTAAGTTTTACTTAATTTAATGTTTCTCTTAATTTAACTCTTTCTTATTTCATTCCATTTTACTTTTTGTTAACTTTACTTATTTTTACTATTTTTATAGTTTACTTTTATATATTTGTATTTAGAACTCTAGCTTATTATTTACTATTTTATTTATTTATTATTATTAATAACTTTATTATTTATTATGTATTTACTATTATTGACTTATTATTTATTTACTATTTATTTAATAATATTATATTATATTATTTATTTATTATTTTTATTTTTATTATTATTAAGGAACATTACAATAAAGAGCAAGAAAATCATAAGAACAATAGAACACAATATGTAGGCTCTCAGGCAGGGCAAAACCCCTCTCCTACGAGAAAACCCAATCAAAATTCTCTTCTTTTTATAGAACCAAGACAAAATGAGACATTCAAGACCTTTAGACCAAGACAAATGTTCCCTCCAAGCGCTAAGTCAACCTTCCAAGAAATGCTTCTTCAAATAAGTCCAAGTCAACAAAGTCAAACTTCTCTTTTTTTGGTCAACTCAGAGTTTCGTCCCTCAATTGCAGGTTTGCAACTCGTTCTGCAACTTATATGAAACCCTCATCCTTGACTTCTAGCCTCTTTGTGTTGAAAAGTGTAACTAGGTTCGGGCTTCATTATGACATGTGTAAATATGAATTTATGTAATTGATGTAAAGAAGAAAATAAAATTATTTTTGTAATGCTTGAATCATGGGTTTCATGATCAAGGAATTTTATTTTAGTTAAAGTTCCCATTGTGAACCTTTAGGTTTGTCATCAAGTCATAAATGCTTATTGAGTCAATGTCATGTATGGAAGACCCTTCTTCGGCATGTTACAAATATATGTGAGTCATTGAAAAAGTTAAAGAGACCCTCCAAGATCAAGCTCAAGCATCTCCTTCAAGTCGACCTTAAATGAAATTATGAAGCTTCACCAAAGGACATGTTGACTCACCCATAACTCAAGTTAGCTAATTTACATGGGCAAACCACTATATATAGGGCAGCTCGACTTCATTTCAAGGACAAAGTTTTGGTCAAGGAGAACTCTACAATAAGGAGTGTGAGAATCACTAGGAAAGGAGCCTCATAACCAGCGAAGAGAAGGAAAGGAAGTCTGCAATAAGGAGGGATAAATCACTCCACACGTGCAAAGTCCTTAGCTTTGTTTTTGGGTCTGTTTTGGGCTAAATCACTCCACACGTTCGAAGTATTAATGTTGTCTGTTATAGAAGAAGCCGAAGTACTGCAATCTCATTTGAAGGTCAAGTCAAGGAGAAGATTGAGTATTTTAAGCAGAGTTTCCAAAGAATAAACCTCCACCTAAAGCGAACGATATCAAGGTACAAAAGAAGGTCATCTTCACGCACTAGGGTTTCTGAATTAGAGCCGAGAAGTTGCAAGTTTGAAGCAAAGAAAAGGAAGTCGAGATCTAAAAGGTAGTTGAGGCAGAAGGAAGGAGCAGGAAATTGACTATCGTTGACTCTATTAAGAAATAGAGGTCAATGCGAAAGTTTCAAAACAGAAACCTTACTGCAGTGTCTTGATCTACTTCGCCTACTTGTTTGATTAATTAACAAGTTATTAATCTGAAGTATTCAGAAAAACATTAAAGTAAATACAAACTATAGCCTACACATTTACAAATCATTCACTGAACAACACGCACATGTGACAAAATTACACAGATTTTTCGGACAGATGTCCCCGGAAAAGCCCAATGCGAGAAAACTAGTGCAGCAGCTCTAGAGGGTTTTATTATTATGTAGAATCTGAATACAACAGTCTAGGCACCAAAAATGGTTTGCCCTATAGAGAAATTACACGGCATTTGTACCTTTCACTCGGAGACAGAAAATATGGTTGATCCAACCCTCAGCGGGGAATTACGAATTCGAGCCCTTTCTGGCCGACTGGAACCCTCAACGCTGCCTCTGCAACCTCTACGTCAGCCCCTACTAGCCAGCATACCCACTGCGTCACCCTGACTGGTGCAGCACTGCCACTATATTGCCCTGGCAAGGCCTGCGTCACCCTGGTTGGGTCTTTGTTGCCCCTACGCTGCCCGGGTTGGGCCTAGGGAATTACGAATTAGTCTGTCTCCGAGTGAAAGGTACAACTGCTGTGTAATTTCTCTGTAGGGAAAACCATTTCTGGTACACTAACTAGGGAATTACGAATTTGAGCCCTTTCTGGCCCATTGGAACCCTCAGCGCTGCCTCTGCAGCCTCTGCGTCGGCCCCTACTGGCCAACGTACCCACTGCGTCACCCTGACTGGTGTTGCGCTACCTTTGTTGGGCCTGCGTTACCCTCGCTAGGTCTCTGTTGCCCCTGCGCTGCCCTAGCTGGGACTGCGTCACCCTGACTGGGCTTACGCAGTCTTCTGCGTGGTGTTGGTTGGACTGCATCCCTCTAGCTGGGCTCTACGCTGCCTGGTACAAGCTGCCTCTATGTTGTTGTATTCTCGGCCTTAGATCAGATCATCCCTTGCCGATCTCTACCCCTCACTGCACTGCAAACTCGCTTCGAATTTCTCTGCAAACCCCGCCCCAGAAATTCGACTTAGCTTCAGTGCTCTACAATGTGTGTGTGTATTCTCCAACTGACCCCAAACCCTTCCTTTATACTTTTCTCGTTAGCAAACCAACGGCCGTGATCTAATCTCTAATCAACGGTTGAGATTAAAAAGATGCTTGATCCACGTCACTTAGAACATTTCATCACTTGTAAATTAATTCACTTTGATTTTTTAGTTTCCCTAAGTTAGACTTAGGTTTCCCATTAAAAAATTTAATTATTAGAATAACTTTTACACCAGATGAAATTTCTCCAAACGCTTTCTGAGTCTTGGAGATCTTGTGTGTTCCAACCCCTCCACAAAGTTTCGAAGCTAGAGCACACCCGATGCTAACCCAAAACCTCAACAGTCAAAATAAGAAGCTTGGTGTCTTGGTCTTGGAGGAGTCAAATAGGTCAAGGGTCTTGGTCTTGGTATTCGTCAATTGAAGTCTTTCTAAGTAGAAGAATTTGTTCGGGTTTTCCTCTCAAGTGGGAGAGGTTTTGACCCTAACTGATAGCCTACATTCTGTGTCTCTTGTCTCTTTATTGTTTATGCATTGATAGTTGTTTGATGAAGAAGAACATCATAATAATCTAAGTAAATAGAAGAACAGTTATCATTATAGAGAAATCACCTAATCTGGATACCCTAGATTTCTCAACATGGTATCAGGGCTAAGGTGACAATCTCAAGGAAGGGCGTCTTATCAAGAGACACACAAGCACTCAAGGATCAAATATCGAAGGATATCAAAGTGAAGCCAAGGTTTTCAAAGAAGTGTCAAAACCCTAGATCAAAGAAGAAGTCTACACCAAAAGAAGTCTTGGGATCATCACTCAATTAATCATCAAGAAAAAAAAGGAAGGCCAAAACCCTACATCTACTCAAGGTAAAGAGATCTACAAATCAAAGCAACTAGAAGCATATTCATCCAAGAGAAGCTCTTCAAGGACAAAGATCACATCATCATCTTGAGAAAGTCAAAACCCTAGAAGCATTTCTGGGATCCATACTCAATCATCACCTCAAAGATTTTGAGTTGAAGTATCTTGAAGACTACTCATCCAAAGGAAGTTGGATCAAAAGCGTTGTCATCACCAAAGATATCAAGGCAATCTTCCTCTCGCCGAAATGAAGATTTCATTTCAAGAGAAAAATCCCCATCCTTGAAGGAGAACATCCAAGAAGCATTAAGACATCGTCATCAACAAAGGGATCAAGTTGAAGATTTCATCTTCACTTGACAAATAAGTACCTTTTCTTCTATAATCAAATCTAGTAAAATGACTTCATTTTGCAAGGAGAACTATAAATTGGTTGGGTCATCAAACTTCCTTGCATGGAAAAGGAGGATAGACATAGTCCTCGAAGAAAATGAAGTTATTGATCATGTAAATGGAAAAGTCTCCAAACCATCTAAAGATCAAGCACTATCTGAATAGATGGAAAAGGATCTAAAGCTCAAAAGATTCTTATGGATTCTGTCAAAGATCCCCTCATTCCCTATATAGCAAAGTTGGAGACATCTAAAGGGATATATGATAAGTTGGTAGAACTATTCTCTGAAAGTGCGATAAGAAGATCATATCACTGATCAAATCTATACAAATTGAAGGCATCAAAGGATGAAGGGATATCTTCATGCCTCTCAAAAGCATCTCAAATAAGAACTCAATTGCAAGATCTCAGAGAGATGATATTCGATAAAGAAATTATCTCCATTGTTCTAAATGCATTAACTGATAAACAACATAACCTCGTATCAAAGGACTATAAGGAGAAGGAATTTATCCCATTCAACAACTTGTGGTTTCTATGCAAAATAGAAGAAGACAAGTTGAAGGAAAAATGTGATGAAGGATCAAGTAAGAAGGATCAAACATTCACTAAAAGGAAAGGGAAGCTTGGGGAGCTTAATTCTCAAGAGAACATGGCTAAGATTCAATGCTATGAGTGTCAAGAATATGGGCATTACAAGAGAGATTGTCTTAAGCTAAAGAAGGACAATAACAAAAGGGGAAGAGAAGAAGCTCATATCACCGAAGAAGTGGAGGAGGCTAAAAAGAAGAAGTCCAAGAAAGAGGAAGTAAAAGATCTCTACTATAACTGAGATAGTCTTCCTCACGTAAGTTTTTTTCAAGTTCATGTTCTCAAGTTTTCTATTGTAAGAGATGGCTATCATGATTCACTAAGAAAAATGATGGGATGCAGCATAGCATCATAGAAGCATTGAAAGCAAGAGCTCGTGACACCATCATAGAGAAGCATGAAAGATGGTCTATGACAATCACCTATGGAAGGATATAGCTATTGATAACCTCATTAGAAGCATAAGTGGCACTTATGGGAAAAGGAGAAAAAGTCATCCAGGACTAGGCTCATCATACATCAATCAAAAGGAAACATATGCTGGATAAGGACACTCAAGATCCTCTGATGGAATCTTCATCTGAAGGTTCACTGATCTAAAAGGAAAGCAAGTGTTTCATCAGGAATTCCAACTTGTGGGAATTCATGGGATGATGATATGATATCGAAAGAGGTGAAGCAGATCAAGGGATTGAAGTTCTTTCAGTCATGGAAGCTGCTGAAGAAAGATGACCTAATAGAAAAATGAGGTATGTATGCTTTATTTGATAATTTGGAGTCATGTCATATGGTTGCAGACAATATGGATGAATGCTCTACTTCGAGAGCATGATCAAAAGAAAGGATCTCCTTCCTTGAGAAGATGCAAAAAGGCATGGCTCATGATTGACTAGATGAAATCAACATAATATGTCCTCATTTGAAATATGAGATGGTTAACAATAATTAGAGGAACTATGATTGAAAGTTCCTGAAAGAAAAAGTGTGAAGAAAGAAAGAAAGAGATCGTGGAATGTGCAACTATGAAGGCAATCAACATTCAAGCACTGAAAGATTTGACTATGACATCTCCAGGAAAGATATGAAGACTATGATGGAAGTCTAAAAAAGTGTCGATATGTATGCAGGATGCTGATGCAAACCAGAAGATGTCATGATGAAAAACCATCACAAAGGTAATTTTGATTTAATATTCATTTCTTATTTTTGAATAATATCTGGATGGTCTTATGCAGGGCTGCCAAGGGAAAAAGCTATGGATGTCTTCCACCACTTATGACCGTGTAGTAGGATGAAAGATCCTTAAGGAAACATGGCATGAAAAAGGCAGCATAGCATGAAGGAAGGCCAAATATGGACGGATGGATCACTTTCCGATGAAAGAAATGATGACATGGCTCATGGATGAAAGTGATGGATGGTTTGTTCCCTACAAGGAAGTCCCGAAAGGTGTAGACTCTGTGACAAAGAAGAAATTCATGACATCAAAGGAAGGAGTTCTACAAGTAGTTGGTTGTCCCATGATCTCCACCTAAAGAGCTGCTGGAAATAAGTCCCTAGTCAAGAGGGAGCTTGGGTTCATTCCTTCATGGAATGGATTGGTCATCCCTGGTTAAGAGGGAGTGACAGTTGTGGTTCTCTATCTCATGTGTCATGCACTAGACGAGGATTAACAGTTGTAAGTCTTAGTGAAGGCCATGAGGAGAGATATAGACACATCATTCTTGTCTTCACTTGGGAAGACAGAATGGAGGATTGGGTAAACATCTTGCATCCGATACTCTTTGAGGATGAGTTAGGGCATCCAGTATAAGAGTAGTTGTAGAGGACCAATATTCTTTGAGGATTGGGAATCCAAGATAAGAATAGTCCTGGTGGAAAACACCGTGAGAACTTGGGTGGGGTATGTTCTGAGAGAGACAATGATGAGGGTGTCTATACATCATTGGTCTCACCAACATTGTGCTCTGATCTTGTGCAGAAATAGAGTTGTTAGTCAAGGCCTTGCTATGTGACAATGTTGGTTGATATGATGCTATACAGATGGGTTACCAATCTGACTCTTCTCATGAGAATTCTTCAGATTGAGAATGACTAAGTACCATTATGAATACCTCCCCATTTAAGAGGGATTGTTGAAAAGTGTAACTAGGTTCGTGTTGATTTGTGTAGCTTGGGAGGTACTCCAAGCCCTAGGGTTTGGGGTTTGGAGGGCAAAATGCCACAAAAGTCACTTGTGGGCTTGGAACTCAAGTATGGGGTTTTGCACCAAATCATGTTTTGGGCATTTTCGTGAGCAAATTTCTACATGTCATGGCATGAGACGATAAAAGGCAGAAAGGAGAATCCAACGCTTCGAGATTCGTCGAATTCCGAGTTGTAGAATTGGAGATATGAATTTTTGAAGTTGACAATGAATTATTTGGTATTCAAGTCATGTAGGCTTGAAGTAAAATTAGCCCAAAGACATGTCTCTTAATGAGTTTGTGGAGCCCTCTTGTTTGGTATAAATAAGAGGTGATTTCAATTCATTTGAGGCAATCCATTGTGAAACACATAATACATCTTAAAGGAGCTCATTGAGGAGGATAATCTTTTGTGGTAGACGCAGCAAAAGGAGGCTAGGGCAACAAAGAGATCAGGGTCTGTTTCAAGGGTTGTACAGAGCACCGAGTTGCTGAAAAGAGGCCAAGATTGTTTGTTGGGTATACCGAGTTGGGAGACCTCTCCTACAAGTTTATTTGGGCATTGTTTTAGGGACAGGGAGCTATTATGTTGTTGGTCGTAAGCTATAGGAATATTGTGTGTTAAGTCGTAGGCCATAGCACCATAGTAAGGTATGCGTAGGGTGGATTAAGGGCTAATATATTCCCAAGACAGCAGTGTGATAAAGGAGGTGTCTCTTAAAGGTGTGTCGCAATTTATTGGAGGATTGTTTGTGGACTGTGAGTAGGTTGTGAAGGGTTGTTGCAACGTGGACAAAACCCTAACCGTGACATAGTATAACAACATTAGTACAAACAGATTCAAAGCAGCGATAGGTGTGTGTTGGGTCAAGCAGTGACTAGTTTTGGATGAGAATTAGTTGCAGCCTGTGGGTGCCATTTGGAGGGCTTTCTGTGGAGGTGAAAAGTCCATCCTAGGAGCATAATCTACAGTGAAGTATTGGGCATCATTGGTCTGGTGGAGGGCAGCGGTGTTGATAGCCCAAAGTAGCCCTAGACGAGCTACATTGAAGTGTCGAAGAGGAGCTGACGGTTGGGTGAAGTTTGGTGCCGAAGTGCAACACCTTGATGGACAAAGGGGACTGCTAGCCTGGCAGATTGGAGCTCGGGAATTAGGCCTACCCAGAGAGAAGATTGGATCAACCAGTGCACATGCTACAAAAGTGACGTGCAGCAGTGTTAGGTGGCATCGCTCCTGAAGTCTCATTGTGTTGTCCTTTGAAGGACTAAGGGGCAGCGAGTGAGCAGTACGGAAGCAAAGGACCGGTAGGACAAGATACGACATCGAGTCTGCGCAGCATGTTTGTCATTGTATCTTGTATACCATAAACTGTTGTATTATTCATATTTGGTTTAATATAACGAAGATTGTGGTTATACATTATTGTACAATTTTGTAAAAAATTGTGTATATTTGTGCATGTGTGGTTTATTGCCTTATATTTTCCATTGTGCAAAGTAGTTCTGGTTGAGTTTCTTGGTTTGGTAGTGTCAGTGATTTTAAAACTCTAACCTATACCTAAGATCATGGAAATTCAACAGTTCGGTCTTCAATAATGACATGGGTAAATACGATTTCATGTAATTGATGTAAAGAAAAAAATAAATTATTTTTGTAATGCTTGAATCATGGGTTTCATGATCAAGGAATTTTATTTTAGTTAAGGTTCCCATTGTGAGCCTTTAGGTTTGTCATCAAGTCAAAAAAGTCTATTGAGTCAATGTCATGTATGGAAGACCCTTCCTGAGCATGTTACAAATGTATGTGAGTCATTGAAAGAGTTAAAGAGACCCTCCAAGATCAAGCTCAAGCATCTCCTTCAAGTTGGCCTTAAATGAAATTATGAAGCTTCACCAAAGGACATGTCGGCTCACCCACAACTCAAGTCTGTTGAAAAGTGTAACTAGGTCGGTCTTCATATTGACTATGTAGTTATGTATTTTATGTAAAGAAGAAGACAAAGATAATAAAATGTATATTGGTTGTACTTGCTTCATGGATTTCATGAGCAAGATTTAATCTTCGGTTAATAGACTTCTTCTTGATGTCTATCTAGGGTTGTCTTCTAGTCATAAATATAATTAAGTGTCATGTATATGAAGTGTCTAGACTAAAGAAAATGCTCCAAGGCCCTTGTCATGAAACCGTGAAGAAATGGCTCCTAAATGATGCTCAAAGCTACACTCATGTCATTCTATCTAACACTGGAATACAAGTCCTTCATGTCGGCCTATGGACAGAAGTAGAAGTCGGCCTACAAGGTAGCTTGAAGAGTCGGCCTCCATTTGGAAACAATGCACTATATATATGATGAAGTTGCGGCTCACTTGGAAAAATGTAATGAGGATTTCTCAAAAGTGCAAAAATATTTGTTTGCGGACTTCAGATCAGGGATAAGTGTGGGCTTAATACAGAGAGGAATTGCGAATACATCTGTGATGTTTACAAAGTGAACAAGTCTGTTATAAATGTGAGTTAAAGGCAGTTTTCAAGGTGTAAGGTGCAGATATGTTCTGCGTAGTATTTGGATATAGTGAATGTGTATTAATGAGAAGAAGTTGCAGACAAAGTACGGTCAATCCTGTGACTAAATACGTAGCAAGGGTTGTGGCTTATCCGCAGTAATATACACTCTGAAAGGTCTAAGATATACGGATCACTCTACAGCAAGATATTCATATGATGCAAAGTTAAAAGACTGAAGTTTGGTTTGAAGCGGAGTTTAAAGGCTATATCTGAATTACAGTGTAAGAATATAAGGAAGGTAAATCTGTGATTTACCTTCCTATCTATATTATGTAAAAGAAAGTAATATGTCTCAAAGGAATATTGTTTCATGGATGTGCAAAGTATAAGGTCTCAAGTGACCTTGGCTTCAATATCTGAATAAACAAAGAAGAGGTTGGGTAACCCATAATGAATCAAGAAAGATAGAGACCGAGTTCTCTAGTGTCGGTGCAGGTCAGTGCAAGCTGTTGCAGTGGTGAAGGATCAACGTTGGGAATATACAAAGAAGTGTTGACAAGGTCTTGGAAGCATCTCTAGGTCAAGGATCTGAGTCTTGGTCATGGTACTTGTCATTTGAAGATCTATAAGAAGAATTTTTTGCAGGTTTTCCTCTCCAAGAGGGAAAGGTTTTGCCTTGGCTCTAGGAGCCTAATTTCGTGTCTTGTGTATTTTGATAATTGACTTGATGAAAGACTAAATAAGATAACAAAGAGAAGACATAAGTAATTCAAGTAAGCTCACAAGCAATTATCAAGAAGAAAATTTGAATTAATCACTAACCCTCCAAATTCTCAACATGGAATCAGAGCTAAGGTGCTAAAGACAAAGGGCTATTAGACAAGAAGACACTCAAGGATCAAATTCAATTCTGTGGAAAACATCAAAGCAAAAGTCAAGGTCAACATTGAAAAATCAAATCAGTTTGCAAGGAAACCCTCAAGCCGTCTCAAGAAGACTTTCAAAGAATCCACATAGCGAGGATTCGAGATTAACTACTTTGAAATCAATCTAAGAGGGAGTTCATGCCATCATCTTCAACAAGGAAGCCGATAGAAGAAGAAAAATATCTCCTCAAGTAAGTATCTTTATGACTTCATATGAATCTATCAAAATGTCTTCTTTGCAAAGAAAGCAATAAACTGGTTAGGGTTTCAAACTTTCCTGCATAGAAGAAAAGGGCGATAAATTCATGCCAAATATATGAAGTGAGATGTAAGAGCCCAAAGGATTCTTACAGAATCCATAAAGGACTCTCTCATCTCCGATGTATCAAATCTAGAATCATCAAAAAGAGTATATGAGAAATTGGTGGAGCTATTCTCTGTGAGTACTGCAAGAGAAGCAATCTTTCTGAGATCATCTGCAGGAACTGGGAGAAGTAATGTATGACACTAAGATGACTAAAGTGGTGTTGAAAGCTCTACCAGATGCATGGGGAAACCTCACTTCAGGTTTATACGGGAAGAAAGAAGCCACACCATTTCACGATTTAGGGTCTCTATGTAAAATAGAGAAAACAAGATTGAAAGCCAAAGGTGTTACAGGATCAAGTGAAGGGAATCAAGCCTTTGCAACCACGTCAAGGAAGAAAGGAAGATTCAGTAAGTTTGGTCCTCAAAATATTATGGACAAAGCACGATGCTTTGGATGTGATGAACTTGGGCATTATAAAATAGATTGAAGGACAAGAGAAATAGGGAAGAAGCCCATGTCTCAGAAATGAGAGGAGAACCTGATGCAAATAAATCTAAGAAAGAAGAAGCAAGGGATCTCCACTATGATTAAGATCATCTTATTTTTTAAGTGATTTATGTTGGTTGTATGATAGGAAGCAGTGTAGCATCCTGATCAAAGCATAGTCGGAGTTCTTGGTAAAATAGCTCCTGGAAAACCTCTCTGATAACTATATTGATGGAAGGCAGTCATCAAGATCAAGGGTCATCATGAAAAACAGAATTCTGGGATGTGATGACATATTGATGTTGCAAGCCAAGGGAATGAAACTCTTCATTCTAGTAAAACTGTTGAAGGATGACTTATATAAAAAAGGTATGAGGTATGTATATATTTATATGCTGACACTGGATGCTGTGAAGTCATGTCATATGATTGTAGGTAATAGATTTCTATATTTAGAAGTATGATCTATGAAGGAGGATCTCGCAGTGCACTAACAGATGAAATCAACATTATATATATCCTCATGGAATATGAGGTTGTTGTATATGAACGAGCAACTGGAAAATGTGTAAGTTCCTGGGAATGAAGAATGTGCAGAAAGGAAGAGATCATGAAATGTAACCATGTCAAGAGGTTGTTATCATCCGGAAGCCAAGAAGATCTAACTAGGAGATCTCCTGGGAGGATATGTAGACTCTGACAGAAATCTGGTAAAGAAAAAGACCCTTGACAAAACATATCATTAGGAGGTGTCAATCTGAATAAAGGATGATGATGCCTACAACAAGATGTCATGGTGAAAGATCATCACTGAGGTAACTTTTGTTTCAAAATTTCATATGTATATGTTTATCTGGATGAATTCGTGCAGGGCTGCTAATCATGAGTAAGGATGTATGATCTTTGAAGATGATTCAAAGGAAAGCAGCATGGAAAAAAGGTGGAACGGATGAGAAAGACTAATGAATCACTTTTTGATAGTGGACATGACTTGTGAATGAAAGTGATGGATGATCTGTGCCCTATGAAGCCAAAAGTTGAAGATTCCTCAATATCGAAATCCATGACATCAAGGGGAGGAATTCTTCATGAGTAGATAGATTCCTGCTGCAGGACCCTCGTCGAGAGGGAGCCTAGTGGTAAATTTCTTGATTGGAAGAAACTTGAAGTATGTCCTTCCTATGTTGAGAGGGAGTGACGTATGTGATTCTCTATTACATGTGTCATGCACTAGACCAGGACTAACAGTCGTAAGTCTTAGTGAAGGCGATGTGAAGAGAATGGATAGACACATCATTTTGGTCTTCGCCTGGAAGACAAAATGGAGGATTGGGTAATCATCTGGCATTCGATACTCTTTGAGAATGAGATAAGGCATTCAAGATAAGAGTAGTCATGGGCCGATATTCTTTGAGGGCTAGCTACCCAAGAGAAGAATAGTCCAAGAAGGTCATACTTTGGGAACACCCAGGTGGGGTATGTACCTTGGAGAGACAATGACTATAGTGTCTATTAGTCATATGTCTCGCCAGCATTATAGCCCATTGTCTCGTTGAGAGATGGGGTTGTTAGTCAAGGCCTTGCACTAGGACAATGCTGGTTGATATGATGCTATACAGATGCGATTACCAATCCGATTCTTCTTTTGAGATTCTTCAGTTTGAAAGCAACCATGTACATGTATGAATACCTCCCTAATTAAGAGGGACTGTTGAAAAGTGTAACTAGGTCGGTCTTCATATTGACTATGTAATTATGTATTTTATGTAAAGAAGAAGACAAAGATAATAAATGTATATTGGTTTTACTTGCTTCAAGGGTTTCATGAGCAAGATTTTATCTTAGGTTAATAGACTTCTTCTTGATGTATATCTAGGGTTGTCTTCTGGTCATAAATATAATTAAGTGGCATGTATATGAAGTGTCTAGACTAAAGAAAATTCTCCAAGACCCTTGTCATGAAACTGTGAAAAAATGGCTCCTGAATGATGCCCAAAGCTACACTCATGTCATTCTATCTAACATTGGAATACAAGTCCTTCATGTCGGCCTATGGACAGAAGTAGAAGTCGGCCTACAAGGCAGTTTGAAGAGTCGACCTCCATCTAGAAACAGTGCACTATATATATGATGAAGTTGTGGCTCACTTGGAAAAATGTAATGCGGATTTCTTAGAAGTGCAAAAATATTTGTTTGCGGACTTCAGATCAGGAATAAGTGTGGACTTAATACAGAGAGGAATTGCGAATACATCTGTGATGTTTACAATGTGAACAAGTCTGTTATAAATGCGAGTTAAAGGCAGTGTTCAAGGTGTAAGGTGTAGATATGTTCTGCATATTATTTGGATACTGAATGGGTATTAATGAGAAGAAGCTACGGACAAAGTGCGGTCAATCTTGTGACTAAATATGTAGCAAGGGTTGTAGCTTATCCGCAGTAATATACACTCTGAAAGGTCTAAGATATACGGATCACTCTACAGCAAGATATTCATATGATGCAAAGTTAAAAGACTGAAGTTTGGTTTGATGCGGAGTTTAAAGGCTATATCTGAATTACAGTGCGAGAATAGAAGGTAAATCTGTGATTTACCTTCCTATCTATATTATGTAAAAGAAAGTAATATGTCTCAAAGGAATATTGTTTCAGGGATGTGCAAAGTAAAGTATAAGGTCTCAAGTGACCTTGTCTTCAATATCTGAATAAACGAAGAAGAGGTTGGGTAACCCAGAATGAATAGAGAAAGATAGAGACCGAGTTCTCTAGTGTCGGTGCAGGTCTGTGCAAGTTGTTGCAATGGAGAAGGATCAACGTTGGGAATATACAAAGAAGTGTTGACAAGGTCTTTGAAGCATCTCTAGGTCAAGGATCTGAGTCTTGGTCATGGTACTTGTCATTTGAAGATCTATAAGAAGAATTCTTTGCGGGTTTTCCTCTCCAAGAGGGAGAGGTTTTGCTCTGCCTCTAGGAGCCTAATTTCGTGTCTTGTGAATTTTGATAATTGACTTGATGAAAGACTAAATAACATAACAAAGAGAAGACATAAGTAACTCAAGTAAGCTCACAAGCAATTATCAAATAGAGAATTTGAATTAATCACTAGCCCTCCAAATTCTCAACAAAGTCAGCTAATTTATATGGGCAAACCGTTATAAATAGGGCAGCTCGACTTCATTTCAAGGACAAAATTTCGGTCAAGGAGAAGCCTGCAATAAGGAGTGCGAGAATCACTAGGAGAGGAGCCTCATAACCAACGAAGAGAAGGAAAGGAAGAGCGAAGTCCTTAGCTTTGATTTTGGGTCTGTTTTGGGCTGAATCACTCCACACGTGTGAAGTATTGATGTGGTATGTTGTAGAAGAAGCCGAAGTACTGCAGTCTCATTTGAAGGTCAATTCAAGGGGAAGACTAAGGAGTATTTTAAGAAGAGTTTCCAAAGAAAAAAACATCCATAAAGCGAAGGAAATCAAGTAACAAAAGAAGGTCATCTTCACGTACTAGGGTTTTTGAATTAGGGTCGAGAAGTTGCAGGTCTGAAGCAAAGAAAAGGAAGTTGATATCTTAAAGGTAGCCAAGGCAGAAGGAAGGAGCAGGAAGTTGACTATCGATGACTCTATTAAGAAATAGAGGTCAAAATAAGAAGCTTGGTGTCTTGGTCTTGGAGGAGTCAAATAGGTCAAGGGTCTTGGTCTTGGTATTCGTCAATTGAAGTCTCTATAAGAAGAAGAATTTGTTCGGATTTCCTCTCAAGTGGGAGAGGTTTTGGCCCTGGCTGATAGCCTACATTCTATGTCTCTTGTCTCTTTATTGTTTATGCATTGATAGTTGTTTGATGAAGAAGAACATCATAATAATCTAAGTAAAGAGAAGATCCTAATCTAAAGAAGTAAAAAGAATTCACAAGCAGTTATCATTATATAGAAATCACCTAATCTGGATACCCTAGATTTCTCAACACTTCGCACTTCCTTTCTTTTTTTTTCTATTACAAATCGAACTTGTAGATTGTGTGTCACAAATGAGGACGAAATTCACTTCCATATATACCTCTTCATGTGGTCGAGTAGGCCTTTCTAGGCCGACTTGGTCTTGGAGGACTCTTTTGACACATTATATACAAAAATAAATTTTTCTTTCTTAATACAAAATGCCCATTAAGGTCTTATATACATGACAATGACACTTAAATAATGCTTTTGACTTGACAAGCCCTAGAAGCATGAAGAACACGCTTGACCTAACTAACTTGACCATGAAACCCATGCTTATAATATATTTTCTTCTTATTCTTTTTACATTAAATATACAATGATATAAGTATAATAACAATTATGAATACTGAGCATAGTTACATTTCTCAACAATCCCTCTTAACTAGGGAGGTATTCATAATTGTACAAATGGTACAGGAATGACCTCAAGTTGAAATGTTCTAAGAAGAGTATCACAATCAACATATATAATGCTAGCGATCTTGATACCATCTAGGCTAACTACAAAGGTATCAACCCATCATGGGATCCAGATGTCATCTAGGCTTCCTGCCAAGACACCAACTCAACAAGGATCCAGGTGTCGTCTAGCCTACCTGCCAAGAGACCAACTCAACAAAGATTCAGGTGTCGTCTAGGCTAACCTTCCAAGACTCCAAACCAACAAGGATCCAAGTGTCGTCTAGGATACTTGCCAAGACACCAACTCAACAAGGATCGAAGTGTCGTCTAGGCTACCTTCCAAGACACCAACACAATAGGGATCCAAGTGTCATCTAGGCTACCTGCCAAGACACTAACAGGAATCTAGGTACCATCTAGGCCACCTGCTAAGGTACCAACCCAACAAACATCTAGGCATCATCTAGGCTACCTACCAAGATACCAGTAGGGATCTAGGTACCATCTAGGCTACCTGCCAAGGTACCAACCCAACAAACATCTAGGTATCATCTAGCTACCTGCGAAGATAGCAATATAGAGCAAAGCTTCTTTTGTTCATCTGGGAAAGTGAACTATTTTTATTAGCTCGAGTTCTGCTACCTTTCGTGCCTCATGTCTATAGCCACAACATGTTCTTCAATGATGATGTCATCCACTTAATCCAAACATTATTTGTCATATGTATTCCTGCAATATATCTTCACAGGTAGCAAAACCATGTCCTATCAATATTTGTTCAATAATGCCAAGTCAACACAATAGTCTCTATTGTTGCTTGCTTCTTTGGAGGTCAAGGATTCCTTATAGAGCTCAACATCACATCGATCTAGAGATCTTGGGCCTGCGTATATCAATCATCATGTTCCTGGAACGAACTAGTCAGCAAGCTTTAGATACTTGATCCAAGAGGGAATATATATCTTCTATAGAAGTGGTCCTTTTCTTCCTTTTGACCAATATCAGCAAGCTTCTCCCTCTTTTCATCATGCTAAACATCTTTCATAGGCATGAATACTTTTATTCTTTATTATGTACCTCAATTCTTAGCACAACTAAGCATGATGTCAATTCTATTAGTCTAGGGTTTCTTCTTACAGCAGAAACATTTGGTCATAGGGTCCTAAGATCCATCTTCATCTCAACCTTAGGTAGGGTTTAGTACATACCCTAAAACCCTACTCGAAGCTATATTAGGGCTTCAAGATACCTTATCAAAGAAACATTTAGCTAGCAAACCCTAGATGTCATATCCCAAGAACTAGGGTTTCATAGAAATAACAATTAGGGTTAGGGTTTTTGTTTCTATGGTTTACTTTCATCTAGGGTTTAGAAACCCTGAATACCGATAAACCGAAATACCTCAAAAATCTACAAAATAGCTTCAAAAACCTCATAGATATTCTAAATAAATATTTCCAAATAATCACAAAGACATTATAGAAAACATACCTCAAATAGTTTCTATTTCCTTTTGGATTGTTAATCTGAGACTTTCCCCATGTTGTAATTCCATTCTAGTTGAGGATCCTTATGATCCTTATGATACCACAATGTTGCATGAAGTGATCTAGATGCCTAGTTGGATGATTAATTTTAACAAAGATGTGAAAACTTCTTTTATTGATGCACCTGCATGTGCAATTTTAACTGCTAACTTTAAAACTTTGAGAGTTGAACTACTCCCTCTTAATCTAGTTATAGTCTTTTGACTACATTTACCTACAATCTTTTTCAAGGAGATCATAAAAGGTTATAATCAAGTGATAATATACCTAGATATACTGAGGAACTCAACAATAATACAATGAAAGAAAAAGAACTAGAATACTTATCATTTTGAGAGTAGTAGCGACTCCCTCTTGATCTTGAATTGATCTAGACAACATTGCAGTATTTCTTTATTTCAAAAACTTATGTTAGGGACTAGACCAAAACTCTAGGCAATCTCTCTTATCATATTATACTAGTTTCCTAAACCCTAGAAATAAATTAAAAACAAAAACTTTACAAAACAACGAAGGACATACTCTAAGGTTACAACTAAAATAAGCGATTATCCTATAAGGGGTTTCTAACAAAACCTAAAGTCAAAGGCCTAAATAAAGTTATTTACAAGGGATATACTAGCAATCCTTAAGACTCCAAGTCTTTTCTTGATCAACAATACAAATCTTTGACCTGCAAATCTTCTCCTTTGGCTTTCTTTGATGGTTCATTAGTATCAACAACAGTAGCATGATCTCTTTCTCTCTTCTTGTTATCATTTGATTCTTCAGGACATTGGTTTCTATAGTGCCCAAATTTGTGACATTGAAAACATTGAACTTTTGATAGGTCATTCGTCTTGTGATGATTTCTCTTTGAACCTTTATCAGGTTTCTTATTGTTGAGAAATGTAACTAGTATCGGTCTTCATAATTGTATTTGGGTCTCGATGTAATGTATTTATCAAAAGAAAGAAAAAGACAAATTAATTGTAAAAGAAAATTATTTATAAACACGGGTTTCATGCTTTATTTATTTTGTTTCTAGGTCTAAGCACCCATTGTGTGCTTCTATGTTTTATGTCATGAGTCATTGTCCTCATCATCATGTAATAGTCCCTTATTGGGCATTTTGTGTCAAAGAGAAAACTTATTTTTATGTAAATTGGTCTAATATGGTTCCTCGACCAAGTCGGCCTGGCCTCCATTCAAGTCAACTTCATAAAGGGAACTTGACCACACAAAAGGCTATATATAGAAGTGCAACTCGATCTCATTCATCACTCACCAAGTAAGTTTTGATCTGCAGTTACAAGAGGAAGAAAGAAGTGTGAAATACCTAGAAGAGAAGGAAAATTATAGCGAAGGAGACACTTGTCTAGCAAAAGGAAGCCAAAATTATCTCTTTTTCTGTTACACATGCGAAGTTTCTGGATTATAGAAGGGGTCGAAATTGCAAGTCTACAGTAAGGCCGAAATTTTCATGCAGTAGGGCCAAAATTTTGGTTGTCGCAGTATTGATGCAGTGTTGATGCAGTATTGAAGACGCTAATTGGAAGGACTATCTTGGGAGGTTGACTTGGTGGATTGGAAGAGGTCTTTGTCTTGGTAAAGAGTCTTGGTTGTCTCATTTGATTTGGTTCTAAAGGAATAGAAGAGAATTTTTGGGTTTTCCCCTATGAGAGGGATTTTTCCTAGCTAAGAGCCTGTATCCTGTGTCCTTGTTATTTTGATCTTCATGCATTTATATTTTAGTAGTTGCTTGATGATAAGAAGACAAAAGAAGACATAAGAGAAGTTAATAAGATTTCTAAGAAATCACCTGTAATTATCAAGATAAGAAAATATTTCCACCTTTCTGATTTTCTAACATGTCATCAGAGCTAAGGTGAAGAAGAAGGAAAAAGGCAGCTTGAAGATCAATAGCCCTCATCATCTTAAGAAAGGATTCAAGAGATAGTTTCAAGGTAGATCATAAGAAGAAGTGAAGTCTTAACAGAAAGAAAGTATTAAGAGTTCTTACATGAAGGACATCTAGAGTAAGATCAACAAGTTTATATATGGCCTTATCAATGAAATCTGAGAACAAACTTCAAGTAGCCTCTAATTTTTAGAGCATGGAAAACAAGGATGGACCTCATACTTGCAAAGAATAAGGTATTGGATTTAGTACAAGGAAAAATCAAGGAACCTACAAATGGTGCTAGAAAGGAAAAGTACAAAGAAACTGACATTATTGCCATGAACCTAATTGTGGATGGACTCTGATGGATTTAAAGACAACTTGATTCCTCACATATCCACACTAGATTCTTCAATAAAAATGTATGAATCTCTCTCCAAGTTATTTACAATGAATAATATTGGACAAGTGGCAAGTCTAAAGAATGAACTTCGAATAGTCAAAATGACAAAAGATGATACAGTATCTTCCTATTTTGTAAGAATTGCTTGTCTAAGAGATGAACTACAATCAATTGATGAAATAGTCTCTGAAAAGGAACTTGTGATTGCTGCCCTTCTAGGACTACCAAAGTCTTGGAATGCCTTTGCAGTTGGAATTAGTAGTTGGAAGAATTCTCCATCCTTTGAAGAAATGTGGTCTCCTTGTATACAAGAAGAAGTCTTCCTTTCCATGATCGAAGGTAAGCAAGAAGATGAAGCAAATATCTCAAATGCCTACTCTGCTCATTTCAAGAAGAATGGAGGAAATAAGAAGTTTAAAGGGTCAAAGAGAAATCATGGGAAGATTGACCTCTCTAAAATAGAATGTTATCATTGTCATAAGATGGGACATTATAAGAATCAATGGGGACCAAGCAACAGTTGCTTTTGATGATAATCCTCCAAAGAAGTATAAAACTGAGGATTATGAAGTCAAAGAATTATTCTATTAAGTCTCACCTATCCTTTGACTCTAGGATCAATCTTTTTTATTTCTAGGGTTTATAGATTTAATATGTTTTTTATTCTTGAGTTGTTTTGAAGAGTTAAAGGAATCCCTCACAAGACTAGATTGATGTAAGACCAAGAGGGAGCTTTCCCCTATTTTTACAAAAGATAAGTATCTTGTTCTTTATTTCCTCTATATATCTAGCTCCATTTTGTTGGTTGTTTATAATCATTTCTCTTGTGTTTCCTTGAAAGGAAAGTTTGCAAGTATACTCTAAAGAATGCTTGCAATAAGGATTATGGCTAGATTTAGAGGGAGACTCCAAAAGAAGAAAGAAGCTTTCTTGCAGAGGGAGCCCTTCAATAGGAAACCTTATAAGGTTTGTAAAAGAAGCAACTCAAGGTATGTGTAAGATTACAAGTCTTATAGCAGGTCTTTATTATATAAGAAGGTTCGATCATTTTATCTTTACATGCTTTACATCACTAACTCTCTCATATCTAGGGTTTGCTATAGAATCGTAAATATTATATGTTGTTAGGGTGCATGATCTCTAAATCTACCCTTGTCATACTATCTGTTCATTTTGATAAAACCCTAGCCTTTTGATTTTTAGGGTTTGTTATTGATATCTAGGGCATACAATAATACCCTACTTTTAGGATTTGATGACAATAATTAGAATTTATGGCGAAACCCTTATAAAAGATCCTAGGAATGAAACCCTAGGTGTGACTATTTCCGCTATGGATGAAAACCTAACATGATGTAGTTAGTTTAATATTAAAGTTTTGATAATGGTGTCTAGAGTTTGTGACAAAACCCTAGCTAAGGTTGTTGTAAGATCCTAGAGTATGAAAATGAAACCCTAGATGTAAATGTTTTGGCAATGATTGAAATCCTAACTTGGTTAAGTTATATCTAATATTAAAGTTTTAATGATGGTATCTGGGTTTGTGACAAAACCCTAGCAAAGGTGGTTGTAAGAATCTGGGGCATGAAAAGTGTAACCCCTGTTGATTGCTTTTGCTATCTAGGTTTAGTTTTTTAACGTTTAAGTTCTTATTCAAAGTTTTGATAACCATAGATGCTCTCTTTATGTTAACATGATAACCCTAGTTTGATAAAGTTGATTCCATGCTCTTGTACATATATATTTGTGCTTGGTTATACTTCTTGTTGAGATTTGCAGGCACATAGTTTGCAAGAGGTTGAAAAGTTGTAAGTTTTCCTCGTGTTTGATGATGACCTTGTAATGAGCATGATGGAAAAAGGGAGTTGTAAGAACCCCGATGACATTGAAGTTTACATTGTTTTGGAAGATTGAAGTTCGTCGATGATGAGATGATGCAAAAGAAAGAACCTTGTAGCTGGAAGAATACAATTGTTGATAATGTACTTATTTCCCTAAGTTGAGAGGGAGCTTGCATGAAGGAAAGTATATATTCAAGAGAGAGGACATGATCCTGAAAAATATTGATAAGAAAAAGAATCGGAGAATAGCTAAGGCACTGTTGATGGTTGGTATTGATGTGTTGTAAATAAAATTCATTTGTTTTGAAAAATGTTGAAGTTGAGATCGGTGTTGCTGGGAAAGTTGGAGAAGGAACTTGTTTGGATACTATGATGACGTAAGCAAAATCAGAATAGTTGAGGACCCTGCAGATTGTGCTAGCATATTGATAATAAGAACCTATATATTAAAGCGATCGGGACTACAGTATGCTCAGTAGCTGATGTGTTGATCTCTCCCTGAAAATTTTAGAATCATGTTTGGATTGGTGGATATCTCTGATTTGGTTGAGAGGTGTTGAAAAGTGTAACTAGGATCGGTCTTCATATTGTCTATGTAATTATGTATTTACGTAAAGAAGAAGACAAAGATAATAAAATGTATTTTTGTTGTACTTGATTCATGGGTTTCATGAGCAAGATTTTTATTATAGGTCAATAAACTTCTTCTTGATGTCTATTAGGATCTGTCTTCTAGATATAAGTATAATTAAGTGTCATGTATATGAAGTGACTAGTCTAGAGAAAATGCTCCAAGACCTTGCCATAAAAACAATGAAAGAATGGATTAAGTCAGCCCTCAAAAACCGTTGGAAGATAAGCTCAAGATGTTGTGTTAAAGTCGGCCTACATGATAGCTGGATGGTCGGCCTAAAAACAGAGAAGGACCCTCTATATATACTCTGATCTGAGGCTCATTTGGGACAAGGATTTCAGACAGCTCTGAAGAACAGATTTCGAATAAATCTGAAGTTTACAGCGGGATAAGATCTGGAACAAATGCGAGGTTAAAAGAGCGATGTTCAAGGGTTAAAAGTGAGGATCAGTAAGAAGACACTCGAACTAGTCTGTCTGTGATTGTGGACTTCAGAACACGGGAACTTATGAGATCTTCAGTCTAATACTACTGGTAGAAAAGATTGCGGAATAAAGTCTGAGATAGAGGGATAAGATTGCGGATAGTGCTAAAGAAGAGGAGTGCGGATCCAGTGAAGGGGTTTGTGGATCAGGTCTAAAAGTCATATGATATACTTTGATATGAATTGCTAAGCTAATAGACTGAAGTTTGATGTGATGCGTATCTGAACAGAAAGTAAGAGAATAGAAGGAAGGTAAATCTGAGATTTACCTTCCTATCTTCAGTACTCAAAAGAAAGTAATATATATCTCAAGTGAATATGAAGCAAGGAGTGTTTTGATGAACAAAGACTAAAACAAGGTAAATAGAATTAGAGACCAAATTCTCTAACGTTGGTACAGATCAGTGTAAGTTGGTGCAAATATAAAGGATCAACGTTGGAGGCAAACAAAGAAGCAGTGGTAAGGGCTTGGAGGCATTCATAGGTCAAGGGTTTGAGTCTTGGTCATGGTACTTACCATTTGAAGATCTATAAGAAGAATTCCTTACGGGTTTTCCTCTCCAAGAGGGAGAGGTTTTGGCCCTGGTTTGAAGAGCCTAAATTTGTGTCTCTTGTGTTTTGGTAATTGACTTGATGAAAGACATAATAAGTTAAGAAGAGAATACATAAGTAATAGAAATAAGCTCACAAGTAATTATCAAGTAAGAGAATTTGATTTAATCACCAACCCTCCAAATTCTCAACATGGAATTGGAGCTAAGGTGCTAAACACAAGGGCTACTTAACAAAGAAGACACTACAGAAAGCGAAGATCAAAGTTTGGGTTGAAAAGTCAAATCAGTTTTCAAGGAGGACTCTTAAGCTATTTCAAGAAAGATCTTCTATCTCATTTAAAGGATCAACTCATTCAAGAAAATAATCTTCGCAATCAAAGATCTACATTCAAGACATTGTTAGAAGAGGACATCATTTTTTTTAAGATATCATTTATCATCAAGGATCCAAGAACACCTGCATTGGAGATTTCAATCTTAGAAGAAGTTCCTGACTTCATCTTCATCATCATCAAGCAAGCTGCAAGCCACTCTACTCAAGTAAGTATCTATGACCTTACTTAAATCTGTCAATATGACTTATTGTAAAAAGAGCAACAAGTTGGTTGGGTCATCAAATTTTAGTACATGGAAGAAGCGAACAGATTTGAATTTAATTGAAGACGAAGTTATGGACTACATCGAAGGATCCACAATTCAACCACCAAAAGAAGATGCTCCAGCTCATGCCAAGTATATGAAGGGAGAAATTAGAGCCCAGAGGATTCTCATAGAATCCTTTAAGGACTCACTCATTCCCTATGTATCAAAACTAAAGTCTGCAAAAGAAATATATGAAAAACTGGTGGAGCTATTCTCTGTGAGTACTGCAGGAGAAGCAATCTCTCTGTGACAAGAACTATACAAAATAAAATTGTCAAGAGAAGAAGGAAACAATTCATACTTTATAAGTATTTTTGAAATAAGAAACCAACTTCAGGAACTGGGAGAAGTAATGTCTGACACTAAGATGACTACAGTGGTGTTGAATGCTCTACCAGAAGAATGGGGAAACTTCACTTCAAGTTTATACGGGAAGAAAGAAGCAACACCATTCCATGATTTATGGTCTCTATGTAAAACAGAGGAAACAAGATTGAAAGCCAAAGCTGATATAGGATCAAGTGAAGGGAATCAAGCCTTTGCAGCCATATCCAGGAAGAAAGGAAGAAAGGAAAATTTGGTCCTCAGAATAAAAGAATAAATATGGACAAAGTACGATGCTTTGGATGTAATGAACTTGGGCATTATAGAAGAGATTGTCTTAAATGTGGAAAGGACAAGAGGAAAAGGGAAGAAGCCCATGTCACAGATACAAGGGAAGAACCTAATGCAAAGAAATCTAAGAAAGAAGAAGCGAGATATCTCTATTATGATTGAGATCATCTTCCTCTTTAAGAGATTTATGTTGGTTGAAAAATAGTATGATAGGAAGCAATGTATATTGATAGCATCATGACAGAAGCATGGTAGGAGCTCTTGGTGAAACGGCTCCTGGAAAACCTCACTGATAACAATACTAATGGAAGGCAGTCATCAAGATCAAGGGTCATCACGGAAATAGGTGTTGACAGTTTCTAAATGGAATTCTCTATGAATTCACTAGTTAGAAAGAAAGCAGAAAGGTTTCATAAAAGAATTCAATGCTACAAAATTATGGGATTAGGATGTGATGACATATTGATGAAGCAGGTCAATGGAATGAAGTTCCTCATTCTAGTCAAAATTGCTACAGGATGACTCAAAGGAAAAAGGTATGAGGTATATATGTTGACACTAGATGTTGTGTAGTCATGTCATATGGTTGCAGGCAATGAACTTTAGAAGTATGATCTCTCACGGTGCACAGACAAATGAAATCAACATAATATATCCTCATATGGAATATGAGGTGGTTGTATATGAACAAGGAACTGGAGATTGGAAGTTCCTGGCAATGAAGATGTGCAGAAAGGAAGAGATCATGAAGTGCAACCATGTCAAGAGCCAGTAATTATCCGGAAGCCAAGAAGATGTGACTAGAAGATCTCCTAGGAAGATATGTAGACTCGGATAGAAGTCTGGTAAAGAAGAAGACCCTTGCCAAAACATATCACTAGGAGATGTGTCAATCTAAATAGAGGATGTCAATGCCTACAGGTAGATGTCATGGTGAAAGATCATCACTGAGGCAGCTTTTGTTTTAAAATTTCATATGTATATGTTTATCTAGATGAATTTATGCAAGGCTGCCAATCATGTGAAAGGGTGTAAGATCCTTGGAGATGGTTCGAAGTAAAGCAGCATGGCATAAAGGTGGACTAGATGAGAAAGTCTGATGAATCACTTTCTAGTAGATGACATGACTCATGGATGAAAGTGATGGATGATCTGTGCCCTATGAAGCTAAAGTTGAAGATTCCTCAATATCGAAATCCATGACATCGAGGGCAGCAATTCTTCATTAGCAGTTGGGTGTCTCACCATTGTTGTTGTAGGTCCCTAGTTGAGAGGGGGCCTTGTGATAAGTTTCTTACTTTGAAGAAACTGGGTAATTCCTAAGAATGAGCTTAGGTACATTCCTTAAACAGGAATGAGTACATTCCCTTGTGGAATAAATCCTCCCTCGCTGAGAGGGAGAGATAGACACATCATTCTGGTCTACACTTGGGAAGACAGAATGGAGGATTGGGTAATCATTTGGCATTCGATACTTTTTGAGAATGTGATAGGGCATTCAAGATAAGAGTAGTCGGGGACCGATATTCTTTGAGGGCTAGCTACCCAAGAGAAGAATAGTCCAAGAAGGTCATACTTTGGGAACACCTAGGTGGAGTATGTACCTTTTAGAGACAGTGACTATGGTGTCTATAAGTCATGTGTCTCGCCAGCATTGTAGCCCATTGTCTCGTGAGAGATGGGGTTGTTAATCAAGGCCTTGCACCAGAACAATGCTGGTTGATATGATGCTATACAGATGCGATTACCAATCTGATTCTTCTTATGAGATTCTTCAATTTGAAAGTGACCATGTACCTATATAAATACCTCCCTAGTTAAGAGGGAGTGTTGAAAAGTGTAACTAGGATCGGTCTTCATATTGACTATGTAATTATATATTTATGTAAAGAAGAAGACAAAGATAATAAAATGTATTTTTGGTGTACTTGCTTCATGGGTTTCATGAGCAAGATTTTTATTATAGGTCAATAGACTTCTTCTTGATCTCTGTTAGGGTTTGTCTTCTAGTTATAAGTATAATTAAGTGTCATGTATATGAAGTGACTATTCTAGAGAAAATGCTCCAAGACCTTGCCATAAAAACAGTGAAAGAATGGCTTAAGTCAACCCTCAAACAACGCTAGAAGCTAAGCTCAAGATGTTGCGTTAAAGTCGGCCTAAATGATAGCTGGTTGGTCGACCTAAAAACAGAGAAGGACCCTCTATATATACTCCGACCTGAGGCTCATTTGGGACAAGGATTTCGGACAGCTCTGAAGAACAGATTTCGGATAATTCTGAAGTTTACAGCAGGATAATATCTGGAACAAATGCGAGGTTAAAAGAGTGTAATATTCCTAATTAGCACCGCTAATTGGAATATTTGATTTTTGTATAATTTTGCCGCCTATAGTTAATTAATAGATAAAAGTGAGAAAAGAGGGGTCAACTCACTTAAATAAAATAAAGTGCTTCCCTAGTAGGAGCAACGTTATAACTTAAAGGGGAGCCTTGGGGGTCCACACCACGTATGAGAGGAGGCTCACGTAGCCACTAGAAGCTTCTGCGCAGCCCCATGAGGAGCACGTGGGAGAGAGAGGGACCACGTAGGGTTTTGAGGAGGGCCAGCGTTATAAAAGGAGGGAGAGCTATCTCATTTGGGCATTATTGATATTGTTGATGATATTGAGCTAGACTTCTGTCTACTTGAGCACGCTGGCTGTTTAGTCGGTCTGCAGAACTGTTTAGTGCGACTGAGTGTCTCCGGTCGGAGATCTCACCCTTGGCCCCGGGGGACTTCGAGTGCCTGCTCGGGCAAGGTTTTTCTTCAGTCTTTAGCAAGAGATGTGTAGGTGTTTTGTTGGGAGTTTTGCTGAGGAGCTGAGCTTCATTGGGTGACTGCGCAGTCCTTGGAGGGAGGACGCAGTTTGAGTTGGAGCTGTTCAGTGGTAGAGATTTCTGCAGGAGATTCAGGTCTATTCCGGTGTGGAGGTTCAACGTTTATCATTTGGTGAGTTTCCTGAGGAGTTGTGGCCCCATTTCAGTCTATTTCAGTTGGTGTCTGCGCTGGTCCTGGAGGGACAGCGTTTTTCTAGGAGGAGGGTTTCTGGGGGTGATTTTCGGAGGTGGTCCGTTTGGTATATGGTTTCTGGGTTTTGTCCGGGGTGGTGAGTTCAGGTGGTCTGCCGATTTTCAGCTCATTCCGACAAGGGGATCAGCCCCTAGCTTCAGTTCATTCCAGCAGCAGCAGTTTACGGCAGTTTCTTCCAGCAGCTGGGATGCAGTTTCTTGTAGCAGCCATTTCCTGTTTTTCTGAGAGGGTTCTTCACTTGCCTTGAGCAAGGATAGGTGCATTTATTCTCATTATCCATTGTATCTCATTATATTCTCAGATTAATAAAATGGCTTAGCATTTCCGGCATTTTTATGTGTATTTGCTTTATGTTCTATTTTCGGCATTTCCTATATTGTCGCATGCTTGTATTGCTGTCTATTTCCCATTCGGGATATTACAGTGGTATCAAAGCATAATTCTGGCTCAGCCTGTGGTCTATGACATTGGGAAAGAGATCATACAGAGGTTTGCTGGAATTTTGGAGAGCAATAGCAGTTGCAGTACCAAAAACGAAATTGGAAAAAAGGGCCAAAATATAAAGGGTCAAATTTTGAAGGTTGGAATTAGAAGAAACGTTTTCTGGGTTTTTCTGGGTTTTGGGCAAGGATCACCTTCCCAAATTCCTGGAATTTTCTGAGTAGTTTTCAGTGGGTAAATCGGAGGTCGAAGTTAAGCAGCAGTATGGTTTTGCAGCAGCCATGCAATTTCTGAGGAGCCTGTAGACACATAGCAGAAAGAGCCGATGGCAGGTGATGATGATGAGAGGAGATTTATAGAGGCGCTCCTCCAACACATGCAAGATGTGTCACAGAGACTCACTGCGCTGGAGGTTAGGCAGTGGGAAACCCCAAGGGTTTTTCAGATTGGTGAGGGATCAGGCACATCCCACCATTTGTCGGAGCATGATGCCACTCAGCATATGGCATCACATACACCCACACGTCCTACCATGCCCACTTTTCTGGATGAAGACATAGGGGCAGCAGCACAGCGAGAGCCGGAGCCGAGCCACATGGGTGACTATTTTGCAGAGTACCAGGCATACGGGCAGGAGTTCATGGAGGCTCTCTCATTCAGAGATTATGTTCAGCTCCAGCGTGATAGTAGACCTCACAACTTTCACAGAGGGAACAGGCGCTCACATGATGGGGGCTTACAGCGCACAGTGGACAGATTCCATCTACCGACATTTGACGGGTCATCCAGGCGCTCAGGAAAAGCTTGGGTGGAAAAGTTGGATACCTCTTTCCAGCTTGAGCGAGTATCAGAGAGGGAAACCATTAAAATGGTTACCTCGCACTTGGAGGATGAGGGAACACAGGGTTGCAGGGAGTCCGAGGTTACACCTAGTGTGACACAGGATTCACCCTCATTGGAGACCTCGTCGGCCGTGTCGGTTGATGTGGTAGTGGAGAAGGTAGAGCCTACCCCAGTAGAGCCATCCATTGAGGTGATGACCGGAGTCGCGTCCGAGTCTTCGAGTGGTAGCAGCACACAGATGGGTGCAATGTCAGGAGATGTATCCACCTTCGATGAGGCACTAGCAGGTACCGACGTATTGGATGATGGTCGCAGACAGCGGTATCATCGGCTTCGGACGGACCTTCGAGTTTTGAGAGAGAAGGCCACGTCAGTACGGGAGGCCATTTTGTTGCAAGACCAGGAGCTGGAGGGTATGAGAGTGACTTGTGCCAAGTCGGCGGCCAAGTTGGTCCGCATTGGGGAACGACTAGATTCCCTGATGGTACAATCAGAGGGCACGTTGGAGCGTCAGATCATTCCCCTTCAGGCATGCATGGATGGGACTAGCAGTGTTGTTGGGTCATCTCTTCCCGTTGGAGAGAGAGAGGCAGAGACACCTAGTCAGATCTCATATGTTGACTTGGATGGCGGTATGAGACGATCAGAGTTGCACAGGGTACACCGTACAACATCCACATGTTGAGGTTGGATGGCGAGAGATTCTGAGTTGGTACTCGGTGGAGCGGGCTATGAAGATAGTGAAGGATCCGAGTGTAGCTCAGCAGGATTTTCTATGCATGGGGAATACAGGAACCCCAGATTGGCATTGGGATCCAGGTGGGATCACCTATCGTTTCCCAGGCAGGTCGGCTGACTATGTCTTGGAGAGTACAGTTGGCCTAGTAGTAGAGCATGTGCAGTTTCGGTCAGCTCCAGTGGCCAACCAGTTTATGGGAAGACTCCCTAGGTTTTCCTAGCATGACATTCATACACGGGATCACGGGGTGGTCAGCACACCTTGGCAGGAGCTTGTCGGAGGAGGTGGCATTGGCAGGCCACCAGATGGCACCTTGTATGGGGCCGAGGATTCTTCACCTTTGTGTGGGGCACAGAGGACACAGCGGAGCCGAGCAGTGGTGGTAACACTACTGACACACAGGGAGATTCACTTCTCAGACCCCTTGAGGAGGATTTGGAGTGATGATCCTTTCGTCGGCAGGTATAGTGATACGACGGTGGAGACGATGTTACCGATTGGTGGTAGTTCGACATGTAGGGGCACAACTCTAGGTCATCACATCCAGGGATGTGTGGGAGCCTCTAGCATTGAGCGGTGGATTGCCGGTGGACATGGAGTAGCATGGTGGTGTACCATAGTGTGTGGGACTGCATTGTGGAGTAGGAGTATCCTACATCACATTGAGAGCATGCGGAGAGTGACCGATGCCCGGACACAGTCAGGGCACGAGACGGTACAGGGTGCTACAGCAGTAGCACATGGTATCCAGCAGCATACCGAGGTATGCCTCAGTGTGCAGTGGCATGTTGAGGAGTATATGGATGATCAGTGGTATGCGAGGGCATACGGTGCTGCATAGCAGGGTCTTAGAGCATTGCTTCCAGAGAGACTCATGGACAGGGACATCGGGCTTACCTTTGGTAGTAGTTCACCCAGGATCGATGGAGAGACAAAGGAGCGATACTTGGCGGTATCTGTGGGGACTCACACACCTGACTCGCTTCGACATCATTCACAGGTACAGCTGATTATGTTTTTGACCTTTGGCACTTTGGGCGTGAGCAGCAGGGTACGCGAGGTTCGCCCTAGATATTTGGATGACACTCAGTACACTAGGCGAGAGACTTCTCAGCAGTGGCACTGGGTTGGTGTGCTAGTTGACAGCCACAGGTTGGGGGATGAGATGATCCTTTGCAGAGGTGGTGCATCAGTCATCACTGAGCCTACGCTTGGGGAGCAAGTCATGAGGGAGACATGCATCATTTTTCCCTCACGGCATGTCGAGAACATGCATGGGCAGAGGATACTAGGTACAGCAGAGGTAACATCCCAGTATGTGTTTGGGCTCCAGACACTGTATCGACACTTTATCGAGAGGATGGGTGGCATGTTCGATGTAGATGAGATGGTGGAGGTAGAACAGGAGGGCATTCCTTCTGTATACCAGGGTGAGGACTCTTTTTCATATGAGTCCATAGGATCAGTTCAGGACGCTTCTGGGGAGCGAGAGCAGTCATGCATGGATGGTGACAGTAGACCGGAGCTATATTCTAGTGTCCAGGGTGAGCAGTCATGGGACTCTGCGGGAGATACTCTGGGTGAAGAGTCACTTGTGACAATTCAACTAGAGCAGCAGGTGATGGAGCCTCAGTTGACAGAGGAGGACACTACTTACATCAGGCATGATATTCCTTTGAGAGAGAGCCAGATGGGTGCCCACATTGAGTCGATGAGGGATATGCGGCGAACATTGGGGTCAGCCATCGAGGTGGGACAGTCATATGCACTGACATCGAGTACGGTGATAGCAGCTGCAGATCCATATTCTCTAGAGGTTTTGGAGGTCGATGGGATTGTTCTGCAGGGGACCAGTAGACAACGGGAGCATGACATTCCTGATCAGGAGTGGGAGGAGTTGTTGGGTATGGTGGAGCATCCATCTGTGGGTCGACACAGGGATGAGACGCAGATAGGTGCACACACAGTCAGCAGAGCTGCAGTGTTTTTAGTGTGTAGCACTCTCCAGGAGTACATCGATGGAGCTTCCAGCATATCTTGCCCACTTTGGCCCATTATAGAGAGAGGGGCTTCCTTCTACAGGCAGCTTTCACTGGCAGACAGGGCAGAGCAGTGGGAGTTGATTACGAGTTGGCGACAACACTCCCAGCATGTTCCATATGCAGTTGTTACCGCTACATCAGGTTCTTCTTCCATGACGGACTGGCGGGAGATCATGAGTTGGTACCCTCTTGATGTTATGGTTTTCGTCGGAGGGAGCACAGCGGAGCTGGGGCCCATGGACATAGCACATGTTCTAGATTCCAGCTGGCAGGGGGACACAGGTCATCATTTCTTCAGCACCCCATCCCGATTTCAGGAGAGCGGGATCAGCATGGGGTTGAGTCATAACTTGGATTGGAGAGAGGTGATGAGTTGGTATGCAGTTGGAGGGGTAGCATATGCAGCTACAGGTACAGTGCAGCAGGAGCCCGGGAGCATTGATGCTTGTTGGTGGTCTTCACCTCTTAGAGCATTGGTCATAGCTAGAGGCAGTGCACAGTCTGAGCCGTGGGACTGGTGCGATTATTGGCCATGGTGGCGATGGGATTCGGGAGGATTATTGGTTGGCTGCTACTATGAGAGGTCACTTTGGGATCCTGGCATTGAGATATCCCTTCGTATCAGGGTGATGCAGAGGTCAGAGAGGTTTCAGTGGGACCCAGGCACATTTTGTAGTATCGGTAGGGAGCATCAGCTAGAGACGAGGCTTGTTCAAGCGTTGCTTGAGGACAAGCAATTTTTGTCGGATGAGGATGCCACTTGGGAGGATGAGAAGATATTACAGCATCCATCACTTCAGTTGCTTGAGGACAAGCAACATTTTTCCGGGGGGGATTGTAATATTCCTAATTAGCACCGCTAATTGGAATATTTGATTTTTGTATAATTTTGCCGCCTATAGTTAATTAATAAATAAAAGTGAGAAAACAGGGGCCAACTCACTTAAATAAAATAAAGTGCTTCCCTAGTAGGAGCAACGTTATAACTTAAAGGGGAGCCTTGGGGGTCCACACCACGTATGAGAGGAGGCTCACGTAGCCACTAGAAGCTTCTGCGCAGGCCCATGAGGAGCACGTGGGAGAGAGAGGGACCATGTAGGGTTTTGAGGAGGGCCAGCATTATAAAAGGAGGGAGAGCTATCTCATTTGGGCATTATTGATATTGTTGATGATATTGAGCTAGACTTTGTCTACTTGAGCACGTTGGCTGTTTAGTCGGTCTGCAGCACTGTTTAGTGCGACTGAGTGTCTCCGGTCGGAGATCTCACCCTTGGCCCCGGGGGACTTCGAGTGCCTGCTCGGGCAAGGTTTTTCTTCAGTCTTTAGCAGGAGATTTGCAGGTGTTTTGTTGGGAGTTTTGTTGAGGAGCTGAGCTTCATTGGGTGACTGCGCAGTCCTTGGAGGGAGGACGCAGTTTGAGTTGGAGCTGTTCAGTGGTGGAGATTTCTGCAGGAGATTCAGGCCTATTCCGGTGTGGAGGTTCAGCGTTTATCAGTGGGGGATTTTCCTGAGGAGTTGTGGCCCCATTTCAGTCTATTTTAGTTGGTGTCTGTGCTGTTCTTGGAGGGACAGCGTTTTTCTAGGAGGAGGGTTTCTGGGGGTGATTTTCGGAGGTGGTCCGTTTTGTATATGCCGGGTTTTGTCCGGGGTGGTGAGTTCAGGTGGTCGGCCGATTTTCAGCTCATTCCGGCAAGGACGCCCTAGCTTCCCCGCTCATCTCCAACAGTTGTTAGCCATACAGCTTCTTCCGTGTACCGGGGATGCGCTTTCTTGTAGTGTTGTGCCCATTTCCCCGTTTTCTGAGAGGGTTCTTCACTTGCCTTGAGCAAGGATAGGTGCATTTATTCTGATTATCCATTGTATCTCATTATATTCTCAGATTAATAAAATGGCTTCGCATTTCCGGCATTTTTATGTGTATTTGCTTTATGTTCTATTTTCGGCATTTCCTATATTGTCGTATGCTTGTATTGCTGTCTATTTCCCTTTCGGGATATTACAAAGAGCAACGTTCAAGGGTTAAAAGTGTGGATCAGTAAGAAGACACTCGGACAAGTCTATCTATGATTGCGAACTTCAGAACAAGGAAACTTCTGAGATCTTCAGTGTAATACTATTGGTAGAAAAGATTGCGAAATAAAGTCTGAGATAGAGGGATAAGATTGCGGATAGTGCTGCAAATGAGGAGTGTGGATCCAGTGAAGGGGTTTGCAGATCGGGTCTGAAAGTCATATGATATACTTTGATATGAATTGTTAAGCTAATAGATTGAAGTCTGATGTGATGTGTATTTGAATAGAAAGTAAGAGAATAAAAAGAAGGTAAATCTGAGATTTACCTTCCTATCTTCGGTACTCAAAAGAAAGTAATATATATCTCAAGTGAATATGAAACAAGGAGTGTTTTGATAAACAAAGACTAAAACAAGGAAAATAGAATTAGAGAACGAGTTCTCTAATGTTGGTGCAAATCAGTGTAAGTCGGTGCAGATATAAAGGATCAACGTTGGAGGCAAACAAAGAAGCAGTGGTAAGGTCTTGGAGGCGTTAATAGGTCAAGGGTCTGAGTCTTGGTCATGGTACTTGTCATTTGAAGAACTATAAGAAGAATTCCTTATGGGTTTTCCTCTCCAAGAGGGAGAGGTTTTGGCCCTGGCTTGAAGAGCCTAAATTTGTGTCTCTTGTGTTTTGGTAATTGACTTGATGAAAGACATAATAAGTTAAGAAGAGAAGACATAAGTTATAGAAATTAGCTCACAAGTAATTATCAAGTAAGAGAATTTGAATTAATCATGAGCCCTCCAAATTCTCAACAAGAGGAAGAGATAGGTACCATAAGTTGCCTGTATGATGGTACTTGGGAGGACATCTTGGCCAATTTGTTATTGAGATCTCATGTTGTAGTTTGGCTTTGATGATGTTCCGATCCCGGTGTGGGAGGGTATCTTGGTCATGTGGAGCTCCGTTGTTGTGCTTGACCTTGATGATACCTAGATCCTTGAGGGTTGGTGTCTTGGCATAAAGGCCTAGATGGTATCTATATCCAGTTGGATTGATACCATGGTTTTAGCCTGATGGTACCTACAGTGGCATGTTGCCTTGATGACACCCTGGTCCCTGACAGTGTTTTAGATCCTTGTATTAGTGTCTTGGAAATGACACTTGGATCCTTAAGTTGATGGATCCTAGAAATAGTGTCCTTGACACTTGGATCTTTGATGTGGTGGATACCTTGGAAGTTTTGGTATCCCTAGCGTTGCGTATGTTGTTGTACTCTTCTTGGAACATCTCAAATTGAGGTCAACCTTGTAACGGTTGAACAATTATGAATACCTCCCTAGTTAAGAGGGAGTGTTGAGAAATGTAACTAGTATCAATCGTCATAATTGTATTTGATCATGATGTAATGTATTTATCAAAAGAAAGAAAAAGAAAAATTATTTATAAGCATGGGTTTCATGGTTTATTTATTTTGTTTCTAGGCCTAAGCACCCATTGTGTGCTTCTAAGGTTTATGACATGATTCATTGTCCTTGTGATCATGTAATAGTCCCTTATTGGGCATTTTGTGTCAAAGAAGAAAACTTATTTTTATGTAAATTGGTCTAATATGGCTCCTTCACCAAGTCGGCCTCATAAAAGGCTATATATAGAAGTGCAATTCAACCTCATTTCATCACTCACCAAGTAAGTTTCGATCTGTAGTTACAAGAGGAAGAAAGAAGTGTGAATTACCTAGAAGAGAAGGAGAATTATAGCAAAGAAGGGGACACTTGTCTAGGAAAGGTAAGTCGAAATTATCTCTTTCTCCGTCAAACGTGCGAAGTTTCTGGATTACAAAAGGGGCCAAAATTGCAGGTCTGCAGTAAGGTCGAAATTCTGATGTAGTAGGGCCGAAATTTTGGTTGTTGCAGTATTGATGTAGTGTTGATGCAGTATTGAAGTAGTTGATTGGAAGGACTCTCTTGGGAGGTTGACTTGGTGGATTGGAGGAGGTCTTTGTCTTGGTCAAGGGTCTTGGTTGTCTCATTTGATTTGGTTCTAAAGGAAGGGAAGAGAACTTTTGGCTTTTCCTTTAGGAGAGGATTTTGCCCTGGCTAAGAGCCTATATCCTGTGTCCTTATTATTTTGATCTTCATGCATTTGTATTTTGGTAGTTGCTTGATGATAAGAAGATAAAAGAAGGCATAAGAGAAGTTAATAAGCTTGCTAAGAAATCACAAGTAATTATAAAGATAAGAAAATATTTTTGCCTTTTTATTTTCTAACACTTATTTCCTCCTTTCTTCTTGAAACAAGTTGAATAAGCATTGGACATAGCATTTTCTTCCTCTTTTTGATTTCCTCTTATAGATCAAATCGGGGTTCTTCTTGAGTACAGGCAGACCATAATTCTTCAAAAGATGGAGCCTCTTTCCAACCATAAATACCAGCTGCAAAATCATTCCAAGATTTAGGTAATCCTAGAATGGCTTATATTACAAGTTCCTTTTTAGGTATAATTTCATCAATTGCTTGGACTTCATCTCTTAAATAGAAGATCCCCACAAAATCGAAGATATAGTATCATATTTTATCATCTTGATGTTGATTTCTGGTAGCGTCAGATGTGCTTTAAGTCTCAAATTTTGCACGAAGGCTTAGGCACATATATTCCAAAGAACCCAGAAAGCATTTTGGAAAATTCCACTCAGATCATGTTTTATGAAAATAATTAATTATTTTTAATGGGGCCCTAAGTCTAAACTTAGGAAATTAAAATAATTAAAGGATATTAATTAAAACAGAGTGTGAATCTTCTAGAGAAGACAAAGATCAAGTCGAGTTAATCTTAGCCATTGATTAACGATTTAATCTCGATTGATGAAGACTCAACAAGATGATTATAAGAAGGACTTAATGGATCATTTGGAAAAGACACCAAGAAGGAGAAAGAATCAAAGATTGAAATTCTTTAGCGAGTAGTGCACAGGGAGAAGATCGATCAAGAGGATTCTCGCAGAGAGGGGCAGGGATAATTGTTGGTTGGAGATTTTCTTGAGCCGGGAATACACCACAAAGGAGACACAGAGCAATACGCACAAAGGCAACGTGTCAGCAACGTAGAGCCAGCAAAGGCAACATAGCAGCCTTGAGGAAATCCGTGATTCAACTGAGGATCAGTCAGATCCAGTGTCGAAGAGTAGGGATGTGAGACCGAAAGGGGTCAGAAGATCAAATACAGCCAGTAGAAGAGCCAGCAGACAGAGATGACGCAGTCCCCATGCAGAGTGACGCAGAGACTGCGCAGAGGCAACGTAGGGCTCATCAGCTTAGAGTTTGGCCAGTTTGGGTTTCCAGTGTCAAAATGAGGTAAACTCACAAGCTTTTTGTCAGTCAAATTCTTTGTGTGGATGGCCAGCAAGGCATCCGAGATTGCATTCAGAATTACTGCATAATAAATAAACCCTCAGTTGCTGCACCGGTTTTCACACATTGGGTTTTTCCGGGGACATTAGTCCAAAAATAACGGTGTCATATGTCTATGATTTGTTCTTGCTCAGATCTTGTTTCCGCACTTTATTTTTCTGCAGTTTAATGTTGTGAAGGTTGTAGTGTATGCGTTTTGGATATTTACCGTAGAACACATTAAATAATTTGTTCAAGGAATTAACAAATAGAAGAATTCTCATCAGCTAATGCAGTTGGATTCCAAATCTAGGAATTTTCACATGGTATCAGAGTTTCTTTAGCAGTGCAGGAGCAAGAGAGTAGATCTTGCATTGAAGCAGAAGCCAGGGATCAAAGAGTTGCATAAGCAGCAGATTGATCTCCCTAGTGATTGTGTAGTCCAAGCCGGGAGGGCTAGATCTGCAAGGAAATCTCTCTCTAAGTGAGTCGACAGAGAGGTAAGATTTTCGAGTTTGCAGTTGTCAGAGGCAGAGGTAGCAGCGCAGTAAATTTAGTGCAAATCAGCAGCTGGAGGGACACAGTTTCTGTGAAGCAGTGATTGTTGGTGCAGAAAGCATCAGAAGAGAGTAACTGAAGACACATTGAGAGAATTTTCTTCCTCAGGGAATTCCTAACCGAGGAATTCTAATTATCGATAGTTGAGCAACAGTATTGAGTGGCAGATCTACTATCTCGAACAGGGAGTGAGTAGGCCAGGCCAACTGCTACGCAGAGGAGAGAGAGGGAGCTAGTTCCACATTTTTCAGTCGGCATAAATGGTAGCAAGCGGGCTGAGAGATCAAGATCGGTTGGAGGGAGCCTCTAACTATGTGATCTGGCAAGCAAGGATCAGATACTTGTTAGATGAACATGATCTCAAAGCCTTCATCGATGGTGTGGTAGCTGAACCTGTAGATGCAGATCCGCTAAAGGCACTCAAGAAAGATATGGCAAAGGAAAAGCGCTTGATCCTCGATGGAGTGAGGGATCATGTCGTATGTCACACCGCAAGCAAAGGGGCAGCTAGAGAGATGTCGTAAGCCTTGGAAACGCTATATCAGGGATCCTCCGAGCAGCGAAAGATGTTCTTGGAGGAGAAGTTGCGTTCTACAAGGATGCAGAAGGGCGAGCGCATTGATCTGTTCCTATCTAGACTTCAAGAGAAATGAGATCAGTTGGCAATTGTAGGAGCTACACCTCAAGCCACCAAGATGGTCAAATTTGCCCTGAACTCAGTTTCAGATGAGTGACAGGTCTTTGTCCAGAGCATCCTGGGCAAAGAAAGACTGTCAGATTGGGAAACGATGTGGGCTTCTCTTCAGCAGGAAGAGATGAGGCGAGCCATGCTCAAGTGTAAACTTGAGAGCAGAAACAACAGTGGGTCGAAGCCCAAGGAGGTGGAAGATGAGGAAAATGAAGCCCTTGCATCAAAGGGGCAGCAGGGGCAGCAGAGACATAAGAAGTATGTCTCAAAAATTAAGTGCTTTCGGTGTGAGATGGGACATTACACCTCACAATGTCCTCTCAAGAAGAAGGACAAAGACGAGAAGCATGATCCGCAAGCTGCAACCGCCCGGATAGAAGAAGAGGAGTTTGCTATGATTGCCCGTATATCTCCTGGGGAGAATTAGGGTGATCTGGTGTTGTAATTCAGCAGAACTGTAGTTGGGCAGGGTCCTTGAGGAGTCCACCTCTCGGATCATCACCTTGCTACGGGAGCCCAAATCTGAAGTAGCAGGATGGACGAGTTTCAGTTGGTGCAGAGGAGTGCAGAAATGACAGCGAGGTGGCTAAAGAGCGCCAGAGACTGAGCAGTGCAGAACAGAGTTGGCAGCAGTGCAGGGAGGCACAGTGCAGAGTTAGCAATAGTGCAGAGGCTTCAGAGGGTCAACGCAGAGACTAGCAGCAGTCAGATCTTCATATCGAGATGCATCATGCTGAACACTCAGTTCAGTATTGGATGTTTTTCAGCTGCAGTGTAGTGGCAGTTGACAGTAGAATGCAGGGTCAGTAGCAGCATGGATGCAGCAACGCAGTGTTGGTGGGCAGCAGTGTCAGGCATCAGTGGCGCAGAGGGAGATGTTGCAGAATCAGAGCAGTATTTCAGCTAGATGTATTGCTAGAGCACATTCCTCGCTAAGAGGGAGTGTTGATTTCTAGTAGCATCGGATGTGCTCTAAGTCTCAAATTTTGTAGGGAGGCTTAGGCACATGTATTCCAAAGAACCCAGAAAGTGTTTTGGAAAATTCCAAATAGATCATGTTTTATGAAAATAATTAGTTATTTTTAATGGGACCCTATGTCTAAACTTAGGAAATTAAAATAATTAACGGATATTAATTAAAACAGAGTGTTCAACGAGAAGATTATAAGGACTTGATGGATCATTTGGAAAAAACATCGAGACAGAGAAAGAATCCAGAGATCGAAATTCTTTAGTGAGTAGTGTTCACGGAGATGATCGATCAAGAGGATTCTCACAGAGAGGAGCAAGGATAAATGTTGGTTGGAGATTTTCCTAAGCCGAGAACACATCGCAGAGGAGACAGAGAGCAGTACACAAAGAGGCAGCATAGCAGCTACGCAGAGCCTGCATAGAGCCAGCAGAAGCAGCATAGCAGCGTTGAGGAAATCCGTGATTCAACTGAGGATCAGTCAAATCCAGTGTCGGACCATCGGGGTGTGAGACCGGAAGGGGCAAGAAGATTAGATCCAGCCAGCAGACAGAGGTGATGCAGTCCCCACATAGAGTGACACGGAGGCTACGTAGGGCTCATCAGCTCAGAGTTTGGCCAGTTCGGGTTTCCAGTGTCAGTGTGAGGTAAACTCACAAGCTTTTTGTCAGTGAGATTCTCTATGTGGATGGCCAGCAAGGCATTGTATTCAAAATTACTGCATAATAAATAAACCCTCAGTTGCTGCATCGGTTTACCTGCATTGGGTTTTTCCGGGGACATTAGTCCAAAAATAATAGGTGTCATGTGTTTATGATTTATTCCTACTCAGATCTTGCTTCTGCACTTTATTTTTCCGCAGTTTAATGTTGTGAATGTTGTAGTGTATGGGTTTTCAGTATTTATCGTAGAACATAGTAAATAATTTGTTCAAGGAATTAACAAATAGAAGAATTCTCATCAGTTGCTGCAGTAGGATTCCAGATCTAGTAATTTTCACACTTGATAGTTCGAAGCTCATTCTTTAAGCTTGCGACTTGGCCAATATTTTTTATTGTAAATAGTTTGGAGAGAGCTTCATACATTTTCTTTGAGGTGTCTTGAATGGATATGTAGGGAATCAGATTGTCCTTGACTCAATCCACAATGAGGCTTGTTGTCGCTCCAAATGTATAGGCACTGCGACAACAACTCGGGTTGGGGGCTGTCACCTTGATCCCCAACCTCTCCGTGTTGAGGAGGTAAATCCCCTCTGCGGACAGAGGCGATCCCTACTAGCCCAGCAGGGGTCTAGCAACAAACAAACAATGCTATGACGCAAGCTCCTAGTTACGAATGAAAGACTGGGAATAGAAGCCTACCTGGATTCCAACGCTATGATCTGAAGAAGAAGTGTCCCCGTCCTTCAGCCCTGGCAGATCACAATCCTTCCACGATCTCCGCGGATGAACACCTGCACATAGAAGAAACGAACAGATACAAGCATAGGAACCATCATACGTAACTAAACATCGGTCAGAAAAGATATTACTCGCATTAACATGATGGAAAACGGAGTGGAACCATAATCATAGTCATCTATTAAGTGATAAACGAATAGAGGTTACAACCAAGTTCTGACGTCGCAGCCTCCTTCGAACGGGTCCCCGGTCGTCCACGTCTCGCAAAGCTCGCCAAGGAAAGGGAAAACCTCTCCAGAGTCTCGTAACAATGGTCTCCTCACTTGAGTTGGCCTTAAGGGAAAGAAAGGATTCTTTACAGCACAAAGGCACTTGGGAATAGGGAGATGCAAAGCTTCAGCACTTCAAGACTAGCTTGCCATGGATTTGAGCAGGCTTTTATAGATGGGGAAGGAGGGAGTTGGGATCCCTATTATTATGGGATTGGCCCTATCAACAAGGAAGGTTCCATGGAAGGTGGCAAAACCACTTCCCGTCCATAGAACTCCCGCAGCCAAACCTCCCAACTCAAGATAGGCAATGGTTGTGAGTTTGTTTGAACTCAACTTCCGCCATCCATATTTAAAAAACAGTCCCTAAAATGGGTGGTGCGATTGCTGCTCTATGACAGAGCGCCAAGTGGCGCGACCTCTTTACAAGATTTCCCTGATTGGCGCGAGCACTGAACTGTCTACCCGCGCCAATGCAAAAAGAGCTGTTTTTTATGAGTTTTGCAAGGAGATGTCTCAAGGGAAAATAAAGCTCATGCTCAGAGGGATGCATTGATGATGTTTTCAAAGCATGACAATGTTCACAGGTCACGAAATGGGTCCTCCATTGTGCGGGATGGGGAATGGTAGGGACGGTGACAAATTACTGTGTAACAGATGCCCCCTAAAGCATGAGGCCCGAGAGAGAGAGGGGTGAAATGCTTTACGAGAACATGTCCAACTGAAGGCCCGCCGTCGGAAAACCTGCACAGACAGATACAACTGATATCTTAAGTACATGATGTATATATATGGTATGGACGCAGCCATCCGAACAGAGTATGCTATAATCCGGATCCAGGGTATGGGCGCAGCCATCCAACTAAGATCAAACAAATAGACTCAAGTATGGTCGCAGCCATCCAATCAGTGAGTCATGTACATAATGATAATAATCCACAATCGCAGCCTGGATTACAACAGACACAATCCAGGGTCTTGCGCTCCATCTCGACCCAACAAAGTACAAGTTCAAGCATGTGAATATGTGAGTTGAAGTCGAACATGCAAGAACATCGTCTGATTACCAGCCAATGATGAAAGCTGTTAACAGACGCGAGAGAAACCACCAATAATGACAATGGTCCTCAAGGTACTACAGGTACAATCTACGGCGTGCGAATAAATGAGTTGACGTCGAACACCCGCAGAATCATTCGATCGGAGGTCAATGACGAAAACCTCACGTCGAATGCGACGAACCTGCCATTGAGGCATGCAGGCTCCACGGTACCATCAGGAGTCTCTAGACCAACTTCCTGGATAATGAGTTGAAGTCGACAGGAAGTGACCTTGATCGAAGGTGGGCCATAATGATTCCCACATCATCGACACGAGACAGATGAACATAATGTTTTGTTGTGAATCAGGACCATATGAGAAACAGAGGAAGGTTGATATTTGCAGAGGCCAACTTCTCTTGAACATACGAACGGCACGACAATGGACTTGGCAGTATTTGACATCAACGGATCAAAGGTCATGGCGACGAGGCAGTGAACAGATGAGAGGTCAAAAGAGATTACCCAAACCCATGGAAGCAAAGTGAAGTAGCGAGATGAGATGTCCCCAACCCGACACGAATGTAGACAAGTGCCATGTTCAAGAGCGACATACTGCCGACGACAACGACGATGGTTCCATTTTTCCCCCACCATTTCTGGCGAGTACCCCAATTATTTTTAATAACAAGCTTGAAGGGGATAGCATATGCTTGTGATATAAGTCCGCCCTTCGGGCGAATCCATCCTAGTGCATTTAACGAGTCCTAGGAAGGAGAAACTCGGAGAACGTCATTTCGACTAAATCCAATGTCATCAGGGTTTAACGAGTCTGACAAAGGAAGAACTCGGCGTCTTTTCATGTTTAGAGAGTTTGAAAAGACAGCGGAAAAGAAAACTCCACAGGTCCCTTTTCGTAAATAGTTCCCCAGACCCGAAAAGGTAGAAAACAATATCCGGGAAAACCTCCTAGTCGCGATAGGCTAGGGTATTCCTTTTTCGTAATCGATCCATCCCAGCCCGAAAAAGGGTTAAACTTATACTGGGTGGATGTCGATTCGTGTCCATTTTAACGAGATCGAAACGACAAGGGCCTCGGCGATCTTTTCATATTTAGAGAGTCAGAAAAGAGCTGAAAGATGACTCCAGAGTGAATTTTTCGTGTATTTACCGAGTCCCGAAAAAAGTATAAAATACAAACTCGTCTCCATCATTTAAGTCGCAAAAACCTGTCGCTGCACATACCAAGTAAGCGTAAAATCCATTTTCGACATAAAATATGCAAATATTTGATAAAAATAACTTTTAAAAACTCATTTAACGTCGAAAAAGTTATAAATATGTCAAATTGGTAAAAACAAAATTACTTTTACTATTTACCTTGGTAGAAAGCAACAGTGGTCCATTTGGAGCAGAAACTTTCGTCGACGATTGCGACCAATCCAGGCAACCATTCAGCTTCTCGTCTGTCACAGGTAAGAGGTGCTCCTTTGCTCTTCCTTTCCATACATTTTTTAATGATTTCCCCTCAAAAATCAGTTCTGTAAGGGCACTTTTAAAATTTTAGGGCCGGGCCCAGTGGCGCGAGTATCGGGCACGGACCCGCGCCACTGAGCTCTTTTTACTAAAGGGCTCGCGCCATATGGCGCGACTGTTAGCAAAACAGCCGCGCCAGCGGCCAAACCTAATTTTTTGCCTAAAATTCCGGTATTTACACCAAATTTCTTGAAATTTGAAGCTCACCAAAGATCTAATCAGGGGTTTTTGACCATATGGATGCAGATAACCACTCAAAATGGCAATCGAATGGAAGGAACGAGAGCACGGAGATGAGGATGAAGAGGCCATGCAAAGCCAAGCTTGCATGAACGCTCTAAGAGACTGTGGATTGAAAAAGTTCTTCCTCACGCCATGTTTACGAGCTCAGCCCGAGCTCCTCCAATATCTAATCAGCATCTGGGATGAAAATGAACAAGTGTTCAGGCTACGAGACCAGGTGTTAGAACTGGAGGTCACCGACATTTATTTCATTACTGGATTGTCCCGCAGAGGTCCAATCCCTGTACTGACTGGGAGCAGACCATCCGGGGAAAAGATGGAACAGGTAATGGCGCGGGTGTGCCGAGGGGCACAAACAGGATCAGGAAGCAAGAAGGTATACATCTCCACCATCCCCGATCTAGCACTGAGAGTAGTTCTCCACACCATTACGCGGGCTGCTGGGTCGCAGGCTCCGCACGAGGCCACGAAGACTCAACTCCTGTTAGCCTCAGAATGCATGGGTCCCCTATTGTTCAACTGGGCAGAAGCAGTAACCATCAACATGAAAAGGCAGCTCACAAAGTGCAAACAGGGGAAATTGAAACAGTTCGGGTATGGTTCCATCTTGGTATCGTTCATTCTGGAACGCATACCAATCTTCCAGGGCCAAGGGGCCGCAGTGGCGAGTCCGATACCACGAGAGCCGCGAATGGCTCGCTGGGCAGCACTGATGCCCAGATCTGGAGGTGGCCAACAGATGTCTTGGAGGCCAGAGTTCTTTAGGTGGCTACGGCGCCAACTGATCGTCGTGGAAGATTGGCCCTATTCGGGAACTGACTTTACCGGGGACCCAGATCTCCCACTACCAGAAGGAGACGACTGGGACGAGGAGCTGGGTAAGACCTCATATTTTGATTTTATGTTTATATGTTTTTTTGTTAATACACATTTGTCTTGACACAATTATATATGCATGCAAATGTAGGACCTGAGAGACCAGCCGGGATGTCTCCTATCTTCCGGAGGACACAACTCGCCCCTGAGATCCAGGGGGAAGGCCCCGGAGGAGAGGAACTGATCCAGAACCTCGAGGGGATTGCCCATGGGATCCCAGACTATGCCCGACTATCAGATGTACCGATGGCATACCAGCGCCATACGGTGGGAGTTCCGAACCGGATCCACCGAATCCTGAGGCGCCTAGTGCGTGCAGTGACGTGCTATCATGAGCACCATGCGGATTAGTCTCTAGGATTTAGCCACACCTATTTTTTGAGAGACACAGTGTCTCAGGATGTATTAAGACAATTATGTATATTTTTTGAGTTTCGTGATGCACACTGTGCAGACATTTCGACACACACATATATATATATATATATATATATATATATATATATACATATGACTATTTTGGATGGATCTTTCTTTACATGTGATGATGTTTTCTATATGTCATGCAAATGTCTAATACAGATGTAATCTAATGTATCAGTTACATAACAAACGACCCAATGCGAAATGTATTTACACAATGCATCTAATCACACATTTCATTTTTACGCAAGCTTAAAAGCACACATGAACACACACATATGCAAACTATGCTTGAAATGAGGAAGACGGGCATGCCCCCCAGCATGATGTCTCAATTCGAGGTGCATGCCCCCCAAGCTTCAGTCCATTGAAAATGGAGTGAAGGTTCAAAACAAAAAGTCGAATTGAACATGTTCGTGTTTCATCATTTTAACGAGGTTGACACACTTAAAAGAACTATCCTCAAACAACTTGTTTCATGTTTTAAGGAGCTTGACACAAATGAAGGAACTATGCTCCGAGATCCTGGTTTCATTTTTTAAAGAGCTTGACCCAGGGAGAAAACCGTGCTCCAACCGACTTACATTAAAATGAACAAGAAGGCGGTGCTTCCAAGAGTTCCACTCCTGATGGAAGGGAAACATCCTGGAAGTCAGGACCCAATGCCCCCAGCACATTATGCACAACGGCATCATCACTGAGCATAGGCACGGGGTAAGTAGCCACATAGTTGACCTGCGGTGGAGCAGATACAACGGGTGGATAGAAACCAGGAGGGGGTGATGGCAGACCAGATGCCATATTAGGACCAAAGAACGAAAGCTGATCAATGGTCACGATCCGTCCTTCATGTGGAAAACACATCACGCGAAAGAGGGAAGAGACAAGTGCTCCCATGGCATAGGTGTAATCGCGCCCCAAAAGCAGATTGAAATCCAAGGGGCCTGGAACAACCATCACATCCATATGGACGGTTTTACCTCCCAAAGTAACAGGTAACCTTGGAAGGATCTCCAACGGTTGACTCGTTCTTCTATTGAATGTCAACAGATTCTGCGTAACGGGCACAAGCGGCGGCGAACCGAAAGGTTGCCAGGTAGTTGAGGACAGAATACTAACAGAGGCACCTTCGTCTATAATGGTGTTGGGTACAACCAGACCAAGAGCCTGTACTGTAATCTCGAAAGGCACATAAGACGGAAGGCGAAATCCTGCAAATCAATTCCAGTCAAAGGAAGTGACCAAACTACTCGGAGGGGCTACCATCGACAAGCGAAGGTCTTCCCCTGATGTTACGGTAGAAGAAGCATCCTCCATGACCTCCATCTCGAAGGCGGGAGGGATATCCTCTGGAGCCTCCATCATGGGAGGCGGAGGAGGGGCCTCTTGAAGTACAGGGACAGGAGAATCTTTCTCCAAGTCTGAAGAATCTGAAGAGATCAGAAGGACATGGGGGGTGTGAGGTCCACTCTCGACAGAAAAGACCTGGTGCACCGTGGACGGGGCCAGTTCAACCGATCCCACGACCAATGGTTGGTCGGGGATGGATTCGTGAATTTGAATTTCTGGGGGAGTGGGATCGACCAAGGATGACTCTTGACCAATCGTAGGATCAGCTGGCGGAGGACTCAAAGAAAGCCGATTATAACCAGGTGGAAGGCGTGGTGTAGAACCGGTTGGGTTGTCCAAAACTCGCTTGGCTTCATCCATATAAGGACAAAGGTGAATGGCATGGTGCCCTTCACACAACTTACAAGGATTGGTGATCTTACCCTGCTTCTTAGAGTTCTTATCAACAACAACTGAAAACGTGCCCCCAACTTGACTCCCGGAAGCCAAAGGCAACGTTGGGCGGCCGTTGGACCATACTTCGAGAACCTTGGGAATGCCAGGGCAGTCTCGAAGAAGATGGTCTCCCGTGCACAACAGGCAAGGGAACTTGACTTTCCATGGAGGGTTGGAAGGTTTATCAAGAGGAGATATCTCGGAGGCAGTAGCCGTACATTTAGCCTCTCGCTTATCAGACTTCTTCTTCTTTGTCTTCTTCTTCTTCTTCTTAGCCACCTGGTTATTTGAATCCAGACTTTCACCAGGCGAAGTAGAAGAGGATGACGCAGAAACAGGCGAAGAAGGGGAGAGGTCCACCTTGGAATCAACATGATGTTGTTCAAGTGGAGAAACTGATTGAACAGTAGTGGAGACATTTGGGACAATAGAGGTTGAGAACAACCAAACAGGCAACCCAACAGTTAACCCAGGAAGGGACAACGTCGCCATGTAAGGAGCACCAACATTTCCAAAAGGAGGAAAATGACCAGGATTCCCTTCTGAAGGGATTCCTTGGTTGGTAAACTCTGAAAAAGTTGCCATCAAAACTCAAAACCACACACAGGCTGAAAAGAGAGTTTAAGACACACGATCAAACGGTCAACAAGCAATATCTAAGCAGGCGTGTAATCGTGGGCGATTAATTTTACCACATTGGAAAGTAAGAGATTCTACCGTTTCATATTTTAAGAGTCGAGAAACGATAAAAAGATGACTCTATCTCTTTCAGAGTTGACACAAGCGTGAAAGGACAAGCGCTTGACGGTCTTTTCAAGTTTAGGAGTCAGAAAAGACCAAATGACTGCTCAGGAAAAACTAGGCACAAAGGGTGTACCAAATATCCGTGAACTGCAATATACACCTTGGTTTCAAAAATGAAACAAAAATCGACCAAGGACTTTCCGTACGTGCAGGTAGTCTCCCCGAATGCTGTGTTCGGTGTATCACGGGTATAAGGCGGCAGACTCGGCTTCCTGTGGATAAAGGATTGAAAACCTAGAGGGGTCTCCCTTTATATACGCGACGGTATGGGGAGCGCAAGTCCGTACTAGCGCTATCTAAAGCCAACAGGCGAACGACAACTGCTAGGTTTAACGACGCCGTAACACGTCTCTAGCCTAGGCCTTCTAAATATGTTTCGTTAAGTTCCAATTCTGCCTTAGGTTAATTGAATAAATTTTACAGTTGATCTTCAATTAAGTTTCAATTTCCAGGCCCTATCGTATGTAGTGTCTCGAAAGACTCCTAAATGCAAGCTATATGCCACAGTGCAACATTTCGTTCGATGAAAACTAGTTAAATAAGAGTTGAGAGCTTTTATGCAAACGAAATGAACGGAATACAAACAACAATGTCTCTAATGCAACTAATGCAATTGAAAGCTTTTCATTCAAACACTAATCACTAGCGATATGGAAAAGATCACAATTTGCACTAATTTATAAAAGCAAAAGAGATTTTTTTTTTATTTTCAATGTCTAATGGCTAATGTGCACTGAAAACAAAAGGAACAATTTGAGAAATGATATCCAAGAGAGCGAAACAAACAAAATTCACTCACCAATGCAATCAATCAGATCCCTAAATCGACCCAAAGTCTCTCAAAGCAAAGAAAGACTAAAAAGCTCCCAATGGACCGTGTGATCTAGGTCCAAAGCAAGGCCAGACGATTTTCGAATGAAGGAATGAACAATCACCCAAAAAACGCAACAAAACAATCAAAGACTGCTAAGAGGATGTGGAGAACCAATCAGCAAGTTGACAGGACAATCAAGACACCAAAACTCCCAAGGAGGGCTCGATACACTAAGCCACTAGATGCCCTAGAGCTCGAAACGTGAAATCGGTAGATAGAAGCAAACAACCAAAGGACAGAGGTGAATTCCCAGTCAAACAAGACTCCAACACACTCAGGCAGTCGGAAAATCAGGAAGAAAAACACTGGTCAAATCTAGAGAGCTCAAAAATGAGAAAACTCAAAAACCTACAGGGGTGGCGCGACTGTAAGTGTGAAACTGGCGCCATAAGTCAATTGGCGCGGGCTAGACAAAGGCAACATGCGCCAATTGGCGCGACTGTCGGGTTAAAAACCGCGCCAGTCGAGTTTCTCAGCAAAAATTAAAAATAAGCCACTCCAGAAACAGACCAATGCAAGCTAAGCAATCCAAGAAGCAAAAACAATGAAAGAATCCAACCCAGAAGGTTCATCAAGCAAGGAGAAACAATCAAAGCGAAACAATCATAAACGAGTCAAGGAAAACCGGACGATCCCCAGCGGAGTCGCCAATTTTTTGAGGAGGTAAATCCCCTCTGCGGACAGAGGCGATCCCTACTAGCCCAGCAGGGGTCTAGCAACAAACAAACAATGCTATGACGCAAGCTCCTAGTTACGAATGAAAGACTAGGAATAGAAGCCTACCTGGATTCCAACGCTATGATCCGAAGAAGAAGTGTCCCCGTCCTTCAGCCCTGGCAGATCACAATCCTTCCACGATCTCCGCGGATGAACACCTGCACACAGAAGAAACAAACAGATACAAGCATAGGAACTAGCATACGTAACTAAACATCAGTCAGAAAAGACATTACTCGCATTAACATGATGGAAAACGGAGTGGAACCATAATCATAGTCATCTATTAAATGATAAACGAATAGAAGTTACAACCAAGTTCTGACGTCGCAGCCTCCTTCGAACGGGTCTCCGGTCGTCCACGTCTCGCAAAGCTCACCAAGGAAAGGGAAAACCTCTCCAGAGTCTCGTGACAATGGTCTCCTCACTTGAATGGGCCTTAAGGGAAAGAAGGGATTCTTTACAGCACAAAGGCACTTGGGAATAGGGAGATGCAAAGCTTCAGCACTTCAAGACTAGCTTGCTATGGATCTGAGCAAGCTTTTATAGATGGGGAAGGAGGGAGTTGGGATCCCTATTATTATGGGATTGGCCCTATCAACAAGGAAGGTTCCATAGAAGGTGGCAAAACCACTTCCCTTCCATAGAACTCCCGCAGCCAAACCTCCCAACTCAAGATAGACAATGGTTGTGAGTTTGTTTGAACTCAACTTCCGCCATCCATATTTAAAAAACAGTCCCTAAAATGGGTGGCGCGATTGCTGCTCTATGACAGAGCGCCAAGTGGCGCGACCTCTTTGCAGGATTTTCCTCATTGGCGCGAGCACTGAACTGCCTACCCGCGCCAATGCAAAAAGGGATGTTTTTCATGATTTTTGCAAGGAGATGTCTCAAGGGAAAATAAAGCTCATACTCAGAGGGATGCATTGATGATGTTTTCAAGGCATGACAATGTTCACAGGTCACGAAATGGGTCCTCCATTGTGCGGGACGGGGAATGGTAGGGACGGTGACAAATTACTGTGTAACACTCCGTTTAAGTTGTTTCCCAACAGCAGGCTATGGGGGGTAGACCCTATGGAAATGAAATGTGGAAGGATAAGTTGGGAACCAACAAATCCGGGAGACACAGTTGAGTAGCCTAGCACTTGTTTTAGATTTAGCAAAATATTAAGGATTCGATTGGATTTATAGATTTGAAACCAGTACCTTGTGGAGTCAACACTCTTGCTATGTACATTTAAGACCAAGTATTGGATGGACAACTGTTGCTTTAATGCCTTTCTATCCTAAATGAAATTCAATTTCCTAGGCCTACGTGCAATGCAAAAATCTTGGTTGATTTTAATTAAATGCCTACTCTAAATTTGACATTCCCTTAACTATTTTGAAGTTGGGCTCCAAGGTAAGTTGTGGGAAGGAGGCCAACAGGAAGCCAGCAAGGGCTTGATTAACGATATCTTCTGTTGTGCTCCTATCACCCGATGCATCTGGCACTGCAGAGACTGTGGCTCTAACTACTAAAGAGTTGACTAGGCCCCTCAAACTAGATGAGAAAGTTTGTCCTAGAATTCTATTAACCAAGCTTATGCTTGGAGGTAAGTTTTAATATGGACGACTAACTTAGGATAGAAATGCAAGGTGAAATTAGAGGATGATTGTTAGAGGAATATTGCTAAAGCTCTAGAGTACTTAGATTATGGTTATCTTGAGTTATATCGCAAAGTACTTATTTAAGAAATTCAATAGACAATCTCGATTATAAGAATCAATGCCAACTTTGAAAGTGCCAATAAGATAAAATGAAACTCACTCAACTTGATAATTGAAAGAAGCACTATTTGCTACAGATCCACAATAGAGCACTTATCCAATCTCAATGTATAAGGACAATGACAATTACTAGGGGATGCCCAATAAGCAATTAGATCTCAATCAATCAATTATCTAAGATTTCAAATTACTCAATGTTATGCAAATGCAGTAAATCACTTTCAATGCTACTTAGTTTAAAGAGAGCTAGATCTAAGCAGCAGAGGAGAGGAGGTAGCGGAGAAGGTTTAGATCTGCAACAGGGAAAAGAAGGGAGTTGTCGAGGAAATAGAAGGCAGCGTGGAGGCTGCCGTAAGGAGAAAGAGCAACGGAGGAGGGTTTGGAGGGTTGCCCAGGGTTTAGAAGGCAGAGCGAAGGGTTTATGGGTGGTTGGAAGGCCACAACAGGTAGGGGTAGAGGTTGAAAAGGGAAGAGGAAGAGGGTAAGGGTCAGAGGATGAATGCAAGGAGCTGTGGCGAGATTTAGGAAGGCCTTTTAGGGCCTGTGTTAGGCCTTAAGTGCTCGGAAATTTGCCCAAATCTCACAAAAAAATTGTCAAACCCCAAATTTTCGTTCTTCACTGAATGATCTTGTAGTATTTGGCCCTGCAAACAAAACTTTGAGACTAGATCTTGCCCTCTGGGGCCTAGATCTATCTCAAATCCCAAAACTTCCCTTGAATAGGCTTAGATCTCCACTCGCACAAGTAAAAAATAAAATACCCAAAACCCAATATATACAAAATTTGAAAATAAAATCCCAAAACCCAAAGATTTAGAAAAATAAAATTATTTTACCAAAATTATTTCAGATCTATACAAGTATAATACAGATCTACTGGATCTGAGGAGCATGAATCCAACTTCGCTCCCAAATCAGTACAGATAAGCTCTTCCTAGTCAGATCTATCTAATAGGCACAATATATAAAAGATAAATAAGTTTAAATGAGGCACTAGCCAAGAAACCCTGCAAGAGAATCTTCGTTAGGTAAGACTTGGGATTCAATCAGGAAGGCTCTTCAAATCTTATGCCTTGGGAGTTGGCTAGTCCAACCGAGTGTTCAGATTTTGGAGTGTTGGGGTTGCATCAGATGTGCTCTAACTCCCAAACTTTGTGGAGGGACTAGAGTACATAAGATCTCCAAGACCCAGAAAGCGATTTAAGAAATTTCATCCTGTTTAAGAGATATTTAATTAATTAATCTTTTAGTTAAGGACCCTAAGTCTAACTTAGGAAAATTAAAAGATTAAAGTTAATTAAATTAAACATGTGATGAAAATGACTTAAGTCACACGGATCAAGCATCTTCTAATCTTAGCAGTCGATTCAAGATTAGATCATGGTCGTTGATGTTTCAACGAGAAAAGTATAAGAAGAGGGCTTGGGGTCAGTTGGAGAACACACACAGTTGGCAGAGCACTGAAACTAAGCTGGAATTCTAGGGCGTGGTTTGCTAAAAATTTCAGAAGTGTTTCAGCTGCAGCGATGGGCAATATTGGCAAAAGGGATGGTTTGATCCCAGGCCAAGAGTGCAACTAGGGCAGAGAAGCAGCAGATCGAGGCAACGCAGGGGCAGCAACTACGCAACTTAGCCAAGAGCCCAGCAAGGTAGCGCAAAGGCTTCAGGAGCTACGCAGGCTTGACGCAGGGCAAAAAAGGGCAGTGCAGGGGCAGCAGGAGGCCAGCAGGGCTAACGTAGGCCCAGCCAGGGCAGCGCAGGGGCAGTGTAACCTAGTCTGGGGTGACGCATGCCCTTCCTGAGCAGCGCAGGGGCTGACGCGGGCCATCAGGGCTAACGCAGAGGGCTTCAGAGCAGCGCTAGGGTTTCTGAAGACTGAAAACGTTTGAGTTCTGTAAATCCTATTTGAGGGTGTGAATCAGTCAGTTTTTCTGTCTCCAAAATAGAGGTATAACTGCAGTTTATTTATTTCTCTGTCGGGTTAACCAGTTTGGTGCCCAGATTTGTTGTACGCAGAATCTGCTTAATAATAAAAACCCTCCAGCAGCCAGAAGACCAGTTTTCCCACATTGGGTTTTTTCGGGGACAGTTGTCCAGAAAATCCTTGTGTGTCACTTTGTCATTGTGCATGTTATTCAGTTTAGATCTGTATGTGTTGGTTGTTAATGTATTTACTTCGATGTTAATGCTGAAGATTTCACATTAATAACTTAATGTAAGTAGAAGTAAATCAGCAATTTAACATTAGGATTTATGTTTGAGCATATTCATAAATTTTCACATGGTATTAGAGCGATTGCAGATCTAGCTGGATCTCCAGCAAGACGGCTGAAGAAATCTGTGTTGCAAAAAGCAGCAGCAGCAGATAAACTGGACCAGAGAAGGCAGCACATCAGTAGAAGGAAGCAGAGTCGAGCAAATGCAAGGGTGACGCATTCTCCACGCAGACCCACGCAGGCCCGCACACTTACTGCGTAGAGGCAGCATAGACGCTGCACTGACACTGTCTGCTCACGTAGAGGCCAGCCAGGGTGACACAGTCCAGAAGAAGATTGTTGTGCAAAGTGTCGTGATCCAAAAGCTGAAGCTGCAGACCTTCAACAGTTGTTGGTGGGGTGAAAATTATGTCGGTGTAGAATTTAGCCTAAGCTAAGTTGACGAAGAGCGAGAGGAGAACAACTTCTCAGAGGTTTTCCTGCCAAAGAGATCTGTAGATCGATCAGAGGATCGAAGAGAGCTGATTCGTTTTGTTTGGCAGACTTCCGAGGGAGTCGGTTGTCAGAGGGAGCAGAGGTTGCCTGTCTCGCCAAGGACCCTAGATCTGAGTCTCTAGCATAGAGAGGAGGATTCGTTCCGACAAACTTCTAAGCAAATGGTGCCACATGGACTACGTGATCAGGATAGGTTGGACGATCTGTCCAACTTTGCAATCTGGAAGGCCTGAATCCTGGTACTCATGGAGGCATATAGCTTGAGGTAGCATGCAAAGAAAGTTCAGGCTACACCGACCGATGCGAAGCTCCTAGAGAAGCACAAGGAAGAAGCGGCACATGCCAAGCACTTCATTATGGACGGGGTCAAAGATCATGTGGTTCCACACACAGCCGAAAAGGCAACGGCTCATGAGATGTGGGTAGCTCTAACCACATTGTATGAAGGAAGGTTTGTCCAGAGAAAGATGCTTCTAGAGAACCAACTAAGGTTATTCACGATGGCCACGGGAGAGGAGATCGACCCTTTTCTATCTAGAACTACAATCGATCCGGGATCAGATGACTGACATGGGGTTCAAGGTAGATGACGATATCATGGTGAGGACTGCTCTCAATGCAGCCACAGAGGACTGGGAAACTTTTGTCCAAAGTCTCTTGGGAAGAGCAGACCTTCCCAACTGGGAGTCACAACATGTAGGCGATCCTCCGACAAGAGGAAATCTGTCAAATGACCAAAAGACAGTATAGCATTGGCTCGAGCAAAGTGAAGAAGGAAGAAGAGGAAAATGAAGCCTTGGCATCAAAGAGGCAGCAAGGGAGAAAGAAGTGTGAATTGTCGAAGATCAAGTGTTTCCAGTGCAGCGAACTAGGACATTTCGCCAACAATTGTCCTTAGAAGAAAAAGGACAAGGAAGCTTCTAGCTCCAAGGTTGTTGTGGCGGACGATGGCTTTGGAGATGACGTAGCCATGAGCGCTCATGAACCACAAAAGTGGGGCAATCTTGATCTGTAGAGCAGCTACAGAGTGGAGGCAAGATCCTTGAGTAGCCCAACTATTGGATCACATACAAGCTACGAGACCCTTAAGACGGTAGCGGGGCAAGTGGAGCAATGGGTGCAGAGAATCACAGATGGAGCAGAGGCAGAAGTGGATGCTGAGAGGGAGCGGCACAGTGCAGATGCAGCAGCAGCAGCACAGAGGGGCTGATGTGACTTTAGCAACGCAGAGCAAGCTTTCTTACGCAATGCAAAGCTACAACAACACAGAGGCTTCAGGAGGACAGCGCAACATAGGGGCCTCCAGCACAGAGGCAGCGCAGAGGACTGCTTACACAGTGCAGAGCTGCAGCAGCCTCCAGATGACAGCACAGAGCAGCAACCTATGGAGCTTCAGTGATGAAGATGCAGCCCAACTGACTTATCTGTCAAAGAATGGGCAGGAGTCTTTCAATTTCTTCTCTCAGCAACAAAGTTGCAGTGCAACAGTTGGCAGCACGATGCAACACTTTGAGAGAGAGCTGCAGTACGGATGTAGTAGTGGCGGTGGCAGCGTCATGAGCAGCAGCACGGGAAAGTAGCAACAGCGCAGTCATGAAGGGCAGCAGGCCAAGCATCAGCGTAGAGACCCACACCAGAGATCAGTGCAGAACTTCGGGGTGAAGTATTTTTTGCTAAAGCACATTCCTCGCTAAGAGGGAGCGTTGAGATTTTGGGGTGTTGGGGTAGCATCGGATGTGCTCTAGCTCCAAAAATTTGTGGAGGGACTAGAGTACATAAGACCTCCAAGACCCAGAAAGCGATTTAAGAAATTCCACCCTGTTTAAAAGATATTTAATTAATTAATCTTTTTAATTAAGGACCCTAAGTCTAACTTAGGAAAATTAAAAGATTAAAGTTAATTAAATTAAACATGTGATGAAAATGACTTAAGTCACACAGATCAAGCATCTTCTAATCTTAGTCGTCGATTCAAGATTAGATCACGATCATTGATGTTTCAACGAGAAAAGTATAAGAAGAGGGCTTGGGGTCAGTTGGAGAACACACAATGGCAGAGCACTGAAACTAAGCTGGAATTCCAGGGCATGGTTTGCTAAAAATTTCAAAAGTGTTTCAGCTACAGCAAGGGGCAGTATTGGTGAAAGAGATGGTTTGATCCCAGGCCAATAGTGCAACGAGGGCAGAGAAGCAGCAGACCAAGGCAGCGCAGAGGCAGCAGCTATGCAACTCAGCCAAGAGCCCAGCAGGAGCAGCGCAGAGGCTTCAGGAGCTACGCAGGCTTGACGCGGGCCTAGAAAGGGCAGCGCAGGGGCAGCAGGAGGCCAGCAAGGTTGACGCAGGCCCAACCAAGGCAGCACAGGGGTAGCATAACCCAGTCTGGGGTGACGCAAGCCCTTCTTGAGCAGCGTAGGGGTTGACGCAAGCCATCAGGGCTGACGCAGAGGGCTTCAGAGCAGCGCTGGGGTTTCTGAAGACTGAAAAGGGTTGAGTTCTGTAAATCTCGTTTGAGGGTGTGAATCAGTGAGTTTTTCTGTCTCCAGAACAGAGGTATAGTTGCAGTGTATTTATTTCTCTATCGGGTTAACTAGTTTGGCGCCCAGATTTGTTGTACTCAGAATCTGCTTAATAATAAAAACCCTCCAACAGCCAAAAGACCGGTTTTCCCGCATTGGGTTTTTCCGGGGACAGTTGTCCAGAAAATCCGTGTATCACTTTGTCATTGTGCATGTTATTCAGTTTAGATCTGTATGTGTAGCTTGTTAATGTATTGACTTCAATGTTAATGCTGACGATTTCACATTAATAACTTAATGCAAGTAGGAGAAGTAAATCAGAAATTTAACAGTAGGGTTTATGTTTGAGCATATTCAGAAATTTTCACACCGAGGACTCCCCCTCATGCCCAAGTTTTCAAATATAAAATACCTTTGCACACTCAAGATCATGTTGTCAGATCGATAGAGCTATAAAATGACAATATAATCCTCAAGAATTAGAGACCTGCTAATTCAATTGAATTAAAATGCTACCTTAGATCCAATAACCTATGCAAGATACCTATGCAATAAGTTATTCCACAAACGTTAATAATCGACAACTTGTAAAATATAATTCAACAGAGCATTGGGAACAATATTACTTCTAAAATATAATTCAGCAGAGCATTAGGAACAATATTACCATAAGAAGTAGAGAGAAACACCACCATCAATGAAAAACCCAAAGACTTTTGCATTATTATTATTCCAGAAAAATCACGAGAGAGCTTCAAGAGCTAGTACATGAATCAAAGATCGGATCCTTTGTGAAGCAAATGACCTCTAATTCATAGGTAAATTATCCAAACGGCTAGTTGGCTTGATCCCCGTCAAAGTAATCTTGACCGCTGATAAAAATTTGATTATCTTTTAATCACCATCGTCGAAAATATTTATTTTCAAGGAATTTTCGAATCTCTTTTAATTCATTTTTAATTAGTTCAAAATTAATTATTTTGAGTTAATTTCCTCAAAAAATTGATTTTGACTTAACCACAAGGCCAAAGGGTCCAAAATTTCTTGAAATTTTCAATATTCCCAGAGGTGGAACCTCCAAAAATTAATTTCTCTAGGACCCACGAGTATTTCCTTTTGGAAAATTTATTTTTCCAAAGACTTTAATTCTGACTCTAATTAATTAAATTTATGGCTTGGGATTTTAATTTTTTTTTGCCAGAAAATTTAATTAATTGACACATGAGGGGATTAATAATTTTTTCCAACCCTCTAATATTTTAGCCATGGTGCTAAAATATTATTTACATAAGATAATTACATTTCAACCCTCAAAGGGGGAACACCCGTTCATTATAGACCCTCAATTATTTACCCAATTTTGCGACTCAATATGATATAGTAAACCAAGTGATTTGTAATAAATTAATTTAGCCAATTAGTAAAAATTATTCTCAAATCACTTTTACAAAGACCCGATTAGAACACTAGGACTCACCTAAGATCTTGAAGACAAAATCCACCCTAGCCTTGGGGTGAGGCTAGAGGGAAAAACTATCACTTTTACAAAGACTCGATTAGAACACTAGGGCTCACTTAAGATCTTGAAGACAAAATCCACCCTAGCTTTGGGGTGAGGCTGGAGGGAAAAACTATGTCGCTCATATGTGTTTAGAAACACAGATGAATCAGTGAGACAAAAAAACTCCTAGGTTAGGAATAGTCACCAAAATAATAGGCTTACCTAGGTTGTTACATACATTTATGGTCTTACACAGATCATTTACATTACAAACTTGCAGAATGGGTTTACAACTTTGACAAATTGTCGACTGATAATGATGAATCCCAGATGATCTAAGTGCTCGAACACGATGGAATTCCTTTGCGAAAGACTGTACTGCTATAGGGTAGTTGACACGGAGTGGTCAACAAGGCTCATGGCTATAATGTCATTCTCCTTGAATTTTTCTTTTCCAGCATCATTTGTAGGTTCTTTAACTTTATCCTGCACAATGTCCAAGACTTCGTTTCTAGCAAGGATAAGATCCATCCTTGTTTTCTAGGCTCTAAAATTTGAAGCTCCTTGAAGCTTCTTTTCTGATTTCATTGATGATGCCATTGGTACACTTGTTAATGTCATTCTTGTAGAGATCTTGATCTCTTGTAGTCTTTGTTTCTTTCCAAGCTTGCTTTTATGATAGTCCTAAGGCGTTGGTTTTTCCTTCTTTAATGATGCTTCCAAAGGTTCTTGATACTACTTACTTCAATGATGGTCCAAAAAGACTTTTATAAGATCTTTCAAGAGAGAGAGATCTTATTTTAAGATAATGATAAATGATGTCTTCCAAGAGCCTTCAAAAGATCTCCCTCGATGCTTCTTCCAAGATGTCTTCAAATGTCTTTTCCATAGTAGCCTTTCTTTCCTAAGAGCCTCTCTTTATACCCTTCCTTGCTAATGATCTTCAAGCTTCCTTTTTCCTTCCTCAGCTTAAGCTCCGATACTATGTTAGAAAATCAAAAGGCAGAAAAATATTCTCATACTTTGATAATAGTTTGTGATAATTTTAATTTATATTATCTTCTTTTCATCAAGCAACTATGAAGAGCATGAAGATTACAAGAACAATGCAACACAGTATCTAGGCTCTAAGCCAGGGAAAAACCCCTCTCCTAGGGGAAAACCCAATCAAAATTCTCTTCTTCTAATAGAACCAAGACAAAATGAGACATTCAAGACCTTTAGACCAAGACCAAGTCAACCTTCCAAGAAATGCTTCTTCAAATAAGTCTAAGTTAACAAATTCAACAAAAGTCAAACTTCTCTTTTGTTGGTCAACTCAGAGTTTCAACCCCGACTACAGGTTTGCAACTCGTTTTGCAACTTTCAGCCCTACAACAAATCTAAAACCCTCGTCCTTTTCACACGTGTGAGTAAAAATGGTCAAGAATGGAACCTTCTTCTTTCGCTAGGGTTTGTCCTTGACTTCTAGCCTCTTCTCACTTCCTTTCTTTTTCTTCCTATTACAAATCGAACTTGTAGATTGTGTGTCACAAATGAGGATGAAATTCACTTCCATATATACCTTTTCATGTGGTCGAATAGGCCTTTCTAAGCCAACTTCTTCAAGATAGGCCGACTTGGTATTGGAGGACTCTTTTGACATTTTAAATACAAAAATAAATTTTCATTGTTGATACAAAATGCCCATTAGGGTCTTATATACATGGCAATGACACTTACATAATTCTTTTGACTTGACAAGCCCTAGAAGCATGAAGAACATGCTTGACCTAATTGACTTGAGCATGAAACTCATGCCTATAATAATTTTTCTTCTTATTCTTTTTATATTACATATATAGTGGTCCACATGGTTTTAGATAAATAGTGATCGGGTGCTCTATTAAGGCACTCCTTGATGTGAAGTCACCAGTTCAATTCCCCGCCCCAATCAGGGTGATATATTGGACATGATGAAGATGTAGTCCTGCCAAGCTTACAAAAAAAAACATTAAATATACAATGATATAAGTATAATAACAATTATGAAGACCGAGCATAGTTACATTTCTCAAATGCAAAATGGTAACATATGATTCGGATTGGATCATTATATTGCTTTTCATCCATCTCAATGCTTTTAGGGTGCAAAAATTAAAAAAATCAACTTACAAGCACAGTTTTAGCGGCAGAACCCAGTATGGAGAATTAGGGTCAAAAACCTTCTCACACTAATTTGAAGCCTTAAATGACGCTTTTTGGGGGTAAGCCTTTTTTGTATAAGCCTCACACCCCCTGATGTTATTCTACACCTAGAGACCTTTCCAACGATTCAAGAAAGATGTCAACTAGAATTCGCATGCAAAAATTATGCCTCCCAGAAGTTGAACTATAGTGATTAACCACCATAATTCAATATGATGCTACGTCAGACCCCGATACTCGTGGAAAAGGAGATAGCTATGAGGGGACTATGAAGAAAACTCTAGAAGGGTCAAATTGTAACTCATATTGAGGGTTGAATGGGTCAAATTTAACTCCTAGTTGGCTACAAGCTCTGTTATAACCAAGCCACTAGGAAGAAAATAGGTTACATTCTATTTGCTTGCATTTTGTTCCATAGTGGAGTAGAGTAGCTAAATGTGGATAAAGAGAGCATGACATAGGGAGTTTGTGTTATGTAGTAGTCCATTGGCCGCAGGTCTCGAGCAACTCCATAGAGTGTCTTCTCCTTTGTACTTGCATCATTCCCATTCCAAACAAAAGAGAGCACAGTAGCCTCACCTTCCAGCTGGGTTTACTCTCGAAAGGGTTTCCCCAAGTAAATCTTGGTGTTTGTTACCACTCAAACCAGCAGGGGACCTAAAGGGTGTTGATTTTGGGTAGCATTGAATGTGCTCTAAGTCTCAAATTTTGTGGAGAAGCTTAGACAAATGTATTCCAGATAACCCAGAAATCGTTTGGTGAAATTCCATTCGGATTGTATTCTATAGAAATAATTAATTATTTTTAAAATAAAATAATCAAAGTGAATTAATAGAATATGAGTGAGAATGATCTAGAACAAACGAATCAAGTCAAAAGTTAATCTTAGTCGTTGATTAAAGATCTAATCTGGGTCATTGAAGTCTCAACGAGAAGAATACAAGAATGACTTGAAGGGTCATTTGGAAAACACATTTTGGCAAAGATAAGAGATCGATTTCTTGAAGGAGCAATGCTGAGAGAGAAAGTTTAATCGTAAGAACTTTTGCAACGAAGGGCAGTAATTCTAGTTGGATAGTTTATTCCTGAGTCGGAGAATACAAAGCAGAGAAGACAGAAAGCAGCACCAGCAAAGGCAGGGTAGCAGCAACGCAGGGACAGCGCAGAGCTACGCAAAGACAGTGCAGTGCCACGCAGAGGCAGCGCTACAATATTGAGGAAGCTCGTTGATCAGCTGAGGGTCAGTCAGATCCAGTGCTGGAGAGTCGAGGTGTGAGACCAGAAAGGACCAAAGGGTTAGATTCAGCCAGCAGAAGTGTCAGAATGCAGAAGCCACGCAGTCCCCACGCAGAGTGACGCAGAGACTACGCAAAGGCAATGAGGGGCTTGCCATCCGGGGTTTTGACCAGTTGTGCTTCTAGTGTCAGGGTGTGAAGTAATCTCACCAGCGTTCTTGTCAGTGAGATTCTCTGTGAGGATAGACAAAAAGGCATCCAGTTTTTATTCAAAAACATTTATTGCATAATATATAAACCCTCAGATCTGCTGCATCGATTTTCCCACATTGGGTTTTTCTGGGGACATGTAAATTTTTGTAGATGTTCTATGCTTGATGCAACTTTCCTTTTATAACAGCAATCACATAAACAGTTAAGTAAAAATGCTGATAGAACATACCAATGGATCTATAGAAGACAATCCAGAAACAGAAGAATGTGTTGGTGCGTTACAATGGTCAGCAGGATGCTTCAACCAGCAAAGTCTTCTTGGTTGGCCAACCCAAAATGTGTCACAACAGTCCTCAAATCAATCATCCAGTCAACTCAAAGTCAACCCCAGAAAAGTCAACGCAAGGTAGCAACAATAAAGTCAACACAGCTCTAACTTCGGTCAACCTTTTGACCTCGATTTTTGTGCCAATGAGTACAGCCTTCAAAAATCGAACTCTCCACAAAATTTCAGCTCAAAGGGACCATGCGTTGACCAAAGTCAACGTTGGTCAAACTTCTCCATAAACCCTAACTACAGAAAATTTGCTGCGGTAAATTTTGTCCTTTTGCTGCAGTAGATTTCGTCCTTCTTCTCACGTGGGAGATGAAACTGCTTCTCAGATGCTCGTAGATAATCAGAGGAGAAGATGTGTGATGTTGAGTGAGTGAAATGCTCTCCAACGTTGACTGTATTTATATCCATCATTGAGGTGTGTGACACATTTGTTGGGGGTGTAAAACCTTAAGGCCGACCTGCACTTTAAATTCAAAATAAATGTTCTGCTCATCAGATTAAAATCAATTTTATATCGATTTTACACCTCTCCGAAAGTACAAATATTGGAATCTTCATCTGAGCATCACAAGATGGAGTTTGGACCTAGTTGTCCAAATTTAACGGGGCATTAGTCCAAAAATAACTGTGTCAAATAGTTGTGTGATCTATGTTTGTTCAGATTTGTTTCCGCACTTGTATTTTTTCCGTAGTTTATTTGTGTAGGTTCCAATATGATGTATTTAGTGTTTGCAATAGTAAACTGCAAATATATTGTTTAGTTAAAAATTAACAGTTAGGTGAATATATTCCAGTTGCTGCAATAGGATTCTTGAGTTGACAAGATTTTCACAAGGGGTTCCTTGAGAAGGGCAACTACTAGGTTAAGGGAAACGATGGAGACTTAGCCCACTGTCACCATAGTTAAGGCTCCCTGCTCTTTACGGACTTTCACAGAAGGGAGGAGACCCGATGTTTTTAGGAAGCCACTTATAGAGGATATGTCAACGAATATATGAGAAGTGACCCCTTAGACCCTTTCCCTAGGACAGGATGAAGAATAGAACTTGCTTGCTTTTTAAGAAAGGGACTTGATTTTCTATGGAAACGAAATGAGGATTGGAAGGTTGAGGTAGAAGAAAATGACTTAAAAAGGAGTTTCCCAATCCCTAAAATCCCTTGGGAAGTTGGATTCCCCGGTAGTCCTTGATAAATAGCCTTTGGTGAAGAATGGGACCACACAAGGCCAAGTGGACACAGCCCAAGTTAGGGTATGGATTTTGGCAACCAATGATGTTCTTAACCTAGCCAAGGTGAAGTGAAAGGATCAAACAAGAATTCTCACCCAAAGATGTCAAATTGATCCTATTAGGTACTAGCCTTAGGAACACCATGGCAAAACTTGATCCTAGAGCTAGGGCTTGGGATATCCCAAGATTCCACCATCGGATTTCCTTCAAATTCAAAGGAGACCTGGGGGACCCACAAACGCAGTAGACCCTAAGAGATCGAAATTTTCCTGTGGTCAGTTTCCTGAAAAATTGATGCCCTACGTGACCTAATGAGGCTAAACCTAGAAAATATGGGAAAAAGGTAAACAAAGGGGTTGAAATGATCACCCTTTGATGGACCAGTGTCTAATTTCACTTGGGGATATGTAGTCAAGGAGAATGGTGAAGACGGATTTTGTTTCTTGCTCAAGGAGGTTCCAAAAGTCAACTTCGTCCAATTTTAGAGGTAAGAGAAGAAAAGTGACTTCAAAGCATTTATACTTCATTACAAATGGTAAAAGCTTATCAAGATAACACGATCTCTAGGATATTTCATTCATCCAACATGGGCCATACATAGCATAAGCTAAATAGACACATAATTCCACATTAAACACATGCAGCAATTAGCCCTAATTATAGCGAAGTTCCAATGTATGCAACAAAATGAAATATAGCATTAAATTTGCACTTCATGTTAGAGAGTATATCCAACCAACATCACATTTGCAATATAAGAAGCTCCAAGATAGAAAAGAACCCATTCCATACATCAAAATTCATCCATCATCCAAAAATATCCACCAAGGAAAAAATGGGAAGTTCTCTAATGAGAGAGAGATCCCAATCCAAGTGATGATACAAAGTAATCCATCCAACTCATATTTATACACCAATTAGGAGTTCGAATTACCATATAGGCTTACATTAGCCCCTAAAAATAAAATAACGCGAAAATTAACTAACTTTTGGCAACAAGCCCACCAAACTTGCTCACAAATGAAATAAATAAGCCTCTCAAGAGGTTAAATAATAATCTATGCATGGTAGGGGCCCTCCAAGAGGCCTGATGAGGTCCATAAGTGCCATAATGATGAATAAAATCCTCAAAAGTGATGGACAAGGGGGTGGCCCCTTGTTCTCCAAACAATAAACATGTGGTGCTCTCAGTGGGTGTGGGGGCACACCAATGACCTCATGGGTCTCCATGTGAGTCGAAGATGCCTGTAGACCATTTGTAAAGGGCTCAGAGGATGGAATAAATGTTGCCATGTCATCGTACAAGTCCTGGGACACATGCCAAGTGTGTGGTACACTTGTGGGGCCAGCTGGGTATAGTGTACCAAATGCATCTTCCTCGTCCAAAAAGTGGATCTGTGGCAATCTTTGAACATCTCTGGGGATCCATGGAGTGTTGTCTACTACTGTGGAGGCCAATGACTCTCTACACACACCCTATATGTGCCAATGTAGCCCTATGGAAAGTTAGGACCCCATATAGGGAGACCAAACCCAAATGGACACCAACTGCAATCTTGTATAAGATCCAATGGGTCCCCTAGCCTTCCAGCACAACAAGTCATTAAAGTAATCGTGTAAAAGAGCTTACAAACCATGAACAACAAGTGAACACTTCATAATGGCATGCCCTTCCATAGTGGACTTTGGCATGTGCTAATGTCTCCAAGCGCCAAAGGGGATTAGCCAGGTACCTTATTAGGTGGTTTCTACCTTTAGAGGGGATAGTATGTCTAAGGTACATCCCTCAAATGGTGGTGGCATATGATAAAGAGGTGAAATGGAATAGGGAATGAGAGGGAAATCCCAGGCCACATATCGGGGCACAAGGGCAGCTAGAGAAAGGGAAGCCCACACCTGGGTGCATAATGTGTAGGAGGCAGCAATCGTGGTACATGAGGTGCCCCAGCCTTTATTTTTTCACCCTTCTTTATATGGCCTTTGCCTTTTATGAGGGTGGCTCATTGTCCTCCGAGGGTTGGGACAATCATGAGTTCCTGAGTGGTAAAGGAAGCTCATCTAGGGCCTACGGAACCAGGGTGATGGCCATGGGTATGGGGTAGAGCTCAAGTATTGGCTTTTGCCCACATGCTAATTATGTTTGTCCCGACCATCTTTTGCATTTTGTGGTATGTTTTCTGGTTGAACGTGGCCATTTATGCTTTTACTTTTCTTTTTAGCTGCTTTCAACCTCTGAGGCATCATTCCAAGCCTGACCCAAGGTGGGGGCGAGGGAATGGGGAGGCTAACCCTATGTGGACCAAAGAGGCAATGTGGACCCAGGAGGGAGAGATGATGAATGGGGGTATAGTGAATGAAAAGGGTAGTGGTATATGTGGATAAGGGAGCGGGACCATGCAACCAAAGTCGGGGTTTCCCAAGTAGTACCACCCTAAAACCAAATGGTCAGTAAAGGAGATCCCATGGGACTAAAATCCAAGGTTAACATCCAAAAGAGATCAAGGGGACAGAAACACAAACTAAGCCCACTATTTCCACCAAATCCCCCCATCAATCCATGCCCACAAGTGTCCATAATAAGTAAACCCAGTACTCAATTACCAAATGACAAGACATACCTTTAGGTTCGGGAGGCCCACCTCCAAACATACGATCAATACAAATGGGTAAGGAAAGATATGGTTGGCTCAAGTGGCGGAGAAATGGCACAATGAGCTAGTTGAGAGCTGCAAGGGCTGCTAGCTGCCGGCTGAGGTCCATCATGGAGAAATAAATTCTCCTGAGGATATCACCCACGAAGTGCTGGGTAACAATGTTCATTGTGGTTTGTGAATGTTTGTATTTCACTGTTCTCTATTTTTCGCATTTTACCTATTGCATGCATAATCAGAAAAACAGTGATTGATAAATCCAGAAATCTAAGGAAAATTAACTCTCATAGTATATAATTCGGTTTTCAGTCTATTTTTATCAAATCTGTTGTGACAAACTGTCTAGTGAAATCTCTATAGCAGTTTACAGAGCATTAATAGAATTTCAATAAATAACGAAGTCATGTCAACACTCTTACGTTGCAAAGTTTGTAGTATAATATAAAATTTGACAAAATTATAAACACACAAAGAACCTATAGAACTAAGATGTTGCATATGTAAAAAATAACACATTACAATTTTCATGCAAGTTTTTTATATATAACATAGATGCTATGCCCACAATTGATAGAAGAAATACTGGTAGATCTTACCAAATTTTCAATAAATAACAGCATTCTACAGAAACTCTCTTAAACTACATGGTTTATAGAATTTTGATACTTTAGAAATCACAATTTATACAGCTAAATTGGTGCACGCAAGAAAACCCTCCTCTTTTAATGAGGATGAATTTCACCTTCAGTGAAGTCTTGACTGGTCTCGATGCATTTGGATTAAAAACAAGTTGGTCATCATCTTCAGTTCCGTTTGGAAGAAGAAAGTCAGGCTTTTTGACATAACCGCAGCCCCCATTGGCTCTAAAGAAACCGTGCACTAACCAAAGCTGCCTTCCATATCCCTGTAGTATCAAGAAAGAAAAGTTAAGGACTATTATTTTTAAATGTGTGAAAAGGATCTCAATAAGATAACTGCTTTATTATTGACATGGACAGATGAATGTAGACAAAACATAATCTAAAAACTTAAAATAATGGAAAGGGATTGTCTCCTTTGCGTAAGAAATATCTTTTGATATCAGTAATAAACTTTCAAATAAAAGATAACATGACTTGAAATAAGGAATTGAAACTTGCAAAACCAACATGTTTTACCAAATAAAAATCACTCCATCCATATGTTACACAAGTTGACAGCTTTTTATTTCTTAAACTCTTCATGTCTGCACATCTGTTTATTCTTTGAAACTTAAAAAAACAGATTGCAAATGCATTTCCTTGCATGGCCATTGCTCTAATGATATACAGAATTGTCAAAAAGGTGACATCATTGTCATTACTAATATATAGAATACACTGAGACCTGCATCCAGAAGCAGACAAATGCTTCTGCAAGAAAAAGTTAAGATGATGGCCAATCAAATAAATCATTTTAAGGCTTGGAAAGTTTAGGAAGTCCAAATATTCTATATTAGGCATGTTACTCAAGGAATCATAGCATTTGGACTGTACATTCCTTGTTTCCAACTACAATTGGCCACAGGAATATCCCACAACCTGCAACATCGTTCCCAAATGTGCGCAACCTACTAACCAGATCCTTTCCTACTTCAATTCTCTCCCTGCAACTTCCCTTTAGCAATGCAAAGTAGCCCATAATTCTATAGTTGTTGCATGAACCAAGGAAGATCTACTGATTCTTTCATCTACAAGGTGAACTTGCAGAGAAGGCTCTGGGGTTACTGCTTTTTCAAGACAAGAAACTGCAATTTCACCACAATATGGATCTCAGGCTATCTATACATATAATTTGTACAAGAGCATATTCATGCCACACAGGAGCTATATGTGAAATCATACCACTCAACTAATCACTAAAACCAGATAGTTGATAACTTGAAACGTTCTTTATGAAACAATAATCTAAAATACAGCCATTTAATATGCCAAAGAGCAACCTTAGCTCAAATTTTTAATAAATACCTAAAAAATTAGAAAGTATAATTTCATCCACCACAATATCGATAGGCATAATTCGCATGGGCGTACATTCACACCACACATAGGGCATACATGATATGATATATCACACCACCTGTGGCCCAGCTAGTAACTCGTGCCAATAACATAAGTTAGTTGATGACTTCTTATGCTATTTACAAAACAATAGTCTAAAACACAACAATGTGATACCACAAGGAGCAGCCTTAGATCAAATCTTTAAAAATGCCCTAAAAATTAGAAAATATAATGTTAAAAGATGCCTCGAACTGCTTGCCAGTTAAAGATAATCCTCACCTGCTTTATGAGTGGAGAAGCAATTTGGCCTAATTAAAACAATGCACAAGATAATTTCCCCTTGCCACCTTTAGCTTTTGGGATTCATAAAAAAACGCCTTATTGCTTCACATACAATCCAAATGCAAAATGGGATCCTCAATCCGAGATAGAGTTTATCCTCCATCCCTAACAAAATGGTTGGATAGATTTAACACCTCAAAGAAATTATTATAGGAAGTAGATGTTTCATTTATGCAAGCAGATATCACAACACATACTTTCAGCCAGGAATGTTGATAGGGAGCAATAGCATGTGCATTAAAGCTAAAAACAAAAGTCATTCCTGAGGAAATTATGGAGTACAACTTACTGAGGATAGGGTGTGTTGTCACACAGAATGTCTAGGCACCGCGACAACGGCTCAGATCGGGGGCTGTCACCCTGATCCCCAATCTCTCTATCTAAGCTGTCTCCTTGCAGACTAAGGGAGGTAGACCCTAACAAAAATGAAGAAGCAGAACTGGTTGAAAAAACAACCAATTCAGGAGATAGATTTAAATGACCAAGTACTTGTTAAGATTAACGAGATTTTACAGATTCAATTAGATTTGAAATTTAAAACCAGTGCCTTGCGGAGTCAACATATCCCGTTATGCATTTAAAATCAAGTAAGTGATAGGTAACTGCTGCTATGGAAAATCAATCCACCACGATGATATTCGATAAAACACCCTCACAATTATGCATTAACAATGTTTGATAAAGACATGCAATTTCTCATCACTTGAAATATTCTCAAAGTTGACTAAAGCAATTAATCACCAATTTCAAGCAACTTAAAATTACAATTAAAGACACCGGATGCGGTTGTTTAATGCACAGCAGGGGATGTGGCACCCTGTGCACTTCCCAATGGGGTTCACTTGGGCAGCCCATGTGGCTCCCGGTACTCGCATTTATATCGCTCTTAATTCTCCACCTCGCGTGAACGTTAACTCTCTCGGTCTGCTCACCAGGCGTATGGTTTTGGCGGTTCTCTGTGAGATGGATTACATTTGCAATGGTTCGACTGGTGCGGCAGACGGCCATGGATTTCCTCCTCCCCTGCAAGCGATTTGTTCTCCAGGATGCGCAGATGCAAGCGTTAAAACGAACACTGGGAGGCGTTGTTAGTTAGCTGCTTGCTTTGAACCGGTTCCGGATTTTCATTTTTCTCATAGTCCGTGGTGCAGTGTCATTTCTCCCTCTGGTCGTGGTATCAGTGGTCTGGTTCCTGCTCCCTCAGCTCAGCCCAGTGGCGTCCCGGATTTTCATTTCTCCCCTGCCAATCCTGCTTGTTTCGCTGAGCCTGGTCCAGCGTCTGTCACCATGCCTCGTCTCCGCGAACGCATGAGATGCAGACGCGGACCCAGTCGTGGGCAATCCAACCAACGGCGTCCTCCTCCTAGCCATGGCTCTGTCTCTACCTCGACAGAGGGAGATGGAGCTCAAGCCCCTGCTTTTCGCGTTGATTCCGTCGTTGCTCCCGCCCCTCCGCCCCCAGCTCGTGAGTCTCCCTGCGTCTCTCTCCCTCCGGTCCCTTCTGTCTCTCCTCGGCCCCTTCGACCCTCCATCAGACAAACCTCCCAGTGTGCTGAGCTCCGGTTTGATTGCACGTCCTGCAACGCCACCCTCACTGCTTTTATTACTATAACACTTCGTGAAGAAGTTCCCAATTTGGCTCCGCCCTGTTCTGTTACTCCTCTCTCCCCTCCAGGCTCTAGTTTCCCATGTGCGGCTCCCGCTTCTTCTGCTCCTCCTTCTCAGCACGAGCACTGCATGGCGATGGGGCGTACCGGTCGAGGGAGCGCTCTCAACGAAGGACAAGAGGACGGAAGCGATGTTTTTGCCTGCAGAATCATTGAGGAACCCCCCTCTCCTACTCATGGATAGCATCTGCAAAGCTACTCAGGTTTTTTTGTTCAGTTACTGTAGGAATCATATGCTTCCAAGCTTTACTGCTCTGCTGCATCAGCAGCTTACTATTTTTAGTATTTACTCTCATGTTAGTTTGGTTTGTGTAAACTTAAAACCGGTTTCCCTCTCATGGGCGGTTCAGACTTTGTGGTTTAAAGGACTGGTCTCCCATCCTGGGCAGTCCATAAACTCTTTGACTTGCTTGATTATCAAGCCCAGTGCTCAGGCTCACCAAGCTGACGCTGTGGCAGTTTTGTACCAGTAATTTTATTCATAATAGAATTAGTCATACTTAGAAAAAAAAAAAAATTACAATTAAAGATAGTTCAGCGATCATCAACCACAGTTAAGCACGAAAATATTTTGAACCGACAATTTTAACTTCGAAACAAATTTAAATTCGAAACAAAACATTTATCATGAGAGTACCATTGAATTTGAATGTTAGATATTCCCAACAATTCCAAATTAAAGTGATAAGTCTAAATAATTCCAATTCGGAAATATATAGTCAAGCTTTGGATAGAAATTTAAAGCTCACTTTTGACTATGCAAAATTTAAATCCAAAACCACTTTATTAAAGTTTTTTGACCCTTTTCAAATTTTTTTTATATTTTTATATTTTCCTTTTTAAATCTAAAGTTAATAAAACTAAAAAAAAAAACAAAACAAAACAAAAATATATATACAATTAAAGCTAAAGTTCTACAAAAATGAAAAAAGTTAAGAATTTTGAAAAAAGTTTTTTATCTTAAAATTTCAAAATCTAAAATAAAACTAAAAAATCAAATCCTAGAATGACAATTTCAGAATAATGAAAAATCTAAAATTTACGACTAAAACTAAGAACTAAACTAAAGTCTAATGATTTAAAACTAAAACTCAAGCAAATTTAAAAAAAAAATCTAAAATCTAAAATATAAAGTCTAAAGCCAAACTAAAAAATCAAAAATCAAAAATTAAAAAAAAAAAACTAAGATTTAAAACTAAAAATTTAAAACTAAAACTAAAGCTAAGTTAACAAAAATCGAAAATCTGAAATTAACTTTAGGAAACTAAATAAAAAAGATGAAGTATACTCGTGCTTTGTGTGTGCAGGTCGACAGCGTGTACGGACAGCGTGATAGCATATAAGAACTGGTAGCGTTTGCAAATGGAGGATGCGATGGGCATCAATCGTGGACGCAAGGCATAGATGAGAGCTGGACGGCAAGGATGGCAGCGCAGAGAAATGGAAGAAGGGGCAGCGTACAAGTTTGGCAGAGTGTACGGACCGCGTAAGAACAGGCAACGTATGGATGATGGGCAGTGGAGGGAGCAGCAAGCAAGGAATGACGCAGGCGGTACGGACAGCGGCAGCAAGGGATGGAGACGCTGCAGGTGAGGAATGCATACGGACAAGGTGAAAAACCAACAGCAAACAAGCAGCAAAGAAAAAAAAAAATTGCAGGCACACGAATTTTGAATAATTTTCTTCAACCAGCAATAAAATTTTACCAATATAACTCAGATTTCAAAAATATTGATTTAGATGCACCTAAGATTTATACTTTTGCAGCAAAATATTACCCAGATCTGCAGCCCCAAAAGATCTTGAGGCCAGATCTTACCCTCCAGGGCCTAGATCTGGCTCAGATCTAAAATTTTCCTAACAGTTTCCCTGTAGAACCTGCACAAAACCAGAAACAAGAGACCCAAAAAACCAGAAAATATGCATAGAAAACAAACCCTTAAACCCTGGTGAATATTTGCAGAATTTACAGATATGAGGCCCTCATGGCCAGATTTAAAACCATTTTTGCACAATTAATAAAAAGAGAAATTAGGAGAGGCACAAGCCCAAGAAGACCCTATAAAAACAAAATTTTGTAAGATAACTTTGGGAATTAGAAAACAATGGGCTTTTTTAGATTTTCTGATATCTGAGAGTCGGCTGATCTAACTGAAGACTTCCCCAAACACTCAATTCTTGAAAAATGATCTCTGCACACTTAGATCTGAATTTTAGATTGATAGAGATGAAAAAATAAATAAACATGAGACCTTTCAGAAAAATAGATAACTAATATTTCCGTCAAATCAAAATGCCATTTTAGAAACCCAGCAAACAGCACAAGATACCTGTATGCAGATCAATCCATAAAGGCCATCAACCATCAAAATACCAATAAAAGTAGCAGAGTTTAGAGACAATATCACCACATGGATCTAGAAAATGAACACCAAAGTCTGTAACCCCAAAGTCTTTATGCTTTATTCATCAAAAAAAAAAATTACAAGAGTTTTCGAGAACAAGTGCACGATTCAAAAATCGGATGCAAATGTCATACAAAGACCTCTAATTTATAAGATAAACTCTCCAACAGCTAGTTCAGTTGATCCTTGTCACAATAATCTCGACCGTCCAAAAGATTTAATTATCTTTTAATCTGGACCATCGAAATTATAATTTTGAGGAAATTCGAATTATCATTTAATTCCATTTTAATTAACTCAAAAATAATATTTTTGAGTTAATTACCTCAAAATTTTGACTTTGACTTAACCACCAAGGCCCAAGGGTCCAAAATTTCTTGAAATTCTCAATATTCCCTTGGCCTGGGACCTTTAAAAATTTATTTTTTAAAGACCCACGAATTTTGCCTTTGAAGAATTTTAACTCACCTAAGATTTAAAATTAATTAAATTTCTGGATTAGGATTTTTAATTAATTTGGCCAGAAAATTTAATTAATTGACTGAGAGGGGATTTAATTATTTTTCCAACCCTCTTTACATAAGATAAATACATTTAGATACATAAAGGGGGAATACTCATTCGTATAGACCCTCAAATAGCTACCCAATTTTGCGACTCAAAACATGATCTAGCAGACCAAGCAGCTTGCAATAAAATAATCTAGCCAATTAGCTAGGATTATTCCCAAACTACTTTTACAAAGACTCGATAAAAAACACTAAGACTCACTTAGCATCTTGATGACAAAATCCACCCTAGCTTTGGGGTGAAGCTGGAGGGGAAAACTTTGCCGATCACTTGTGTCGAGAAACACAAATGAATCGGTGAGACAAAAAACCTCCTAGGATAGAGATCATCACCAAAATACTAGGCTTACCTAGGTTGTTACATACACGGTGGTCTTACTTAGATCATTTACATCATAAACATGCAGAATGGATTTACATCATTTATAAAATTGTCGTCTGTCGACGAAATCTAAATGGCGTGAACACGTCGAACATAATGAATCACATTTGCAAAAATGGGGGTGTACTGCTATAGAGTCATTGACACAGAGCGGTCAACAGGGCGCAAAGACCATCCTATTTATAACAACTAGTACAATCCCTTTGCAGAAATATATACAAGTAGGAAGATAAGTTACAAAGGCCAACTCCTCCCTGAAAATGTGCAAAGAAACCTTCCAAAATGCTATGGCTAATTTCAAAATACCTGTTTTAACAGGAAGAAAAACAGAAATTGTATCTGTTAGCACTGATCTCTTAGGCCCCGCCAATTTGGCCATGAATAGGGAAGAAGGCAACCATGTTTTACTTGAGAGGTTCAGATTTACAACATCTAAAAGTCCTAGAAGGAAAATCATAATTTATTGCTACTATTAATCTTAAAATAAACTCTGTTATCAATAATTTACTTCTAGTCCTAGAAGGAAAATCTCGTATATTTTTCTCAGCAATACACAGCTTGTATGGTTGGGTTGGATATGCCATCCCAAATTTCTTCTAGTTCTAAATAAGACAACTAGTGAACATATTAAGTTCTGTAATACCAAATCATCATACAAGATACGATGTTATCATTTATCTTAAAAAAAATTCAGGGTAGGAACAAGAAGCTCTCATATTGATCTAAATTTTGACAAAAGCACAAAAAGGGCATAGGACCATGTGAATAACCTGATATATTATCTAGGTGTATAACCTGATAAACTCATAGAAGATTTAAGAGCAAAACGACACTGTTTTTTTATCTCATGCCCTAAAGCAAGGTGAAAATAAATAGAATAAGTCTGAGGGCCAAAGCTAATATGCAATTTCTGAACTTAGCCCTGAAATAACCTTATTCCATTTGTGTTAGCAAAATAGCTGTAATAGAAAATAAATGAAAATAAATCACATGTACCTGCATGTTCAAGGCCACCATCTGAGCTCCATGAGTCCAAGCAACCAAAGGGTTATAGTTTGATGAATCAATACGAGTACCCTTTGGATATATTCTCAAGAAGTTCTTGTGCGTAAATCTGAAATGAAATATTAATAAAAATGTGCAACTAACTGAAAATCAAACAGACAAGAATACATTGCATACAATTTCAAAATCTAGAAATACAAGGAAGTTCCAGAGTTACCTAATAACATGGATTGGATGAGACCTAGCAACCTTTTGAAGTTGTGGTTCACTTAAACTAATGCGCTTGACATGCTTCCCATCAACTTTTATAGCATCTTTTAAAGACACTCCTTTTGGCTTCCCTGCTCTAATGGTTATAAGGCGCTTATACTCAGGTGCTACATCTTTATCTGGATGTAGTTGTGAAACGACACCACCATCATCAGAATCTTCTTCAAAGGATCCAGAAGCATTAGCACTCTGTCAGTACAAACTTTAATTAGGATTGACAGCAGGGGAGGGGGGTGAATTTAAAATCCAGCTAGAGTGCACACATTGCATTAACTTTTTCTGGATAAAGGAGGCCATATCAACCTAGGAAATTATGGATAAGTAGATAATAGTGGCCATAACAAAATTTGGATTGAGCATATATCATCACCTCCCGTTCGCTTGGCACATCTAGCTTATAATCTGGGATGTCATCACCCCATGGCTCTTCATCAGGTTCCTTTAGCTTCTCCTTGTCCCCATTTCCCTGGACTTCATCAGTTTTAGCTTCTAAGTACTCTTTTGGAGGTTTTGTTGAGATGATTATGTGACCTTTCAAGGATTCTGGTGAAGGGAACTCTTCTAAGCCATCTGATTTGGGGTAGTAGAGCAACTCACCAAAGGTTTTGGTGATCATCTGTCATGGAATAACTGAAAAAATTAGATAAAAGAAAAGCCTCCTTTTCTATACAAACTAAGAAAAAGAGGCAAAAGGGCGACTTACATCAGCTACTTTGGCTTGGAGATCTCGTGTAAGGTGATCCTCCAATGTTATTATCACAGGATACTGTGATGCAACAAAGGCATGCTCCTTTATTGACCTAAGACATTTAATAAGCTCTACAGGAGTGGTCAAGGTCCTGCATTCAAAACATTTTGTTGCTAACAATGAGAGTTTCAAAATGACAACATGCTTCACCAACAAATTTGCAACTGGAGTGCTTAGCTATCAGAAATGCACCGAAGCACAAGAGATTTGGCTTGAGAAAACAACATAATTCAAGATGCTTTTATCTTGCCAGTCAATGACACATAGCACGGTGATTGAATGAACATGAGGGCTTTCTAAGAAAATATGGCCAACAAAAATGTGTATCACAAATACTTCAATGTTTGAATAGATTTTTTGGATACTAACAATATTTATTACTTATCCACTACAGGTTTGGGGTTTTTGCATAGTCAACAGAAATAAATAAAAACACATCACTCCATTATTGGAGGAGAGGTATTACTCCATGAAAAAACCCTTGCTTGTACACACAACCCACCCACGGTTCCTTACACATTCGACAAAACCTGGCAACATGCCCAACCACTTGGAGTTCATACCTTCCATGAAGGACATGCACATCATCTTTGGCTGAATTTGGCCAAATATCCAACTCTATGACCCGTACACCTCTTCTAAGAGCTTTGATGATAGGTGCATCACTACAGTCACTGCTCAGCTGATTACCCGTTAAATATGAATTATGACCTGTATATACGAAGTAGTGAGACAATGGTGCTGTCATATCATGGTGGACCTGCATTAAGGAGCAACATGGTAAGTGAAACATTGAAAATCAATGATTTCTATCAAAATAATCATAGAATTAAACATTTTACAAAACCATGCAATTTGAATAATCAAGGCAAATTCACTTAGTACTAAAACATCTAGTTCTAAAGTTCTGTTTGTCAAACCTTCAATCCAGCTTATATCTTTATCAAAATAATCATCATCAATTACTCCCCTGACATTCTTGACTTCCTAGGCTCAGGCTTAATCATGATCTAAACTTTTGCAACATGCATATTACATAGTATTTCCTTATACCAAGAAATATAATTTTCATATACAAGCTTCTCAAACATTTAACTAGTATGCAAGTACAGGGTCAGATTCTTCAAATGTGGGTGAAAGTGAATTACTCGTACAATCTGTGCTATTTGCCAACCACACTGTAAGGCTTCTCTGCTCTTTCTCACATGATATAAGATTCTCCATGTGTTTATCAGATAATGTAAAGCAGTTTACGATTTATGCTGGTAAAGTAAAAGCTATATATTTCACCAAGAATAAATGAAAGAAGTCCAGAATTTAAGCAACTAGTATGGTCAGAAAAAAATTGGAGATACCTCTGCAACAAATGCACCTACATACCAAAGTAACTATTAAAATCAGTGTTGCACTTAGCCCCGATATATTCAAATGATCGCAATAATATCGCCAAAACCAACCTCGGCAATATATATTGCAATATTTTCCCTTTTTAAATTATCGCAATACTTTCAATTTATCACAATAATTTATCTGTGTCAATATTACCTTGTAACCAAATTCTTGGTCATTTAACCATCATTTCACAATAGTTAGGAAATTAAGCTCTGAGAATATTCTGACTATTTTCCATCAAGCAAACAAGGGAAAATCTATTGTTTTCATCTCCAATGATTCATCTCATGAGATGTATACCCTAGTAATTAATGGTAAAATTAAATTCTTAAATTTAATATAACCTAATTCGATCTTTCATTTTCATCCTTTTTACAGAAGACAAGGTAATGGAAGAGGAGGGGCAGGGAGAATCGGATGCAAATGAACTAGAAGAAGTGGCTCTCCGCAATGTCGATTTGAGAACATTAGCTCTAGAATGGAAATCAAAAGATCCAGGGGCTATACCAGAGGAAGAAGTTCAATTCATCACTAGAGCCTTCATAAATTAGCATTGAAGATTACATACACAGGCAACGAGTAATTCTTCTCCTTCTCCATCCTCTGCTTCCATAGAAGTTAAGAGTAATTTTACCAAAGATAATAGTAAATGAGGTAAGGAGGATGAAAAAAGAGGTAGGAAAAGTAATAAACAACTTCATCAGGAAATGGGGGAATTCCTTGTTAATACAGAAGGGGTAACACTGATAACAGATGCCTTCCAACCCTCCCCTCTAAATATGCAATGAAAATCATTTCTTGGAATATATGGGGTCTCAGACTCCCAACAGAAAAACCAAACACAGACTCTTCAAAAATAAAATCAAGCCAGAAAACAATGATATCTTGATGTTACAGGAAACTAAATGCTCTATTGAAACCCTTAAAAATTCTCCATCTCCATATGGATATACAGTGATTTATGGGCCAATGATGCTTGTTACCGCTCAAACTAGCAAGGGCTCCTAAAGGGGGTCCTTGGAAGGCTACTACCAGATTAAGGGCAACAAATGGAACAATAGCCCACTGTCACTTTGGCTAAGGCTCCCTACTCATTACGTGTAATATTCCTAATTGGAATTTAACAGCTAATACCAAGCAATGAACTAGGAACAGTAAATAAGCTGGAACTCATACACAATAATTGAAACACCAAAATGTCCAGCAATACAATTTGAGCCATTTTATTAATTTTATGATAAAAGAGTACATAAAATGAGCTGAAGTTTTGGAACCTGGGCTTCTATGCAAGCTATGCAAGCCCCATGTAGTACAACTCTGATCTGGAGGAAATACTGGCCCAAACTGGTACTGCACACTGCTTAAAAAATTACTACTGCTGCTGGAATGGGACTGAAAATTTTTCCCTGAAGAATGCTCGGATCACCTTGAAACTGCAGCCACAGACTCCCCTCCAAAACCCCAGAAATACCCAGAAAGGATTTGGCCCAAGCTCCAAGCCAAAACTAAGCCCGCCAAGTGATGCAGATTCCCCAGCTAACTAGCAATCCGCCTTGCTAAAAGAATGAGAGTTTCAGGCCCGAATATTGCTCGAAAATTTCTATAAAATTAGCTGGAGACTCCTCTCAATAAACCCACAAAAACCTAGAAAGAATTTGAGCTAAAACTAACGTGCCCTAGTGACCCCAAGAAATGTGTATGGTTCTAACTAGCTGAAAAAACACCCTGTAGAAAAAATTATGCTATAGAATGCCAACCAATTACTGGAATAATCTCCTCCAACCCCTGCAAATCACTCCTCCAAGCCTCTTTATTTCTCCTTAGCCCGAACTTCCCAAATCTCCCTGTCAAAATGTTTGCGTTGTAGTTGTCCATAAACCCCTGAAATAGATAAATTTCAAATTTGACCCTCCAAAATGCAGCACTCTCGGCCCTGCAAATCACCAAGGAAAAACTCTCCCTCACTATGGATAAATCTTTGCAAATTCTCTTTCCAAAACTCCATTGTTTGCTAGCTTCTCTTAGCCCCTTCTAATTTCCTTTTGCGCCCTAAGAGAATCACGCTCCAGCTGGAAATGGTCTGCGATGTAGCTCCTAGAGAAGCCCTGAGATGGACTCTGTATTACTCCCCTAGGGTGACACTCGAAGTTCACCGAAGGTAGAGGTGGAATTCCCACTCAGAAATTCCTTCTGTTGAACAACACAGTTGTCTTGGCTAAGCAGATCAAGAGAACTAATGTTGAAATTGTAAAATGACCAAAGATAATCCACAAAATGAGTCCATCCTCCTTTTTATAATTTCTCCTCATGCCACTCGACTCCTTTTTTTTAATATTATTTTATTGGTGGGGGCCATTTTCCACTAAGTCACTTTTGCCACCATTTAATAAAATAATAAATTGCCGCTATTCTCCGATAAGATAATACTAGCCATCTTTCTCCAAAATTCCTTAATGACTCCCCTGCTCACAAAATTGGGGATATTACATTACGGACTTTCACCGATGGGAGGAGACCCGATATAGTAAGGACCACAAAACAAGTAGACAATGGTAGGGTGAGGGGTGATCCTAGGGGCCTATTCACGAGAGGCTCAGATATAGCTTGCTTTCTTTGGAAGGCAAGGTTGAAGGCTCTCAAGGAAGTGCTCAAGGGGAATTTCAAGGTAAAGGTTTAGGGAATGTATCTTATAACGAAGGCCCTTAAACCCTAAAATTCTTGTAGAGTCTTGGAATATAAGTGGTCTTTGAAGAATTACTCCTAATGGCTTGTGGGACCATATGAGACTCGGGCGGTAGGTCAAGGGGGAAGGGTTTGGCAACCATTGATATGCTTGACCTATTCTAGAGAGAGAATGGGATCAAAAAAATGGATTTTCAACACAAGACAAAGTGAGGATCCCAATGAGGTCCTTAGGCCTAAGGAAACCAAGTGCAAGATTGATCTTGAGGCTAGGGCTTGGAGTATCTCACAATCCCACTGTCAGAATTGCTTCAAAATTGGAGGGTGCCTAGGAGAAACCCCAATGCCGATGATGCCAAGAGATCAAACTTTTTCTGTGGATCATTTGCAAGATAAATGATGCCCTAGGAGACCTATGGGGCTAGAATTAGAAAAGAGAAGGTGAGATAAGGAAATAATTTGATGTGATCACCTTTATGGTGGACCAGTGCCTAGTCCTCTGGGGAGATACTAGAGTCAAGAGTAATTATGACTATGGACATCGAATTTTCTATGTGAATGAGGCCTCAAAGACAACTCCACATAACATTAGGGCAGCAACTTCAAGAGCTTTATACTTCGCTTTGCAAAACTGATGGCTTATCAAGATGAAATTCAATAAAGAAGCATCTCTAGGAACATTCTTTCATAATACATGGCCCATACATGAAGCGTCACTATCTAGAAACCCAATTTCCACAACTTCGAATAAATGGATGAGGAAAATTAGCCCTAGTATAGCGAAAATCCAGCAACAATGTATGTGACAAAAATAAAGAAGAAAATAGCATTAAATGTACTTACATGTATTAAGAGTATATCCAACAATCAACAATTTGCCAAACAAGAAGTTCCAAGACAAGAGAAAATAATCCAACCATTAAAATTCATTCCATGCTCCAAAAATTCGTCCTCCAAGAAGGATAGCGAAGTTCTCTAAAGAGATACAAGTCCAAACCAAGTGATGATGCTAAAATGAATCCTCATCACTTGTATTTATACACTTCAAATGAATTTGATTTGGCTAATTAGGCCTACATTAGCCCCTAGAATAAAATAATGTGCAAAATAACCAACTTTGGTAACAAGCCCACCAAACTAGCTCATAAACAAAAGAATAAGCCTCTCAAGAGGTTGAATGATCAATAATACATGTCATTGGGCCTTCTAAAAAGCCTGATGAAGTCCATAAGTGCCATAACGATCAATGTTGCGAAAATCACGATCGGGAAAAAATCGGCAAGGGTCCAAAAATGAAAAAATCAAGAAAATCGGGAAAAAATCGGTAATAATCGGCAAAAGATTGGAAACATTAAAAAAAAAAAAAATTCAAATTTTCAAGTATATAAAGCATTCACGATTTTTTACGATTTTTTGGCAATTTTTACAATTTTATCGCGATTTTTACGATTTTTTCCAAAATAAAATCTTGGCGATTTTTCATGATTTTTTAGCGATTTTTACGATTTATTGGCGATTTTTTCATTTTATCGGTGATTTAATCGCAATGTTCGCAACACTGAAAATGACTCCCAAAAGTAGTGAACAAGGGATTGGTCCCTTGTTCTCCAAATAATAAACTTGTGGTGCTCCCAATGGGTGTGGGGGAACACAAGTAACCTCATGGGTCTCCAAATAGATCGAAGATGCATGTAGACCATCTGTAAAAGCTCAGATGATGGTGCAAGTGATGTCACATCAGCATACAAGTCCTAGATCATCTGCCAAGTGCACGGTACAACTGTGGGGCCGATTGGGCATGGTGAACCAAGTGCATCTTCCTCATCCAATAGGTGAATCTCGAGCAATCTCTGAACATCTTTGGGGATCCATGGAGTGTTGCCTACTGTTGTGGAGGGCCATGGCTCTCTACACACACCCTATATGTGCCAATGTAGCCCTCTGAATGGTTAGGACCTCGTATATGGAGACAAAACCCGAAATGGAGACCATCTGCAATCCTGCATAAGATCCAATGCATCCCCTGGCCTTCTAGTACAAAAATTCATTTAAAGTAATTGAGTTAAAGAGCTAAAGAGCTTACAAACCATGGACAACAGGTGGGTACTTCATAATGGCATGCCCTTCCATAGTGGGCTTTGGCATGTGCTAATGTCTCCAAGCTCCTAAGGGGGTTAACCAAGTACCCTATTAGGTGGTGTCTACCTTTAGAGGGGATAGTATGCCCATGGCTCTCTACACACACCCTATATGTGCCAATGTAGCCCTCTGGATGGTTAGGACCTCGTATATGGAGACAAAACCCAAAATGGAGACCATTTGCAATCCTGCATAAGATCCAATGCATCCCCTAGCCTTCTAGTACAAAAATTCATTTAAAGTAATCGAGTTATAGAGCTTACAAACCATGGACAACAGGTGGGTACTTCATAATGGCATGCCCTTCCATAGTGGGCTTTGGCATGTGCTAATGTCTCCAAGCTCCTAAGGGGGTTAACCAAGTACCCTATTAGGTGGTGTCTACCTTTAGAGGCGATAGTATGTCCAAGGTACATCCTTCAAATGGTGGTGGCATGTCATAAAGAGATGAATGGAATAGGGAATGAAAGAGGCAATCCTGGGCCACATGTTGGGGTACAAGGGTAGCTAATAAAAGGTAAGCCCACACTTGGGTATATAATGTATAGGAGGGAGCAATCGTGGTGCATGAGGTGCCCCGACCTTGATTTTTCCACCCTTCTTTATATTCCTTTTGCCTTTTATGATTTTTCTTTGATTAACTGTTCGGGGCTCAAAGGATAAGAGCATGATGTGTAAGGTATAGCAGTGGATACCCCCTTTAAGGTAGGGTGGTTCATTGCCCACCAAGGGTTGGGACAATCATGGGTTCCTGAATGATTAAGGAGGCTCATCTAAGGCCTATGGAACCAAGGTGATGGCTATGGGTATGGTGTAAAGCTCATGCATTTGACTTTTGCCCACGTGCTGAATGCGTTTGTCTCGGCCATCTTTTGTATCTTGTGGTACATTTTCCTTTTGAATGTTGGCAATTATGCTTTTACTTTTCTTTTCAGCTGCATCAACCTCTGGGGCAATGTTCCAATCCTGACCCGAGGTGTGGGTGTGAAAATTCCTAGATCTTAAACAAATATAAGGAATCCCACTGCAACCAACTAGATTACTTCTTCTATTATGTAATTTACTTTACACAATTATTTCTAAATCATACATGAAATACTAAAGCAACCTACACTATAATACTCATGATTCTGAAACAAAGAAACTGGACAAGGAAAATCAATCGCACATGACACATTTATTTTGGACTAAGTCCCCGGAAAAAACCCAATGCGTGAAAACCGGTGGAATAGATTTGAGGGTTTTAGTATTATGCAGTAGCAATGTCTGAATACATCTCTGAATACCCCTAGGATAATTCAATTACAAGGAGAAATACTAGCAAAAGAATTTGTGAGGATTTACCTCAATCACTGAGTTTCCAGTTGATCCGAATGAAAAAAACTCTGCCTTGGGGAGGCACTGCGCAGTCCCAATGTTGGACCTTCCAGCCATTGCGTCACCCCCTTCCAAGCTTAGCGTTCAGCCCCAACCAAGTCGTTTTGCCTCTGTGGACCCTGAGGAACAGCCTTTCGGTGTCACTTTCCGGATCCCAGCCGCTGAAACTGATCTATAAGCAAAATTCTAGAAACCCTCCTTTGCCACTGCGTGAGCCCTACGCAGTCACTATGTTAGCCCTTCTTCCTTCAGTGTTGGCTTGGTTAGATCACCTTTGCCTCTCTCTGACTGATGCTCCACCGACTGAGAAAATATCTCTCCGAATGATATCTCTGCCCCTCATTGCTCATATCTCTAGCTCGAATTTCTCAACAAACCACGCCCCAAAAATTTCAAACTCTAGATCAATTCAGTGTGTCTTTCAAATGGCCCTCAAGCCTTCCTTTATAGTCTTCTCGTTGAGACATCAACAGCCGAGATTAGATCTCTAATCAACGGCTAAGATTATAGCATATAACTTGATCTCCACCTTCTAGATCATTCTCACTCATGTTTTATTAATTTCCTTTAATTATTTGATTTCCCTAAGTTTAACTTAAGGTCTCCATTAAAATAATTAATTATTTTAATAAAACATCAATCGAGTGAAATTTTTACAAACGGTTTCTTGGTTCTTTGGAATACCAATGTCTAAGCCTATCCACAAAATTTGAGACTTATAGCACTTTCTGATGCTACAAAAATCAATAGTGGGCAAGGGGAAGGGGAGGCTAACCCTATGTGGACCCACTGGAGAAATGTGGACCCAGATGGGAAAGATGATGGATGGGGTTATAATAAACAGAAGGGGACTGATATATGTGGATGGGGAAGTAGGACCACGCAACCAAAATCAGGGTTTCCCATGTAGTACCACCCTAAAACCCAATGGTAAGTAAAGGAGATCCCATGGGGCTAAGATCCAAGGGTAAGATCAAAAAGAAGTCTAGGGGACAGAAGCACAAACCTAGCCCACTCTTTCTATTGAATCCCCCCATTAATCCATCCCCGGAAGTGTCCATGACAAGCAAACAACAATACTCAATTACCAAATGATAAGGCAAACCTTTAGGTTCGGGAGGCCCACCTTCAAACATACGATCATAACAGATGTGTGAGGGACCACATGGCTAGCTCAGGTGACAGAGAAATGGCACGATGAGCTAGTTGGTGGCTGCAACGGACTATTGGCTGTCGGCTGAGCACTATCTTGGAGAAATTTTTCTCCTAGGGATATCACCCACAAAATGGTGGGTAACATCTGGCTCCAACTAGGACGTGATCTCTCGAAAAGTGGGCAAAGCTAGTCGAACGGGAGGTCACAAGAACTCCAGCGATCTCTTGGTTACTGTAGACCTGTTACCTACACATATCAGAGACTAAACCCATGGGGCAGCATGTTTTTACTGTGTCTTATGATCACCCATTCTTAATGTTATGCCGTAAAATCAAAAAATAATAAAAATGTCCAAATTTTAATCTAAATGCAGCTAATCTACCATGAAAAAAATCATATTGCATTAGTTCTAATGCAAAAATTATCATGTGATGCATCATACTCTAACATCCATATAATATAGTGTCAAGTGCCCTTAGGGAAGTACTCCTTTAGGAGTTGTCCATTCACGGGAAGGGGAACAAATTCTCCCTCCTTGGTCTCTAAATGGTATGAATTTATCCTTGCTATGTTGACTATCTTGAACAGACCCACCCACAGGTTGTCCCATTTTTTGTGCATACCAAGATTTTCCCTCCTTTTGTCCCATAAGAGCACAAGGTCCCCAGGTTTGAAGGTTTTGCTTTGCGTATGTTTGTCAAAAGCAGCCTTCATCTTATTATGACTATGGGCAAGTTGGTCAAGGGATTTCCTTCTATTTTCATTGCTTTCAATGATTTGATCAATACAGGATTGTATGGCATATTGTTGATTGAATAAATCTTTCAAACACTCAAGGGTGGTCAACTGGAGTTGCATAGGTAGTTTGGCCTCAGACCCGTATACTAGTTGAAATGGGTTGAATCTAGTAGATGCCTTCACTATGGTTCGATCAGCCCAGAGGGCATATTTGATCTTGCTATCCTAGTCCCTCTTATGATCGCCTATGGTCTTCTTGATAATTCTTATGAGGTTTTTGTTGCTTGATTCAGCTTGGCTATCCCCCTAAGGATAATAGTTAGATGAATGTGACAGTATTATAACATATTTGTTACACAAGGATGTGAGAGCCATAGAGTCAAATGATTTAGAATTGTCAGTCACGATTTTGGCAAGAACCCCGAACTTGGTAATCATTTTATCCTCAAGGAAATCTGTAACCACTTGATCAGTCGCTTTCTTGGTTGGTATCGCTGTTGAGATTTTGGGGTAGCATCGAATGTGCTCTAGCTCCCAAATTTTGTCAAGGAGCTGGAGTACATGAGATCTCCAAGACCTAGAAAGCGTTTGAAGAAATTCCATCAGGTTTAAGAGATATTTAATTAATTAATATTTTTAATTAAGGACCCTAAGTTTAACTTAGGAAAATTAAAAGATTAGAGTGATTTAAATAAAACATGTGATGAGAATGACTTAAATGACACAAATCAAGCAGCTTCTAATCTTAGCCGACGATTAGAGATTAGATCATGGTCGCTGATGTTTCAACGAGAAAAGTATAAGAGAAGGGCTTGGGGTCAGTTGGAGAACACAAACATTGGCGGAGCACTGAAGCTAAGCTGAAATTCTAGGGCGTGGTTTGCTAAGAATTTCAAAAGCAGTTTGCAGTGCGGCAAGGGGCAGTGTTGGCAAGGGGATGGTTTGATTCCAAGCCAAGAGTACAACAACGGCAGAGAGGCAGCATACTAGAGCAGCACAGAGGCAGCCAGGTGCTACACAGTCCAGCAGAGGCAGCAAAAGCCATGCAGGGTTGACGCAAGCCTAGTTAGGGCAGCACAGGTGCAGTGTAAGCCCTTCAGGGGTGACACAGGCCCTTCCAGAGCAGCACAGATGTCGACGCAGGCCAGGAAGGCTAACGCGGAGGGCTAAAAAGAAGCGATGGGGTTTTCGGTGGGCCAGAAAGGGCTCGAATTCATAATTCCTCGCAGAGGGTTGAATCACCCATATTTTTTGTCTCCGAGGGATAGAAGTATTACTGTCGTATTTTTCTCTGTAGGGCCAACCAAGGTTGCTGCCCAGAATCATTGTACTCGGATTCTGCATAATAATAAAACCCTCCAGAGCTAGTTGCACCGGCTTTCCCACATTGGGTTTTTCCAGGGACATTGGTCCGAAAAATATTGTCACTTTGTCATATGAGCGTGCTATTCAATAATTGATTTGTATGTGTAGGCTGTTAGTTTTATTTACTTCGTTGATTTACTGAATATTTCAGAAATTAACTTGTAACTTAATTCAAGTAGGAGAATTAAATCAAGATACTGCACTACGGTTTCTTAGATTAAGAAATTTTCACATGGTATCAGAGCGATTGCAGATCAAGTTGGATCTCCAGAAAATCAGCTGAAGAAATTTGCGCTGCAGAGAGCAGCTGAAGCAGCAGAGAATCCAGAGAGGGTAGCGTAGCACCAAAAGGACGCAAATGGAGCAAGAGCCATCCAGGGGCTGACGCAGTCCCCGTTGGGTGACATAGAGACAACACAGTGCCTTCCAGAGGGAAGTAGGAGCAGCCTACGCTGCGCAGAGGTTGCGTTGAGCTAGTCTGCTCATGCAGAGGCCAGCCAGAGTGATGCAGTGTAGTTTCAAGTGTTGTGCAGATTTGTCGTGGACCGGAAGTAGAGCTTCAGATTTTCAGCAGTTACTGGTGGGGTGGAGATTATGTTAGTGCAGAATCGTGCCTAAGCTAAGTTGACAAAGAGCGAGAGGAGAACAGTTGCTCAACAGATTTCATTGCCAAAAGAAATTTGAGGATCGATCGTAGGGTGATCGAAGAGAGTTAATTCATTGTATTTGGCAGATTTCCGAGGGAGGAAATCAGTTGTCAGAGAGAGCAGAGGGTGCCTTTTTTGCCAAGGACCCTAGATCTGAGTTTCTTTTGAGAGTAACAGCAGAAGTGGAGAGAGAAAGGTATGTTCCGATAGATTACTTCTGAGCAGATGGCGCCACACAGAGTGCGAGATCAGGATAGCTTGGATGGCCTGTCCAACTTTGCTATCTGGAAGGCCAGAATCCTAGTAGTCCTGAAGGCATACGGTTTACAGGAGCATGTAAAGAGCGTCTTGGCTACACCAACCGATGTTATTCTTCTGGCGAAGCATAATGAAGCAGCGGCACATGCCAAGCGCTTCATCATGGACAGGGCTAAGGATCATGTGGTACCACGCATAGTCAAGAACAAAACGGCGAATGAAATGTGGAAATATTTAACCACACTGTATCAGGGGAAATTCGTCCAGAGGAAGATGCTTCTGGATAACCGGCTGAGGTTATTTATGATGACCAAGGAAGAGGAAATCGATCCTTTCCTCTTCACGTTGCAGGCGATCCGGGATCAACTGACTGCCATGGGGATCAAGGTGGAAGATGATGTCATGGTGAGGACTTCTCTTAACGCAGTCTCAGAGGATTGGGAAACGATTGTCCAAAGCATCTTGGGCAGAGTGGACCTTCCAAACTGGGACGATATGTGGGCTATCCTCCAACAAGAGGAAATCCGCCGAATGACCAAGAGACAAACCAACACCGAATCAAGCAAGGTGAAGGAGGAGTGTTATAGGTAAATTTGGGCACCATTCCCAATGACCTAGTTAACTGGGCATCATCTCCAGGACCAATGATCAAGGGTCTATCATTCCCTATCATTTCAGTTGCTACATGCCCTAAGACAAGAAACAAGACAAATCAAGCAAGACTTTCATCAAGCAAAGGTTTCCATGGTTTGAAGCTTATTATTTAGCATATGAGAGCTCACCAACGGAGGCTCCAAGGGGCCTAAGTGTGTTGCATATGCAGGTAGCCCCATGCAAGGCTACTCTGCAAAGCACTTCCCAACATTCACAAGTGCGTTGATCACATTGGGAGCGAAATTCTCATTGTTCCGGAATCTCCACTTGGTCAGTGCCTTCTTGAAGAGTTCACATGTGTCAAGCTTCGGATCCAAGTGTCCATTTGACATCTACATGATTGGAAACATGTCTTGCCTATTTTTGGAAAACTATTGATTGCAAAACAACCTACAGTTCATCAATAAATTGAACACAGATCTAAGTGTTTGAGAAGGAAGAATTTGAGTAGAGAAATGCTGGAGAATTTTCAATTGAAAGCTTGGTTTGTGGAGCTACTGTTGGAGAGATTTATGCTGTGATGAGACTTGGGAACTTTGCTGGAAGGTCACTTCAAATCAGTCACTAGGTTGTAACCTCTCCTTCTATCATCAATAAAGAGTACTTCTTGTTTCTCCCTACATGCATCTATGTTAACTTTGATTTTCCATATTGCAAGATCTTGGTTGATGAATGTAGTTTATGCTTTACTGATTTAGCTAACTAGCTTGAATAGATATCTATATTATTGCATCTTCTGTTGTTTCAGTGTTCTTTCTTGTAGGAAGCATTCAGCTCACAAACCGCTTGAATTTGAAGCTACAACAGAAGTGACAGAAAGAGCCATTTGGAAGTGACTGAACAAGTAAGCCTCCAAATCTCTCTGTGTATCTGTTCTGAGTTAGGAGAAATGGTAGTATAGTCTTTCACCTGTTGTTCTAGACTAACACCTGTCTAGGGAAGCGTAATTTATCCGTAGATTACAATTCTGGCCCAACAAACTGGCGACTCCACTGGGAAGAATTTCTCTTAGTTTTAGGTGTTTTAGTTTCTAATTTGCTTTGTAAATCCACCCAGTAGCTGTTACACATAAAGATTAGACTTTTTCAGAGCTTAATTTGCAAAGACAGTGAGCCAAACAGTAGTATTTTTCCTTGTCTACTGCGCCCAACGCACCCTTAGTCTGGACACAGTGCTTTGCAGAGCACTGTCTCCCTTCCAAGCCTGCGTTGCAGAGCAGTCTCCCCTTGGAGACTGCGTTGACTCCTGAAAGCGACCAAATTCCCTTGAATTTGACTTTACAAATTGCTTCAGTTTTGTTTGCTACTGTGTTCTAAAAAGTTTGATGCTTAATTGACCAGTGACTCTATATACTTCTTTCTCCTTTGGCTAAAAATTTGTTCAATGTTTGTTTAGAAAAGTTTTTCTTTATCATTGACAAGTTGATTTCAAAGTATTTTTTATGGTCGCATTAAGAATCATTTGCTTTCGAAATAGGAAATTGTCATAAAATCTTCATTTCCTTGATAGGAGAAATTGTTGTTGAAATCCTCGTTTTTCCTTCAAAAAGAGAAATTGTTGTTTGTATTCTTCGTTTCTTGAAAGTAAAAAACATTTCGATTATTGATCTAGTGCACCTAGTTTCTTTTCTGCATTCATAACATTAAGGAAACTGAAAAGAAAAACTTGCATTTGCATGTAGGATTATGTGTTTTTTGCAAAAGGAACATTAGGAAATCTGCATTTAGTTTGTGATTCATTGATTTTGTTTTTGTTCGTTGATTTGTTTGCTCACGAACTATTTGCTCTCTTTCCTTAGTAGCTAGGTTCTTCATTGAAAAAGCTGAAAGTGAAAGTTTGTTTATCATTCTTAGCTTGCATTTTAGGAATTTCATATACATCATCGTGGTGAACCTGAAAGGCAAATTGTTAAGCAAGATCAACATAAAATAAATCTCAATTTACTTAACAACGCATTGGAACCATGATGATAGCATTTAGAAGGTCTAGGCTAGAGACGTGTTCTGGCGTCATAAAACATAGCAGTTGTCGTTAACTTATTTGCGATACATTCCGAGTGTGATACCTCACTCCACGTACGTAAGTATATCGTAGCTCGTCCACGTACTCTCGGGTATATCGGGCGGTGTTACAGTACATAAGTATAAAGGGGTGCTCTCACTGTGCAGTTTCGCATCAGACAGCGCTAATACAGACTTGGGCCTCCACGTACCTTCGGGTATATTTGGAAGGACAACTTTTAGGTGCTATCCATCCATAGTGAACCGAGTCGGCCGCCTTGAAATTGTGATACACCGAACACAGCATTCGGGGAGATTACCTGCCCATACTTCTTGGTTCGCTAGGAGGTATTTTGCAGTTCACAGTTTCTTAGTAAACCCTTTTGCCTAGCATTACCCTCTTTTTGTTTATTTGTTTTTTGGTTAAAATAAATCAGTCATCGGGGAAGAACAAAATCCTTTCCCCCATCGTTCACGTAGACATCGTTCTACCGAAACCAGTACCAGAATTGGCACAAATTGTTTCTACAAATCCTGGTTTATCTATTGTTGTCGAGACAAAGTCCTCGCAGCTACCCGTGGTCACGATCCATCCAATCTGTGAGACCATACCTCCCGAACCCAACATTGTTCAACTGGAAGTTGATCCGGATCCGGATCCCATTGTGCTTTAGGGGGCCACTATTATTGGTCAAACTGGACATCATCCCCAGGACAAATGAAATAGGGTCTATCATCCCCTTATATTTCTGTTGCTATATTCCCTACGTGGAGAAAATCTCGATCCCGAAGTTGAACAACCGAAAGTTGTTTCTATATTGGTCACTCCACAATCTATTGTAGCCATTGAGTCTCCCATATCACGCAGTCAACCACTTGAAATATACTTTGGGCCTGACGGCGAAGTTCTTCCACCTGCTCTGATTTCGATTGAAGAAATATCACAAGACGAGACACCTTTAACTCCAACTCATTTTCGGTAGGAGCTTTACCTGTACGAGTCTTTTTCCTCAATCACCTTCCTCTGCTTTTGTTGATCCTGTTTCACTTTCAGTTCCCGTCGATTCTATAGGGTATACACTGGGTCATTTGACCATGGCTGAGATAACATCCCAGACTGAAATATCTATCTCAGCTATGACAACATCTGTTGTTGCTTCATCTTCGATGTTTTGTCCATTGACTTCACCCATGTCATCATCTGGAATCCTATTTGGTTCCTCCCTTATGAGTATTGAACAGCTTGATCCTTTATTCACATCTTCAGTACAATATCAAGCTGGTCCCATCAGTTATTCTCCTTGGTGGCTGGTAATTTCACAGAAATTACCCTCTAAAATTCCAAAATTCAATGAAAACCCTGGAGAAGACCCGTTAACGCATGTTATAACTTATCATTTATGGTGCTCATCAAACTCCTTAAATGATGACTCTGTTAGACTATGTCTTTTCCAGAGCACACTCACTACTCCAACTGCACTATGAGGATGGTTCTTTTTCTATGTCAACCTCATTAAAAAATGAAACAGAGTAACGAGGATGGTTCTTTTTTTGTGTCAACCTCGTTAAAAAATGAAACAGAGTTATGAGGATAGTTATTTTTTCTTGTGTCAACCTCGTTTTAAAAATGAAACAAGTACCTATGAGGAAAGTTCTTTTACTGTGTCAACCTCGTTAAAAAAAGAAACAGGTCATGAGCATAGTTCTTTTCCTGTGTCAAGCTCGTTTAAAAATGAAACAAATCCTCCCCTATAATGAACCTTCATTCCATCCAACTATTAGAAACCAGTAATCTACTTAGATGAATGAAATGAAGCTTGGGGGGCATCTTCTCTTGCAGGGGGCATTCGACATGTGCTCTTGCAGGGGGCATTCAAAACATTCTTACTAATTGCACGTAATCGACTGCTGAAGTTCAGGGGAAAAATCAAGTTCAGAGCTCCAAAATGCAAATGGTAACTATGGAATGGTAAAAATAAATAGTGAAACTACTTTTTATAGTCATTTAATTGTTTGCAAGTTAAATTTATTGCTATGACTATAGTTTTATTATGTTTTTATCATGAAACAGATATTTTTAATCCATTTGATGTTGTTTTGAACAGGTCTTACAACTAATGAACAGATTAGTCGTGCAGATTTATTCCAAGAATGACTTGACCACAAAGCATATTTTTTCTCCTTATTTTTCGAGCTTTGTTAAAAACGAAAAAGGATTTGAAGCGCACTTTTATCTCTTTTTCGAGATTCGATAACAGCGAAAAAGGAACCCCTGGAGTCTTCTTTCAACTCTTTTCAGACTCCGATAATGTGAAAAGATTGCCGAGCACTTGTCATTTTGAGTTCGTTAAAGTAAATGAATTGATATCTACTCAGTATAAGTTTAACCATTTTCCGGACAGAGATGGATTATTTACGAAAAAGGAATACCTTGGTTAAACATGACCAAAGAGGTTCTCTCAGATATTATTTTACACCTTTTCGGATCTGAGTGACAAATTTACGAAAAAGTACTTTTGGAGTTCTCTTTCGTCCTCTTTTTCAGACTCTCTAAATATGAAAAAGGACCAGGCTATCACTGTCGTTAAGCTAGTTAAAACATAAAATAGCGACAGACTTGTCGATCATGGCAAGAATCGAGTTTCATTCATCGCTAGACTCGTTAAATTATTAAATAGCAATACTTTATTCGCCCGAAGGGTTGAATTATAGATCAAGCAAATGTTATCCTCCTCAAGCTTGTTAAAAAATAAAGAGATACTAGTCGACAAACGACCGGGGAAAATTTGGGAAAAGTAAAGTTTCTTTTTGGTAGCAAGTCGCTCTTGAACATGACACTTCTTTCACTCCATGTCCGTGACTGTTTGGGTTAGGTAACCATCCTGACGGTTCATTCACACCTATGGTTCATCATACCTTCACTTCGGTTTTGGGTCAATGCTGCCAACTCATCACAATGTCGCCAATATGTTCAAGAGAAGTCATCCAGTGATTAAAAACTCATCCATCTGCAATACTCGTAAACCTTCATTTTCATGATCGTCATCCCTGAAAATTGCTATATCAAGTCATACCCTTGTCTCCGAAATCAGTAACTCCTATTTTGTAATAAGGCGACTAACTGTCGACAACAAATCAATATCCAGGAAGTTCACTTAGAAACATCAGATTCCAGTACCATGAGGCTTGTTACAGCATCGACAAGATCCTCGCTTCCGGACCTTTGACCGAAAGATTTTGTTTGGCGTTTGACATCAAATCGTATTCACGTAACTACGAAATGTCGTAGTACCTTGAGACCCATTGACATTAATGGTGGTTCTCTCGCGTTTGTTAACAGCTCACATCATTGGCTGGTAATCAAACGATGTCTTTCCATGTTCGACGACAAATCATATATTCGCATGGCTAGACTTGTACCCGAATGATCGAGTGAACGAGATAAGAAGACCCCGGATCTAATTTCATCCATCCGGGTTGCGATTTCAGGATTGTTGTACAAATCATCTGTACGGTGACCTTCCATACAGATTGTCATCCAAACATGGGCCTATATCTGTAGGCATGTCTGCATCTGGGAAACATTCCAATGAAGACGACTTTCTGAATTATGTACATGTTATTAGATTGTTTATGTGCTTAACATGGGAATGCCTACCCTCAGCAATTATGATCAATAGAGGATATATCATGATAAAATGTATTGTAAGATTGATGCAGGTGACCATTCCGCTTCGTTTCCAAGCTCATCACAGTGTAAAGCATCTTAATCAAATGTTCTTATTATTTGGATCTCATGATTTAGGGGGCAATTGCTATAGGTCAATTTGGGCACCATTCCCAATGACTTGGTTAACTGGGCATCATCTCCAGGACCAATGATCAAGGGTCTATCATTCCCTATCATTTCAATTGCTACATGCCCTAAGACAAGAAACAAGACAAATCAAGCAAGACTTTCATCAAGCAAAGGTTTCCATGGTTTGAAACTTATTATTTAGCATATGAGAGCTCACCAATGCAGGCTCTAAGGGGCCTAATTGCGTTGCATATGCAGGTAGCCCCATGCAAGGCTGCTCTGCAAAGCACTTCCCGACATTCACAGGTGCGTTGGTCACATTGGGAGCAAAATTCTCATTGTTCTGAAATCTCCACTTGGCTAGTGCCTTCTAGAAGAGTTCACATGTGTCAAGCTTCGGATCCAAGTGTCCATTTGACATCTACATGATTGGAAACATGTCTTGCCTATTTTTGGAAAGCTATTGATCGCAAAACAACCTACAGTTCATCTATAAATTGAACACAGATCTAAGTGTTTGAGAAGGAAGAATTTGAGTAGAGAAATGCTGGAGAATTTTCAATTGAGAGCTTGGTTTGTGGAGCTACTGCTGGAGAGATTTATGCTATGATGAGACTTGGGAACTTTGCTGGAAGGTCACTTCAAATCAGTCACTAGGTTGTAACCTCTCCTTCTATCATCAATAGAGAGTACCTCTTGTTTCTCCCTACATGCATCTATGTTAACTTTGATTTTCCATATTGCAAGATCTTGGTTGATGAATGTAGTTTATGCTTTACTGATTTAGCTAACTAGCTTGAATAGATATCTATATTATTGCATCTTCTGTTGTTTCAGTGTTCTTTCTTGCAGAAAGCATTCAGCTCACAAACCGTTTGAATTTGAAGCTGCAACAGAAGCGACAGAAGGAGCCATTTGGAAGCGACTGAACAAGTAAGCCTCCAATCCTCTCTGTGTATCTGTTCTGAGTTAGGAGAAATGGTAGTATAGTCTTTCACCTGTTGTTATAGACTAACACCTATCTAGGGAAGCGTAATTTATCTGTAGATTACAATTCTGGCCCAACAAGGAGGAAGAGGAAGATGCAGCCCTGGCATCTAAGAAGCAGCAAGGGAAAAAGAAGGGTGATCTATCTAAGATCAAATGTTTCCAATGTGGTGAACTTGGACACTTCGCCAGCAATTGTCCTCTAAGGAAGAAGGACAAGGAAGCTTCTAGTTTCAAGGTTGCGGCAGCGAAAGAAGACGATGACGTAGCCATGAGCGCTCATGAACCACGAAGGTGGGGCAATATTGATATGTATAGGAGCTACAAAGTGGTGGCGGGATCCTTGAGTAGCCCAACTCTTAGATCGCATCCATGCTACAAAAGCTTTAAAACAGTAGCAGGAATGAATGGAGCAGTGGGTGCAAAGGATCACGGATGGAGCAGAGGCAGAGCTGGACAATGTAGAGGGGGCAACGCAGTGCAGAGGCAGCAGCAACGTAGAGGCAGCAACGCAAAGGGGTTGATGGGACTTCAGCAGCATAGAGAAGGCATGCTTACGCAGTGCAGAGTTGCAGCAACGCAGTGGCTTCAGGAGGACAACGCAGAGCAGCAGCCTAAGGAGCTTCAATGATGAGATGTAGCCTGACTGACTTGTCTTTCATCGGGCAGGGGTCCTTCAGTTGCTTACTCTCAGCAACTGAGTTGCAGTGCAGCAGGTGGCAGCATGATGCAGCAAATTGAGAGGAGCTGCAGTACACATGTAGCAGTGACGGTGGCAGAGTCATGGGCAGCAGTACTGTTGGGCCTCAAAATAGTACCTATTCTCACTCCATTATTCCCCAATACCTTCACATTACTTCCATATTACCTTCATGTCACCTTCATTCCACCTCCACATCATTACATTTACCTCATCATTGGGTTATAACTATGCTTTTCCAAAGTTTATTAATTCTTAACATTTTCAAGTGGATTTGTGGTTAAACTTTAGAAAATAATATGCTTATACTTATACCTAACAATTAGAATGAGTTTGTTGACATGTATAGGTACAAAAGAAGCTTCCTAGGCACCCTTATGTGGCACTCTATGTTCAAATTCGAATTTGAGGAGATCATGGACGTCATGGAGGAGATCATGGAGGATAGGGTTATGTGTCACCATTGGTTGAGAAATATGTGGGTCAAAGGAGGGAATAGTGGATTTACATTTATGAGTTTGTTATCATAGCTTTTGTATAAATAAGAGTGTTATCTCCTTCATTTGTAATCTTAATCTTAATCTTCTTCTTCATTTTGTAATCTTAGTATCTTATAGGTTGGTAGTGAGAAGTTAGATTGGAGAATCAATGTAATGGTTGCAATTGCAATTTGCAAATGATGATAAATAAGACGGAGCTTCTTTGATCCTCTACATTTGACTTTTCTTTTGGTGTGCTTGTGAATACTTGGAAGGATCCCCATTGCCTAGCAAGTACACTTTTATTTTAGTAGGCTTTTATTTTATGTTTGTTTGTGAATTTCACTAGATTAAATTATTAGGTTCATATGTTTGGAATATTAACGAATGACCTTTCATAACAAAGTAATAATGTTTCCTTCAATGAATCTGATTTGTTATTTAATGTTTGATTTCATTAGTTTAAGTTTCTGATTTATACGCTTGAGATATAAATGAATAGTCTCTTGTAAGAGAGCTTTAACATTTCATGCAATCAATCAGAATTAAGTTTAAGTGCTTTAATTTCATTAGTTTAAATAGTTTGTTGATTAAGATGATTAGAAATATTAATGAACAGTCTCCTATAAGGGAACCTTAATATTTCTTACACTTGTCACAATGTCTTTAGATTTCATTTTGTTAAATGACTAAATAGGTGTTGGAGATGCTAACGAAAGACCCTTTGTAAGCGAACTTTAGCATTTCTTCACCTAGCTTAGTTTAGTTTGTCTCCAAGTCCATATATATTGGATGATCCTCGAAGTTTACTTACCCGGATTGATAGTAAAATGAAACTCTAATTTGCATCCACATTTTAGACCAAACAAGTACAGAGAGCAGCAGTAGCGCAGTGATGAAGGACAACAGGCCAAGCATCAGCACAGAGACCAATGCCAGAGATCATAGCAGTACTTCGAGGTGAAGTGTATTGCTAGAGCACATTCCTTGCTAAGAGGGAGTGTTGAGATTTTCGGGTAGCATCGGATGTGCTCTACCTCCCAAATTTTGTGGAGGAGCTGGAGTACATGAGATCTCCAAGACCTAGAAAGCATTTGAAGAAATGCCATCAGGTTTTAGAGATATTTAATTAATTAATCTTTTTAATTAAGGACCCTAAGTCTAACTTAGAAAAATTAAAAGATTAAAGTGAATTAAATTAAACATGTGATGAGAATGACTTAAGTGACGTAGATCAAGCAGCTTCTAATCTTAGCCGTCGATTAGAGATTAGATCAAGGCCGTTGATGTTTCAACGAGAAAAGTATAAGAGAAGGGCTTGGGGTCAATTGGAGAACACACACATTGGCAGAGCACTGAAGCTAAGTTGAAATTCTAGGGCGTGGTTTGCTAAGAATTTCATAAGCAGTTTGCAGTGCGGCAAGGGGCAGTATTGGCAAGGGGATGGTTTGATCCCAGGCAAAGATTACAACAGCAACAGGGAGGCAGCATACCAGAGCAGCGCAGAGGTAGCCAGGTGCTACACAGTCTAGCAGAGGCCACGCAGAGGCAGCGCAGAGGCAGCAGGAGCCACGCAAGTCTGACGCAAGCCCATTCAGGGCAGCGCAGGGGTAGCGTTAGCCCTTCAGGGGTGACAGGGGCCCTTCCAGAGTAGCGCAGAGGCTGACCCAGGCCAGGAAGTTGACACAGAGGGCTGAGGAGCAGTGCTGGGGTTTCCGGTGGGCCAGAAAGGGCTCGAATTCATAATTCCCCGCAAAGGGTTGAATCACCCATATTTTCTGTCTCCGAGGGATAGAGGTATTACTGCCATATTATTCTTTGTAGGGCCAACCAAGTTTGGTGCCTAGAATTGTTGTACTCAGATTCTGCATAATAATAAAACCCTCCGTAGCCACGATTTGCCGCATCGTTTTTTTAGGCTGATCAATACACCGCCACTGGTAACATTTGATTTTTGTATAGTTTTGCCGACTATAGTTTATTAATAAATAAAAGTGAGAAAAGGGGTCTAACTCACTTAAATAAAATAAAGTGTTTCCTTAGTAGATGCAACGTTGTAACTTAAGGGGGGAGCCAAGGGGGGCCACACACCACGTGGAGGAGCCAATGAGAGAGAGGACGTTGGTTTTGGAGGGAAACCAATGCTATAAAAGGGGGAGGAGCCTCCTCATTTGGGGCATTATTGATATGTTGATGATATTTTGAGCTAGACTTCTGTCTACTTGAGCACGCCGGTTGTTTAGTCGGTCTGCAGCACTGTTTAGTGCGACTGAGTGTCTCCGATCGGAGATCTCACCCTTGGCCCCGGGGGACTTCGAGTGCCTGCTCGGGCAAGGTTTTTCTTCAGTCTTTAGAAGGAGATTTGCAGGTGTTTTGTTGGTAGTTTTGCTGAGGAGCTGAGCTTCATTGGGTGACTGCGCAGTCCTTGGAGGGAGGACGCAGTTTGAGTTGGAGCTGTTCAGTGGTAGAGATTTCTGCAGGAGATTCAGGCCTATTCCGGTGTGGAGGTTCATTGTTCAACACAGTCACTAAGAGTTTCCCAAGGAGTTTGTGTCCATCTCAAGATATTTCATTGTCATCCTGCTACTGGTCCGGAGGGACGCGTTTTCCTGGAGAGGGTTTCGGGGGGATTTTCAGGTCGACCATTTTCATATGGCTTCGGGTTTTGTCCTGGTGTAGTGAGTTCATGGTCGCGTATTTTCGCCCATTCCCAAGAAGGGGATCACTTCTGGCACTACCTATCTCAAAGCAGCTGAAATGACTACTTTCGGCATATTTTCCACACACTGACTTCAAGCTTGTGTAGTAGCCATTTCCTCCGTTTTTCCGAGAGATGGGCACTTGCCTTGTGCAAGGATAGGTGCATTTATTCTGATTATCCATTGTATCTCATTATATTCTCAGATTAATAAAATGGCTTAGCATTTCCGGCATTTTTATGTGTGTATTTGCTTTATGTTCTATTTCCGGCATTTCCTATATTGTCGTATGCTTGTATTGCTGTCTATTTCCCATTCGGGATATTACAGTGGTATCAGAGCATAGTTCTGGCTCAGCCTGTGGTCTATGACATCGAGAAAGAGATCATACAGAGGTTTGCTGGAATTTTGGAGAGCAATAGCAATTGCAGTACCAAAAACGAAATTGGAAAAAGGGCCAAAATATAAAGGGTCAAATTTTGAAGGTTGGAATTAGAAGAAACGTTTTCTGGGTTTTTCTGGGTTTTGGGCAAGGATCACCTTCCACGTCACACCATATGCCGGAGCGTGATGCTATCCCCATCATGGCATCGCATGCACCCACGCGATCCACTATGCCCACTTTCCTAGCAGAGGACACAGGGGCAAAAGCACAGCGGGAGCCGGAGGTTGACCCTGGCCAGATGGACGCCTACATTGCAGAGTACCTGGCACGTGGGCCGGCGATCAGAGATCTTATCTCATTTAGAGATTATGTTCAGCTCCAGCGTGATGGTAGACCCCGTGATCATCACAGGGGACACAGACATCATCATGACGACCACTGCGCAGCTAGCAGATTTCATTTGCCCACGTTTGATGGCTCATCAAACAGTTCGGCAAAGTCTTGGGTAGAAAAGTTGGACATCTATTTCCAGCTTAACCAGATGTCGCAGTCGGAGGCCATTATGGTGGCAACATTGCACTTGGAGGATGAGGGCACACAGGATTGCAGGGAGTCTGAGGTTACACCTAGTGTGACACAGGATTCCCCCTCATTGGAGACCTCCTTGGCCATGTCGGTTGATGTGGTAGTGGAGAAGGTAGAGCCTACCTCAGTAGAGCCATCCATTGAGGTGATGACCGGAGTTGTGTCCGAGTCTTCAGGTGGTAGCAGCACACGACAGATGGGTGAGGCGTTA